>CM046867.1:38633655-39254488 GCA_025617745.1 Heliocidaris erythrogramma
AATTTGGATGATCTGACCGATATGTACAATGAAAGATTCATTGTACTATCTTTTACGATGTATCAATAATCATTGGTAGAGAACTTACTTCAACTTCTTTTGAATTAGTAAAAACACAAAGCAGGTGTTATAAATGGGTACCCAGTAGGATGCGAAAGTTAATGTCGTTTGCTTAATAACAATGAGAGCGTCAGTATTGCCCATTGCTGGAATACTCCCCAGGGAGCGGAGACTGTGCATACATTGTGTGCGGGCATGCCAGAATCCGATGACCAGGGTAATAATATATCTGTAAAACGCTTAGAGACATCACTGAAGTATTAGGCGCTATAAAAACACGGAATATTAATATTATTATGTACACAGACACTGTGACACACTCACCAAATATCATTATGATTGATATCATCAATGCCTCTCATTCTAAATACATTTTCAATTAAATACATTTTTACATCCTATTATGATATAAAAAAATAGTGTCTTACCACTGGATTGGTTCAACTTCTTGGACATAAATATGTCATAAAGCCTTTTGCTGCCTTTCCCTCTGATTTTCTTTTGAGTTGACCGAAATTCTTTCTTTCTCTTATTGTTAATGAAATTCTGCAGTGTAAAAGAAGAAACATAAAATTTAATTGCAATTAAGTCTAAATGTGAATAAACTATCTGGGGCATCCACAGATAATGATTTACAATCATTATAATACACAACAGTTGTTTCTAAGCACACCAATTTCTGTTTACATGTCATTAACCCAGATTAATTAGGATCATAGGCCTACAGCTTTTAAAAAGTCAATTTCATTGTGAAGTGATAGCTGTACATGTTCCAAAACATTGAATCCCATGGTCCTAATATACCTTAAATGACATTCACATGAAAATTAGTCTTTTTCCTTCTCATAACGATTCAGCCCAAGCTCAGGCACACAGAACTTGACATTAGTAAATAAAGAGAAAAGTAAATATTGTTTAATCCAATTAACATTTTGATTTAAATTTTCTGTTAATCTGACTCCATATGCTCCTACTAATAGAGAGGATTTCAGACTTATTACTGATATTATAGTACTTTGGGAAAATAGCATTTTATATGCAGTATGCAGCATTTTTCCTGATTATGGACACCAGACTTTCCACATAATCTTATAAGTTTAAATAGAAATATATTTTGCTCTCTAAATGCATTACTCCAAGCTGCATTTTTCATTTACAACTATAAACTGGAGTGTGTGAGTGTTCACACTCTTTGATGGATACTGCATTGTCTAGAAATTGAGACTACACACTTGCTATCCATCTAGATCCCTTCTACCCTCTTGAAAACAGTGGTAAGAGATTATGTAACCACCATGGGCCAGATTATTGACCCTTTAGCCTTGGGAGTAGGTCTACATGGGAGTAGAGTACACAAGGCATATAAATCAACTCTACACATTTCTCTTTGTAACATCCAGTTGTTCTGTGATAACTCCTTTATCTATTAAACAAGGAGGTACTAGGCTTGCCTACACCTCCTTGCATCTACCAAGGAGTTCTGTAATAACTCAATGCATCTACTAACCATGGATCAGCTATGTACATGTACCATCGGGGAAATCCCAGTAAAATTTTCCTGGTACATGTACAATAATAGTTGATGTGTCCATTGATATATCAAACATGTATGTCTATTTGACCACCCCCCCCCCCCCACTCTATTTTCTTTTTATAGCTGTTTCATAGTTTTATTTATGAGAATTTATAAAGTGACTACACTTCAACACTGTAGGAAAAAAAAAATGTGGTTCTCACTAAATGTTTAGAGAGAATGTTGCATTTTGTTAAGATATGCTTATGAATATAATGGCTCAAACATTTATAATTTCAGTTATTAATGATTGAGATAGTAAGAAGTTCAGTTCATTATCAAAATTATATTTTTTGAGAGATGATTTTAGTCTTAGTGTGTAATGATTATCCGAATTATTCAAAAGAAGAGGATTTAGAACTTAAGTCTGAGCAAGAAAATATGGTTGCTTAACAACACGTCCTGTAGAAGATGTCAGCATTCATCTTACTGTAACACTATAGAATAGCTTGGATGTAGGCGAGTGTCAACTATTAGATCATGACACGACGAAGGAGAGTCCATTAATTCACAACGTGGAAATATAAATGTTACAACATTTATTGCAGAATATAAACATCGGAGAAGCAGATGATGATGTACCTTGAACAAATACATGTACACGTATATATATATATATATTAGTGATACGAAGAGGCTTGGTAAGAAGACTTGGTACTCCCCTATCAAGGCCCGCACTGGCAGGAGCACAGTACGAAGGAAGAAGTCCGAAGACTTAAAAGAACCCAGAGAACATAATTTCTCAACTATTTATACTATGACTATGAGGGGAAATCACTGACATCCAGGAGTGTGAGAATGAGACATCTCTGTAAATGCATCTATTGCAACTAATTCTATAGAGGGATTACTCTTAAGACTTTTAATGACCAACTAATACAAAGGAAAGGAACCAACAAAGGACAGGTTAAGCTGGTAGGTTGTATTCAGCCAGATCAAACCAAGAGGGGTTATTGTTCTGAGGTGTGCTTACACCAATTAATCCAAAAGGATTATTCTTGGGAATCAATTCGTTTGTATAACTAAAGCTTGGCAATTGGAAGTATTTCATATTCAACATTCCAAAGCATTTCTAAAACAACATGTATAATTTGACTCTTACATAATACCATGGACCTATAGAGATCAGAATAGTAATTGATTCAAAGTGAAAGGAGGCACCCCTATGCCCTTGCACATGCAGGCTACATGTACTGGTGAGATGTTTACATAACTCCAGAACAGCACATTCCATTACTAGTAGTAGTAACATGCATGTCAAGGGAACTTGTGGATTCATGACAGTCCCTGCACATTTGTGAGGTTAAACCAAGGAGGTACTAGGCAAGCTAAAAAAGATAGTGCAGTAAAAAGTCATTCAAGAGATGCAGGACTAGCAGTAGTGGTCATTGTTAATTTAAGTTAAAACAGGGAGGTGGAAGAGAGAGCCATTTTGAAATGAAACTCGTTTGGTTAGTGTATACAGTTTCCTATAGATTGAAAAGGGTTAGGGTTCGAAAGACAAAAGTATATTCATTGTGAATTATTGCATTAAAAGTTATTTTGATTATAATGGATGTTTATGGTATTAGAATTGATTAGTACATGTAAGTGATAGGAAATAATATGTTTTTAGATATAACATTCATACTAAAAGATCTATATATCAATAAATCTTGCAGGTTCCTAATGAAATTGAATGAAAAAAAATAGGCCTAACAAGTACTTCAAACGGTTTATTTTGGATTTTGGATAACTGTATCATTCAAGATTTCATAAGAAGTATAATTCAGACATCACAAACATGTACATGTACATGGTTTAAATTCAAAGAAATATTTTGTAAAAGGAATTCTATAATTCACATAAGACATGTATACATTACATATTAGAATGATTCAATTTAAGAAATCATTTAGTTTTTAATTATTTTGTTAGTAACAAATTATGAAAGAAAACACAAGATACAGTAATAGATTACTTTATATTCTTGCTAACCTTTTTTTTTTTACTTTCTTTAAGATAACTGCAACCCCAGCCCGAGCGGGTGCTACAGAGGGGTCCTTGCATAAATAGTACAAGCTCCATTATTACAAATTTCTTCATTACATTTAAGTT
This sequence comes from Heliocidaris erythrogramma, assembly GCA_025617745.1. Lineage (NCBI taxonomy): Eukaryota > Metazoa > Echinodermata > Echinoidea > Camarodonta > Echinometridae > Heliocidaris > Heliocidaris erythrogramma. Next base: position 38,637,386 of record CM046867.1, read on the forward strand.
AAATGCAGTGACATCTGGTTATTAAGGCACACACTTTCAATTATTTACTAAATATTTTTTTAATCAAATTGCTTCCGTCGTCATTGACATCCTTTCTGGCTTATTGTTTTTATTAAACCATTTTATACATGTATATGTTTGTCACACATAAACAATGAACATAATTACCAGGTAATGCATGGTGCATGTTACACACAGAAGTATGTAACTTTTGTACAGTTCTTTAAATTTTTCAAAGAGCAGTATAAATTGTACTCCCATAGATTGTATTTATTGATCTCCTTTGAGACAGCAGGTTATGAGTAAATGTTTGTTTGCTTTGATTTTATTTCTGCATTCTAATTACAAATACCATAAAATAAATTTTTACACAAGTTTGACATAAGTAGAAAATCATATATAGCATAATACATAGCATACAAATAAGAATAAGGAATAATAGACCTATGTAAATATTTTTTCTCCAATAAACTAGAGAGGTAATCCGGGTGCAGGATACCGCCATCGTGAGCGGTTAGGCTCACATGTACCATGAAGACTGCATGATGTGTTGCTGATTCAGATACATGTAGGCATTTTAATAAAAAATCAGATTCATCCTTGTTGGTAAAATTGATTTTCTATACAGAAAGCTCACAAAAAAATATGTTGAATAACAAAATCATGGGTAAATTTCTTCAAATCTCCTTTGAAAATCTAATGCACAAATAAACTGAAAACATCTATGTGAGACATCTATTCAAATTTCAAAACAGAAAAAGGCTATGGCTCTTGTATGGTTCTTGATACATCAAACTTACCTTAATTTGCCTAGGATGCATTTTGGTCACATCCACTGCCTTTTTCATTAACCGTTTTGCATTTGCAGTCCTAGTGTTTGTCATACCCTGCTCCCATAGGGTAACAAGGTACTCCCTGATAGAGAGAGATCTAGAGAAAACAAAAATATACTTAGAACAATAAATAGGAAAACAGATGCCTACTGATTTTAGCATCCACTTTAATACATGTACATGTAGATGGTCAGGTAACTCTCTGCTACAATATTTTGTTGTTGTTGTTGATCTTTTATTTTTCTCTTTTTCAAAATAAAGAATTTACAATTATATAGACATAATAAACAATATGAAATAAAAATATTAACATAACTTTCATAGTATCAATACAAATGAAAAAGAAAGTTTCATATACAAAGCACCCCCACCCCCATTCCGGTGTACCTGCTCACATTCCCATTTCTCACCTACTCCAATTAAAAAGTTGGAAAACTGATGCTGTCAGGGAAGCTTCGTGGATGGGTAAAAAAAAAAAAAAAAATATTTACTTGTTCCCATTTCAGTAAATGTAACCCTATTTTACCATTTTTTATTGCTGATTCCATTTCTTGAATCTTTCTGTACATGCATGTACAGAACGAAGCACACACACGCACACCCATCTATGTTTTCTATTGTTTGAATTTCAACCGATGACTCAACTATTAAATTGCGTCACAAAACTCATTGACGGAAAAAACCTCTCCAATTGTTGAACCGTGACTTTTTTGGAAATTCTTGCTTCAGATCAGAGGGTAAATTCATTCAGTTAAAGTTCAGTACTCATATTTTGAGCATTAATATGAAGATAATAATCATAACAAACACCCCCCCCCCTCCTTTAAAAAAAAAAATCATTTGCCATATACATGTGCAAGGATGAATGGGCAGTAGAATCTATATTTAAATTAAATAACAGTTTTTAAAAGTGGAGGGCAACATCCCTGGCACGAATATCAACCATTCATATTGCTAATTTTTTTTTACCAGAAATGATTATGTGTGTGGGGGGGGGGGGGGGGAGAAATACAGAGTACATGTAACTCCTATAAATTATTTTTATACATTTGCATTAATCTTTATCTAAATTATTCTAAAATATCAAAACAACACACTTGGCAAAATCTGTCAGCCATTTTTAGGCTGAATCAGAACAAAAAATGGCATTCACATTTTAATCTTGAGTTTATTTCCAATTCAACTATAATATGATCACATTGTCATTGCCATTTTGAATCAGATTTGGTACGATATGATAGGAAATTATTTTTTGTTACTTTTGTTTTATAATACTAATAGGGACAGGCATGACATGTTATATATATTCCTTTAAGAAAAACTGAAAAAGGTCATGGTTAAAGTGACATTTCCGAAAGTTCTTGCCCTATATTGTCATCTGAACTTGAATATTTTGGAATATGTTATGGTAATTTTGTTTCCGCATGAATTTGTGAGAAATTTTTGATGGCCCATGCAAAGTTATAATACACACGAACTATCTAGGCCTAGACCAACAAACATTCTGTCTGCTGTGCACTCGTGTTTCATTATCAACTCCACCATTTATAGATCTCGCCTAGGTCTATCTTGTTATGCCTTGGGAGTCTTTTCAGCTTTTTTTTAAAAACAGATTTAAGTTAGGCCTAACGTTAGGCTAGTACCGGTACTCAGTACGAGAGAGTAGACCCGTAAATGGCTAACGAAGTCTAACCTTACCCCTAAAAAGGCCTAAACTAAAGAAGTCACACTAATAGCGCGGTGGGGACTAGTTAAATCTAGGTCTATATCAAGATCATGCCCAATTTAATTTTGCCTACATTGATTTGGTAACACTAACAACTTACCTATTAATTTCGCTGCTGGTAATACTGGGCGTGGGCATGGTGATGGGAGCTGATGTGCTGTCACGATCACGCCGAGGCTCCGCCTCAGGCTCATGCGCTGGCCTAGAACCAGAAGATCCAATGACAATGTTAGAAACTGCCTCCATCTCACTCTTTCTTGTTGTATTATGAAGAACTTATCTTAACAACAATTTAAAACGTTTCACTATCAAAACTCTTGAACTTTAATATCACACTGTCACCAAGGCAGGAAAAATTTAGACAGAGAGCTACAATACAGCTAAAGTTTACTATACTAGAGTAGAGTTGATCGAGTATAACTATAAGCATATCATGCGACGTCGACGCGTCAGCTGCTAGCTAGTTGCATATGCATGCCGTATAATACCGTATACCGGCGCGGTCTAGCTGTTTCTCTTTTTTTAGTTTCACTGGCGTACACAGTACACATGCAGTGCTAGTGAGCGGTGATCGCGTATCGTGAGTCGTCAAAAGTTTGAAGTGATAGTCTAATATCCAGTCGTTAAAGTTACTTAATATTAGAATATCTAGCTGCAAAAATTTCAAATCGTCAATTTGGAAAATACATACTAATTATAACCCAAACACCTGATTGATCTTATATGGTGGAAACTTCAATGTTTTGGCTGATAAATATGATTAAAACATTAACTTTAACAGGAATAATATTTTGTCTGAATTAGGGACTATTATACTCTTGTACTTACCATGTAAGATGGCGTGCTTTATATTTGCATTGAGATCCTATATTAGAATAGATACAATCTCTATGATATTTTGTAAAGTATGTCGCATAACAACTCAATGGGCATTTTTTAACTCTTGTTCTTCGCTCTCTCTCTCCCTCTACCTCTTTCTATCTTTTATCAAACTTTCTCTCTTTTCCATATTTTTTCTCAACCTTTGAGATATGAAAATATGGATAAGATGTGAAGTTAGTAAGTTTCTGCTGAATTTGGCTTTTAGATCATTATTGAATATTAATTTGTGTCGTGGAGTTTTTTTTCTTTTTTCTTATTATTTCATTGTATGGCTAATCCTACAAAAGTGTGTGTGTGTGTGTGTGTGTGTGAGAGAGAGAGAGAGAGAGTGTGTATGTGTAATCTTAAAGCAAAATATAACAATTCAGACGGTTGGTCATAGTCATGTTTAATGAATAATTTACATTACTATGTAGCCTACGAAGGGGATTTCACTTAAATACGGCAGCAGTGCGCAGTATGTATGTCCTCCTTCCGTCCAACATTCAAAATAATGCCATATTTGAGATGTAGACTTAACTTTTTCTGTTCATTATCTCAAGTTTCTAAAAGTGCATTACAGATTTCTTTCTTTGTTGGGGGCGTTCCTTTTGATCTCGCATTGTATATCATTATGAGTATAATTAAGTGGTTAATGTGCATAATGTTTTTTCTGATTTTCCATCTAAACCAACTGAAATTGCCTCCCATTTTAAAGTACTTAAGTGCATCACTTTCATTTGTTCCCTTATTTCTTGCCATTAATTATAAACCAATTGACACTTCCTAAACAAGTGGTTGTATACCTCAATTTCCTTTCCACAGAAAGAACATAAGTTAGATGATAAAAAAAAACAAATTGATACAATTTATCATTACAATATAGGATACTATGTAGTAATCTTAACTGAATTTCACGTAATTTCCCGTCTAAAGTGCATAATATCGGGGTCAAAAAGCAAGTCCGACTCCAGACTTAGTATTTAAATGTGGGGGGGGGGGGGCACTCAGATATATGGGTGTACACATGCGCGTCCAAGAAAACGCGTAAAAAGGGGTCCTTTTTCAGGTGGAACGCGTAACGCGCGTTACGCGTTAAGGGGTCCCAAAACGCTGATTTTCAACAAAAACAGAAAAAGGGGTGCTTTTGACTAATCTGGCCGAAGTCAAACCTGTTTAGGGGGGGGGGGGGTTGGATGATGAAAAACCGCGCAAAAATCCTTGTTTGGGGGTCTTTTTTCATCCAAGTATAAAACCTGTTTAGGGGGTATTTAAAAAAAAAAACATGGACACGCATGTGTACACCCATATATCTGAGTGGACCCGGGTTTCCTTTGTATTATCTATAAAGATTTTACGACACGATTCAGTAGAGTCAGTCCTACTCCTTCATATGATATTATTTTGTTGCCTGCTTTATACATCAATTCTGAGTAATCAATCGCATCATTTAGGCCTATCTCTTCGTCCTTTTTCATTTTCTCTTTCAAATACACCGTTAAAGCTGAATAAATTTACTATCATAAATCCTGGCATCAAGACCTTTTTGTAGGATATAGCTAACTGGCCTTAAATGGCCATTTTTATCTACAGCATGCTTACTTTGATATATATTCGCCTCAAATAGTTTTCTATTAAAAAAGGTTTTCCGGCCAAAATGGATCAAAGTATAACTAAAAATCATTTGATTTCCTAAGTTACTAGTGATAGTTATGTTTTCTCTTAAGTCATGCCAAATATTCAAATATTCTAGGTACAATGGAGGCGCATGAAAATGAATATTTTCATAATCACATAAAATATAAATCTTCCTCCAATCGACTCGAATATACAATCAAAATATTTTGTCTATTTCATATCACTGTCTTCATAAATTAGTCTCTTTATCCACATTAATATTTTTGCCTTGATCATATCTCTAAAATTCATTATTTTACAACCTCCATGATTATAATTTAAATAAAAGATATTTATTTAATCTTATCAAATCTTCCCCATATGAAATCAAAACAATTTTTGTCAACTTCTTTATAAACCCAAATTGGTACCAGTAAGATACATATATAAGTTTGGATAAGCAAATATATTCAACAATTGTATTTTACCAGTAAGGGTCAAATCACGCTGTTTACACCAGCATTATAATCTTTTGATGTTACGTAATATTTTTTTATAATTCATCTCCTCCTTTATATTTACGTCTACAGAAAAGTATATCCCAAGTATTTTAACAACTTCTACCTGCGTTCCCAGTGAAAACGTATTTCTTATATTTTCAACAAGAAACCGTTTTTATTAAAATACTGTAGACGAATGGAATATAACATCGTCAATTAATCTTACTGCTTCTCATATATTCCTTCCTTTCATATAGCCTACTTGATATGTATAAATAACCTCATCTCAAACTTTTTTATTCCTGCTCGCTAGCATTTTAGACACCCCCCCCCCCACACACACACACACCCACACACACACAGTCGGTGTTACTCGGAAAATTCAATCCGGATTTACGCGGCCGCTGGTTAAGGGCAAGGTGCGGGAAATTATCATCTTTTCCTCTGCCTTTTCCCTTCTTGGTTTTCTCTCGATTTCTGTTTTTACCGCTGGGAGGGGGTGCACTCCCCTCCTCCATAGCTACGCCACTGATCCGAGGTTAGTTGCCTCGCCTATAATGGATAATCAGTAATTGTCACCTTTTTTTTTTTTTTTAAGACAATGAACGAAATTTGGAGAGTTCAAAATTTACATAACTTCGTTGTAATTCCGAAAGGCTGGACAGTAAATCAATTTAGTAGAGGTTTCACACATAGTAAGTGATGTTTTGTAAATCTTACAATTTTTACTTTCCTTCAGGCATTGTTAATTTACCCTTGCAGTGACCAACCATTGGATATACTAAATCACTGTAACGCGGGTTTGAGATACCAGAATGACCCAAAACTAAAATGAACATCACTATTATATAGGAGGATGTCACGGTCACACACACACAAACACAAACACCCCACCCTCTTCCTCTCTCTCAAACTCTCACTGCATCTGTACATTGCAACTAGTCTCACAGCTGCACGTACTAAATCATTCATTTGACACTACTTTTATTCCCTAAATTGTTAATCCTGCGATCTATTGCTTACATATGCTAGTTCAATGACAATTAAATATATATAAAATAAATGTTCGGTTTTACCAGATTGACCGATACGTCTAGTCTTGGATTGTATGTGTATGTGTGCATCAGAAATACTACTACAGAGTGTATGAGCCATAATTGTGTTTAGAAATCAGAATTTATCCAATACAGGGAGTCGAGATGAGAGGGAAGAGGGTTTGACAGTGTAAACGTAAGGGTTGGATAATGGGAGAGTGAGGGAAGCTTAAATCAGGAAAGGGGTAAAATGATATTCTGTATAATAAAGTATTGGTACATGAACACAAATCTGTCAGGTGCAACACCTACATGCAAAGGGCATAAGTCAGATAATTTTCTCCTTGCTTTTTTTAATTGCACATCGGAGTGTGAACAGTCTTGCTTAACATAAAATGCAGGTTTTTCTTATATGAATGCAAAAGAGGAATACTTTCTGTGATGTTTGGAAGTTAATGTCAGAGTGAATATATTAACATTTCCAACACTAGAGCCAGTGGTGGGGGGGGGGGGGGGGAAACACATTCTGCCCGTGCCCCCCCCCCCCCCCAGAACAAAATGCCACCCCGACACTTGAGAGCTGGCGAGACCCCAAAAATATTGGTCTCCCTGTTTTTGTTTTTGTTTGCTTGTCAGAGATATATGGACAAAAAGTAGACCCTCAAAAAAAGAACAAAACATTGTTGCCAAAAAAGGTCAGCACTCAATTTATTTTTAGGTCTATTTGTACATCCAAAAGTATCTCACAAGCAAAAAAGTTATCACTATTAATACGGGGGCGGGCATAATGTATACTTTTTGTTCAAAAGGGGGGGGGGCATGGGCCAGAACGGAACACCCCCCCCCCCCCTCCCACCAAATCATATGTTCAACATAGTTGTGAATTAAAACAGGTGTGGTTGAGATGGTTCAGAAAATGGTACTGAATTGAATTTATTTATTGTCTTGCACAACTGAACAGGCCAAAAAAATGTACGGTCTCACATTTGTATAGAGCATATAGTAGTACGGTACATCAACATATCATGCCCTAACATTTACAGATAACTTAAGAGCATAAATAAATTAGGAGATAACTTATGCTGAGAGCCAGAAGGGCATTAACTCATATCTTAACACAGAGTTAACACCCATCTGGCTCCCAATGTACGATAAATAACTATAAAATATTTCATGATGATGTACATAACAAGCAGCAACATACAAATACATGTAGAATAAAAACTTACAGTCCAAGATTTCATGTACAAAATACAAAAACAGAGTAAAAATTGCTTGGGTAATAACATCACAGTTCATATATTTCTTTTCTTTTTTTAAAATGTGGGTCAGATAAAAATGGCTAAAAAAGGACTATAAATATGATATTCCTTAGATTATTATTTATTATTTTTTAGAACTTCCGGTTTACCCATATAAATATAACAAAAACAAATCATAACAAAAAATATGCAGGGGAATCCCCTTCATTAATGTACTCAATGATTAGGAGAAGATAATTTTAATTAAATTGATAACAGTATATTGGCAACCTAGCATGCACCAATTAACCAAATTCATAAATATCGCATGTATATGTACTTTGGTCACCAACTCCCAGGGGTGGTATTCTGAAAATGTCATTAACATTACAAATATAACTATATCATGTATAAAACCCATATTAGAGGCCACATTATTGTTTGAAGCCACGCTGACATTTATCATATGATCATGCACTTAAATAATGCGCATAACCTAATCATAGCTCCAACAAATGCACATTGGCTCCCAGCTGTGCACACAACAAGTCATGACTTACAGCCCATATAAAGTTTTGGTAGCAAAAGTTTAACTGGCAATAAACGTGTTGAATATAGTCACATACTCTTCTCCTTGTATCAAAAGACACAAGTACGAGATCATTCAATATTCCACCATTATTTCCAACAAATTTTTGTGTAAATATCTGTAACAAACTTCATTCATTCAAAATGGTTTATTGAAAATTACTTTCTTCGCGGCAAAGCCGAATTACAAAAGTTTACAATCATGATTTCAATGACATCAAACGTGACATAGGCCTATAGTTTGGTATAAACACTTGGAATACATAACTTAAAGGGGGTGGCAAGTCGTAATCCATGGGCCTGACTCGGGGAAATTTGGATACAATCAGGTCCAATCGTGCGCTACCGAATGAATGTTATTGCCGGATTCCTCGCGCGATCGTTAACTCGAATCCCTCCATACGCAACCGCCCAATGAGATTCAAATACTGGAATAAAGAACGCGCGATCTTGTTTACTCAAATTTGGGTCAATGTGCGAACTTTTATTAGCTGCGCACGATAAGTTGAAGTCGCTTTGAACTTTGATCCAGAGAAAGGAGCAGCCAACTGTAAAAGCGCCTATAGATTGCGACTTGTCGATCCCTTTAATACTTAAATGAAGTATGTAGATAAATAATAAAACAGTATATGGATATCAGATTACATACTCATAAAACAAATCCCACATTGATTATAATATATGTCTTAACTTTTTCAGGACAGGAACTATCTGAGGGCCAAATTGACCACATTCCGCTCCCCAAACTGGCAACAATATTTCTCATTCAGTGCTACGTGGTTAATAATAATGTGTTAGAATACAATATACATTGTTAAGAATTTGTCGACAGTTGAAAAAAAATTGCCAATTTTTCTGAAAAAACAATGATTATTTTGAACCTCTCAATGTGTTGCCAATTTAACGATTTTAAAGCTTAATTTTGTTTTTAAAATTTAAAATTTATAATTTATGGCATCCCTTGGATCCCATTATTATGCTAATAGCTGTCAATAAAAAGAAGGATTAATGGCGAAAATTACTCTCAAATCACCATCCTCTCTGACATACTCGTAATGACCTTTATCACAAACAATCAAAGAAACAACATCAGCCCCATCTACCTTCCTAGCTCAGTCCTTATATACACACATTTCATTGATCAGATAAAGAAAGTAATACTAACAATTTTGTCTGATTTACAAACAACTTCATACCCAACATTCACTATATTGTCAGTGTGCAAAAATGTGTAATGCATAAAGCTGAGGACATTATCCTGCTCAACAATAAATTTTTTCTTCTAGTGGCAAGATCGGGCGAGTACAATAATGAATTTCCAATTTTTTGGTGGCCCACAAGAAAAAGAATTAATGTTACCATTCAACTACGAAATTTGCAGAGTGAAAGTATGAGAAATCCAACTCTGGAACTCGCATAAATAAATATCTCCTCCTAGTCATGAATACAAAATAGTTGAGATTGGTGATAAAGGTAAAAAAACATTAATTTCACATACACCTGTAGAATGACCTCTATGACCTGTCACATTTGACCTACATGAACAAAAATCCTTATGGTGATGCATACTAGTTCCAAGTTTGAAGTTAATGGATCAAATGGTTCTTGAGATATCATGTTAAAGGCTCAGAATTGACATCCATGACCTTTAATACCTATGACCTACGTAACCTAAATTCTAATCAGACTTTTTTCTATGGTGATACATACCTCAAATGGTTCTTGATATATATATATATTAACAAGGCTAACAACTGCAATTCAGAAATTGACCCCTTTGACCTACATACCCCAAAATCTAATCAGGTCCTCTTCCTATGGTGATACATACTAGCACCAAGTTTGAAGTTCATACCTCAAATGGTTTCTCACAAGAATGAAGCTAACACCTGAAATTTCAGAAATTGGCCTCTTTGACCTCGACCTTTCACCTACGTATCCCAAAATCTAATCAAATATTCTTCCTATTGTGATACATGCTAGCACCAAGTGTAAAGTTCATACCTAATGTGGTTCTTGAGTTATTGCTAAAACAAGAAGGCAGGACGGATGGACAGACGAACGGACAACCCGAAAACATAATGTCTCTGGCACCACCTTCGGTGGGCAGGGGCATAATAAAATAAAATTACATAAAAATTTTGCTGTCCAAATTATAATTTTACTGACACCACCTTGGCATTGGGCCAAACTTGTAATGTTGAACCTCAGAGAGGACATTGCTTACAAATTTTCCATAGTAACATGATTTTCAATACGGAATGAAACAGGGAATGTAAAGGGAACGCACTCAATATAATAAAAAACTGCAGCTAGCTACTTCTGCCACTATAAACACATGAATGCATACAGGATACAAGTACTTCAGGAAGCGATTTGGAAGGATGGTTGTAAAGAAATGAGTACAAATAGGTGGTCTTGGGCTAAAGCGGTTGGTGCTAATTTATAGTGGGCTATAAAGAGGAGCCTCATTATCACTAAAGTCGTCTACATCTTCTTCATAATTGTCATCGTCCATTTCATCCGTCATATCAGAATACAGAATTTCACCAGTACTAGCTTCTTCATAGTGGCTAGGAAAAAAGTGTACATTTGTGCAATAGTCCTGATGAGTATTGTAGAGTTCCTGTACATCAATATACTCCCTAAATGCAGTAGCCGCTCTTTGATGTTGACCCTCGATGGTCATAAGCTTGATGGAAATGAGATGCTTTATCCCTCTTTGCCACTGGGGCATCTCTGCTTCATTCACCAAATTGACTAGATACTGTGAGAGGGCAATATGCTGTGCTTTGCGTGTTGACAGAAATTGCTTCATTTCCTCCATAAGAAGTTGTTGTTCTTCTCTCGCTCTGTCTACTTTGTTGAGAATGTCCACAGCATTTTGTTTCACTGCAGTTAGTCCTGAACCCTGTCGTGTAATAAAGCAGTTAAAATACTGCTATTGATGGTTTCCATATGCAATTGTGTGACTTGCAATTATGTAGAATTGTGAACTTTGATTGCAGGCTTCATACCTATAGAGATTGAATGACACATGTAGACATAGAAATACTATAGAACCAAACTATTTTCCTTAATTCTCAAGTGGTGTATAATATGAATATTTTCATCTCTTTCTCTCTTTTCAACTGTTTCATATTTATGTTAGTAATAATAATAACAATAGCATTGGATATTTAAAGAGTGCACATATCCACCAATTAAGGTGTTCAAGGCTCTCAAATATTACCCCGGCTAGATTGGCTACTGATTTCGGCACTCAGCATTCAAGGTACCCTTTTAACACCAGGGTGGAGAGTGACAAATGTGCATTAAAGGTAGTACATAGTATTTGCAAAGATCATAGATTTTTCAAATGTATATTTTATTCGATCCAAGTGACCTACAAAAGAAGATAATGGTCGCTGGTCCGGTTAAAATCGGTCAAGGTTCAGAGATATAAAGGGTTTTCTTTTCTCGAGCTGTATAGCTCAATCTGTGGCAAATATATTCTACTCCGCAAAAATAAAGGGTTTACATAAGAAATCAAGTTCGTCTTTATATGATGAAGTAGTCTCACATGAAGATACTCCTAAAATTTCATGGCGATCGGCCAATGAATAACTGAGATATAGGGCTTAGCAATTCTGCCTCTGTTGCTAAGGGATAGCATTTTTATTGGGGGGGGGGGCGGTTCCCCGATAAAAAGGTTATCCTTGAATTTTCAATATAATACATTAAATAGAAAAACGTTAATATCTCGAAAACTAAACAATATTAGAACCTGCGGTTTGGAGGGTTGGTTAGGTACCCCAAAGGGAGTGTTATAACAAAAAATGAATAAAATTTATTTTTGAACCCCCGACACTACGCACTACGTTTAACATCTTGACAAGAGTGCCGGGCAGAGATTCACCCCCTGAAGTGAACGTAAATTGAATGAACCACTGTACCAAGACACTTCCATATGAACCCAACTTTACAAGCTTGTTTGATATCATACATAATATTGAATAGTCATCAAGGCAGTGTTTGCGACTGATAATTCATCATAAAAAACAAACAAGATGAATGCGACTGCGTCTCCTATATGCCTCCGCCTAAATTCAGTTGATGGCTCAAACTATTCTAGAAATATTTGATAAAGGTGCTAAAAACCAGTAATTTCATGTAATTTCATGTAATTTCATGTAATTTCATGTAATTTTATGTAAATTGACCTCTGTGACCTACTTACCCCAAAATATAATCAGTTCATCTTTCTATGGGTATGCATACTGGTACCAAGTTTGAAGTTCTCACCTCAAACAGTTCTTGAGATATCGCGGTAACGGTGCTAAAAACCAGTAATTCCATGTAATTTCATGTAAATTGACCTCTGTGACCTCTGACCTTTGACCTCCTTACCCCAAAATCTAATCAGTTCATCTTCGCATGGGGATACATACTAGTACCAAGTTTGAGGTTCCTACCTCAAATGATTCTTCAGATATCGCGGTAACGGGAAGTGGGACGGACGGACGCACACACGGACGCACGGACGGACGCACGGACGCACGGACGGACAACCCAAAAACATAATGCCTCCGGCACCCACCTTCGGTGGGCGGAGGCATAAAAACAAAAAACAAAAAACACTGATGCATTCCATGTTGACAACAGAAAGGGGAATTCTTCATGAACAAAAATCCAACAGGAATAAAAAAATCAATGAAGAGATAGAGAGGGAGTGGTTGAAGTAAATAACAGATCTTACAGATTACAAACTTTTTTGTAGATCCTAATTTGATGACAATAAATCATTCATTTCTTACAGAAGAAAATGAGCATTTATCATTACTTGTATGTCTATGTAGATCGGACTTTCTGGATTGACTACATCTTGGTAGGAAATTTCATTTGGCAGGGCTCCGTCTGTGAAATCCCTGTCATTGTATGCCTTCACTGCTCTCCGGAGGGAGACTGCTGTTGCCTTTACTTGCTGTGCTAGGCGTTTAGCAAGAGATTGTCCCACTGTCATAAAATTGTATAAATGCAATAAAAGTAGTGAGCGATGAAATTTTTCATTACCGAACAAACATATCCTATGTGTGTTTATGAATGACACACACACACACACGCATCTATGTTTTCTATTGTTCGAATTTCAACCGATGACTCCACTACTGAATTGAGTCACAAAATTCATTGAGGGAATAAACCTCACCAATTCTTGACAACCGATGTCCTACTGAATTACTACTGATGACCCATTGTTCTCTTTGTTCGATGCATTCGGTTTGAATGCGTACACATGTACACACACAAACACCATATATTTATATATATATATGGTAAGTATAAATGGAACAACTGTAGAGAGATCGTATTTTTATAATAACCGTATTCTCTCAATTGTTTAATTTATACTTATTGTTTTCATGTATCTCATCAACCGACGCAGAACAAACATTTTTTTTATATAATAAATATAAATACATATCCATGAATATTGTGTGTAGAGAAAGAGAGAGACAGAGAGAGAATGAGAGAGAGAGAATGAGAGAGCAAAAGAAAAAGATATACATATATCGTTTGAGAAATAAGCATACATTAATTTATAGAAAATATTTTCTTAAACGTCTGAAGCACTAGCATTACAGAATATGGTATGTTGATAATTAACTGCAAATAAAAACAAAAAACATACAGACACAATATTCCCCAGGTGTGAGGGGGAGGGGGCTTGCCTGTGTTAATCCTCTGTCATAATTTCAATAAGAACCCTATATAATGGTTTTGAATAAATAAACTTGAACTGACATTAGCTGCTGGTAGAGGTGGAGACCAACTTGATATTGATAATGTAATGGTTGCTGAAATGTGGTACTACCTTCTGAGTGGGAAATCGTATTTCAGAATATATGTCTAATATGAATTCATTAATTTATATGTATATGTACTTATGTACATTTTGTAGATTAACATGTACCAATTTATATCACAACCATGAATGACCAAAGAATTCAAATCTTTCCGATAATCTCTTAACCCATTGCCTACGGGAACAGGGTGGGCCTTGTACAAAGTCATTGGAAAATTCAGAATCTCGGGGTGAACGGGTTAATAGTAACAGAAATTAATAAATGGTCGTTAGTCACTAAAGCAGAATACAGCACATATAAAATTTAACAAACAGAATAAAAAATTAAGATTGAGCCTAATTTTATACCAGAGTATTTTCTTAAACACGTCACTGCAAAGCTATGATCACAGGCCTTCCTGTTGACATTTGTCAAGAGCTCCTTCTTCTCTTTTGTCTGCCTACTCTTGTTAGCAGCTATATACATGGCATCCTCTTCCTGCCAACGTGTCCGAATTTGATGCGCCCCCTCTGTCTTGGACAAACTGGATTGTAGCCTAAAAATAACAAGATAAATGTGACTGTCTCCTATATACCTCTGTAAAAATTAGCTAAGTAAATGGCTTAATTGTTGTTGCAAACGAGTCTGAAATTCATGGCTCAACTGTTTCTTGAAATATTGCGATGACAATGCTAAAAATCTGAAATTTCGTTGAAATTTACCTCTATGTCCAATGACCTTGTATGGCCAATTCTAATAAGAGTTTTCCAATGGTCATATATGCTAGCTCCACGTTTAAAGGTAAATCTCAAATAGTTAATATTGAGATATTGCGATAAAGATTATAAAAAATGGAAATTTCATGGAAATTGAGCTCTATGACCTTGTCTGCTAATTTAACTTTTTAATAAAGAAGATTTAACAAGCAACCTGGCAATTTTCTTCTTGTTTAAAAAAGGAAAACAATCCTTGAGCTTCCAAATTTGGATGAATCTAGCTGTACTTCATAGTCTAGCAAACGCAGCTGTTGCAGGGAGAAAAAAATGAACTCAAGACCTGCAGTATTATAATTATTACAATATGCTTGGAAATAGCAAGAAATTACTGTGCCATTAAATTTGAAAATCTACACCTATACATGTATCATAAATTGTACTTACTTCTCACAGCAGTTGTTCAAGATGGACACTCGTTGTGTATCACTGCACAAATGCAACTGATTCCTGCATGTAAAAATGGAAATTTCTCTTCGTTACCAAAATGCCTCAATAATGTGTAATGGCCTACAGTATTCTTTCAACATATGAAGAACTACTGCATATTTTCCTTCTTGCTTACATTATATTTATATGATTACAGAACACAAATGAATATCAGTGAATGTAACTTGTTAGGCACATGTATACTGTAGGTCAGAATCATTTTTGTTCACCAAAACTTACAGAGATAGATTACTTTCAGAGACAATAGAGGAGTCTATAAATGAGATGGAAATGAGTCTGCAAATCATATACAAGAGTTGGACAAGCTTTGTGTGTGTGTGTGTGTACCATGTCTATGGAGAAAGTATAAAACTATGGATATTTGTGACTTATTTCATTGTTTATCCATCTTCATGATTTCAAGTGAGGACAAGGCAAGTTTGAATGGATGATACCATATTTTTAGGTATAAAGTCAAATCTCAAAGCTCAAATTCCAAATTATCCTTTAAAGAGAATAAAACTGAAGACGACTACTGTTTGAGTGTTAGTGAAGTGGCTACATGTACCGGTATGTACGTAAGCTACAGGGACGGGGAGGAATTCCAAGCGCTATCTAGTGAGAAGGTGACACGTAGCAGACCTTGCATGGGATATTCGGCAGAGTCCACCAGGGCAGGCCATTTTTGCCTTCTGAAATGCATTTCTGATATTCTTAAGGAAAATTATTATTCTTCCACGTGCTCTCATCTGATGTAGTTCTCCGCGATCAATTAATGGTTTTGAGAAGGGGAAATTGACCAAGTATTCCCCAATTATCCTTGTTGCTCCACGCTTGAAACCACGGCCACACACACAAACAAACTGCAGTTGGTAGATGTGCATACAATGCATCACACGGATGACTGTCTAATAGCTTGTTCAAATGAGGTTTAAAACAGGGGGGGGGGGGGGGGGTTGCCGCCTTGGTTTTTAAACGCATTTTATAACTGGCAAGTAATGGGTGTGCGACATGTTATGCACACAAACTTGTTGTGTCATTGCCATTCATTTACTACACACAAAAAAACGCCGCAGAAAAATGCACCACAGTTTTCCACCTCGTATTTGAATGGGCCTTAAAAAGTTCTGATAAATCTCGTTTTTGAAGAAGCTGGGAGTAAAAGCCTAAAAATTTGTAAAAGCCTTAAAATTTGTTTACAAATTAAAATTCCTCCCATTAAGCTTCTTCATTTACTAACAAGTGTCTACGGCAGACCGTTGAATATTAATGAGTCAGAAAGAAGAGGATCTTGGGTATTTGATTCCAGTTCATCGTGACTTGGCCGTGAACCAGAATAGCCTGGTGGTTAAGTCGCTGCCGGCAAGCAGTAGATGACAGGTTCGTATCCCGCTGGTTCAAATTTTTTCTGACTTGTGATTTTCATTACAGATCGAGCATAGGATCTATAACACTCGGAGTAAAAGCCTTAAAATTTGTTTACAAATTAAAATTCCTCCCATTAAGCTTCTTCAGTTACTAACTTTATACATCAAAATTTCTACTGCCGTCAGCTCGAGCCGAGGTTTGTCAGACCACGGTTGTGGGGGTGTCTATGAATACATTATAGGATTCCGAACTACTGGGGGTAGTGATGTAAATATGTATTAGATTCATAAGTGTATCAAAAAACCTGTTGACAAATGCTTGATGTATAAGAAGAAATCACAGAATCACATGACTGATACATCTACAAGTAGTATAAGATCAGCATACAGTGTACACTGCTGCACATTTTTCAATTTTAAAAAATTAATTTTTAAGAGGTGTACATGAAGGCAACAATTGTATTTACCTGAGGGAAACATACTCCATTAGCTCCTTCACATACTTTTCATCCCAAGTGAAAGATGTTCCTATATCAAGAATAAAGAAAATTTTGTATTTTATCAATTCATCTGTATTTCTTTAAAATTATTACTACCTCCAATGAAATCATAAGAAAAAGAAAAATCTGCATTGTGCATTACTGTAAACGTGGAAATTTTCACGCTATTAACTTTTCGCACTCAGCTAAGTAAAGTGAAGTTTGCGTCTTTTTAACTTCGCCGTCGCGCTAGGCTCATGGGCAAAAGAATGCATGAACAAAAATATTTTCTTGTTTTTTCTTTTGCGCATATTTCATGCCGAAATGCGCGAAAATTTCAACACCGCAAGATATTCCACGTTTACAGTAATCGATACCGGTATTTCCCATAATGCATCGCATCACTGGTGACAAGCTACATTTGCAGTCAGAGTTATATCCAGTCAACAAGTATAAAGCTTGTATGCATATTCTAGAATTGATTTATGCAGAATGCAAATATAGGTACCATTATTTAAGTTAACAGTGAATTGCAGAAATCATACATCAATTGTGTAAACCTATTTAACACATACAGAGTAAATGGCCAGATCATACAGATAAGCGCTTGGTATTACCGCACTATGTCTAGCTGGCTTGTGCTGCTGTATTTGCTGTTATGGAATGTCACGAATTCTAAAATTTTCTTCAAATTATAACTATATGCCTATATTTGTAGGCAAATAATATAATAAAACAAGATTAATAATACAGCATCTACTATATACCTCTGCATAAATTAAAGTGATCTTACGGCTCAAACTCCTCTTAAAATATTGTAATAATCAGAATAAAAAACTATAAGTATAAATCAAAAGTTACTTAACCTCTTTGATCTTATAAACCACAAGTCTGTTCATTTTATAGTTTATACCCTCATGCTCATCTAGACATGTATAAAAAATAGATGAGATATAATCATAAAAAAATTGACAGAATATCTAATTTCATGCATATTGACCTCCATGATCTTTGACCTTACACCTACTTCAATCAAAATCTATGCTGTTTGTCTCAGTATAGTGATGCACAACTAGCACACAGTTTGAAGTTCATACCTCATTGTTCTTCAGATATCGTGTTAAAAAGATAAAAGATAACATTTCTGAATGTAACTCAATGACCTTTGACCGAACTACCACAAATCTGAGTTTGTCTTCCTATAGTAAACATATGTGCCTTAAGTTTGAGTTCATACTTGTACCTCATATCGTTCTTGAGATATTGCGTCAACAAGGCTACACCATGAAATTTATTCATTGACCTTTGACATACATACCCCAACATATAATCAAATGTCTTCTTTATGGTGATATATAACAGCACCAAATTTGAAGTTCATACCTCAAATCATTCTTTAGATTTATTATCGCGTTAACAGACGTCCGGGAGGAACAGACAGACAGACAACCTGAAAACATAATGCCTTTGGTGGGCAGAGGCATAAAAATGCGGTGTTATTCCACCAGCTGATAAACAAATTAAAAAGCTACAGCATTTTTCCATCAATGAACATAAGCAAACTTTGCCTCATGAATAAATTTAACCATTGAATCAGGGTGTAGAATACTGCGGAGAGAATATCAACATGAAAATGTGACTTACTGGGTTAATGTTCAAATGTATAAATAAAAAAAAGTAGGGGGCATTCTGGAGCTGTCTTTTAACGGTAATGTGACATACTGAGAGGCAAACTAAAAGGAGTGTTTCTGAGTTGAAATACCGGTAGATATATCATTCAAAATAACAACAAGTTAAAAATAACTAGATGAATATTCGACCGCGCACGGTCAGAATTTATGCCTCCACCATCACCAGATTGGAAATGTATGGCATACATGTACACTCTAAAAAGGATTGGTCCAACAAAATTACAAATCTTTTCACTTAAAATGCACAGGAGACAAAAAAATTATTTCATTTCATTTTCAAATAAAAAACTTACCATTGATGACTTACAATCATCAAATACACCTAGGAAATAGATATTTTATAGCAAATAGACCACTGTCCCCTTGAAATTTCTAAAATATGTAGGCCTATAATGACCTCTATGACCTTTGAACTTTGACCTTTAGACCCCAAAATCTAACCAGTTCATCGTCCCTCACATATGCATACATGGGCCAGGTTAGAAGCTGATCTGTCAAACAGTTCTTCAGTTATTGCGAGAAATAACCATTTTTATGTATATAATGACCTCTATGACCTCTGACCTTTGACCTTGAGACCCTAAAATCTTATCAGTTCATCGTCCCTCCCATATGAATACATGAGCCAAGTTAGAAGCTGATCCGCCAAACGGTTCCTAAGTTATCACAAGAACGAACCATTTTTATGTATATAATGACCTCTATGACCTTTGACCTTTGACCTTGAGACCCCAAAATCTAATCAGTTCATCGTCCCTCCCATATGAATACATGAGCCAAGTTACAAGCTGATCCGCTAACGGTTTTTAAGTTATCGCGAGAACGAAAAGGGGACGGACGGACGGACGACCCGAAAACAATGCCTCCGGCACCACCTACGGTGGGCGGAGGCATAAAAATGTTAACTGATTATTGCAATTTGTGTTTCAATCAAGACTTTGTTGCCATGTATGCTGATCTTCACACATCCACAAACAAGGCATGCTCGCCAATATGAATGGAAAGGAGAAATATGCAACAATACTCATGTCTGAAAAAAAGGAAAGATTTGTACATGTATTGCAAACCAAGAGTTAGTGGATTAAATTAATAAATCAAATAAAAGTAAATTCCCTATACACAAATTATTTTTCTTTTCCTACAAAATATAATGTTCCAAATAGAACTCTTCCACACTCATAGCAGTATAAATTTACCGGAAATTATAGCGAATAAAGAAAATAGAAACAAATAAACATATTAAAAAATAAGGAAAAACTTAATATACCTTGGGTTCGTGCATTTTTTGAAGCATTTGTTTTCTCCTCCTGCCGCCATGCTGTAACATCTTCTAATGTACCTATCACAATATTACAATATGAGAAAATAATTATTCAAAAGCCAAGCATAACAAAGCTAAGATTAATGTGAAGAAATTTGTTCTATATTATTACCAATTTTTGCTAATTTTGGTACATTTTTCAAACAAAGTAATTGCTTGCCCAAATAACCAAATCATTTTAAAGGAAAAGTTGTTAACCAAAGGTTATTGTTATGACAAAACTGTAATAAGCAACCAAGATTAATGTTTTTTGTCCACATAAATGACATCTTTTCTTAAACAATTAATTCTAGGTGTTGTTTTATACAAATAATTTGAAAACATATTTTTGATTTTTCAAAATAATAATCAATAAATCAACTTTTATTAAAAGTCATTCTTTCGTCGTCTCCGAAGATTGGGTTACAAACATTTCTGAAGATGCTCACCTTCACACTGCAGCAACACACATGTCAATTCAGATGAAGATTCCCTCTCTACCTTCTTAGCATTTTCCATTTTAGCTCTCAAGTAGATGTCTAGAAATGACAAATGTGTAATATACACAAACTTAGAAATTGCAGCATATAGCACCACTTAGTGACTGAAATTAAAAAACAAATTGTTTAGACAAAAATCATAGATCCTTCACTTTTCCTCTGCTATAACGACAAAGGCATTAAACTCTTTCCTTTATATTTTACTCATTGGAGTACATGTAAATTTGACTGACCCAAAATCAGATTATTGAAAAAACCCACCAATGTTGTCTATTTTCTTCTGAGTGAAGTAGTACAATGCATCTGTGAGAAGATCTACCCTGTGGGATGGGGTCATTTCTTTTGTAATATGCGCAAATTTCCTTAGAAATGCCCATATTCTCTCCATAATTTCTCCATCTGTCAATCCAACTCCGGAAGACCACTTTGTGCTAAATGCAATCTGTTGAGAAACAATTAGAGAATGAAAACCAAAGAATATTACAGTATTTGTATTGATTCACACGGAGAACAGTATACAGGGAGTACACATTATGAGTATTTTAATTGAAGAATACATATTTTCTCACATGAAATATTACATTTTTATTTGGGTTTTTCCTCTAGTTTGATTTTGACTTTGTTTGGAATAATGAATATGATGAAGCACTCTTGAACATGAACTTGAATAACCTACACTCTTTTTCAATCCTTCAATTATTATATAAATGACACACACACATACAGTACTACATTCAATGTTGCTCGAAACCTCTCATTAATTACACCAGAACTCGCTGTAACATACAGTATAACTACCTGGCAAGACCTCTTGTGCCCATAGGCATGGAAGACTGGGACAGCAAGATCTACTCTCTTGAGGATATCCGCCCCTACATTTCCCCGTTTCTGAAATGCAAATATAAAAAGTTACGGAAAGCCCATATATATTCCAAATTAAATTACCAAATTATATTTGTCACACATAATTTGTGTACTTTTTGATTTTCTTTAATGTTTAACGTATTTTAATGATGTATCTTATAATTTGTTTACTTCTTTGATTGACTTTCATCTACTGTATTTATACCTTGTATCAACGGTAGTAGTTTTTTCGTTCTTGTTAATCTTTGTAATTGATAGTTTATATTGTACACATGTTTTATTCAGCTTTTGGCTGCAACACATGTTTCTTTCAATAAACCATTTTTGAATTGAATACACGGTTTTGCCATTTCAATTGTTCTGCGTGTCTCCCAAATGCGGTTCGTGTCTCTCTAATGTGGTGGTCTGTATTGTGACGGAATAAACTGCATTGTTATGTGTCTCCCAAACTTGGGATCCAGTAAAATATATATACATGTATATGTATATACATATACAAAGGTTCGTCCATGTAATTAATTTATTTTGAAATGATCAGTCATCAACATCACACCAACAAAGGGGCAATATCTCTATGGGTATTATTCAGTCATAATGGTCAATTTATAGTACATGTATATTTTGGTGTTTTACATAAGATATGAAAATCCAATAAAAAGAAGAAAATGAAAATGATCCATTTGCCATGTTAGGTTGAATATCTTTACCTGCAGGTGAGCATGGAGTTTGCAAGCAATGTCATACAAGATGATTACTGATGTATCATTGCATAACTTCGCCAATATCTTGTGAATGGTCATAACAGGGTACACCAGGCTAAGAATTGAAAAAAGAACTGATAAATTAAATCCCTTGAAAATTTAACAATGGAATCGATGAAATACAGATACATCTATTACACAAGACACAATACAGCAGAGAATTACTTTAATAAAAAGTTGTAGGAGAGATTAAGACAAGATTAATATGACTGCATCTCTTATATACCTCTTAAATTCGCCTAAGTTAATGGCTCAAACCCTCTGAACATTGTGACAAGCATAATAAAAACCTAAATGTGACATACGTACAGCAAGATGTAAGCCAATCTACATTCTATGGTGATACATGCTAACAATATCTCAAATAGTTATTGAGATATTGCCATAAAGAGGCTAAAATCTGAAATTTCATGGAAAATTTACCTCAATGACCTTTTGACCTACATACTGCAGAATCTAATCATATTTTGTGTTTCTAAGGTGATAAATACTAGCACCGAGTTTGAAGTTCATACCTCAAATGGTGCTGGAGATATCACATGAACGAGAAAGCGGGACAGACGGACGAACAGATGGACAACCTGAACAACATGACATTTCTGCTGAAACTAAACATACATGTAGAGTTCTTTCTTTAAATGTAAATTCATCATACCGTTCACCATGTTCCATATTGAGAAAAACAAGTGGCACTCCATGTCTGCATGCTGCACCGAAAACCCCTGTTGTCTCCAATTTCTTGGATTGATTCTTTGTTCGAATAGTAGAACCAGCTTGAAAATTGCTGCAGTCCTTCTGAATAAATATATACAACAATTTTTGAAGTTATACAATGGTGGGCAAGAATACAAATGCATGAACGTAAAAGTAATGTAATTCTGTATCATTTTTTACTTATTTTAATACCTTATGGACTGAAAATTATTTGTAAAATTAACAGAATTAAATTTCAACATTAAACAAAACAAGATATGTTCCATGGTAAAAAAAATACAAATGAACCCTGATGACTCTATTCAGCGTAATATAGAAAGCTAAGATAGTCTAGTGTATATACAATGTACATGTAGTTTCACATTCAATGACAATTTAATGATACTCAAATTTAATACTGAATTTTTAAATGAACAATGCATTATTCTCTATTTTCTTTCTTTGCACGCACATTAAAAAAAAAAAGTATGTTGAAGAAGACAAATAATACAGATTTTACCGGCATTCAAGAAAGTGAAAAAAAAAAAAAAAAAATCAGATAAAGTCTGAGCAAAACAATTCCAAATATATCCTTACATTTATATCATCCGGTTGAACATTGTCAGTACCATCATAATCTTGTATGAAGGTATGCACTTCAGTATCCTCCACAAACAAGTCAGCACAATGATTTGGAGGATGATTACTTGTTCCAGAAGAAGTTTTACGCACAAGACCAAAGTTGGCATCAAGGCTTATTAAGAGTGGACCATTCTGTTTGCAAACAAATGTGCAATTATATTAAAGGAGAATTAACCCCTGAGTACAAATTTACTTATATTGAAAGGTGTAATATATTCCTACTTATTGGCCTAAATCATTTTCTAATAAGATATCAGAAAAGGGTATAAATAAAGATATTCCAACACCGGTATCGTCTCCTACTCATTTACATGGGGGTTGCCATTTTCTTGCTGATTTGGATTTGTACATGAACCATTGAGAAATGTTCCGGTCAGGAAGATATTTTGAATCCAAGACCTAAATTGCTTTTCTTCATTACCTAAAATCCCATATGTGACAAAAAATATAAAGAGGGTGTTTACATGATTTATAAAAATTAAATCTTTATAATGATACTTTTAAATTGTCTGGTTTTGCTTAACAAAAATCTATTTTCTTGGGTTTGCCAAACAGAGCAGTATGCAGCATGCATTCTGACTTTTCAAGTCCCATTATCCGAAAGCAGGTGAATGCATAGTTTGCTGCTATAGATGCTCAGGGAAGAAGCATCCATAAAATTTGAATTAATTTGCTCCGTCCATTGCGTCACAGTATCTAGAAAATAGATTTATATTAAGCGAATATTGATTTTCAACAGAAATATATAAGGAAATCTTCAGTTTAAAAATAAATTGACATATCTATTCTATATTTTTAATCTCAAATGGGTTTTTAATTTTGAAAAAGGCAATTGGGCATTTGGATTAAGAAAATCTTCTTGTACACATAAAAAAATGGCAGCCCCCATGTATTGCTAGCAGACGATACATATTGCTAGCAGATGATAAATTTTGCTCAGAAAATCTTGATTCGTATCGATCTCGTATATTTTGACGCGAAGCCATATAGTCTAACAAGTAGGAATAAATAACACCTTTCAACACTATCGTCTTTATTGTTTGAGGTTAATTCTCCTTTAACAAACTAGATGAATCTTCGACTGCGCGCGGTCAGAATTTATGCCTCGGCCATCCCCAGATTGGAAATGTATGGCATACATGTACACTCTAAAAGGATTGGTAGAACAAAATTACAAATCTTTTCACTTAAAAAGCACAGGAGACTTACCATTGATGACTTACCTTCATCAAATACACCAAGGAAATAGATATTTTATAGCAAATAGACCACTGTCCCCTTGAAATTTCTAAAATAGGTAGGCCTTGAATCCATACATCACGAACCATTTTTATGTATATAATGACCTCTAAGACCTTTGAACTTTGACCTTGAGACCCTAAAATCTAATCAGTTCATCGTCCCTCACATATGCATACATGGGCCAGGTTGATC
This sequence comes from Heliocidaris erythrogramma, assembly GCA_025617745.1. Classification (NCBI taxonomy): domain Eukaryota; kingdom Metazoa; phylum Echinodermata; class Echinoidea; order Camarodonta; family Echinometridae; genus Heliocidaris; species Heliocidaris erythrogramma. Next base: position 38,662,544 of record CM046867.1, read on the forward strand.
TGTCAAACAGTTCTGAAGTTATTGCGAGAAATAACCATTTTATGTACATAATTACTTCTGTGACCTTTGACCTTTGACTTTGAGACCCCAAAATCTAATCAGTTCATTGTCCCTCCCACATGAATACACATGGGCCAGCTTAGAAGCTGATTCTGCCAAACGGTTCCCAAGTTATCACAAGAACGAACCATTTTTATGTATATCGGTTAATCCACATCAAATCAACGGATGGGTGTCACCCGACCCCCTTCGATTTTTCTTTAAACTCGCACCAAATGTAAAATATAAATATGCTAATTTCTGGTCACATGTGACCTTTAGAGCATACTCCATAATTGATTTTCTCACAAACGCAAAAGCCTGATCATTGTGCTATTTACGATATTGATAGTTTCAAATGAGTAATTGAAGAATATATCTTATTTGTACACTCTAATTTTACTATGACATTGAAATGGTTCCCCCCAAAAGGTCCAAAATCATTAAATAATGCTAATTTGCCCCCACGTGTGAATTTTATACACACTTAAAATTTATTGTCTCACAAACCCAAAGTCTGATCATGATGATATTTTCAGTATTGATAGCTTTCAATGAGTACTTGAAGAATATGTTACATTTGTACACTCTAATTTGACTATGACCTTAAAATGGTGCCCTAATTGTTAAATATACTAATTCGCGCTCACATACAACATAATTCAAAATAGATTTTCTCACAAACGCAATGCCTGAGCATGATGATATTTACAAGATTGATAGTCAGAAGCATCATCTCAGTTGCAAGAGAAGATTGCAAAAACTCTGAATGTGGACCAGGAATCTTTGTCACTAGATCAATCAGAGACAAAATGCACAAAATGTGCAGATCTAGATGAGATGGTGAAAAATATGAAGGAAAAAATTGCAAGTTCCCCAAGACAAAAGAAGCTTCAGATGTTAACTATGACACCACCAAGTTTGAGTGTACCAAAAACAATGGATGAGTTTGGTGTTTCTGACTACTCAGTCAGGAAAGAAAGAAAGCTGAAGGCTGATGAAGGAATATTTGCTATGCCTCAGCATAATGATTTCGGCCCCATTTTGGGCCACCATTGCTAAGTCATAGTTAAATAAGAGTGTACAAATGTGACATATTCTTCAAGTACCCATTAAAACCTATCAATATTGTAAATATCTTCATGATCAGACTTTGGGTTTGTGAGATAATCATTTTGAATTGAGCTATAAAAGTCACATGTAAGCGCGAACTACCATATTTTAATGATTTTGGACCCTTTGGGGGGCACCTTTTCAAGATCATAGTCAAATCAGAGTGTACAAATGTGTCATATTCTTCAAGTACTCATTAGAAACTACCATTTAAGTAATATATCAACATGACCAAATTTTAGGGTCTGTGAGAAAATCAATTATGAAATATGCTATAAAGGTCACCCGTGACCAGAAATTAGCATATTTTAAGTGTATAACTGCTTTTTGTTGACTCTGAGAAGCGATTTCAAGGTCATTCTCCTATAAAACAAACTTACAGTAGTATATTTTCTTTTAGTATCACGGAGGGCGGAGGCATAAAAAAAAAACCAAAACACACATACATAATACACACATTGAAAATGTTAATAACAATATACAATTTCTAGCATGTGTCATAAGATAAATGTTCTTAATTTAATAATATGAAAAGTACAATATGTTATTTGTCATGTATTTCAATGTAATTTGTTATGTTTTTCAATGTCCTGATAAACATGAACATTCATATTCGTGCAAAGATTTAAAAGCGCTTACAAATATGACTATTATCATCCATGAAAAGAAATGTTACAACTTCGACTACTTTACATACATGTAACTTTAATTCCATTGATATATGCAACTTTGCACGACCTTAACCCTTACCATGACGTGGGCAGCAAATCAAACCCAAAGTTTGAGTGTTTAACATTTCGTTTAATGGCTTGAAAATTCTTCCTTGCAGAAACCAAAGTCTTCAATATAGTGTTTATTCATATGCAATTATCAGAATTTGATCATGAGGAACAATCACCGAAAGTTAATATTTAAGACTGGAAAGGTCATTTTTGACAATTGCCCAAGAATCTGGTGGCATAGAAGGGATTAAATAGAAGATGATATGAAAGCATTAAATAGTATGTGTTTAATTAATATCAACATTAACAAAAAACGATATATGGAATGTCTACTTAATGAAAACACAAAGTGCTTATCCCAAATGTGCAGCCTGAGGGGACATCACAGCTTGATGTCAGGCTAATCAAAATTAAACAGGTCCATATTAGATTCCATTAATCATACCTTTGGACAAGCTGGACAAGCCAAAGGACTCCACTCTCGGGGGATGTCCACAAGGTTTCGTATGTTATGCCGAAAATACCGAAACTGCTCCATGCACTCTCCAACAATGCTGCGGTACAGCAGATTTACCTATTGAAGACAAAACAATAAGGAAAGTATCACCATGCAATAAGAAAATAATATTAATTTATACTAAAACTGTGCATACATAATACTGGAAATATACTGAATAAGACAATGCAATCACAAGACAATTAAAGTTTCATTACAACAATAATTAATCTCTTCCCTGATCATCCATCAGCTCTCTACCTTTTCCTTCATTGCATTCCCTTTGCTTATTTATACAATATATAAATTCAAGAATTTCTGAAATGATAAACAATTGTCGTCACAATGCACAATCAGATGAAAGCAATGAACTATTTTTTTTCAAGTGACAACCTATTCAACGTTAATGTAGCTGTTATAGTTTAGGCTGCTTAACTAGTCATAAGTAATAGAGATGATGAAGATACTATTCGTGTATAATGAAATATTCCAAAAATTCAAAAGGTAAAATTATGGGAAAAAAATACAAAACAGTAAATGTAAATCATAAAATACACATGTGATTACTTCGCTATCAAGTAAACAGCTGTGATTACCAACAGCATGGCACACAGCCTTTAATGAAATCTGCCCTTCCATCATCAAACAGTACGTATGGTTCATAAAATTCAGGGCTATAGCTGTAGCAGGTGTCTGTGCAGTGCACGGCCACAGACCATATCTTATCAATGTAGCAGCTGATGATTCACAGTCACAGAACCGGACAAATGCTGAGTACAGATGACCTGAATTTTAAAAATGGGGAAAAAAGAGGAAAATATATATCTAACCACTTGAAATATTGCTATCTGAGACAGAGGTATCAAACTGATTTCATGGTACATGTGTATTTCTATGTACCGCATACACACATGAGGGCTGAATTTAAATCAGAGTCTGAAATACATGTATACAAAATTCATTTCCCTATTCCATTTTTCTATACAGTACACATTCTCTGACTAGATATTTTATATCTATGTGAAGCAAATGATTATTTTTGTGTCAGGATGCATGTTTTGTCTTGATCTTAAATACAAAAATAAATACAACTCTTTATTTCGCAGAAAATGGTTTCTGGTAAACATTATATTTGCCAGGTACAAAAGACATTTTTAACCCCATATAGCCCCAGAAATAAAAATTAATTAAGAATTAAAGAAAGTACATGCACTGTAAAAGATTAACATTTGTTTCATCTTTTTCTTCAATCCAGTAAATTATTTTTTGACTTTGAAAATTGTACATGTATATTTGATACCTACAGGAAGTATCTCTTGCATTATAATCTATTATTGGTGTATTTTCTCCTCGATGATTATTGCATGTCAGCAATCCGTTGGTTGAAATATTTGACTCCATTTTTTGTTAAGTTTACAAATCATTAAATTTCCCAAATTCATGTCTAACAGTAACTACAGTCACTGCCTTGGTACAGTAGCATATAATAGCTCCCCTAACTAATATGAATAATTCATAAATAAAACAATGAGCTCAGCAAATACAAAGAAATATTTTGTGTGTAGTATTATGCACAAAAAATACTGTCATATGAATCTGGAACTAATACGAATGCTTACCCCTATCGTTGAAAATTTTAACGGACCGTGTATGCATTGAAGAACATTCATGATTTGCCCTGGAGAAGGTGCACTGGTATCCCACAATGATAGGATGTTCATTCTGAAATAATGAAGCAAATATATTGCATGGAGATTCTGGATCAATGCAATGAGCTCGTAAAGTACAATTATATGAATTTTTTTTTTTATGTGAAAAATAGTTTATAAATCAGTACTGGCAGGGCATAGGACTCTCACAAAAAAGATCATACATAAGTATCTTTGCCTATGGTCATATCCTTGATATGGTAAAAGGCGAACAAATAAGAAAATTAATTAATGTTCCATTATAGTGAATAAATGTAACAGATACCGTAAACTAAATTCTTAGAAATGGCAAATAGAGGTGCTAGGACATTTTAAGATTATTTTCATACATATATATTTACTTTCAAGAAGATTAATAGTTAATTATTTCCACATACCTGCCATTCAACAATATTGTGCAACAGGCAGTGTTGTTTGTGCATCTTAACTGCACATTCACGGCAGAACACATGCCCTGTTTGTGAGCACTCTCTACAAGTTACATGGCTGTGAGGTTTCTGGCATATTATACAGGGACCCTCATCTGGACAGCTGGCTTCATAGAAGGATGTCCGAAGGCCCTTCTTCACCTTTTCCCAAGCATCTCTTTCCTGCACTCTAGGCTTTGTGTGTTGTGTGTGTTGTGTGTGATGAGTGACATCTTCTAGTTGAGCCGGTTCATCTCTTGCAAATGGAGAAGGAGTAGCTATGAAAGCCTCCGCTGGTACATGTATATGTAAGTTAGAAAAGTGAGGCCTGTTCATGGTCGTCTTGTATACCCGTCCATTGCGTATAGTAAATTTCTTCCTTTGGGGTGGCTTGTACTTCGGCATCTATCCAAAAAAAGTAATAATGCATTATTATAGCAAAAAAAGACATAATAGGATAGAATTTTGTCATAAACCATACAAATCATAAATTTAGTGTAACACACAGTTACAGTGCACATCCACAGCCAAGTCCTTCACCTAAAAAGACTGAGAGTACATATCAATTTGATAAAATATTGACTGTATGCAATGTACAGATGTAGGATTGTGTGTCATTTTCTGTGTTCCTGTACATGACATCCATGTTCATAAAGGGAAACTATATACAAATGGAAAGTTGCTTCTGGAGGAAAGCTGAGTGTCAATGCAACAAACTATTTAATGATTTGAAAAAAAATCCAACAAAGAAAATAAATTATGAATTTTTGAAAACTCCAGATCGCCCTCTATGTGACCATCGTCATTTTGACTTTGGTCAATTCCATGCCAAAGTAGACATGGCACCTCAAATTGACAAATCATATTGATGAAAAAAGTTTGGTATTAAATGAAAGAATAATAACTATATTTGGTTTCAGGCAAAAGAAAGAAAATTTTATCAGATTTCAAATTAAAATGTTCACATTGCTTAATTTTTAAATTAAATATGAAAACATGATTATTGACAAACAAAAGTTATGAGGTGTCAAATAATTGAACTTGTGAATTTTTAATTTTTCATTATATTTATTAAACTTCAATGACTTAATAAGTAAAGCCTTCACAAATATCCTTCCACCCCCCCCCCCCCCCCCCCCCCCATTTTTAATATTACGTTTACAGGAGTGGTGTGAGAAGGCTGTAAATTTGTATGCAAGGCAGGTTTAGACAGGCCTACAAATTTAATGTTCATGTAGCCTTTGTACCTTAATTGATCGTTAATTCAAAATGTACTTCCATAACCAAAGCTGGCAACAGAAAACAGAAACTGAAGGAAACTGTACCTCATGTTGTCCTTTTCAGAGTCAAATATGATGCCAGATGTAAATTTTGCATTAATATAAATAATCTGATTATATTTATACCTATGGTGACAAATTTTTACAAAATAACAAGCTTTACACTTTGTTGCCTACATCCCCTACATGTATGTTTGCACAATGCATATTAATGTAATTTTGTAAATTTTGCATTTCTGTGATGTAAGAAGAAAAATGTCCTTTTCAATCTTCACATGAAAATAAAACATGGAAGAGAGAGGGGGAGGGGGAACTTCAAAGACATATTTGTGTTGACTTTTGAGCATTAGATTGTAGCTTAGAATCCCTACATACATGTACATGTACTTCCTATCCCAAAAGCTTACACTTCCTAGTGTCTTTTTGACAGAGGACACATTTTGTATTTATTACTCAATGCTCAATATGATTTTCACCGAAGGCTCACCCATTTACAAACACCAAATCTACCAAGACAGTTAAAGAAATCTTCATTCAATTCAATTCAATTCAAAAATGGTTTATTGAAAGAAACATGTGTCGCAGCCAAAAGCTGAATAAAACATGTGTACAATATAAATTATCAATTACAAAGATTAACAAGAGCGAAAAAACTACTACCGGTAATACAAGGTATAAATACAGTAAATGAAAGTCAATCAAAGAAGTAAGCAAATTATAAGATACATCATTGAAATACGTTAAACATTACAGAAAATCGAAAAGTACTCAAATTACAGTATATTCGTCACACATATTTTACATGTACTTACATGCATCTAATAACAGATTAACAATCATGTCTTCATGCAAAGAGGTATAGAGCCAGGTAATGACAATGAGACAATGAGGTAATGAGATGGTGAGAGGAAAGGATAAGAGTGGAAATAGATGAGATAGGAAAGAGAGTGGGCACTGGCTTTGGAAGACTAACAGAGAAAGAGAAGGGGTGGAAGGAGGGATACAAAGGAAGAAGGGTGAGGCATGGTGACAAACAAAGTAATGGTAGAGAGAGAGAGAGAGAGAGAGAGAAAGAGAGAGGGAAGGTGTAAGTGGAGATAAAAATTGACAAATAATATTTCACAATTATATTATATATATACATAGAAATTTCTATTTGCGAGAAATTTGAGTTTGAATATAGAAAATTAATGGGTAGCTCAAGATAGCAACTAGTTTGTGTAAACAATGTACGTGAGATTAACATAAGGAAAGAATGAGTATAGAGAAAGAGAAGCAAGAGAGGAGATACGAAGATATAATCAAAGAAGATCTAAATTCAAGAACTGTAGAAGAGAGAGAGAAAGAGAGGGGTGGAGGAAGAAAGGAGTAGTGGATATTATTGCACAGTACATAAATAGGTCATAAATAGTAATCATTCAGAAATTAATAATTGCATAGAATCAATGAAATTGAATAATATAGAACAGCTAATACACCGAGTGGGAACGAGGCAATATAAAGCAATGAGCAGGTATGTCCTAAAGATTAAATAAATTGACCAATGAAACTAACAAAACTTCAAGGAGATCAGTTCTAACTAATAATAGCCACTTGATAAATGAAGTTCACCTAATTCTCATTAAGTAAGTCTATAAGGTAAGGTAGGGGGCTATTTCGGAATCGGCTGGTACATACATATGATGAGGCTATTTTCATTCGATGAGGCTATTTTCATTCAATAAGGACACCAATAAGGACACCAGTTTCTGATAATCATTCTTAGTTTTATAAATAGAATTAGCCAATAATCCAATGTCTGTTTTTGATGTCCCTACGTTACCGACCTCATTAAATATGCAAATTTAATTTCCATGTGGCAACTACAGAAAAAAAAAATTAAGGCAGTTCATCTATTCTTACTATTTTGATGCTTGAAATGTTATACCATCCATAAGAAAAATTGTAGTTATGGTTTGGAAATTTTAATCCGAGTCTGCATGTCCTTTCGCTATGGAATAGCCCCGACAGCTACAAAACTGGTTATGGTAGCTGCAATGGTTCTGAAAAATTTGGAGTTTGAAACCCACAAGTGTGACAAAACCATCATATTTGGAGGGCGAGTTCATGACTCGTGACCTTAAGCATCTTATAAAAGCATTGCACATTGGACATTGCATTGGTCTGTCTTGGAAGGAGATCCATTCAACTCCCCGGAATGTGAACCACGAGGTCCGGGTTCAAATCACAACGCAGCACTAGCGTCCTATGGCAATACGTTAATCAACATTTGCCACTCTCCATCCAGGTGTTGAATGGGTACCTGGGATGGTAGGATGCGCAAGTTACATGTAATGTCATTTGCTTAGTAATGTGAGCGCTAGTCTCGCAAACATTCCTCGTTTTTCATTTTACTACACACAACGTCAAGGTGCACACACTACCGTATGAGTGTGCAAAGTATTTCAGAAGGATACTTTAGTAAAGGTGACTGGATAACAGTCTATAACTATGGTAAACAGTGAGGGGAAAAAAGGAAAACGTGTCATGCATGGCATGCATGATACACAAGTGTACAATGGAAGCTCTGTTCTGCGAGTGCCGGTGTGCATGTGGTGGCAGACCGTGGGGAGCCGGAGAGAGAGAGAAAGAGTGACGTACGTGAGAGCTAGAGAGAGATCGAGAGTGCGCGATCGCAATTTCATGTTCGTGAACAAACAGGAGATAAATCATTTCACTACATGTAGCTCGTGCAGTGTGGTACGGTCATTATGGCTAATAACAGTCTATAAAAGTGTACAGATAAAAGCAAACACACAAACAAAAAACTATGGTTAACAGTGAGGGGGAAAAGCAAAACATGTCTTTGCATGGCATGCATGATAGACGAGTGTACAATGGAAGCTCTACGAGTGCTGGTCATGGTGTGGTGGCAGATCGTGGGACGGGAGAAAGAGAGAAATAGTGACGTGAGAGCTAGAGAGAGATCGAGAGTGCGCGATCGCAATGCACGTGAACAAACAGGAGATGAATCATTTCAGTGTGGTACGGTCATTGTATGGTAATGTATATGTGTGCATGATGAGCATCGTGTGTGGGCAGAGTAATGATACACTGCGAAAGACAAGAAAAACATCAAATAATACGTGCAAGAGTCTAGGAATGTTGAAATCATCATCGTTAGCAGGTATCTGGGCAAAATTATCGTGAAAAAGAGGTATTTTACATCATTTGAGGCTGAAATCATTCATTTTGTATTCGTTCGGATTTGAAAATATTGTTTGCGCCTTGTGCAAGCCTAGCGACTGAAACTTGGTCGGCGCGCGGAAAATTCAAATTAACCATATTTGGGTTAGAAGTTGTCGATTTGACACACCCCCTGTACTAATTGTCCTAATTGCTAACGTAATCAAACGAACATAATTACAGCTAGTTCAAGGGCGTTTACGCACGGTTTGGCGTCAGGAGAACTGTCAACTTTGGTGCTGGATTTCTGCATTTTGGAGGCTCTTTTTGAAGCAGGAAATTGGTGAATTTGCCTTATGTCAACATTAAGTTTGATTTATTGCCATTTTCGACCTTGGATTTGTAATCTTAACAAAGTTAAATTTTTTGGTTGGCGAGCCAACCGGTAGGCCTAGGCCTACTTAGTCTTAGAAATATATATGATAATCCTGAGGCTGAGCCATGATAAGGCAAACCCGGAGAATAGGGGTCGGTCTGCGCGTGCTGTATTCATTTGTGTGCATTGAGAGGAGAGGAGAGGAGAGGAGGCATGGATACACACAAACATGGCAAACACTGGTGAGTTCTCGGAAATTTCTTATCTTTTTTGGATTTTTGGGGTAAAATTACGTACGATCAAAAAGACATTCTAATTCTAAACGTTTTCCTAGGAGGAAACGCTGAGGTGAAGGACCTGTCGGTCGCGGGAGTAAAATAATATCAGAAAAGTGTTATTTTCAGGGCATTTTCCTGCTAACCCGTGCGCAATTACATGAATTAGATTGCTGGGTAAGAACGCCTGGCTTCGTGATGTAGAAGGCGTATAGCCAATTTTTTTTTTTTTACATTCACGAAGCCAATCCGGGCTAAATACTACAACGGGGACGATTTGACCCGGGGACGTTAAAATAACTTAAACGGTTTTGACTGTACTGGCAGGACTGGTATGCCTCAATGACAATGTGCATGGACGTACGGTTAGGCCTACGGCTACGGCAATAATTAATGAATAATGCCTGTGCGGAGTGAATGGATTGGTGGAACCACGATAAATTCCCCTCCTCAAAATATACTTATAATTACCGGTACTATATTAATTCCGTAGAAATATATTACCTTATTTTTACGTGTTCCTAATCAGCTGGTCATGCCTGTCAGTGTCACTGTCAGTCACACATTTTCAGCCAACACGTGCATGCAGTGCATATACGGTGGTACCGGTGCATGCAGCAAGCGCAGCTTACGTCACGCGTACTGTACTTCTTACCGTTAGTCTCGAACTGCGGTATTCATTGCCTTTTTTTGTCATCGATCTTCGACATAAAAATTAAAAATAAGGCTACCCCCACCCTCACTTAATCTCAATTGGGTAAAAACAGTAGGGTCTATTTAAATTTTAAATAACGTTCTTAACAAATATCGTTTATAAATTAAATAAATTTTTGAAAGCTAGTTTAAATTTGACATGATTAAGAATTTAAAAATATAAAATCTAGATCTATTTTAATAAAAAATTGGAAAAATAACAAGATGGCCTGCATGTTATGCATATACATGTCTCTTTAGAGAGAAAGGGAATATTTTATTGGTCTGTGATCAACATGCATATAATTAGAAAGCGGCTCTCAGGCGTCGTGAAATGAATCAATGGGGGGGGGGGGGGGCAGGCAGGTTAATGACCCTGACCATTAAAATCAGCGGACGATATGCCTACCGGCCCCTCCAACCGTAGCATGAGCACAACTTGCAAAAGTTCCTTTAGTGTACAAATATCATGCAGAGCAATTGTCGACAGGGCTAGGGCATAATGTTGGAGCGGTGGATTTAGGGGGGCGACACATCCAGCCCGTGCCCCCCCCCCCCCACTTGGAAAAAAAAGTATGCATTGTGCCCCCCTTTTAGAAAACGAAATCTTTTTTTTTTTGCTTGTCGGAGCATAATGGAGGGAAACTGGACCCCCAGACCGCCACCCCCCCCCCCCCCCACCACTGAGCAAATTTTGAAGGTCTGGCAGAAAATTTTTTTTTGTCATCCAACCCCCCCCCCCCCCCCCCCAACCCCCACTGAGCGACTTTTCAAGAGCTGGCGAGACCCGAAAAATACGGGTCTCCCTTTTCCCTTTGCCGGCTACTAGGCGCCGGGTGGGGGTGGGGGGGGGGGGGGGGGGGGGGAGAGGGGTGAGAATGGGGGAGAGGGGCGATAAAAGGTCTCTTTTATAAGACTATTATTGACAATAATTAATGTCATTTAAATATTGCTGTCAACAATCTCATAAAGGGGAAATCATATCAAAAAATATGATCAAAAATTGAACAAATATAAATGGATATATCCTATGATTAAGCAATGTAGTTAAGTATAATGTCTACAGTATGTGTATTTGTTTTGCATTTTGTAAACTGATAATTGATTTGATTAAATTGGCAATTTTGATGAGTCATTCTTGCCGCGCCGCATTACGTAATGTGTCTAAAATGCGATCAATGATTCATTGTTCATACAATATAACTTTGATCACTATAGTTTTCAAAATATCTTGAAGGATAATCTTCTGTCAGTTTATTTGAGGTTAATCTATTTCAATAAAATGTTCAATAACAATATATATATTTATTTAAAAAACTATCTACAATTAGTATTGCTAACAGAAGGTTGTTCTATTTTAATTCAAACCATAGTCCGCAAGAAACAACTTACTACATGTCAAATTGGCAATTACTTCGCTTACTTTAGTGCATATAAATTAATGCCCAATGTTATTGGGACGCTGGGAAACACATGTTGGTTGTGTTATAACAGCATGCATTATTCATCCGACTTTTTTTCCAAAGGTACCCAATGTCCTATTGGGAACGCAAAACGAATCGCCTAGCTCACGAATAAGTTGCTCAAATCTGCACACTCGTTACGCATACTCCCCGCAGAGTTTTCGCATAACATGCGCATAGTCTACGCATGTAGAACATGATGTGATCAAAACACCTTGTCTTTTCGACAGATCTCTACGTCAGAAATCTTAATCAGCTTTCACTCCTATATAGTTTGAAAAAATAAAGAATGTTTATTAAATGAACCAGTGTGAATGAAAATTGCAAAATTTAACAGAAAAAATGCCCATTTGTACACCAGAATAGTGTTCGGGTCTATATAGTTTACACCGCGTTGGCACAATGTACTGCATTGAAAATAAACTTTAAAAATTCTGGGATTTTTTATCCTTCTGCTTATGTATAATTTGTAATTCCTAGCAGGCTCTATCAAAAGATTTCCAAAAACCTCACGGAAAGGAAACACTGTACTAATCCAGTCGATCCAGCACAATCGTGAAAATTAATGACGAATTGATGCGTGAACAGCGATTAACTTTGGCGTAAACATGGCGTAAATTGTTCTTGAATCAGACTTGAACCCCCCCCCCCCAATCCGGCGATGACCACTCAAATGGCATGCACTGGTATGCAGTAATGCGGGTTTGTTCGGGAACAAAATGCGGGCAAGTGTAAATGGGGCATAATATATATATAATATATCTTCACGATTGCGAAATATATTAATCCTCCCATCACAAATCCATTAAAGGATAAAGTCCGTTGAAATTATGCAGTCCTTGCCTTACTATTAAGCTTATAAAATCATATACTGCAAGTGTTCTTACCTAAACTCTTAACGGGTTAGGTTAGGACAACGGCATTATAACCCATAAAAACAAGAACGTATTTGATACTCATCACGTGATAGATGGAGGATATATGATTATGGGCGTGTCTTATGATATTTATAAAATGTCTTTCCATTTTGTACTCCTGGGGGCGTTTCATGAAAGGAATTTTATCCGACAAATTTGCTCTCAGCCAATCAGATGCAAGGATTTCAGTAGCTTATAACAGTATATCCGACAACTTCCTTTCATGAAACGCTCCCATGTTTCATGGCTGTAGTCTAGTTATTCTTTGATTCGTTCATTTTCTCCTATTCTATATCCCTTTATCCTCTTCCTCATACTAGTAATCTTTGCGCTCAATGTATCCTTCTTTTGAAAGGTAAATTAGAATAAAAAGAACATTGCTGCAAGTTACAGAAAGTGAAAAGTGAAACTTAATTTATCAATTTGGAAAATGATGAATATATTTGCAACCCACTGAGGGAAAAGTCATGGGAATACATTTGCATAATGTACAAATCCCTTAAATCCTATTCATGTTTATATTTCCATTTTTTTAAAACTCACACTCGAATTAAAAAAACAACAACAACATAATACACTCTAAATATGCGTGGTTGAACGTATAACCACATTGTACACGTCTTGGACCTCTGGAATAATGTCTCTTGCGGGAATAAAAGACTACTGTTGTAGTAGGTGCATGGTTGGCTACGAGAAACAAAATGCCCTCATGGCTTATACCCCAGTCATACCAACAAGACCGAAACCAGACAGACAACAGACCGAACAAAAATTTACAATAACCCCAATGTCCAAGAATCGGTCCGTTTGGAGTCGGTTTGGAGTCGGTTTGGTTGTGTGAGTCAGGGGAGCGTTTCATGAAAGGAAGTTGTTGAATATTTTATCCGACAACTGTTATAAGGTACTGAAATCCTCGCATCTGATTGGCTGAGAGCAACGTTGTCGGATAAAATATCTGACAAGTCCTTTCATGAAATGCCCCCCGCCCCCCAGGTAGAGTCCTTAGACCATATCCTTAGCTTCCGCTCCTAGTCTAATTACAGACTAGCCTGATATATAGACCTCTATGAGATCCATCAGTAAGATCATAATAATAACAATAATAATAATGATAACAATAATGATAATGATAATAATGATGATAATGATAATAACAACAACAATAAGAAGAAGAAGAAGAAAATGAAGAAGAAAGTATAAAGATAATTTCATTTACCCAGGAAGCCTCATCAGCATCAATATTGTTCTTCTTGAGGGCCCTGCAATCATTATTACCCCATTAATTGCCAGGTACCCCTTTATACCTGGGTCGAGAGGGACATAATAATGTGGGTAAAACATCTTGTCCAAGGATGTAAGCAACGCAGCAAAGAATGACACTGTTTTAGTGTGCAGGGTATAGTGTTAACGTAACCCCTTCGAAAACGGGACAAACTGCATTACTAAATACAATATACATGTAGTGTCATTCCGAAACTGTGTCGGGACAAATCCCCCCCCCCCCTTCCCCCCTTTCAGACAATCCTGGATCCGTCCCTGATTTACCCCCATCCCTGGCAACAATGGATAACGACCCATAGGATAACTAACCCCTTGGAGAATCCCCCACCCACGCCAACAACTTCCATGTAGAAAGCAACCCATAACATAACTACCCCTAGGAAAATTGCCCAAAGCAACTATCCCTATATAGGAAATCACCACAAGCATATTGAAAATGTCAACAAATGTGTGAGGAAAAAAATTGGTGTCTTATATAGAATACGGCAATTTGTACCAAGGAAAATTCTATTGTTATTATATAAGACACTCATTCAACCACATATATCATACGGAATAGAGATATGGGGAGGTAATTATGAAAGTAATCTCAAATGTTTGTTTCTCAGTCAAAAGATGGCTATGACAATGTATGAGAGCAATAACACTCAGCGCTTACAGGGCTCCTTCCAGACCAATATTTCAGGAGCAAAAATTGTTAAATGTCTATAAGTTTCATAAATTGTGTATTTGTGTTTTCATGTATCAGTTGTTGAATAACAAATTGCCACAATCTACCAATGAATACTGTTCTTTCATTGAACACAGATATGAAACAAGACAAAGAGAAAATAAACATTTATGTTTACCAAAAGTGAAAACTACTCAAGGCCAATTTTCTCTATCATACATGTCATACAGAGGGCCATTTTTTTGGAATGCACTAGCTAACTTCGGAATTAAGAGAAAAACCTTCTCAATTTTCTTTCCGGAAAGCCCTTATAGCTCAATTGCTGATAGATTCTTGATAATGATGTGTGCTATAAGTTATTTTCTTTTCTGACAATATGTAAAAGTATATCACCAAGATTTTAATTTTCGGTCATATTTTGTTTGGTTGCTTGTTTTATTTTTTTTCTATGTTGTTTCTTCCCACTATTTTAAATCATTTATCTCTTAATGATTAATGCTGTAAACAGACTTGTATAATACTAGTTTAGCTAAGGGATCAGACTTGATTAGCATTTATGCTATTTTTTTATTCCTTTTATCTAATCAATATCCTATGTACCTGCGTATAACAATACAATGCTCTTGTAATTCAGTATGAATGTACATATGATTATTGAGAAAGATAATAAAATCGCAGTATCAGCAACTATCCCTATATAGGAAATTACCTCAAGCAACTATCTCTATAGGAAATTATACCCTAAGCAACTATCCCTATATAGGAAATCACCACAAGCAACTATCCCTGTATACGAAATTACCCCAAAGTAACTATCCCTATATAGAAAATTACCCCAAGTAACTATCCCTATATAGAACATTACCACAAACAACTGTCCCTATATAGGAAATTATAGTTAAGCAACTATCCCTATATTGGAAAATTCCCCTAATCAACTATCCCTTCATATGATATTACATTAAGCAACTATCCCTATATAGGAAATCACCCCAAGCAACTATCCCTATATACAAAATTACCCCAAGCAACTGTCCCTATATAGCAAAATTACCCCAGAGCAACTATCCCTATATAGGAAATTACCCCCAAGCAACTATCTCTATATAGGAAATTATCTTAAGCGACTGTCCCTATAAAGGAAATCACCCCAAGCGTCTGGTGGATAAACATAATCCCTTGCACGTTGTTATTCCCATTTTAAATTAAACTGTCAAATCAAGATCAGACTAAAAGCTTTGCAACTCTAATTTAGATCTATGTCAAACTCAAGATTTGAGCACGGCTAGTATGTGACAGACAAGTGAGCAGTGTTTCGTTGACTTTTGAAAGTTAATAAGCACGTACATTACTCATGTTATTTTCAAAAGCGACTTTCCAATTATGTAAGAAGAAGTCACTGAAAAAAAGAATATTTTAATAAGTTATCTGCTTTGCTTTTGTCGCTTCTGTCCTTTGGCAAGACATTAATCTACATTTGCCACTCTCCACCCAGGTGTATAGTAAATGCGTACCTAGTAGGAATTTATTTCTTGAATGCTTTCAGCGCCTTATAGGGCAGCTGGGCTAAAGCCAGGGTAATAATACTACTTCGGCGCTTAGAAACATTGTATTAAGCGTAATATAAATGTTATGTATTATTATCATTATTATTCTGTCAAAGATAGAAACAAAGACAGAAATCTTCTGAGGACGCCCCATGGGACGCAATGGCCAAAGACTAAAGGACGGGTCACATTTGTCAGATAACGATGACGATAAAGATAAGATAAATGGTTGCTAAATCGCTTAAACGTTGTTTATGTGGAAAATGAATAGGAATTCTTTGTGGCAGGTCAGATATATGTTTATCGTCTCGTTGGAATCGCTCGGCCACAGATTTTTTCAAGCCAGTGGTTTTTGCTCCTTCGAGGAGACGTTAATTCAGTAGAATCATGTGGGAAGTGTCTCTTGTGCTTGATTTACAGAACTGATTTTATCGGTCAGGTGTGACCACTCTTATCGTCATCGTTCTAGGTAGATGTGGATACATTATCGTCATTGGACAAAATATGTGACCAGCCCTTAAATGAGCAAAACCTCAAAATGTGGACGATTTCCTCGAAATGGTTATAAGAGCCCACGTACATGTACATTTACCCATATCATGTGTGGACTTATAGCCACCTTTAACCAAAAAAAAAATCATACACAGGTTAATGAAGCGCAATTAGTCGATATTTTCACCATGTAATTTTTATGCCTCCACTAACCGAAGGTAGTGTCGGAGGGTATTATGTTTTCGGGTTGTCCGTCCGTCCGTCGACGTCCGTCCCGCTTTCTCGCGATAACTCAATTAAGAACCACGTGAGGTATGAACTTCAAACTGGATACGCCATTGGATATCGTAATATGAAGACAATGATGATATTTCAACCATCAAAATGATATTATTTTCTGGGTTTGATAAGACTCGAGATGCTGAAAACTATCTGAAAATTTTGCAGACGTGTTAATTGAAACAGGGGAAGAATATGGAGGGCCGGTCAAACTTTTTGTCATCTCTAAATTCCGACAAAATGACCAATATGTTCATAGTATACAATGAATTTCTTTTACCCGAGTGTCCCCAAAAAAGTGATAGACTTTTAAAACGGCCCCCAAATAAATTTTGTTATTGAATTTTTGGGCAAATTTTTATACATATGGATAGTTGAAGGTCTCCTTTATCATATGACACCAAAAAAAAGTCCAAAAATATTTTATGCTTGGGTGAGCACTGCCCACTTTTGTAAAGGACGTGAAAATTAGGTTGCGCAGAAATTCACTATCCAGTTTGGCTGAGATGAGAAGTTCTCCAGCTTAGAAATTGCTGATGGTATGATGAATTTATGAAAGATTATGATGGATATGGGTTTGTGCGGTGTATGACATGGTGTTATGTACTCAAATGTTTATGCATCAGTGATCATAATTTGACTGTCGAAGTTTTAAAAGCATTATCCGCTGCTGATCTGAGGTAATTGATAATGAATTATCAGGGTTGGGATTTGCACTGGGTATGGCATGGTTTATGTCACCACTATTCAGGAACAGAAATTTGATAATTCAGAGTCAAACACTAATCTAATCAATCAATCAATCAAACACTGATTCAATCAATCAATCGATTATGAATCAATCAATCAACACAAAAAAGAACAACAATCAAACAACCAATCAAACAACCAAATGGGTATTTATTAGCAAACATTATTTTTTAAATGGCAAATGAGTTTTGGAAATGGTAGAGTTTTGGGCAAAGGAAAGATGGGATGAATGGTTTGGAATGGAGCAAAATTCTTTCGGATGGACCTATGACAATGAAAAACACCCCCGGAATTGTGACATGTCACACACACACACACATACACACACCCAGGTTTACATGGCTTTACTTCCGAGGACAACTATTGTTCCTCTATTGTTACTCGTCCTCGGACAGTCGACGGAATAAGGCATAAATTCATTGTTCGACGTTCGAGGACTATTGTCCGCCTTCCGAGGACCATTGTTGTCATGATTTTTTTTTTGTTCTCTGTCCGAAAATGTCCTCGGACATAATGCTAAACAAACGCACACGAACACACCCACCTCAAACACACGCACACAACCACCCCCCCCCCCCAACACGAACTACGAGGAGCACCGCTACAATTATCACAAACATCAACATCAGAAAAATACGGTACTGTCAAAACAACTTCCATGATTAAAAAGACAATACATGATCACTCATGCATAAAACTTTTTAATTCATAAGCCATGTCATTCAATGATCAAACCCATATCCATCATGATTTATCATAAACTCATCAGGCAATTTCTAAACTGGATAACTTTTCATTTCACCCAAAGTGGAAAGCCAATTGCTGCGCAATCTTATTTTCATGTCCTTTACAAAAGTGGGCAGTGCACACTCAAGCATAAAACATTTTCGGACCTTTTGGTGTCATATGATAGAAGAGACTTTCAGCTATCCATATATAATATACAGGGGTGTCGATCCGTGTTCATGATTGGGGGGATGACCGGCCGGCGAGGGAGCGAAGTCAGTGGCGTATCTAGGGATTGTGGCTCCTGGGCAAACAATGAAGTTACCCCCCCCCCCCCCCGAGTACCCAATCTACATTATTGTACAAGCGAGGGAGCAAAGCGACCGAGCGGCAAATTTACAATTTCTTAAAGGGATACTCAACCGCAGATTGTGGACGTTTTTATTCCGCGAGAGGGAACCGTGATCGTTTTATGCCGTGATCATGCCGTTGCCCCGCGGGGCGCAAACTCCGGACAGACTGGTGGCCGCGCAACATGCACGCTCCGCCTGAGCTCGAGCTCTCGTGCCAGGTTCGGTCGGCTATAATATAATCCCAGTAGTCCGACGGACGCGTTCGACGCACATACTTTATGTACGAGTGAATGAGGCTTACGCAATCCTGACTTTTCCTACGGCCGCCTGGTGGCGTATCACTTTCACCGTAAACAACTCAATGTCTGCGTATTTTGCCTAGGAAATTTTGCAATTGACCACCGCAATTGAGCGGTAGAGAAGCTCAAATTGTATACATTGATAAACGGTTTTCTATCCACTCACTTCTATTATCGTGAGCAAAACTAACAAAAACCCTAGCCTGTAGGCTTGAGAAAGAGTCGAGAAATTCAGCAAGACTACCTGCAGTTGAGATTTCTTTCAAAAGTTGAACTTATGCAAATGCTATTTTATACACTTTTTCCTATATTGGGGGGGGGGGGGGGCGCAATATTTAGCAGGAGTCATATGAAACTTACATGATATAGCGAGCATAGCAATTACATTTTTTTCTTCAAATTTTGAACCCTTTAAGCTATTTAAGAACTATATACTGGGGGCGCAAAATTACGAGATCCTGAAAGAAAATAATTGTGCGAGGGAGCATTTCAATAAACTTTGAAAAACTAGATTTGGGGCGCATAATCCGTAAGGATTAAGATTTTTCTTCATTTCCCACTTCTTTTCTTTCTCACCTTTGTTTTTTTTTTGCGTCTCCTCCTAGTGCCGCCCGGGCACGTGCCCCGTGCCCCCTAGATACGCCACTGAGCGAAGTGACCAAGCCGGGGGAGGAGGTGGGTATCCCCCTCCCACACCAGGGACTTTTTCAAACATCTGTCTATAAAACTTGCATTTTAGAGCATCCCAAAATGGTTGTTAATGAAAAGAAGGAATGCACGGATGTACGCCAATGGACAGAACCCCTTAATTGAGAATAACAATGCAAGCGAACGAATTTTCTTCGATATTTTCGCATTGAAATTATGACATTTCTTATTTCCTTACTTGTAATTATTAAAGAATGTGGTGGCATTTTAAGATCAAACATGAGTTTGGATAATCATTAGTATTCAGTTAATGTATCATAATTCTTATTTATTTTATCCAAAATATTGGGGGGATGATAATACAGGACATCCCCCACCTGAATTTTTTTTGGGAATATATACCCCCCCCCGGGATCAACACCCATGCATATGTATAAAACTTTACCAAAAATTCGATAATTTTTTTTATTTGGGGGCCATTTTAAAAGTGTATCACTTTTGGGGGACACTCGGTAGAGGACAAGCCGAACAACCTTGACAATGTGGGTCAATGACATTCACGAGTTCGGAACTGAATCAGACACCTGCGTATGGGTAATGACTCGGGAGATTCAAAGGCCCATATGCAAATGAAAGGGGTGACATTGGAGTGAAGGATCGATAATCAAAATTCAAGAGAAGCCGTTATTCTCGATTTGCATAAGCTAACGTCATCCACTTCGGGAGGTTATCAGTCTCGATATTTATACAATGAGCGGAGTGCGGTATATGGAGATATATGTATACCCGATGCACAGCCCAACTTGAATACTTCTCTCTCTCTCTCTCCAAAAGAAAAAAACCCAGAAATTCTGATCCCCAGATATTAACATATCTTTAGTATTTTTCATACTAAATCTAGAGTAACTGCTCATGATTGCCATAGCATGTTACCTATTTCCAGTGGCTAAGTACAGATGTAAACGAGGTCTAGGCAATTATTGAAATGTCTCTCTTGAGTTGTGTTTAGAACTACAGGTATATGAATTAAGATAATATAACACACTGACATCGTGAAGTTCTTCCAGGGTACTTCTAAACCTATATAAACGAGGCTTTGCTCCAATTACCACACAATAAAAACATATTCTTTAGGGAGGGTTCAGGTGCTCGTCCTTTTCGTTCTCTCTGAGGAATCACCTTGATGTTTAGTTAGGAGCTGCCGTCAATGGCTGACACGAACAAAAAAAAAACCCATTACATTTAGGATAAAGTCATCTGTTGCATTATAAATTTTGATAAAGATTACGCAGGCCAAAGTACATACAAATCACTATGCAGTCCCTACACATGTATATGGAGGAGACATCCGTGATTGGCCGATGGTTTGAGCCAATCGCGTTCGGCCAGACGACATCGCACGCCCACGTAGAATCGATACTCGACGTAATTTTTTTATAATCAGAAAGCGCCGGATCTTTTGGCGCGAGAAAATCTTTTTCTTACCACTCAACGTTCGCCTCTCCTATTTGTTTTTGGAAGCGTGTGAACAGTTGATGGGCATTCGTGTAAGAATGCATCATTTTTGATCGTTTCGTTGAAAAACAACACACTTCTTCTCTTTCTTATAATGATTTCATTACATCGGATAATAGATGTTTTGCCGACGTAAATCTTTGGTTTCGAAAAATGCACCGTTATTCACCCATTTACTGATTGATGCCGTATGAAGTTATTCTATCAGCAGCTTAATTTCACTTGACTTGTAATTGACTCTCCGTGTTTATATGCGTATTGATTAAGGTAAGATCTATTTCTCTTCTTATTGCATTATACTATTTTTTATTTAAAGTCACATAATCTTGGGTTCTCATGTGGAATTTGACACCATTCGGGTGTTTACCCAATAACAGGTGGTGTTAGTCACCCAGAGTGGACTACAGTTTTCTAACTAACAGTCCTTATGTAATGACCTGCATTTTCCATCCATCGCCCCATAATGGTATATCTTACATTTTCTTCACCCGAAGACTATCTGTGAGACCAAGGGGGTATATTTTGGCTGGACAGCTTGTTTGCTGTGTCCCAGATTTGTACACCCATTAATATTTCCAGTGCTGTCCACCAAGTCTGGTGTCAGCGAATCATGACCTACTGAACAGGGAAACTGCATACCATATGCCTTTAAGATGTAATCACTTTCAATCTGAGTAGAGAATGGCGAAGTAATTCGTTGTTGAAATTATGTTTGTTATTTTCTGTGTCAGGAAATTTATGTGAAAATACCGATAAAATACACCAGAAAATAACAATCCAGTTGCCAGGAAACAATTAAAAACTAAATACATTTTCACATTAAAATGAATCAGGCTTCTCAAGCCGTTTCAACGAGAAAAAAACGTTGAAAATTAAGAAATTCCTCACTCATTTGAGATTCTATATATTCTTTCAATTTTAAGGGAAATACGCAATTTAAGAGTGATATTTTCTTTGTAGAATAATTTGTCGAAATACTGTTTATGAAATGGAGGATAGAATTGCAGTGGAAATTTGTATTCGTGAGAGAGGGAGTGGTATATGGAATTCATATAGAAAAATAAGGACAGAGAACGTGGGAGCACCTTAACGAGTGGTTCTTTCACTAAACTATCGGTCGAGATGTTCAGGGTTCGAGTCTCTGCTCATTGTGTATGTTCTTGGACGAGACATTTTATGTACGAGTGATTCTCTCTACCCAGGTGGTAAGTGTACGTATGTGTGCTGGTCATGGGAACGGCTGGATAGCTAAAGCCTTGGTTAAAAAAAAAATTCAAAGCACCTGTGATGCGCATAGGCATGATAGGCACGTCATATCATTGTGATAATTATTGTGCGCTTAAAAAATATGTGATTGTTGTTAAAGGGATGTTACAAAAATAGGGAGGGGGAACAGAAAGATGGTAAGATAGGGGAACACAAAGATACGGAGTATTGGTACGGTGAAACAGTTGGACGTGGGAACATAACGGTGAGAGACATCAGATGGGGGAACACAAAGATAAAGACCATCGCACACCTTACGATCGGTCTGCGATCCGATTTGTGAAATAAATCGCTATGGCATTTTAACAAATGAAATCTACCCTAATCAAGTTCTGAAAAGTAATATGAGTACTAAATATAGTGTTTTGGTAAGCTGTCAGCTTTCTACAAAGAATAAGGGCAGAATTAGTTTCAAATGGTAGGCAGTCGTACGATTTTTGTGACATCACTACGACTTGGAGCCGATTTGGCCATTACACCGGCTATAATACTCGGCAAAGGCCGTATTTTCGAGTTTTTTAAATCTGTATGACTACTCAGACCCTCAGTCAAAAATGTTTGTTCGTTTTTAAATGATTTGTCAAATGATATTACATTTTCTTCTGAAATCGGATCGCAGACCGATCGTAAGGTGTGCGGTGGCATTAAGGAGTATGGAGATAGCGGAACAAAGGGGCGCAGAACGTATAAAAGAAAGAGAAACATCAAAACTGGGGACATAAGGGTACGGAACATCTCAACGGGAGAATCTATATATTCAAAACTCTGCAGCACTATTGATTACCCGTACGTAACTCCAGTCTTAAAACAATTACATGGGCTTCCAGTCCAATCACGCATAATGTTCAAAGTACTATTTCTGACTTATCAGTGCCTTCATTCAATGGCTCCAAATATCTCAATGAATCTTTTGTAAGTATGTACCCTCCCGCAATATCAGATCGGCTCAGAAAGTTCTTTTGCATTGTCCTGTTATTCAGACCAAGTTTTATGGAGAGCGAACATTTGCTCACGCTGCCCCTTCCCTGTGGAATACTATCCCATCTTATTTGAAGGATTCATCCTCAATATCACATTTTAAAACCGTCTTGAAAACGTATTTCGAATGAGCTATATTGTGCATTTTATAGCATCTATCTATCCTTATATTCCCCTTTCTTAAAGCTTATAGAGGCGCAATGGCAGTGATATACGCTATAAAAGCATCGTTGTATTATTATTATGGACGGGGGAACATCGCGGCATTGGAAAAGTAAGAATAGGAAACATCAGGATACTGGAAAGTATATATAAGGACGGGACACATCCGGACGGGGAACCACAAAGATAATGAGTATTTGGGATGGTGAAACTATGGCACGAAGAAGGTGTACAGGATGGGAAATACCATGACTGGGAGCATAAAGGACGGGTAACATCGGGATCGGGAAACGTAAGGATAGGGGAACATCGGGACAGGTGCTCACAGGGATGGGGAACGTAACGGTGTGGAAAAAAGGTTCAAGGTTCGCTTTATTTTCATATTTCATATTTCAGTTTTTATACATATTGTCAGTTTTGTTTACAAGAAATAATAATGACAAAAATAATACAGGTATTTTAATAAACATACATAAAAATAGATTACATCGCTTTGGTTTGCTTGTCGTTTCTTGTAAAATAATGACTGACCAAATTTGAAATGAGGATATGAAGTCGCCTAAGGTAAAGGCAAAGCTTGTTGGTTGTAGGCTCCAGAGAGCAATACAATTACATGTATAAGTCTTACAAAGTTGTGAGAATGAACAAGAAACAGTTGAAGAAAAGTGTAAACAAGTACATGTATTATTAAAATGTGCATCGAATGTAAATGAATAATCAGCGAAAAATACTAATGCAAGTCAGTAAAGTATGAATTTATGCACGGAAAAACACGGAAAAGGAATGGTTAACTTATTAAGAATTGGCGTCAATAGGGACAGGGGAACTTGAGGACTAAAAATGGTGACTTGTCGTTGTTCATATGTCCGAAGGTTCGTTAATCTGAAAGTTTATTAATCTAAAGATTGGGCAAGGCTTGGTACAGTTCCGAAAAAAATTGTGACAAGCTAATTTATAGTTGTCACATTTTAGGTGTTAGGGGCTGGTCACACAATATTTTGTCCGATAACGATAATGAGATTTTTCATTAAAAATCACCATAATATAGAGCTGCTATACTATTAACAGACACGCGCATACTCACACATACACGTCATATAGTAGGGTGTTCCTTTGCTTGAAAATATCGTTAGGCCTATCGTTATCGGACAAATTTAATATGACCAGCCCTTGACTGAAAATTGCACGTAAACTTTTAATCAATTTGGTTCAAGACATGGGCTTGACAAAAAAACAAACAAACAAACAAACATCCTTTTTCTTGGTACGTCTAGACTATATTTATGACTAAAATATATTATTTTAAAACTCCTATACCAGTTTCAGGTATTGATATAAGCGATAGACGGTGTATTAATTAATATCCCTTGACTTATTCTGAATTAAATATTGATTGCGCTCTTGCGGTATCTTCTCTAGGAAGCATTCCTCCCATCCGCCATTACACAGGCACATGGTAAGCGCACACATGCTATCCGACATTTCCATATTTTACTCGATATGAAGATAATATCCTCTTATATGATTTGTAATGATATAGCCTAAGCCTACACTCTTAAAAAAAATTGATCAAATGCAATCGATGATATTTTGTAAATATGACTTTTTATCCGAATTTATCCCTGTATATTATTCGAGTACATGATTTCTCAGCAACGCTCATTGAAATCATCAAGTTTTGAGCCCTACCCCCCTTTTAAGCAGATTTCTTTTTCAAAAACACATAACATATTCTAATGTAACCTCAAAAAAAATATTGTCAGCTGATGACAGTGAGAATCTTATTCCTTCTTTCTTTACGCCTCCCCCATCGAAGGTTTCGGGTTGTCCGTCCGTCCGTCCCGCTTTCTCGTTTTCGCGATAATTCAAGAACCGCATGAGATATGAACTTCAAACTTGGTGCTAGTATGTATCACTATAAGAAGACGATCTCATTAGATTTTGGGGTATGTATGTCAAAAGTTAAAGGTCACAGAGGTCATTTTCGTTAACGCGATATCTCAAGAGCCATTTTAGGTATGAACTTTAAACTTGGCGCTAATATATGTTTCACTATAGAAAGACGATCCGATTAGAATTTGGGATACAGATTACAGGTCACAGATCAAAGCTAATAGAGGTCAATTCTGAAATTGCAGATTTAGGTCAAAGGTCAAATTTATGGAGGCCATCTACCAAGAAATTTCAGGCTTTTGCCTTAACAATATCTTCAATAATTTCAGCCATTAACTTCAAACTTGGAACTACAATCAAACCCGCTTTAGCGACCACCTGTCTATAAAGACCACAATTTCGTTTCCCTTGAACAACATTTCTCATTGAAGTGTATTAAAAGAACCTGTCCATAAAGACCATTTGCTCATAAAGACCGCTTTTCATGTCTCCCTTGAGTGGTCTTAATAGACAGGTTTCACCGTAGTATGCATCACCATCCATAGAGAGACGAACTGATTAGACTTTTGTTCACGTCGGTCAAAGGTCATAGAGGTCATTATATGTGAAATTAATATTTGTGTTTTTTTTTAGCTTTGTTATCACCATATCTCAACTATGCTGTATTCATGACTAGGAGGAGATAAAGTGATCAGACTTTTGGGTAATAAGGTGTAAGGTCAAATGTCAAAAAGGTCAATTAACATGAAATTTTAGCCTTTTTATTCTGGCTACCACCAAATTTTCCAGAACAGTTTGAGCCATTAACTGAATTTAGTCGGAGGCATATATGAGACGCAGTCGCATTCATTTTGTTTTAATAAGAATCTCAGACCTTTTGAGACCAGAATTTTTTTATTTTTGAATACTCTTGCACCGCCCTGCTTTGCAACACAGCTATGACTGTAACTGAGAAATCAGTTTTAGCAAACAAATCATATAGTACGTCTACTGATATTTAAAAAAAAATGTACTCAAAATCTTAGACTGTCCGTCCATTTGAAAAGCGTTTACAATTTTTTGTCAATTGTGTACTTATATATCACTGTTCCTTACAGTATTCTGAACGTCATTTTCTTTCAAAACTTTCGTCCATATTTCGTCATGGGGCCCGTATTCTATAAACTGCTTAAGAATGGAATATAAGTGGTAAAAGTGTTTAGGATACGTCTAGGACAACTTTCTAAAACTAAACAAATTCTTAAATAATGTTCTTAGACTTCAGAAAATTTTCTAAGAAGTTTATTGAATATGGGCCCTGACCCTCAATTGTGAATGTATACCTCCAACGAATAACATTTTACCTGATCGATAATCTTCGCTTTTTTGCTTGAATAAAAATTCGTTTCTTAAAACAAGGAAACGAACGCGGTGTATTTATGTAAATTCGTCGGAAAAGATGAAAGAACGATAGCCTTGATACAGGAGATATAAAAAACCAAACGTTGCAAGGGGAAGGCCACCCTGATAATAAGTTCGTTTTAAAAGAAGCAGACAAAAATCCAAGAAGAAATAAGAGAGTTATGAATTTCTAAAGTTGTAACCAAGTAAGCAAAAATTGGCAACTCCGTGACGTATCTTGTGAGGTCCTTCCTCATTTGCCCTGTACTAAAAAAATCATAAATTTCCATTTTCTGTCAAAGTAAAATATATAATGATACATATACCCAAAATATAATCAGTGTACGTAAGTTTTTACACAAAGCCTGTATGAAACAAATCTATTCCTACATAAACAACTAAGAAAATGAAAATTAATTTCATGAAATCTTCTGTACTGAGCAAATGGGAGATGAGCTCACAAGATACGTCACGGAGTTGCCAATTTGTGTTTGTTTGATTGATTACAACTTCAAAAATCCATAATCTTTCTTATTTCTTACCAGATTTTGCTCAAACTTTTACCAATCTCTTTCTTTCCTTTTTCTGCTTCTTTTAAAACCAACTCGTTATCAGGGTGGGCTTCTCCTTTTAACGCAAATGCAAGGTCCGGTTTTATTATGTCCTGTACCTAAATACACGCTGTTCATTTCCCTTTTTTAAAGAATCGAATTCTTATTTCCATTGCCATTGCACATGGGAAGAGTGTACATAATAGCGATCATACAATTATCAATTTCATATCAATTACTATGCGTTTCCGTGCATAAATCCATACTTTATTGATTTGCATTCTTGTATTCTTCGCTGATTATTCATTCACATTAGATGAAGATTTTAATAATACTTTAAAAAAAAATAATATCCTCCAAATGTTTCTTGTTCATTCGAACAACCTTGTAAGACTTATATTGTATTACTCTCTTGAACCTATAACCAACAAGCTTCCTTCATATCCTCAAATCCAATTTGTTAGTCATTATTTGCAAGTAACGAAAGTAAACCAAAGTTATATAATATGTGTTTTATGCACTTATGTTTATTGAAAACACTCTGTATTATTCTTATTATTTTAAACAGAACTGACAATACGTATTTAAAAATGAAATGTGAATTGGGAATATGAAATAAAAGCGAACCTGCACCTTATTCAAGCAAAAACGGGAAGAATATCCAAGTGGACGGAAATATTATGAACCTCGTTCGGAGCTCTACGCACTCCATCCCTTATTAACCGTTTGTTTCTGACGGTTATAACGGTTGAAGATGAAAGTTTCCTTGTGGTTAAGAGCACCAGACTGTAGACACACTTGCAATGTTAATGTGAGTAGAGGTTTTTCCTCTTACTCCTATTGCTTTTGGGAAAATAATAAGGGGAATTTTATTGTCAATACTGTTTACATCTTTCATTCCCAGTGGGCTGAAAACTTACCATAAATAGAAATGCATTTCCGCGCCTCGGTCATCGTGGTCTGATTTTTGAGAGTACAATACGTCATGGGAAAATGCTTCGAGAATACGAACATTATTTTTTATCTGGATCAATAGTGATCTTGACAATGTAGAAGAGATGTTGTTTTTGTAATGGCCAGCAAATAACCCTAGACCGAGATAAAAACACGACCATAGTCTGCTGAGAGCAATCTTAGACGAGAAAAATAAAGTCAGATAAGGGCACTATACAATACAAGATTTCAGGCAAGTTTTATGTTACCGACGCCCACTATAACAATTTATTTTTACGTCTTACGTGAATAACAAATCAAACAAATAACCCTTAAAACATCTTCCGTAGATAGATAACTCCTTAGCCTTTGCGCCTAGATATAAAACTTCTTAATTATCTTCCTAAGAACTTCTAAACGCTTATAGCAGAACAGGTGAAGAGTACCTTAATCATTTTTCAAAGATAACAAACTCGCGTAACATCTTCCATATATAATTAACAAACATATTACATAGATAGCAACCTAATTTACAGTAGATAAATACTTCCCTTAAGATCTTTTAAGACCTTCTACAGATAACAAGTTCATATACCATCTTCCGTAAATAATAAACGCGTTTAAAATCTTCCATAGATAACAAACGCCTTTAACACACATACCGTAGACAACGACCTCATAACAGAATACAGCAAAAACTGGTAAAGATAAACTTAAAACAAAGATATTCAACATCTTGAAGAATATCATCAAGAACTCTTCAACATCTTCTGTAGATCGAGAACTCTTCAAAACCTTCTGTAGATCAAGAACGCTTCAACATCTTCTGTAGATCAAGATCTCTTTAACATCTTCTAGATCAAGATCTCTTTAACATCTTCTGTAGATCAAGATCTCTTCAGAATTTTCTGTAGATCAAGAACACTTCAGAATCTTCTGCAGATGAAGAACTCTTCAACATTTTCTGTAGATCAAGAACTCTTTAACATCTAATGTAGATCAAGAACTCTTCAGAATCTTCTGCAGATTAAGAACTCTTCAACATCTTCTATAGATCAAGAACTCTTCAGAATCTTCTGCAGATCAAGAACTCTTCAACATCTTCTGTACATCAAGAACTCTTCAGAATCTTCTGCAGATGAAGAACTCTTCAACAATTTCTGTAGATCAAGAACGCTTCAACATTTTCCGTAGATCAAGAACTCTTTAACATCTTCTGTAGATCAAGAACTCTCCAGAATCTTCTGCAGATCAAGAACTCTTCAACATTTTCTTCATTCCAAGACCTTTTCAACATTTTCTTCAGATCAAGAACTCTTCAACATCTTCTGTAGATCAAGAACATTTCAACATCTTCTGTAGATCACGAACGTCATCCGAAGATGACAAATTTCCTTGGATGAGAAGCTCCTGTATCACCATCCGAAGATAAAGAACGCCTTTTACATTTTTCGTTACACTTAGTTAGGTAACATTCTTAATTCTTCCCGTAGATCTTATTAAAATTTCAAAAAAAATCCTACAGAATCGCGCTTATGTGCCTCTCAAGTCTTTGTAGATCAAAAACTCTTCAACATCTTCAGAAGATGAATAACTTTTTGATATATTTTTTTTTCGTATACATTATGCATTTGAAAATACATTACGTAAATAAGTTATTTCTCTTAAATATTTAGTAGATATCTCCTTTACAATATACCTAGAAATTACATTGCACTACGTATTAAGACACTCTCGTAGATAAATGCAGACTCCCCCCTCCCGTTACCCCCCCCCCCAAAAAAAAAAAAAAATACATGAGGGAAAATATTGAAAAATGGTCATATTTCATTCATTCTATTAACAAGCCTAAAATAAGACATAGGCACCCTTGTTGTTTGCAATATCAAAATGACATAGTAGCGTTTCCTTGTAAGAATGACAGTGTGAAAGCATGCAATTCTATGATGAGCGTGTGCTGAGCTGGGGGAAATTACATACCACTATCTATTCTGCAATACTAGTACAATAGACAGTGGTCCCCCAGCCTGCTCAGCATGCACTCATAATAGAATTGTAAGCATTCATACAATACCTCCTCATTGCCTTTGTTTTCATGCAGATGCTACAGCATGTCTGACATAGCAACTCTTATGTTGGTATTTTATGTTGTATTGTAACAGGTGTCAGCTTTGACGAAATTAAATACCACTTTCACTTGCCAAATCGCTATTAGCTCACTGATGATTGACAGAAGATGTCACAGGGGGAAAGTGCTCTGGAGGATTTTTTTTTAGTGGGTGGGGCTTGGCAGGTTGTAAAAAATATTTCAAAAAGTATTTAAAAATCTATGAAACATATTTAGAAGTTTAATTATCAAAATATGTCATGTATGTAGTAGGACTGCACACAACAGATATCAACTTGCATTTTGATGGCAAGGGCCCTTTAAATGTGGTTGCCAGCAAGCGGGAAGTCAATGTGGTTAACCAATGGAATCCGACGGGGATCGCGATAAAAGTATTTGTCGTCATCTGAAATTGATGCACAAGGAACAAAGATGGCAATTGTTTTAAGAAGGAATAGCTTGCTGAATTCTAAGTCGTGTGGTTTTCGTGATGTAGAATGACCTTTTGCATTAACGACATGAAGATTAAGTGTAAAGCTTGGCGTTCTGCAGTATAAGTGAAGTTCATTATTTCAGTCAATGCTAAAGTTCAAATCCTCTTCGCCGCTTCCAAAAATTGAGAGACTTTGTGTGAATATGCAGAGTTGGCTAGTTTAGTCTAAATACTACACAACCCATTAGACCTGCGCACACCCTCATCTTATGCGCGCACTCACCCCTCCCATACCAGGGACTTTTTCAAAAATCTGTCTGTAAAACTTGCACTTCAGAGTATCCCAAAATGGTTTTTAAATGAAAAGAGGGAATGTATGGATCTACGCCAATGGACGGAACCCCTCAATTGAGAATAACAATGCGAGCGAACGAATTTAAATTATGGAATTTCTTATTTCCTTACTTCTAATCATTAAAGAATGTGATGATATTTTAAGATCAAACATAATGAGTTTGGATTATTAGTTTTAAGTTAATGTATCATAATTCTTATTATTTTATCCAAAAATATTGGGGGATGATAACACAGGCCATCCCCCACCTCAAATTTTGGGGATATATATACCCCCATCCCCTCGGGATCGACACCCATGAATTAAAACATATTGGCTACAATACTATAATTATAAACACTTTATATAGTTTGTACACAAATGTGAGTTTGACAGATCCTTGATCTGGCAGATACAAATTGCTTTAACATAAAGTCATTCTTAAACTATCAAAAACAAGACGTAAACTAATAATGAAATATCAATTCAAGTTATTCAACCAAACACCGGTGACTAAACAAATGAACACCCATGATAGAATAACAGTCATAAGCTGTTGTAAGTGACAAAACATCATTTTCAAACTTTGTGCTTTTAGTTTAGATACGGTTGTTCGTATCCTTTACCACTATGCACTGACTTTCCAAGTAATCTTATTACCATCATTTTACTAACGAAATAATGACAGCTAGTAACATGTATTAGCATCACCTTTAATACCAAATACAGAATAGCAAAATACAAAATAATAGCCAAATGCAAACATAACCTTTCCAAGAAATCAATGAAGTTATAGAAAAATGATCGGAGCAAACCTAAAATCACTTATCCAAAATCTAAAAAACCCCACATAATTATTATCATTTTGATATGTTGAATATAGAAATATTTATAAACTTACCCCAACTAGAATGTCACATAGGCCTATACTGCTGCAAACATCTAGTAGGTCTCAAGACTGGAATAATTATCAATGTAAATATAAATACCATATGATTTGAAACCTGTACTCCGCATAAGGTGGTTTGGGGTGTGTCTGCCTCACTGCAGTCCGGTACTACAGTGCTACACATTAATGTGTGAGGTCACCGATGGTGACCGGTCTGAGTTTGACCCCTGCTGAGGAATGTTAACGACTGGCGTTCCAATGACTACATAAGGGAGAGGGATTATGTTATAAGGAGCATGAATATGACTCAGGTAAAATAGTACCGTTGTATCAATAAAAGCATAAGACATATCCTCATGTAAAAATAGAATAAATAATTCTATGTATAGAACCCAACTCTTAAACTAGTATCAATATCATACTAAGATTGAGCTTTAATTTTTTAATGGAGGAAAATAATCCATGTAATAGACTCTGGTATTATTGATGAAGTAATTATTCTTATTTTTACAAATACTTCAGATTTTGAATTGTCATACGACTTAGCATAACGAAAAGAGCAAGATTGATATAGGTCACCACCGTGTTTCGATGTTCGTGTCAGTGTTGCTGCGACTCACTGATCCGATTGATTGATTCCGTATAAAGGGTTTCGACGTCACTAAAATAGAAGTATTATAATATACGAGCAATCAAAAAGAGAGAGAGAAAATACGCTTATATCCAGAATCTATGAAGAGCATAAACAACAGGTCCATTAAAATAATGATTAAAAAAAGAAATTGGGTAAATTATCTTAACATCAATAAATGAACGCTGACGATATTAAACAACAACATTCAACATGATGGTTCAAAGCAGGAACATTCGTGCCCCCCTATCCGTGCCCATGCACACATAGCTCAATCACGAATGTTCGTATCCACATCATCCAGTCAAAAGAGCAGTATTATTAAAAGCAACGGTATGCTTAGACGTCCAGATATTTATTAAAGGACGCAAGCCAGTGCCATTATAATTTCTCTGTTATGTTGGTCTTCCAACATTTCTCCCTATCCTCAGCGCACAGATAATCCTTATCTATAAATCCCCCGGCAAATAAGCTCACCCAAACTCATGAAAAATGTATGTACATGCACGCTGCAGCAGATTTCACCTGTCCAAATAGATCGCAAACCGGACTTACCTCAAGTGGAATATTTTACAAGG
Source organism: Heliocidaris erythrogramma (assembly GCA_025617745.1). Taxonomy (NCBI): domain Eukaryota; kingdom Metazoa; phylum Echinodermata; class Echinoidea; order Camarodonta; family Echinometridae; genus Heliocidaris; species Heliocidaris erythrogramma. The sequence continues at coordinate 38,695,894 of CM046867.1, forward strand.
AACTGTCGGAATGTCATGGATTTTACTTTTCTCGTTGAATTAAGCTTGCATCAATTCTACAAAATGTCTTTGTAAACCAGAGTGACAAAACGGAAATCGGACTAAAAAATGAAAGAGCATTATAGTTTGTTGAATATTTGGTCTATTCCCATTTTAGTGACCATGTAAAGTCGGAAAGACAAAACCAGCCAAAATAGTACGATGATGATGATTGGAGAAGAAAGGTTAATCAAAAGATATAAGATACACAAAAATTTAAAGAAAAAAATTACCAAGATATATTATGCTATAATAATATAGTATAATAATACTATAGACTTTCGTCGGAAATACACTCCTACCATTTTGAAGCAGAAAGGCATAGTCTTGAAATCTAACCAATGATCAATGGCGGCACCGAGGGGGGAGAAAAAGCTGAAGAAAAGAAGACAATTTTTGGGACAATTTTTTTTTACTGATCTATAACCAGGCAATTAGTCGTTTGGATTGTCTTGGATTGAGGGGGTTGGGGGGGGGGGGGGGGTGAGGTTAAATAGTTAAACAAGTTATTTCTTTTAAATCATAACTTTTAAATGAGTTTCTTTTTACCAACCTTCAACAACCTCAAAGGGATGTAAACTAGAGTAAATCAGTTTTCCCCACAGTTAATAATATTCAAATATTCAACCAAATGATTCAACCCTAAAGCAGGAGGGGCGGTTTCCCAATTGATGCCCCCTCCCCGGCATTGACAATGATTAGATAAATTTTAAAAAGGGAAAATACAATTGTTTTTTTACTCCTCTGGGGAAGGTTGTTTAGAGATCTTTTTGACTTTATATATGGCTAACCTGAAAGAAAAACAATGCCACGTTCGGATTAGAACCTAAGTCCATGTGATGGAGGATGGATTTAAAACACATCATTAAGATTACGCATGCGCATCTGTTTCTTTCCTGATGCATTCGCAATTATTTATTTCAAGAATCCGGTAAGCTTTAGGTGTAATGGACATAAAACAAGAAGTGTAAAAGGGCTTTAAAGTTTTTGCATTCCGTCGCAAATCCCTAGACGTTGGGTAATTGCGCAAATAAAAATGTTGTCAACAACAATATTAAAATTATATTTTGGAATATGCGCCTCCAACTAGAGGCATACTTTTGACAACCGATTACGTAGAATGAAAGTGTAAAAATGCTCTTTGTAGGTTTCCGGGACGCCTGAGTATTCACAATTGAGAGCTGTCTGTCAACCAGTGACAGGTTCTAAAAGCTATTGACAATAAATTTCGACCCGATGGGGCCCTCAGACTATTTGAATTATACGAAAACATTAAACAAAAAGAGAAATTAAAGTAAAGATGATGGTAAGATAAAATTGTACTAAAAGAAGATTTGGGCTGTTATCTCGATGTGTTTACTTTTTTCCCCTTCAATTTAACACACAAGTTATTAACCCCCCTGTTTTGTTTATAATCCCCCCCCCGAATAAGCCTGATTTCGAATTCAATTTCCTTCTTGAGTGCATTATAGTAGACCTTATTGTCCTGTAGGATACTTGTTAAACAAATTACAAACAAGCACAAAAGTACAAACACACACACTTTTTTTTTTCAATGATATTTATTGACGATTCCTTGAAACACAAATTATACAATCAACATATTCTCTTTGAATGTTTTAACACTATAAACAAATAAAATATTTATCATCACTTATATAATTATCATGGAAAGTATTCTTCCTCTGGATTGTAAAATCAAAATTAATAAATGAGCGTGTCTAATGCTGTAACTGAACTGAAATTATTCCATACATGATTATATAATTAAACATATTAGTGTGATGATATATATCCAAACAAAGTGAACAAATCATAATTTTACGGAATCTATTATTTAAAAAAAACAAAAAACAAAAACAAAAACAAACGACAAGGACCCCCTCCCTACCCACACATGCCCCTACCTCCCCATTCCCTCTGGAACTACCACTGCGTGAACACCTTCATCCCTCCCACCCACACTTACTTCCCTAAAAACCAGACATTCACATACACACACACACCCACACCCTCTCACACCCCCCACACACACTCACCCCCTCACACACACACACACACACGTTTACATGGCTTTACTTCCGAGGACAACTATTGTTCCTCTATTGTTACTCGTCCTCGGACAGTCGACGGAATAAGGCATAAATTCATTGTTCGACGTTCGAGGACTATTGTCCGGCTTCCGAGGACCATTGTTGTCATGATTTTTTTTTTGTTCTCTGTCCGAAAATGTCCTCGGACATAATGCTAAACAAACGCACATACTCACACAGGTTTACTTGTGTGTCTTTCCCTTTGTTCTCTCTATTGTTCAAATAGCCACACAAGCAGCGAAAAAAAGCCACATAAGCCTGACGGAATAAAGGCATCTATTGTGTTTGACAGTCCAATTAGTCACACAAGTATACCTCTGCTGGTACACACACACACACACAAACACGGTCGTAAAGGCTTTCGAGAAATCAACTCAGGGTAATTTCAATACCCCATAGAAATCATGTATTGATTACGTAATGCGTCACTATATAATCGCACATTCCAATAGGTGATGGAAAAGGCTATATAGTGAAATTGCCATAGGCTGATTTCTCGAAAGTATTTGCGTTCGAGTTCAAATTAGCTGAAATTAAACGTAGGTGGAAATGTTTTGCTTTAATTCGATTGTGAGCAAGTCACATCATTTTTAAGATTGTAGTTTTGAAAAGGAGTTTCAAACAGTGGTATTATTTTAACAGTCATGCTCGATAAGAAAGAGAGTGTCAGTATATCGAAATATGTCTGGAGAATAACTCAGAGAAGACCCGTAGCAGGTCTGCAAACCGAACTTTAGAAATGATTAAACATCAAATTTTGGGTCATATTGGTTTGTGAAAGACTACTATTTTCTTTATTCTCTCTATATTGTATGTACACATTTGCTTTCCAAACAAGATATTGGAAGGTTTCGAGCAAAGATGAGAAGCGCATTGTTTGGTATGAGAAATGTTTGTATGCAAGCATATACAAACAACAACAAAACAGAGAATTAAATGCTGATGTCCATACGATTTCATTATCTGTTTTTCACCCAACTTAGCATATATCAGTATTAAACAGATCCTCTATCAACAAGGTTAGAAGTGAATAATCTTGCCCGCATTCACGAGTTCGGCGAGATACAAAATCCAGTTAAGTAGGTTTTGCAGTTTGCATTCCCAGTTGACATGGTTGAGCAATAGTTACTCACGCTCAACGTATTGCGGTTACACTTCCTAGAAAATCCTTTTTGATTATTGTTGTACAAATTGCCGCACATTGCGAGATAGCAGTATTAGCTTTAAACTTAAACAAACCACAAAGACGGGGTAATGTGGTGCTGAAAGCTAAATAGGATTCCAATATATCACGAGCAGTTTACGCAAGAAAAAAATATGCAAGGTTGTTATTGCACCTTACACATGCCAAACTAAAACCACATGCTTTATGCATACCGAGGATCTAGCAGACGACTTCCATGCTTCTATTTTTGTTATAAATCGATATTTTTAGAATAGATTCTTCGTGGGTTCCAGATACACTTGTCATCTGTAGCAACAGGGCGAAACTTTGCACATGTATGTTGCATTTCTCCCTTTTAAACATCAGACTAAAAAAAAAAAAATTGTGCTGTTTCAATCGACACAAAAACCTAGCTTCGACATTTCTTCATACGTAATACCACAATCACACCGCCAAACCGAACCCACACAAGCTCCAAACCGAACCCACACAAGCTCCAAACCGACCGTTTCTTGGCCATTGGTGGCAATATAATTTTTTGTTCTGTCTGTTGTCGGTCTGGGGAGCGTTTCATCAAGCGTTTTGTCAGTGATTTCTACCGACAAATTTGCTCTCAGCCAATCAGATGCAAGGATTTCAGTAGCTTATAACAGTTGTCGGTAAAAATCACTGAAAAAATGCTTGATGAAACGCTCCCCTGTTGTCGGTCTTGTTAGTGTGACTGTGGTCCAAACTCCAAACCGATCCCAGGGGCGGATCCAGAATTTGTAAAAGAGGGGGCATAGAGCCGGAAAAGTCCACAATTAAGGAGGCAATTGTTTGTATTCTGTACTTAAGGTATGCCAGTTGGGTTTCAAAAGGGGGGGGGGGGGCGGCCCTGGATCGAATCTTGGACGGATCCGCCCCTAGATCGAATCTTGGCCATTTGGGATTAATGTAATTCTTGTTCGATCTGTTGTCGATCTTGTATCGGTCGCATTTGTGTGACTTGGATATTTCATTGCAGATTATGATACAACTATAAGCATGTACATGTAGGTCTCACTGACTTAACATTTTATACTCAGAATGTTCATAAAACTCGTAAGCATTCGCGCGCTCTTGTCAGCCTTTGGTCAACTTGGATAAAGATACTTTTGCTATGGACAGTTGATTATACTAATTTATTGAGATGGGTCATATAAAACAAAATTATGACGCAGGTTAGCACGTATATTAATAAGGAGGTTTTATCATTATAGTTATATCTTTTAATGGGAGAATCGTACAGAAACAGGTATAGTGGTTCACTCTGTTGACTTTAAATCAAAAGGGTGAGGGTACGAGTCTTTGCCCGGTCCGTATGTCCTTAGACAAGACATTTTATTTTGATTGGAGCATCGTGGCATAGCGGTTCACTCACTTAGAACCCTTGATTCAGAGTCTCTTAGTAGCTACCGACCTGTCTCTCAACTTTCATCTCCGAGCTCCTAGAGAAACTCGTAACTCACCGTCTGTGCAATTACTTGAAAGACAATAATCTCTAAGAAAGTATGCAATCAGCCTACAAACCAGGTCACAGTGTTGAAACTGTCTTGATCTAAGTTACAAATGACATCTTAACAGCCATAGACAAAAGGCAGATGGTTCTTCTTGTTCTGTTAGACCTTTTCAGCGGCGTTTAACACCGTGGACCACTGCCTCCTGCTGAAAAGGATGTCCGATAGATTTGGAATATCTGGTGACGTGCTTGAATGGTTCCGCTCAAACCTCACCGAAAGATCACAAGCAGTTGTCATTGGTGATACAACGTCGGAGCAACGGATCATAGATTGTGGGGTTCTTCAGGGGTCGGTCCCCGGACCCGTCCTGTTTACTATGTACACGGCACCAACTGGGGACATTGCACGACGTCATGGTTTAAGCTACCATTTCTATGCAGATGACACGCAACTATATTATGTCGCTTTCAAGCAAGGAGCTAATGATCTCACTGCCTTTTCTCAGATTCAGAATTGTGTACAGGAAATGTAACAATGGATGACGAACAATTTCCTGAAGCTGAATGAACGTAAAACAGACATTGTACTCGTGGTTCACGACATCAGCATTCTGGTTTCGATTTACCGCAACTCACCATTACTTGCCATGATCTACCCATTTCTCATACTGTACGGGATTTAGGAGTTCATCTTTACAGTATACTGGACAAGAATGCTCATATCTGCAAGAGTGCACACTATCACTTGTGGAATATCGCTAGAATATGGAAGTATCTATCAGTCTGAGAGTCAGATGCGGCTAAATTCATCCATGGCCTTGTCACGTCACGAGTGGATTGCTGTAATGCGGTGCTTGCTGGTCTACCATATTCTTCTCTCACAACATTACAGAGAGTCCTGCACAATGCTGCACGAGTTCTTGTCCGCATGGATAAGTACGAACATATCAGTTCGATCCTCAAGGACCTCCACTGACTTCCAGTGCCTAAGAAAATCGAGTACAAGATCCTGACTCTTGTTTTCAAAGCTCTTCACAATTCTGCACCAGCCACCAGAGTACATCAATGATCTCCTTGTCAAGAACCAGTGTCCATATCCACTTTGCTCATGTGCCTCTACCATGCTCGTCGTTCCTGGTACCCGAACTTCCCACTATAGAGATAGAGCTTTTGGACATATCGCACCACGTCTGTGGAACAAGCTACCCTGTAGCATTAGAAACATTCATAGTCTAGAGGCTTTTCAAATCAAACTTTAGTAACCACTTCCTGTTCACACATAGTTAATAATCGTTCTTTTTGTACATGTATTTAATCAATTAATTTTTCTTTTTCTTCTAATATTTGACTGTTCATGTAGCCTATTCATGTTAATTCTATTTTGTTAAAACCTATATATTGTGCGCCATGAGTGAAATTTTGTATCAGAGAGTGCGCCTCAGAAATCTATGTTATTATCATTATTATTACTTGTGACCCTCAATCAAAAGGTTGATAGTTCGATTCTCTGCCCGGTGCGGATGTCCCTATAGAGGAGGCGTTTTATTTGCAGATGTCTCTTACCCCTCACGTGTTACATGGGAAACTCGCACGATTTATTCCTGAAATGGACCATGTGCTGAAAACGGCTGCCGAAGTCAAGTTAATATCCAAAGCCCTTTCTTAGCGTATATATAGGGACGTTAGTTCATTTTGATGTGACTTATTTATGTATCATTTGTAATATCCTCTGTTATAATGGTTAATATCAGATTATGTATTGCATTGAATGAATGACACTGTGCTTTTAACTTACAATATACGTGTTAAAACAGTATAATTGCTGCAAAACATATTTACCGCATGTTTTATATTTTTTGGCATGGTCTACTCATAAGAAGGAAAAAACAGGTGTACATTAATTTTAACAAGGAAAGGCAGTTTGGGTATTTCAATTCTCTGTTCTTTAGTTTCAATATCAGCGACTAAAACCTTCAGTACACTAATCATCATAGTTTACTATGTTTACTTATCGATTCAATTCCTTCTTCTCTCATTGTGATCAAAACTTTTTCAAGACTATTGAAAATTGGAATACTTCCTTTACTCTACATAACAAAACAGAGCGGTAAATCCAGGGATGACAATTCGGTTTAACATCTTTGCAAGCATGAGAGTCCATTTTCGGTAAAGCGTCAATTTCTGTGAATTTTCTCTGCGGTTTTAAAACCTTTCATATCACGATCGATAGGTGAATCACCCATGAGAATATACGCTCCGAAAATTAGAAATGCAATCGTAAAGACTCTGTATCTTTGGTTGGAATGTTGATTTCTTAAATAGTGCGACTCATGCCAGGAGAATTTCCGTCTTATCACTGAATATATTGGAGTAGGGGCAGCGATTTCATGTGATGACCACGAAGGTAATAATAATAATAATATAGACACTTATAAAACGCAAAAACATATCCACCCAAAGGGTGCTCAAGGCGCTTACAATTCAATTGCATATAAACTTAACCTAAAATACAATTACAATGATAACATTACAGGTTAGGGTATAAAGACATTGAAATTCATGTTAATGCAAATTACTACAATAATATTGGGCCATTAGATGAGTTTTCAGACAGGACTTGAAATGTTCTACTGATTTACAGTCCTTTAGTTTAGTTGGAAGACTGTTCCACAAACGGGGAGCTGCTGATATAAATGCTCGATCTCCCCATGACCGTCTGGTTTTAGGAATGAAAAGATCCAGAGTAGATGTATTGGAAGAGCGGAGACCAGGACGACCAGGCTTGTGAAAGTCAAGAAGAGATGAAATGTACTGTGGAGAGGAGAACGTCAGGGCACGATACGCAATCAGAAGGGTTTTATACGTGAGACGATGTTCAACAGGAAGCCAATGAAGGAACTTAAGGACTGGTGTGATGTGAGAATACTTGTGCGTACATGTAACTAGACGGGCAGCAGCATTCTGAACAAGTTGGAGCCTCCTTACTTGAGACTGAGAGATGCCATATAACAACGAGTTACAGCAATCAATCCGGGTTGTTACAAATGCATGCACAAGCTGCTCAGCTGCTTTTGTAGTTAGATACTTGCGAATATCACGGAGATTACGGAGACTGTGGATAGTGAGTTTAACACACGATGATACCTGTGAATCCATGGTCATATTTGAGTCAAAAATAACTCCTAGATTCCGAACTTTATCCACTGGAGTAATTGATGAAGAACCAATATTCAAATTGGGAATTGTCAATTTGTTGAGCTGTTGCCTCGAACCCAGCATAATAAACTGAGATTTCTCATCATTGAGCTTCAAATAATTATCCTTCATCCAGTTCCTAATTTCACGTATACAGACTTCAACACGAGCAATACAGGCATCAACTTCACATTGTGTAGGAGAACACGAAAAATATATTTGCGTGTCATCGGCATACATATGGTGATTGAGATTGTGCCTCTTGATGATATCATGGAGGGGAAGAGTATAGATATTGAAGAGTTGCGGCCCAAGCACCGATCCCTGGGGCACAGAGAAGGGAAGATGAACTTTCCCAGAAACAGCTCCATGAACGCAAACCCTCTGGGATCTGTTTGAGAGATAAGATGTTAACCACTGGTGAGCCTGTCCACCAATTCCGATCGACTGGAGTCTCTTCAGCAGTATGGCGTGGTCTACTGTGTCGAATGCACTACTTAGATCGAGCAGAATCAACCCAGTCACTTTTCCACAATCCATTCCGGCAAGGATATCATTTTGCACTCGTAAAAGTGCAGTCTCAACGCTGTGCTTTCCTCGGTAGGCCGATTGGAAGTTATCTTGAAGGTCATTGTCATTAAGGAAGGACTGAATACCTATTGAAACAATACGTTCAATAACCTTTGATAAGAAACTTAGATTTGCCAAGTTTGTTTGTTCGAAAAACTTGCCTGTCGAGATTTGCTTTCCATTCTCATTTGTGGGAACAAATACATAACAACATACATACATAATATATACATACGAATACATAAAGAGCCAAACGTTCCAAGGGGGGGGGGGGGGGTAATCTGTGCCCTCCTTCCCACAAATGAGAATGGGAAAATATTTCATTTTGTAGTTTACAAAAATTCTTTGAATAATTTTTTTCTCTCCATTTGAGTGAGGGAGCGAAGTGACCAAGGTGGGAATTTCTGCATTACTGGGTTTTGAAATTTTGCATTTTATAGCATTATCTTTAAAATATGCATATCCGAGCCGATGTAATAACTGAATATACAATTTGCACAATACTGACACCATTTCTCAATAAATGTCAAAAGTTCCCGTGGATTAGATCTCAAGAATATTTTCCGGGGCTGCACTACCCCCAACCCCCACCCCCAATGGCCAACCCTGCATTTTACAGTCGGATACATTGAAAACGCACAAAAAACCAAAAACCGACAAAACAAAGGAACACAAAATAAAATTGAAATATATAAAAAGGAATCTCACAAAATAAGGAAAATCAATGAAATACATCACGGAATAGCGAAACAGAAGAGGACAGAAATAGAGAAAACAAAGAAACAAGCTTGGAAGAATAGAAAGAGAAATGAAAGAAGGGGCAAAACATAGAAATAGAGAAAGATAGAAAGAAAAACTGATCAAAATAGAAAAGCATATAAATACATAAGGTAAGAAGGAAGAGAAAAGAAAGCTAAGGAGAAAAGCAAGGAAATTCGTAGGAAAGATAGACAATGTCGGTTTTGTGGGTCGCCGGTCTAGTAAACCCTCTAAAAATTTGCAAACGGGCCCACGAAATCGACATGGTCAGTCTGGTCAACCCTCTACAGACAAGACCCAAATACAATAGGTCTCGAGGGCTGTTTGTCTAGTGAACCCAATAAAAAGTGACAAGAAGGCCCAGTAGACATAATCGGTCCTGTGGGCTGCAACTCTGCATTTTTTAGCACTTGTAAACAAACAGTCGAACATATTGGCCCGAATTCACAAAGGAGAATTAAACCATGGGTAAGGTTTAAACCTCCGTAAGCGTACTAAAATAAGCGTAAATAAGCGCACATTGCCAATGCGCGCGCTCAAAGAAAATTTATGATTGGATGGGATTCCGTGCGTACGTACGCTTAAAAAACCCAGGAGGGGGTTAAACCATGGTTTAAACCAAACCTCCTTTGTGAATTCGGGCCATTGATTTTTTTTTCTCACAAGTTTTGTCATTAACCCGATGACTACTGAATTATCTCATCCCCATGGCTTAATACAAGGAGCATTCGGTTCCCGCAGGCAATAGGTCAACATGTAGATAATCGAGCGTTGAACGACAAGTCATGATTACAAGGAAAGGTAGCAACTGAGGAGGAGAATCACCCACCATGCATATTGTTATGGGTTCTATTGGGAAAAAACAAATTAAAAAATTTAGCGCTCCATAGGCTATTTGATTGAGTCAAGTAAACAGCATTTTACAACTCAATGAAACTGATGTGTATCGTAAACTCAAATAAAACAAAACTTCTACATTTCTCTCATTTTCGTTTATACAAACAAAGATTGAAGTGACTACCATTTATTTTAAAAATTGTTATACAGACCTGATATAGAATAGATATATCTCTCATCCTCATAATATTGAATAATTTTTTTTTTTCATACTAATAAAAATGGGAATTTTGTTATTAAACTTTTGTACAAACAGTTGTTGCTTAATGAAAGTTCCCATGCAATTCAAAGCATCATTTCTCTTCTCTTCAAAACCCCAAAATTATATTTTCTATATTAGAAAGATGCATTCTTTAGCACTTGTAAAGGATTTAACTGCAAGTGCATGTTAAATATTTTAACGTTACGTTTTGCACAAGTTTGATCTTGCCTAACCACACTGTATATATAGTATTTAGAATTTAAATTAAAAAACCTTCAGCCGTGTATGTTATCATCATGTGAGGGACATAGCGACCGAGTAAGAAGTTTTCTAGATTTGAATGTTTAAACATTGCATCCTAGATTATCATGAACCTCATAATATAATGCTGGATAAATACACTTTTGTATATCGGGCAGTCCCATGTGACTTTTTTTTCATTTGGCACATATCCCCCGGATCACCGCCCTTGCTTTTCAGTTTCACTGTACGATACTGAGGACAACCTAAATTCTTATCGGCTTAGGAATGTCATCCACTTCCACTCCATCTTGGATGATTTTACATCAAGTAGGATACATATCTATCCGCATGTAACTATGTCAAGAAAAGGGACATCCACTTTTACAGATTATTTCAAGAATTATTCATGAAGAACCTGATTTAGAAAAGGATTTCAATATGTTATTTTCTAAAGGCACAAAACAAAATTACTTGTACTTGTACGTAAAAGGATTAATACTAGCCAAGTTCTGACTAAAAAGGTTTCTTAAGCTGATAAAGCTAGAATGCATAATTTCCTATTTATGAAGATGATATAGTGTGCTCCATAATTATGCTTTGATATACCCTTCCTAATTGAGAGTAAATTAGATGTATTGATTTCCGCTGGGTTCCCACTGCCGATCAAACCAACCCGACCAAGCCCGATCAAGCTATTTTGGCCTGGTCGGGCTCGGTCGGCAAGGGCGATCGGGGTCGGTCTACCTTGATCGGTATCGATCTGGCTTCCTACACGACAATTTTTGGCATGTCAAAAAATATCGTGTAGGGGTCGAGAAGGCAAGCGATCAAACCATATCGTGTTGCCAATCCACTGAACCAGCCGGGGAGTTAAAGTAGTGCTTGAGGTAGTGCCTCTGGTGGACCCCTGCGAATGTTGACACATTCTTTCCATGGGTATGGTCACCATCTGTCATCTGTTTTCCCTGACGCCATTCACCAGGTATTATAATTATGGTTGTCCTCTTGTCTTCATGGTCGATGGTCTGTCGCGCGATAGCAGGATATCTGATCCGGAGAAGGTTGTGAAGTGTTACACACGCAAGAATGATAGAGTCAACGGTCTCCGGAGACTGTTTCAAACAGCCAAGAAGACACTGAAAGCGCATAGCGAGGAACCCGAAGGCATTCTCAACAACACGTCTCGCTCTTGGCAGTCAGTTTGAAAAGGCAAATAATATTAATGTTTTAACTATCATGTGCAGTACAGTACTTTGGGAAATTACACTGGGTCTGCAGGGGGAAGTTAAAGAGATGCGGAATGCATTGACTTCTAAATAAGCCTTTTATTCAAAGTCTCATTTTATTAATTCATAGCAAGGAAGAATCTCTGATTAATTTAAAAGGAATTCGCAGAACAGAATACATTTTATCATGAACATAAGTTCAAGTACATCATTGCATGTGAATAGGTTGAGGTTGTGACTACTTCATTTTTAAAACAATGTTTATATTGCCAAACAAAGGAATAACAAATTTCATGTTGTATTTGAAGGAGACGATAACAAGATATACTTTAATGACTAACCTGTAATTAAATATCCTCTCTTCGTAGGTCAGGCTGTGTCTCGAATAGGGCTTCATCATTCAACTTTTTAAGGGGAACGCATCATCTCCGATTAGGTAGTATGGGGTGTTCTTATCATCACCGGGCAGTGGGGCGGGCGGTGGCAGACCAAGGTTGTTCTCCTCTAGCATGGTTTTGAGTGCACAGTTGTTGAACATATATAACAAGATATACTTTAATGACTAACCTGTAATTAAATATCCTCTCTTCGTAGGTCAGGTTGTGTCTCGAATAGGGTTTCATCATTCAACTTTTTAAGGGGAACGCATCATCTCCGATTAGGTAGTATGGGGTGTTCTTATCATCACCGGGCAGTGGGGCGGGCGATGGCAGACCAAGGTTGTTCTCCTCTAGCATGGTTTTGAGTTCACAGTTGTTGAACATCTGCGCGTCGGACGCACTTCCATTCGCCCCAACACTGACCCAAATAAACTTATAGTATGCGTCGACCAGCGAAAGAAGTATTAAAGTAGATATTCAAAGAAAATCACAAATATGGCAATTAATGTATCACTAGAAACTGGGAAGCTTACAGATGGCAATCGTATAAGTTTTATGTCAACTGCGTATCTGGTGATTATAAAAACAACACAAATAAAAGCTCTTCTCAGCATCTGGAATATCCGAGGATTCGCCAGAAATATAGCGATGTTTTGATGTCGTCACACTCGGGATCGATCCTGCTTAAGCAGACGACGTTTGGTGTATTTAAACATGACCTTATTTCACACCATTATAAAGGGAAAGTGAAACTGATTCTGATAGCTAAAACCGTTTGATTGTAAATACATAGGAGAAGGGTCAATGATCAATGAAATAAACCCCACTTTCAAATTGAAAAGCCCTCCGAATAATAGCAGGATGGTATTCGTTCCCTCTTGAAACGCCGAACATGCCCCGGTGCAAGCAGCTGAAAATACAATGGCGTCTTATTTTGTTTACAAGTGACTGATTCCTTTATTTTTTTAAGGCTGCATTTTTCATCAAAATAATATCATACACGAAGTTAAGAGTGAGGCAACAGACTAACATTAAGACTGACGCTAGTGAAGGAAGAGAAATAAGTGAAGAGGAGATGACAAAATAGGCTCTGAAAATGTGTAAGATGTTATGGGACATCGTCTGCTTAGACAGGACTGGTCCAGGGTGTGTCGTCACATATCTCAGCAGCGTTCGAGGAGCTCTTCAGCTGCTATATCGGGGGCTGTATTTTACCGTTTTATAATTGATAATAATCATTACTTCAAATGTTTCCAAGCGTTGAATTTGGATAACCTTGTTTAATTTATGCCATCTATGCAATAATAAGTATTAAGCCAATATTTAAAATCATTAACGTTCTACTTTAAGGAAAAGAACCCTTTGTAATTGTAGAACAACGAACCAGAGTTCTTCGGAATCTTTATCCTGACATGTTTGCCGTCTATTGCCCCGCAGACATGTGGAAAGTTCCACTTGGTTTGGAAGTCGCTGGCAATTTCCTGCCACTGCTCAGGGGTGACGATGGCTGGCAGAACCTCTTCAGAATACTCCTGTATCAAAGCTTCCAATACTTTTGGGACGAACTTGCTGATAGTATTTTTTCCCACTCGGAACGTGTACATCAGGTCTGCATATTAGGCACCAGGTGCAAGATGACGAAGGGTGACGGCCAACTTTAATCCAGGTTGCAGGGCTTCCCTAAAATTAGTATTTGAATATTAATAGCCCTTACAAAACCGTCATGATGTGGTACATCTTTCATGGTACATGTAGCCATAGAAATTGCCTCTCCTAATTTGCCTCTGGTTCTCCAGTGGTGTATTGCAATATCGCATCAATAAAACATAAAACTATACACTTTCTGCCATAATTGCTCCATCATTTTGTACTGTTAGAACTGTTAGAACATACTATACAGTGCATATTATGAACAAAGTCCTTGATGAGATATACCTGGATGAAAAGGTATTTTTCTCGCTTTCATGATGTACAACTTATTATTCATTAATCCCGCATGAATAAATCAAAACAAAGGAAAGATTTGTTACCAAAATTTAATTTGCACGCGCGAATTTCAACTTTGACTTTTTAGTTTTCAGAGATATAAGCGTGATCAGTTTAAAACAAGAATAGCATCACATAAAATTTCAGTATGTTCCCTTTCATGTGATACCTCATGCATAAAAATGGATGCCAGAGAACGGGCAATATCAAGACAGTTGCTGTACAGAACACTAGTACAGACTCGTTTGTAATTACCACATGATAGTAAGACGTCCTATGGTAGCAAGTATAAGATACCTGCTGGTGGTAAGTATTCCCTGGGTCTGTGGCACTGCATGTCCTGTGATTACCAGTGTGTGATACTATACTATCCTTTCGATATAAAATAATACAGGACATATCCCGTGGTACTTTTCTGTGGTAATTACCAGAGAATGAAAAAATGAGTATTACAAGATTTATATTTGTAAGAAAGTGATTTGATATATTACGACTATTTTATCATGGTTTTAAAAAGGTGTAATTGTCTGAAGTTAGTGTCCTGCTTCTTTATTCGAGGCGATATGCGGTCAAGAAGCTCCCCAAACATGTCGGCGTCCACTCTCAGGAAATTTAAAAACCCTTTTGGGTCCTCCCTATTGAGCTCCTTCAGCAGCTGTTCAAATTGTACAAAGAGCCGTCTCCGAGCCAACCACTGCCTCACCCAGATTTTCCTGCGCCGTTGCTGCCTACGCGTCCTCTTCGAGATGAACCACAGCCATTACCCTGTTTCTCTTGAGCTCTAACCACCTATAACCCACAACTGTTACTGTTCGATTTCCATCTCTTGAGTGTCTGAGATGAACTGAACGCTGATCAAAAATGAGTACTGTACCATCAGCTGACGATATATGTTTTGTGCAACCACAGTCAATTCACGACTCATCTTGGATCCCTATTCGAACAGGTCGATCTGCTCGGGTCGAGATTGTGTAGAGATCGTGTGGACGTCCAGTTGGTCTAGTAGGGATCGCGTTGGGATCGTATGTAGATCGGAATGATCGAGATCCACGTTGTGGTCGACTAAACGTCATGCAGGAGTCGTCGAATGTGGGTCGTCAATGGTCGAATAGCGGTTGGGAGGAGCTCGTGTTTAGGCATGTGGTCGGGGAAAAATGGGTGATCGGGCTTGGTCGGGTTGGTTTGATCGGCAGTGGGAACCCACCATAGGAGCCGACAACAGATTTCTGTTATCATGTTCCCTTTTTGTTTGCTGCTCCACTTCACAAAATGTTGACGATTTGCAGTGAATCTAAATTCAGTAATCTAATATTGCAGTCTGGGGGAAATGAAGTGTTTAGGATACTATAAGTGTGATGGTTTGAAAGGTTTTCTTTCTGTCTTTTGATATTACCGTTAGTACAGCATAATCCGAGAAGTATTATTTTAGTCTCTTAAATAGTTCTATTATGAAGCATTTCAAGCTGTGGACATGCACTTTCCACTCTGAGGAGATAGCACATAATATGGATTATGATGCTACATGAGAGTGTAGATCCATACACTCTTATCTTTGTTCACTGCTTTTCATACTGACACACAGAGACACAGATCTATGGTCTTGCGTGCCCCCCTCAATAAAATATTAAAAAAATAAAAATTAAAAAAATTAAAAAAATAAATTAAAAAAATGAATAAATAATTTAAAATAAAAATGA
Source organism: Heliocidaris erythrogramma (assembly GCA_025617745.1). NCBI lineage: Eukaryota > Metazoa > Echinodermata > Echinoidea > Camarodonta > Echinometridae > Heliocidaris > Heliocidaris erythrogramma. The sequence goes on from CM046867.1 coordinate 38,711,826, forward strand.
TTTTGAAAATAAAGAAAAGAGAGAAGGGGAAAGTAAAAAAAAGAGAAAATGATAGGACTTTCTCCCACACCCTCCCCAAATCGGTATCCTTACCGAAATGGGGGTACTCGTTTTTCCGAAGGTTCGTAATTCCGAAACACAAATTTTCAATAGCAAGGGGTTCATAATTCCGAACATTTGATGCATTACTCCGAATGTTCATAATTCCGAAAATAAAAACGGGTTAATAATTCCGAACATTTGATGCATTACTCCGAAGGTTCGTAATTCCGAAAATGCAAAATGCAAACCATCGGAAATGTGAACCCTTTTTCATATTCGGAATTACGAACCATCGGAGTAACGAACCTTCGTAATTGTGAACCTTCGGAAAACGACATGTAACCATATAGATTCTCTAAATAAGACCGGTGCCCTAAATGATGCCAGTGCCCTCATAATCGCTTGAACTACTCTACGCCAGAGAAAAGAAATATATGAATATCAATAATGCAAAAGTAAATCACTGTATTTTGATTATCAAAGATTTAGCCGACTGCCTATCATAAACGCAGTGAATGTTTATGAGCTACACATTAAAAGTTTCATTTCATGATTCTTTGCGAAATCTATTCAAGGTCGAGCGATAAAAACGTAGTTAACCTGCCTGTAACCTGCCATAAAAGTTTTCTTCATTTAAGATATTACATATCGGAGTCACATCTGCAAACATTCGACACTTTAGTGATGTATTTAATATTCATTGATTTTCCTCCAAGTATTTTGACGGATCTCTTTAAAGTGAGCTACAATTTAACCAAAAAGCACTATATGATGAACAGATGTGTCATGACATTTGAAGTACCTATACCAGATGAAATGGTATTTTCTTCATATCAAGAGTAATCTCATTGCGGTCCATTAAGGTATTATCTATTTGATCGCTGCCCTGCACTCGCATTAAATGTATTTAATCAAAAGATCATCGAAACGAGATGGCGGAAAGTGTTTTTAAAATTATAACGCCAAGTAGTTGCAGTCCAAATTTATTTCTGAGAAAAACGGTTCAGATATTGTTGTACAGTGCGTCCACAAATAAGTTAACAGTGAGAAAAAAGTCTCCCCAAATAAATATTTCAAAATACATGTACATGTATTTGTAGGAGACCTATATACCTGCGGATAGCTTAGGGTCTCTTCTATCAAATGACACCATAAAATCTGGCTATATTATACGCTCAAGTGAGCAAAAGCTACTTTTGTGAAAGGCATTGGTTCTGGCTGGTATCAGCAAAGTTGAGAGTCGTGAAAAAGTTTAGAATTGCCATATCTGATCAAGAAAAAAATATTTATGAAAGAACTTTGTTCTTTGTATATCCTTTCATACCCCCATTAAACAGTTTATGCTTCAGTGAGCAATGATCTACTTTATTTTTTAATTTTTTGAAATATTAATTTTTGGTGAGTTTTTAATTTAAGGTGCCTTTCTCTGCAACCATAAAGTTCTGATGGGATATGTGTAATGTGTGTGAAATTGGGTTTTTACAGACGTGTATCAATCAGATATGATTATTTACGTCTGGGACCGACCTTTAACGTCACCATCCGAAAGACGTGACTCAGTCTCGAACCTGGGTCCGCTGAATCAGTTTATAACTTCCACTGGTAGCTGGATTACAGGCGCACGCCACAACGCCCAGTTGTGGCGGACATACCGATGAAAAGCCTGTTCTTGCATAAATGATTATTGATGATCAGCAGCATGTGAACATTTCTAAGACTTTTCGTGACTCTAAACTTTGCTGATACTAGCCAGAACAACATTTGTGAAATGTGAATTTTGCACCCTTTCACATAAGTGGCTTTTGCTCACTATCATTAGCTGTTTTGGTGTCATTTAAACTAAGATACCTAAGTTATCCACAGGTATGAAAATTAAAAGAAAATATTTAGAAATGTTTGTTTGGGGAGACTTTTCAAACTCTCAAATTTTAAAGGTTCTCGACTTTGTCGATACCAGCCAGACTAAGTTCCAATGCTAGTCAAGTTTGAATTTTGCACCCTTTCACACATAACATGACGTCATATTTCGTTGGTTTCATGTCAGAGAAGAGTATATGCTATTCAGGGGGTATCGCCCATCACGACCCTGATAAGTCGGCGTGAATTTCAGTTAAATTTGCTTTAATTTCAAATCTAATTTTCGTTCATCCGTGACTCAACTTTCTATTTCAAATGACAGCCCGCTAATAGTCATCTCTTTCGTGACCACTCAATCAGAATATTTGATTCTCATTTTCTTATTAACAGCTCAGAAATTACTTTTAAGGATAAATATGAGATCTAGTGTAAACTCTAATTATTACGATTTTATCCATTCTTCTTCTTATTTTGCAAAATATAGGTCAAAATTAAACGATACACTCTATAAATATAATCTAGTCAAATATGACTAGAATCCAGTCAGATGATCCAGATAATGTGGTCAATCACACAATAATTACGAATGATGTGACACATGATAGAAACAAAAATTCACTGATGAATAAAATGTTATTACAATACAGTGAAAATCGTAAAATACAGTTATCTAACAATTCAAACATGAATATTCAAAACAAACAAGATATTATTGTACAGTTATTTTACAATGAATATACCGTACTGATTCTTCGAAGGCTCTTTCGTTTGATACCAAATTCATTATGATAGCACCTACTTCCAACGTTATTGCCGATTTTGTGATTTTTCCAAAGTAAACATTTTTGTGGAACTCCCATTTGTAATGCTGTACATTACTTATATCACTACATTTTGTCACCTATTTAATATTTAATTTTGTTAATTGTTATCTCTATGTTGCAAAATAACTGCCGTCACTCCTGCATTACATAATTGCTAAGGAGGACAACTGATGGCAGGTGTATACGCTACCATCCTTTCCAAGACCCTAGACACAATTTTGCAAAAATACAAAAGTGTGGCTGCACTCCTAGCAATAGTTCACAATTTCACCCCAGACGCATTGGCGGAATTTCGTTTATCAATGTAAACCAATTTTGCAACTGTGAATCTTTTATTCGCAGATCTACAGCTCGTTCTACCCACTCTCTGCTAGAGGAACCACAAATGTCATATAAATTTGTCATGCCCAACCTATCAAGAGTTTGCTTTATCTTTATTAACCAACTTGTCTGACATATACCTTGATCGGAAAGTATCTTTACAATCTCGTAAATCATACCAGACATTTTTGTTTGACTATTGGGAACTAATCCATACCAGAAGTTTATCATTCTATTTTCAATATATTTCTCTAATTTGAATCTTCCGAGCTCGCCTAAAACCATGCAGTTCGCTGTTGATTTATTAACTCTTAGAATCTGCTTGCAAAATTTCATGTGAAAGACTTCTAAATCTCGAATCACATCAAAACCCCATATTTCTGATCCATAGAGGAGTATCGGTAAAACAAGTTGATCAAATAATTAAATTTGGATATCCACTGGTAAATCAAGATGATAAATCTTATTCAACATACTGTACATTGCTCTTCTTGCTTGATTCAGTTGCTTTTCTTAAGCTTTCCGAAATGTATTATTATAATTGAAGGCAGTAGCGGATCCAGGGGGGGGGGGGGCACAGCCGGCCCGTGCCCCCCGTTTTGGAAGAGAAGTATGAATTATTACCATAGACGATCCGCCATTTTCTCGATTGTGCCCCCCCCCCCCCCTTTAGAGTGAAGACCTTTTTTTTTTGCTTGTCAGAGAATTGTGGAGGGTAACTGGACCCTATAACCCCTTACTGAGCGATTTTTGAAGGTTTGGCGAATTTTTTTTTTGTTCAACCGATGATTTAAAACAGCTGTGAAGAGTTTACCCAGACAACTTAATAAAGTTATACCTCTATAATTGTTTGGATCGTCGGGGTTTCCCTTCTTCTTGTAAATTGGGCGTATCAACCCAATAGTCCCATCTGTTGGTACAACCACTTTCAAAAACAGCATTAAATAATTCAAGAATGAATTTCAGCAGAGAATTAGTCGAGTGCTTCAAAAAATCGTTAGGTAGTAAATCTTCACCATGTGCCTTACCGTTCTTTAATCTTTTCAACTGTGTGATTACTTCATCTCTGTCTATTGGTCTATTTAAAACTGCATTGTTTGATGTTGATTCAATGATTACTTCCCCAGTTTTCTCTTTGTGATCTTGATTCAAGTTACTAAAATGTTCACGAAATGCTTCAATCTCAACATTTTCAAGCGATCCTGTCGACTTACACGAAGAATTGATAAGTTTCCAATAGTCACGGGGTTGTTTCTTTTTCAAACTTCTTAATTCTTTGTGCAGATTCATAATTCTGATTTGGCAGTCTTTATCGCTTTTTTGTACATACGTTTCTTTTCCTCCAGATTTTCAGCAATGCTACTAGCTTTGTTTTTCTTACGAAGGTTTTTCATACCGAAGTATTCATTTCTCAGTTTATAACAATTATCATTGAACCAAGGTTTAGATTTCCTCTCCAAATTTCTGTTTCATTTTTTATGATCTGATTTGTAATGACTTTTTATCATAACGCTTTTTTCCGCTGCATCAAAATAAACATTTTTCAGACCATTAATAAATTTGTTTGAAAAGATGTTATTTTCTGCATTTCAATCAATTCTCAAATTACAATAACGGAAATAACAAATCAATTGCCATATAAACAAATTAAATTTACACTTTGTTGATTCAAATAATTGGTGTAACACTGTCAGTAAATTGCATATATAATTTACAGATGTACATGATAAATGTAGGCTAATTTATGCGATATAAGTTACAATTGTGAGGTATTACAAAATAATTTGCAGAATCAAAGAATCATACTAAGAAATAATACATGAATGATATTTATATGACCCGAGATACACATTATGTACAATTGTATATTGGAGTCTATTTTGAAGCAGAAGGCCGCCGTTCTAAGCGGAGCTTGAATAAGACGGTCGGCCAAAATAAATATCTAAAAGTACTTAAGAAATGTATGATGGGCCATATGGAAATACAGTAAAGTCCAGTTTTAGGTTAATGATTTTAAAGTCATAAATAGAAAAAAAATATTAGGGGGCTAGAAATGTCGTGGTGCTTGTGCGTGTTAGTGTGGACGCGCGCGAAGGTGTGGATGGCCAACAGATAGTACTTCCAAGAATGTTATAAATTCTATAATAAATGCGTGGGAGAAGATAAAATATTAAAGTACCGATTTTTTACTATAAAAAAGGGGGGTGGACCAGTATTTGTGTTTTGTTGAGTATGTGTATCTTAAATTGGCAGGTTAAATGTAGTTTTTATCCTGCGTTGTATTGTGTCAGAATGTATTTTTTCATATTTGCCTTAAAGGAAGAGAGAGAAGTGCACTGTTTTTTGTTTTTAGGGAGTGAGTTCCAAACATCGGGTCCGTTGTGTCGAATTGATTTGTGGGTCAATAGCAGTTTGGGATTATTCAAATGAAAATCATTACGATGACGCGTGGGGTATGAATGGACATCTGTATTAACGGAAAATGTGTTATGGAAAAGGGGAAGTAAATTTTGGGTGTATTTGAACATCAATTGCTGTTTGATATTTGTGAACGTCATTAATTTTAAGTGTTTTCAATAGGGAAAATAATGGATTAGTGTGGTCTAGATAATTAGAATTGGTGCAAATTCGGAGCGCCTTTTTTGTAATAAGAAAATTGAATTAATTTTGGTTTTGTTGCAGTTACCCCAAACAATGTTGCAATATACACTCAACCAAAAAAGTAAGTTCCCCCCTAGCATTTTTGGATATATCTCAAAAAGTATTTTACCGATTTTCATAATTCAAACGGGAATGGATAGGAAATTTTATTACTCATAACATGAATGGTATATCATTGCCACCAGATATCATTATTGGTGTGAAAAAAAATGCATTTTATGTCAAAATGCATGGGAAAAAAGTTGTACTTAAGCTTATATGAAGCATATTGTGTACATTTCCTATATGCAAGTTAGCAAATGACCTTTTAAAATTGTTATGTAATTCTCAGGTACAATATGCTTCCCTATTAAACTGTATGCTAATGAAAAGAAAGAGATAGAGAAATATGCAATAAACCATGCTTAAAAGTTCATAATCATGTGTGATTGTTTGATTATTTGTGTAAAAGTCAATGCAAATCACTAAAGTGCAACTTTTTTTCCCATGCATTTTGACATAAAATGCATTTTTTCACACCAATAATGATATCTGGTGGCAATGATATGCCATTCATGTTATGAGTAATAAAATTTCCTATCCATTCCCGTTTGAATTATGAAAATCGGTAAAATACTTTTTGAGATATATCCAAAATTTGTAGGGGGGAACTTAAAATTAGTGCATTATATAACATGATGAGTGCCTTTTCCTTGATAAAGTATTTTAGTCTATGAAGAACTCCGGTGGCTTTTGATATTGACGTAATTACATTGTTTGTATTATCAATTGACTGTTGTGAGAAATCACTATTTGTTTTATCTTTTATTTCATGCATTAATACACCACCCTTCATCTATATTTTTTGTAAAGTCTGAAGCAAATTCAGGATCCCATTTAATCTTCAGCGTTGGTGTTGGTGCATTATGCTTAGATACACTTCCTATCTGCATTTTGCATGCAATCTGTTTAATGCGCACGGTAAGAATAATGGCATTATGTTTATCTGACAAAAAAGAATCAAATGTATCCACCATAAAATCATTAAATTCACAGAATAAGGAAGGTGATGAAATGCACTAATCGATGGTACTTGCATTAGCACAAGTAAAATCATCTCCTTCCTTATCAGTGCCTATTCTTCCATTAGCAATAATCAATCGAAAACTTTTACAGAGCTCCACTAGTCGATTGCCATGGTTGTTTACTGTTTTATCTTTGTTTTTTTCTTTCTGGCTTAATATTCAGTAGGTTTAAATCTTTTGTATGTAACATTTCATCACTAACATCAATCAAATGATGTAAATTTGGCTTTGGATTGCTTCGTAAAGACCGAAACAGACATGGCGGTGGCGTTGCTATGTACGTATCCAATAAGTATGATTTCAAGCAAAGGCATGATGGCTTTGGATTGAAAAAAAAGGCATGATGGCTTTGGCTTTGGATGGCTTTTGATGGCTTTGGATTGCTTCGTAAAGACCGAAACAGACATGGCGGTGGCGTTGCTATGTACGTATCCAATAAGTATGATTTCAAGCAAAGGCATGATTTAAACAGTAATGACTTAGAATGTTTGTGGCTGGAGCTCTGTCATCCCCACAAACCTCCTATATTGGTAGGTTCAATTTATAGGCCACCGAATTCGACGATAGATTATTTTGAGAAACTTGATACATGCCTTGCAAAAGTAATGTCTGAAAATATTAGTTGTGCTATTTTGGGAGATTTTAACTGTAATTTTATCAGTGATAAAAGAGATACAAATGCAGAAAAATTACAATTCCTATTTGAGTTATATGGTCTTAAGCAATTGGTTGACATGCCTACCCGTATAACTCAAAATACATACTCAATCATTGACTTGATTTTTGTCACTAATCCCGAGTTGTTTTCTGAGACTGGTGTTTTTAAGACTAGCATTAGTGACCATTATCTAGTCTATACTGTGAGAAGTTTCAATAACAATAAAAAATCCGCTAAGGGCAAATCTGCTAAATTTCGTTCGTTAAAAAACCTCGATCTCAAAGATTTTCTATATGATCTTCAAAAAATTCCATGGAGATCATATGTAAATTTTGATGGTATTGACATTGCATGGGAGACGTGGCATAAATTATTTATGCATGTTGTTGATAAACATATGCCGTTATGTGAAAAAAGAATACGAAATAATGCGTGCCCTTGGATTAATGACGATATATAATTGAAACAATGCGTGAAAGAGATCATGCCCATGATGTGGCGCTTAAGAAAGGTGGTGACACATCATGGGCTAGGTACAAAGAACTGAAGAACAAAGTGAATTATCTTCTGAAAAAAGAAAAAGAAATTATCACAGTTCTCAGATAGATATGAGTAAAGGGAATAGCAAAAAAATGTGGCAGAGTATCAAGCACATTATTCCTAAATCCAATCATGTCTTACCCAGCAGCCTAGACGTGAATGGGACCAAAATTACTGATGACAAAGGTATTGCTCAAACATTTAATGAATATTTTGTTACTTGTGCTCAAAATATTACGCGTGATATCCCAAAACACGCTGAAATCATTCTAGAAGAAAATGAGCTAGCTAATACTGAAGAAAAGTTTGAGCTACATCAAGTCACGAACGCATTTGTTTTAAAAGAAATTGAAAACATGAGTGACGATAAAGCAACAGGTGATGATGGAATAAGTTGCCGTCTTTTGAAAATGGCGAAATATGTCATTGTTGACTCTTTAACGTGCCTTATCAATAAGTCAATTGCAACAGGACAAGTGCCTAAAATCTTGAAAAAAGCGAGAGTTATTCCAATTTACAAGGCTGGTGATATGTCCACTCCCAGTAATTACAGACCAATATCGATATTATCCGTAGTAAGCAAGATTTTAGAAAAAGCTGTGCATTTCCAACTATGTGATTTTCTCGACAAATATGAAATATTGTGTGCTAACCAATCAGGTTTTCGTCCCCTTCACTCTACTGCAACAGCTCTTATGAAATTAGTTAACCAATGGTCATTGAATATTGATAACAATGAATTAACAGGTGTTGCTTTCATTGATTTGAGGAAAGCATTTGACACTGTTGATCACGATATTCTGTTACATAAACTGAAAGCCATTGGCTGTTCTGATAGGAGTGTTCAGTGGTTTGTATCATATCTGTCTAACCGAGAACAGACGGTTTGTTTTAAAGGGACCACTTCAAGTTCCTCAAAAATTGTGATGGGTGTCCCACAAGGTTCAATTCTTGGGCCACTTCTTTTTTCTATCTACATTAATAGCTTACCAAAATGTATTGATGAAGGTATTGTTGATATGTATGCCGACGACACCACTCTAACAGTTAACGGAAGAAGTGTTGCAGAAGTAGAGCGAAAGCTAACAAAAGGTTTAGAAAATGTTTTTTCGTGGGTAACAAAAAACCGTCTAGTTCTTAATGCTGATAAGACAAATGTGATGCTTATTGGACCACGATCAATTCTTAATAGTGTAAAGGATTTTTCTGTCACACTAAACGGCAGTTGTCTGAAAAGAGTTAAAGTTGCCAAGTGTCTAGGTGTCATGATCGATGAGGAGTTGCGATGGACGGAACATGTGGAAAAAGTTATTAAGACTGTTCAAAAAAATATTAGTGTAATTAAGCGAGCAAAAAGTTATGTTCCAACTAGGTCTCTGAAACTTCTATATAATTTCATCGTCCTTCCTCATTTTGATTATTGTTCCTCTGTTTGGTCCGAAAGATTTCAAAGACAAACTATTAAACTACAAAAGGTTCAGAAACGGGCTGCCCGTATAGTGTTGGGAGAAGGATTCGATGTATCCTCAAAAGATATGTTTAGTCGGTTAGGTTGGATGCCTATTCAGACACGTTTCCAGTTTGGACGTGCAGTGATGATGTATAAAGCAATGCATGGCGTGGCACCAGAATACTTAAAAAACATGTCAGCTCTCTACATGATCACAGCACAAGACATGCTGTAAGAGATACATTGCGTGTACCTAAATTTAGGACGGACACATACAAACATAGTCCCCTAATATCTGGAATTGCAGTATGGAACCAACTTGAAACTTCTATCAAAATGTTGCCTACTTTAAACAGTTTCAAATACACTCTAAAAGCTCTGTTATCTGCAGAGGAGATGTAAGCTGTGAACTATATGGGGATATTATGCATAGCAACTTCTTTGGTATATGTGTTGTTAATTAATTATTTTCCCCTCCTTTTGATATGTGGTTATCATCCATATTTTAATTTGATTATTTCACAGTTTACAATGCTAATAATCCTTAATTTAAAATTCGATTCGAAAATTCTTGTAAATATGATTACTTAACTAATGAGGATACCGATTAATGTGTATTATACGTGTTTATGCTTGTGTATTTATATATATTGATTATTGTTGATGTTATTTGTTTTATTGTTACCAAACAGGGCCTCATGGAAGACCACCAAATTGGTGATATGAGCCACCCTGTATAAATATCAGAAATAAATAAATAAAATTATTTTCAAGAATTTCATCACTCTCCAGTACTTCACGCATTTTACCCGTTCTAGCATTAAAATCTCCCAATCTTTCGCACATATTATTTGATGTTAGATTTATTTATATTTCCATTCTGCGAAACATGAACTCACATCGGCATCACCATCTGCTATCTCAAAGAGGATACTCCCTTACAATTGACTGGGCCATCTTCAATTTCGTGCTTGTTGTTGGACTGTAAAAAAAAGAATAGAAACGCTTCTAGACAATGACAGAATCATCTTGAAGTGGGGATTGAGATTCTGCTCTCTGTTTAGTGCATACTTACTGAATTCACCCGCTTGCCTGTAACGTAATTTGCACTCATCAATATAATGGATGTTTTGCATTCTACAAAGAGTTCTGGGGACTCTTAATAAAATGTAGACTAATTCAGAATGTCTTGCGAAACTACATATTAACATCATCCAATCTTAGACTTCCAGACTGCAAAGCTTCGTTTGATTTGCTTAAATATAAGTTAAAGTTGGTCTAGATGTTTGACGTCTTCAAATATATATATATCTCAGCCACTTTCATTTGTATTCAACTTATCATTACAATCAGGCCAATTTCCAAATTCAATGAAAATTGCGAAAGTGAGTCCAGTCTTTAAAAAGGGTGCCAAAAATCAACCAGATAATTATAGACCCATATCGGTTTTACCAGTTTTAAGTAAGATTTTTTAAAAATTGGTTAATAATCGCTTGGTGAGTTTCCTGGAAAGAAACAGCATATTGTATAAGCATTAATATGGTTTCAGGGAAAAGTATAGTACCAAACTATCAGTAATAAACTTGATAAATCAACTGATACATTATCAAGATGAAGGAAGAACAACTGTTGGTATTTTCATTGATTTTGCGAAAGCTTTTGATACTATCAATCATTTATATTATTATCATTCATATTATCTAAACTACAGAATTATGGTGTTCGTGGACTCGCATTGAAATGGTTTAGAGATTACTTGCATTGTAGGTCTCAATATGTACACCACAATGGCGCAACTTCCTCGCTTTCACCAATTGTATGTGGGGTTCCTCAAGGATCTGTCTACGGACCAACTCTGTTTTTAATATACATTAATGACTTACCTAAATCATCTACCTATTTTAATTTCAGACTATTTGCAGATGATTCAAATATTTTCCATGCATTTCCCTCCAATCAAGTAAATATTGATTTATCAGACATTACCGAAAATTTGACTTATATAAGTGATTGGTGTGATGCAAATAAAATAACAATAAATATCAATAAAACAAATTATATGGTGATTAAATCCAAAAGAAAAAGGGTAAATACCTAAGGTTTGATCAAAATGAAGGGCCACATTCTGAATGAGGTTGAAGTTGCATCCTTTGTTGGGATTCACATTGATAATTATTTAACCTGGAAGAATCATATAAATAGAACATGTACAGTGCTCCGCAAAAAAGTTGGAATTATGTATCGGTTGAGGCACTTTGTTCCACGTTTCATACTATTATTGTTGTATCATTCTTTTGTTCAGCCACACATTTCCTATGGCCTTGAAGTATGGGGATGTGCGTATAGTTCATTTGTTGACAGAATATTCATTATACAGAAAATGATTGTTAGGGCTATTACCTTTAGTGGATTTATGACACCGTCTGCGCCTTTTTTTCTTGCTTTGAAAATCTTAGATATTTACAAGTTTCACAGGTTTCAAACAGCTACCTTCATGTATAAGTTAATACATCAACAACTTCCCCATTCTGTATATGAATATTGACATTTTTTTTTATCACAGGTATCATACGAGACAAAAAGATAGCAAAAGTCTCATTTTACCAAAAGTAAAGACTGAGCATGGAAAGAGGTCAATTTCATTCTACGGTTCTAGAATATGGAATTCATTGCCCTTAGATATTAAAGAGAAACCGTCTGTCAAAACATTTTGTAGGAAGTTAAGAGAAATGATGCTAATGGAATATCTATAGAGTGATGTATCACTTTTTTGTTTGTTTGTTTGTTTGTTGTTGTTTTTTTTTTTGTGTGTGTTTTGTTTTGTTTTGTCCCCCCCCCCCTTGGTATTTGTGAATATATAACCTATAGTTTTATAGATACAGGTATTTTGTTTACACTCAATGAACAAACTTTTGTTTTTGCTTTTATTGATGTTGATTGCGTGTGTGTATATATACATACTCTTCTTGCCAGTATTTACAGTTTTTACTGATTATTGTAAGACCTTAATTCGTAGAGTATTTGTATTCTTAAAATTTAATTAGTGTTTTACGTAGTCTTTAATTATATCACATTTACATAATTTTTGTCAGGGAACCACATATTCATTAGCCATTTCAGCTATTTCGTGGTCTCCCATTACCATTCACATTTGTAAATGCCTTGTAAATATGTTTCATATATTGTTTTAGAAATGGTAATAAATTCATTCATTCATTCAAATGATGAGGGATAAGATTTAAAAAAAATCTATACAGGCTTGTGTATGGCCTAATAACAAACTAACATTCACCTGTAAAAATATTATTTTTTGATAGTAGAATGCGAATTACATGTATTAGGCGGTGTTTGGTTGGACAAACAATTTGGCTTGCCCAAAGTAACAAAACTTGATGTATGCAAACTGCATTCTATTGAAATACAATGACTTGTAATAGCTCATTACTAGGAGTTTGACAAAGAGGTAAGCATTATTAAAATTTGAATGCAATACGATAGTGACCTATTCAGCACGACAGTTTCACCTCGCCAACCACTCCCCCCGAAAAAAAAAAATCACACAGACAGTACAGACACACCACAATAACAAAATCATGTGAAGTTAATATCACTCATACTACAGGTGGATCTTTTTTCCATTCTCTTCAACGAGGTGAGCTAGCCTAACCCCACCTCCTGCTTTCTTGACTGACGAATTAGCCGACGACTCTCCATTTCTTTCACAAGCTCTATGTCCCTTATTCACAGTTCCTGAATCTGGAAAGTCTTTCGCATCTTATCGATCTCTCGCACAAACTCCATATTTTGACACCGTGACAGCTGGTCCGCGCATGCGCACTCCCGATTAGTGCAGCTTGACCAATCACATTTCAAAGAAGCTTTAACTAGATTATATCGGGTCAAAACTACCAAGCTTCGTGTTTGAAGTAAAGAGAATCCCAGTCAAAATCAGAAGCGGCAGAGTGTCTTTCAAAGTGGGGGGGGGGGGGAGCACCAGCAAAAAAGGGCACTGTTGGGGAAAAAGGGGCATCTACAAGGGGTGAACATAAAGCGAAAAAAAGAACAATTTTGTAACATTGGTAGTACCCTACAGTCTAATTAACATGATTAATACATTATCAAGCGAGATCTTCTTCCTTTTTATTGTGGTGACACTGTTTCAGCTTCCCGAATTTGCAGTTGTGTGTGATGGTCTAATTATCCATGTGCGAGCGACCTAAGCGAACGAGCAAAAATTTTCAGACTTTTTTCTCACGCTGAAGTCCTTTGTTTGTGCATTATTTACAGCGATATAATGAAAATGACAGAAGGAACTTAATTTTGGGGGAATGTCGAATGATTTTTCAATTCGTACATTAATCCTGTGGTTTTTTAGGATTACATCGATATATACATCGATATCAACATACTTCGTGAGATATGCTTGATTTATAAGAGCTAGAGAGCGAGCGAGTTATTGGGAAATTTTCAGAAAATATTGCCCTTACTTGGTGTACATTATGGAAACATTCGAGCGAACGGAATGACAAAATCCTTCGCTGTGGGGTAGGGGGGGGGGGTGGGGGAGGGGAAAAGCATTATGCCTCACTTGCCTCCAGCTCCACTGCCTTACATTGTAGTTGTAGAAATATGGGTACCTGTTACTAAAGCCGCACCGATTCTTTGAATCTATAGATATAGCTCTATTTGTAAGAAACAGTGGGAAATAAAGGTAAATGGGGGAATTTATCAGAAGAGGAAAAGCACTTACCAGAGGTGGAAAGGAGCACTCAAAAGGGCACAAACTGGAAAGAAATTAGGGGCACTTATCAAAAGGGGAAAGGGCACTTATTAGAGAGATGAGGCAATTATCAGATTTAAAAAATTTATCAGGAGAGAAAAGGGGCATGATCAGAAGGAGAAAAGGGGCACTTATCAGAAGGGGAAACGGTACTTATTAGAAACGAAAAGGGGCACTTTTAGTAGTAAAAAGGGCACTTATCAGAGAGCATTTTTCAGAAATGAAAAGGGAACTTTTAAGCTACTTGAAAAGTAGGGGGAGGGGCACTGTGCCGGGAGCGCCGCCTCTCGTCAAAATGAACAGAATCCTAGTCAAAATGACAAGAATGTGATTAAGAAAACGTGACCAGGAGAACTAGTTGAAAATGACTTGACATTTTTTAGAGTGTATGTATATGTAAGCTTCGTATATATTTACATGCTCGTGTAAGGGATGCTCAAACTGGAGCTGACACGAACCAACCTTTAAGACGTGTCATTATTTCTAAGATTGCGAATGCGGCAGATCAGGGAGGTGCTCTTACACCTCATATACTTCATATGTCCGGGCAGCGAGATGGGCTATTTGGGATTTTTTGAAAGTCTTATCTAGTATATTTTTATAAGGAAACTACAATTTCATTATAAACTATTTCAGTGTCGAAATTGTTATTCGGGCAAGAAACATGCAGCCCCTAGGCAAAATTGTACCCCTAACTCTAACATGTCGGTCTCTTGGCCTTTTGTCTTTGGTTTATGGACTTTCTGAAAAGTAGGATGTCCCCCTATAGAATGGAGGTCCGACGAGACTGCGATAATAGAAAACAAATTGGAAAACGGCGTTGAAGAGAGACAAACTAGGTACGTTCACACGTAGAACGATCATCGATGCTATCTTGGTTTCGAGACTATTTTAGATATTTTTTAGATAGTTTTAAGACCAAACGCTGTCTGAACGCAGATAGTCACGAGATCCAGCGACAAAGCATCGATGCTTTGCGGTAGACCACCCACCGCGCTTGTGACTATTTGTAATGTGAACGCAATTGCTGCTTCACTCGCTGCTATCATCACTCGCAACTTCGCATGATATGACCCCTGTGCACAAACTTCCGCGCGTTTTGACCATACCAATTATACTCGGGTCACCGTGTGTGGCGCAGTAATTATTGTTTTGGCAGCGAGTGAGCGATGAATAGTCACGAGTGGGTAATAGAAGCAAGTCGATCATGGCCTGTCTGAACGCAATGGAAATAGTTTCGAGACTTACAAAGCATCAATGCTAACATAGCATCGATGCTATGTACTACGTGTAAACATAACTACTGAAGCTTTTCGTCTCATCGGAGTATACCGCAAGAATGAACAGAAAGCCGAAATCGAACACTATACCGGAAACTAAAGGAACAAAGCGCGCGAAATATTAAACAGAGTTTGATTGGCTGTCTGAACATAACGGGAAATTAGGCTTATTGCCAGCCGGTTTTGTAATAACTGGAGATAAATTGATACGAGCGTTGGCATTGGCATTTTCTGCCACATTGCGCACATTTGTTTTTCAGAGTAAGATTATGGTTGTCATCAACAAAGCAATCGATCTATCTTTGAAAAATGTGATAATCTCGATACGATATCATAAAGCTTTTAAGATTATTTGTTTTCAATCCTGACGTATAACGAAATGTAAATATTAGATATAAAGATTTACTTTGAATTGGATTAATATTAATCATTGCAAAAAATGAGGGGCTGCTTTACGATTTCAGTATTGTAATTCGGGAAACGCCCTTTCAAAAGTATGAAAAGGTACGAAATACTTCTCCTGCACTCCCTCGGAATTACAATAATTATCACCTTACAGTAACTTTAATTTAAAGTTATGTATGATTTCTTTTAGCCATCTGTGTGCCTTGTTCAATACTGTTTCCTCGTTTTTTTTAAGGCCTTTAAAGATGGAAAATAATTTATTAACGTAGAAAATCTGTAGGCATATTAAAATGTGAGTATTTTGACAATAAAAAAATGCTCTTGCTTGGTAGTTGCCACAGGCGTAAGTCTGGAGTGGGAAGGGGGGGGGGGGGGGCGTATACACTTGAGGGAGGGGAGGGGGGATTGTAAAACATATACCCTATTTAAATAAATAACCAGTTGCTAAAGGTGTTACTCGGAGATGTACAAACAAATCAAAATGCAATAAATTTGGTATCAACGGAAAGGGGAAGATGCCCTAAAACATTCCATCAACATTCGAAATCCATAGGTTTTCATAAATTAATATTATTCTGTTTCAAAATAATGTGTGCCAAAATATTCGCATATTTTCGCCCCGCGAGCAGTTTCTTTTTCAACCTTGGAAATGTGACGTAATACTCGGGACACACTTGCTTGCTTCTAGCTAGCTCACAATCACGTCAATACAGCGCGCGCACATAACGTTCACGGTTCGAGGTAAGCTACTGATTTCTTCCAATCTTTGAAAATCTTGTCGACAAAATATCTGATTTTGGCCTGATTCAGATGTTAGAACCTGGAATCACACCGTCATTCCATCAATCACTGGGTGAATCACTGCAGCAGTCACACACACATATACGATTCATACAGCTACAGTATAGTCAAGTCGTATACTGTAAGCTAGCTGTCCCGAGAATGACGTCATTTTTCTAGTGCAAGAATTCTCGCTTTCGTGGCTCATCTGAGACCCTGTCAGGGGTCTTGAAAAAAGTCCTGATAATCTTTTTGAACAAGCTTACATCTCTAAAATTTAATTTCATCGTATTCTTTGGGGGATTAGCTTTCCAAAAATGTATAATTTGTCCTATTTCTTATTTTATGGGACATTTCTCCGGTTATCTGCTTTAAAATTTAGACGAAATTGATAAAAGTGACTCTTAGAGTAATGAAAAAAATGCTAAAAATTTCTTACTTCTCCAAAAATCCCCCATCCATTTCTATTACGATTTTGTTTTCCGCGACTTCAATGTCGGCGCCTGATTGCGATCAGCCCAGCCCCCCCCCCCCCCCTCCTCCTCTCTCTCTCTCCTCAGAACGGATTTACGCCACTGGTAGACCCCCTCAAGTTAACTTATAAGTTAAATTTGAACTTGTTAACTAGTACAGTCGGGGAGACAGACTTTTCTTGGAGGACAACATATTTCCTCCATAACTACGCACCTGACGAATCATGGAATGCCCTTGACCTTTGAGGCATACTATTCGCGCCACCGCTACATAGAAAAAAAATAAAATAGAAACCATATTCAAATGTGCATATGTTACCTATAAAAAAGTGAACCTTAATTTGCGTTTGAGCGAGCATTTTGCATATTGTATGATTGAAAAAAGGAAAGAAATATGATTCAAATTTAACAAATCAAGCAGCGTGACTGAAAGTACACGTGTGTTCAGTGATGAGGCACTTACCTCGGTAATAGAGGACATCCGTTGTCCTCCAATAACGTTATTCTCCTTTACTGCTGTAGAGTCAATAATTGCGTGATGTTATCATAACTTCGTTTTTTTACAAGTATTCAAGAATGAAAATTTCAATTCCGTGAAAGTAAAACTCTGGGAAGGGAATAACGCCGCTCAGTCACATATTGCCATAGCTGGTTAATGTATTGAATTTACAAATTGTCATAAAGATTGGAATGGGATATTTTGCGATGAGCAGCATATATTCATCTTCCAAAAATTGGAAGTGAAAGTGTTTCGGATTTGTACCAAACCTATGGATATTCTTACATTTTCAATCATACTTTATTTCACTTTGCACAAAAACCTAAATAATGCTTTCAAATTTAATTCTTAATTTTAGAGTGATGTTTACCCTTTTCTTACAAAAATATTCATGGATATTGATTGAGAAATAGAGAAGCGTAATATATGTAAAATTGGAAAATGATGAAAGTACATTTTTTTCCTTTCCAGGAGATGGTTTGCCTTTTCCCGACCACGGACTGAAAGTAATCTTCTGAAAGTTTTATCTACGATTCACCAACTACTAGTACCTGCTAACCTGCGCATGCTTTTAAAGATTTAACTCCCTGAGTAAATATGCTTGGTAGAGAGTGAGGAAATAATCCAAGATAGAAGGCCTCCAAGCAAAATCTGCTTAGTTCATAAGCTACCATGGGAGTGGCTCCTATCTGCGCGCTAATCCAAATCCGGCTCTTGCCCGTAAAGTAATCATGAGCCAACTTTGAGACTTTAGAGGCGCCGATTGCTTCTCAAATTCCCCCTCGAACTCCCTAATGTGAATCATGCATTTTTTTTGGCCATGATTAGTGTCACATTGCGGATGTTTCCATGGAGAGGGTATTTAGCACCTACATTATGTTACGACAATGCAGCGAGAAAATTGTAGGAGGCGAAAAAATCTCACACTCTTATGACACTCGACACCAAGGTGTTCAAATTAGCATCTTCTCGATACTTTTATACATGCATGTCACTACAAAGAAGTGTTAATTTATCAACAACATGGAATTTATTTGGCATTGTTTAAAGATCACATTGCAAGAAAATTCCATCAAAATAAATATTGGCTTAATACCTATTATTGCATAGATGGCATAAATTATACAAGGTTATCCAAATTCAACGCTTGGAAACATTTGAATTAATGATTATTATCAATTATAAAACGGTAAAATACAGCCCCCGATATAGCAGCTGAAGAGCTCCTTGAACGCTGCTGAGATGTGTGACGCCACACGAAGGACCAGTCCTGTCTAAGCAGACGATGTCCCATAACATCTTACACATTTTTCAGTGCCTGTTTTGTCATCTCCTCTTCACTTATTTCTCTTACTTGACTAGCGTCAGTCTTAATGTTAGTCTGTTACCTCACTCTTAACTTCGTGTATGGTATTATTTTGATGAAAAATGCAGCGTTAAAAAATAAAAGAATCAGTCACTTGTAAACAAAATAAGACGCCATTGTATTTTCAGCTGCTTGCACCGGGGCATGTTCGGCGTTTCAAGGGGGAACGAATACAATCTGTGATATTATTCGGAGGGCTTTTCAATTTGAAAGTGGGGTTTATTTCATTGATCATTGACCCTTCTCCTGTGTATTTACTATCAAACGGTTTTAGTTATCAGAATCAGTTCACTTTCCCTTTTAGAATGGTGTGAAATAAGGACATGTTAAATATACCAAACTCTTTATAATTTGATAAATAATTGCATTGCAATTACGTTCATTCATTATAGGACGTCGTCTGCTTAAGCAGGATCGATCCCTTGTGTGACGACATCAAAACATCGCTATATTTCTGGCGAATCCTCGGATATTCCAGATGCTTAGAAGAGCTTTTATTTATGTTGTTTTTATAATCATCAGATACGCAGTTGACATAAAACTTATACGATTGCCATCTGTAAGCTTCCCAGTTTCTAGTGATACATTAATTGCCATATTTGTGATTTTCTTGCAATGTGATCTTTAAATCGGTTTTTATTTCAGTGTTTCATTATTTATCATGATAACAAAACTATGGAATTCAAGTAGATTTCATAATAAAGATATTCGAGAGTTTCACTTGACTGGGAATGCAAATGTCGTGGGTTCGAACCCCGGCACGGCACTTATGCCCTTGAGCAAGGCATTTTATCTACATTGCTCCTCTCCACCCAGGTGTTAAATGGGTACCCGGGAGGATGCGAACATCATTGTGGTTGGATTAGCATGTGCGCGCTTGGAAACAGGCGACTGGCTGGAATGCTCACCAGAGGAGTGGAGAATGTGCACTGTAATGTGCAGAATCGCAACTGAATCCAGTTACCGGGGTAATAATGCTGTAAGCGCTTTGGTCGGTTACATTGTAACTGGTAACGCGCTATAAAAGAAACAGCTATTATTATTATTCTTATATGCTTTCATAATATGCATTCATATTATGAATACAACACCACATTCAAATATTTCATATATTTATCTATTGTTTCAGATTCCGAGGGAAAAGGAATCCAAAGCTTAAACAAAAAAGTTTTGATATGGTCTAAAGTAGAATGCTTTTTGCGAGATGAAATTGAAATGTTGGGTGCTACTATGATTGAAATTATATATTTTGAATGGCCATTACCTTCTGTATTCACTAAAATACTGTTACAAAAGCTCATTCATCGTAGCATGTTAATGTAACGTCAGGTAATATCCACTACTGCTCATATTTATTGCAGTGTAAATGGGAGTGGTTAGAAGTTATAAGTTATTCTGAAAAATATTGTGTTAATTAAAATAGTTATCCCATATTGTGAGGCTTTGGAGTTAACAAAAATGTTTACTGATTTTTGCTGAAATCACAAAGAATCAAGAACTCTCTCTGTAAAAATTTTACATATCCCCAAAACGTCCCCCAAAGTGTCCCTAGATAGGCTGAAAATTCCCCTTCTCTGTGGATTTCAGAACAGTGACGCACCGCGAGGTACCAACCACCAAGATATATCCGGAGAAGTAAAACGTGGAGAGGGCAGTGGAAACGATTATGTTCCATCCCTTAGGGAAGGAACTAGATCCGCTATTTTCCTTCTCATCGACCATGGAAGCTAAATATTTTGAGCCAAACAGTCCAATAGAGCATTTGGGCTTTCGAGACACATTTGATTATAATACTGAATATTGATACCATACCGTAATGAAACACGTTATGAAAACAGATTGAATGAAACATTTTTCGTGTCACTGTTTAAATTTGTTGAAGAACACATTTACCCTTCAGCTATACATGTGCGTCCCAGAAAACGATGCAACCCCAAAGGTAGGGTTAATTTGGGCAATATGTGACCTGTAAATTGTATAAATATAATTATTTTTTACATGAACAACATGGTTTTTCAGAGGATGTATTAATCAATATTTTGTTACCAACGTTAATGGTGAAGATAACACGACAAAGTGACAATAAAGACTTAGTCGATAGACAAGAAAATATAATGATCAAATAGTTTTTCATGGGTAATATAAATATAGGTAATATAAATAATACTTATAAGACAAGAAGAAAGTAAAGGATTTAAATGAGAAACATACAGCTCATAGTTGATAAGAAAGTAAAGACTTGTGCTCTTTATGTATTTACACTAACATTCTTTCCATGATAGCCCTAAACGACAACGCCTTTTTTATCGGGTTTTTTTTATATCGTCATTGCATAACAACAAAGATCTACAGTACATGTACATGTACATGCTTTTAAACTGTGTTTCGTTTGCGTAACACGGCCGAGGTCTTCTCAGTCTTTGGGTGGGTGGGTGGGTGGGTGGGTGGATGAGTGCGTTTGCGTGCTTACCGCTGAGTGCGTATTTAAATACATATATCTATATATTTTTTAAACTTACATTTTTTATGTATGACAACAGTTGATACGTTTGTACAAAGGGAGATCGAAATTCCTAGAAAATCAGGCTAAAGTTAGCAGAATCTTATTTGTTAATACTTTCGAATAGAAGGAAAAAGAAATTCCCACAAAAAAAAACTAAAGCAAGCAGAAAGAAAGAAAGAAAGAAAAAAATAAAAGACGTAACTGCTCCATTCTTGTTTGACTAAAGCCTAACGGCAGTGGAGTTCTAATTCATCTCATGTGTAATAAGAAGTTGAAAATGCTATTAGGCATGCCATAGGAAGCGGTTGTTAGGCCCCCTTTCTTGTTCTTTTATTATCATAGTGAGATGGATGACTGGCTATTCTGGCGAGTTATATACACGAGCTTCCTGCCACAAGGTGCTTAGGATATTGAAGACATGATAGCAGTATAATTGGCCGCGGGGAAATAAAGGAAATGGTCATTCGATATTTAGCTTCTAGTGTACACCAGAGAGCAATAGGCATTATTGAAGAAATGTCAGAAGCAAACGCATATAAATTATTTTGGTTCAATTCAGCATATCTGTGTATTCCCACTGATATTTACAAGATTGAAATAGTAGGCCCATGGCTAATAATTTGCTTACTTTCATTTACAAGCCTAGCTAGGCTACTCCATGATATTACTGATCTTGTTCAAAGTGCCCGATTAGAGCACTATTTAATAAGCTTAAAGCACTAATATAAGCCTGACCAGGCGAAATAGAAACCATGCTGTATAAAAGGAAGTATTTTGAACGTGATACGCGCTTTTCGTGATACCTGTTAGTGAGGTCGTTAGCACAAGAAAATAATACCTGTGACAATAGCAAAGAATTCAAGAACAACAACCTTACAAATGCCGCAAGAGTTACTAATTCGATTAGACTGATCGATGGGTGGCTTGGTCTAATGGATGTCATACTGGCTAACAAAGGGTTGGATATGTTTTTGTTGCTACAATCGCGTTGATCTCTATAATATTAAAATCAGCATTTTAGTATTTATATATATATATATATATAATGTGAAAGGAAATTAGAGAATATGGTTACGTAGCTCAAATCAAAGTTCATTAGAGCTGTCCTCCCTTTTGAAATGTTTGCAAAGGTTGAAAAAATGTTTCCGCCTGGAATTGAACCCGGGTTTGGAACACCAATACCTTAACCACTATAGACCACTGAGACGGGCCAGTGTTTCGGCGACACCACATTCAATTGGCCAACATATTGACAAATCTTCTCTCATTATTCTCTATAATCATTATACATAATAGGGAATTTCAATTTGACCGTATAACCCCACGGCACACTAGACGATCGGTCTGCAATCCGATTTCGGAAGAAAATGTAATAACATTTGATGTAAACCATTAAACACACAAAAAAATTGATTAAGGTTCTGAATAATCATAATGATAGTAAAATCGAGAAAAACGGCCCATTGCGACTTTTCTAGTCGGAGGAAAAGCCAAATCGGCTTCGAGTCGTAGTGACGTCAGAGCAGTCCTAAGATTGTCTACGATTTGGCCTTTATTTCCTGATATAAGGCTAACAGCGCCAGAAATATCCTACGTTTAGTATTAACAACCTATTCAGAATGTGAATCAGGTAGATTTTATTTGTTGAAATGTCCGTATTTCATGCATCAAATGCAATTCATCTCCAAAATCGTATCGCAGTCGATGGTATAGTGTGCGGTGGTGCTTACGGACACTGTGATGTAGCGGCGGTCAACTTTCCCATTCGCTCCAATACGCAAAATGATTAAATGTTAATTTTCAAAATGTATAACTCTGCAGAGTCTTTTTTTCTTTTTGGAGGACCCATAACAATATGCTACCTACAATTTATTTTGAGTAATGCCCCGAGGGTAAAGGCGCTCAGAGAAAACCGGATATTTTGGTGTTCGACAAATGAGAGGACTGACCTGAATACGTCACAATGGAATCACCAAATTGCCAAATTTAGATTAACATAGATGCATGAGCGGAGATATGCAGGAAATTATTTTTCATTGGGGGGGGGGGGGGGCATAACAATAGGTCGTCCCCCCCCCCCATGAATAGAATTGAATTGCCTAACACATCTCCGCCACTGCATAGATGTAGTGATCCCTTTTCCATACATTCATAATTTTCTTATTCTTTGTCCGATTTCTTTCAAACATTCACCATCCTGTTTCTCTCATTTCTCCCTTCACACAAATCAGCTTTTTACAAAGGTTGGATTTATTTTTATCCAATTTAATTTCATTTGATATATCTATTTCTGTTTAATGCCTTTTTATTTTTGCCAAAAGAAATAATCTTTTTAAAGATATACATTTCAATATGTTATTTTAGAAAGTGACAGAACTAGGACATTAAATTGAATGATTCCCAAGTGGTATGTCAACAGAAATCAGCGAGCAAACAACAGCCCACTTCATAATCCCGAAAGTATTTCTGTAGGTAGTACCTGCTTATTGGTGATTATCAAGAAATATATGCCACGACAGCGTTCACAATAAAAAAATAAAAGCTACGAAGATAAAATACAATACAATTTTGTGTACTTTGCATAATTGTTGGAGGATTATGCCTTATCTTGATTCATGCTGGGCTGATATATGATAAGCATGATAAGACTTAACATTAACAATAAACAGTATGGAAAATATCCACATTGATCAAAAGCAAGACAGCGAGAGAAACGATTCTAAAAGAAAAAGCTGAGAATGGGATTTAGGGCCATTCTTTATGACCATCCAATTTTGCCTCACTGTCGGAAAATTTACATATCATCAGGTTTTTTACATAAAAAAGATTTCCCTTTCTTTGACAAGAATAAGTAATTTCCCAACCATAATGGGTTTTTTTACAGAGACATTTAAAAAGGACCTTTTTTTTAGTGGTCACACACGTGACCGACCCAAATTTCACTTCTAAAATAAAAGAACGTTCACTCATTTTTCAAACTGTTCAGAGCAATCAAATCATACAGCAATGAAAAGTGGAAGCTTACACTCCAAGGGAAATACGAGAAAAGTAGGTTTGAATACCAACAATTAAGTCCCATTTTCGTGCGAATTTACAAACGCGACCTACATTACTTTTGATCTCTAAAAGAAAATGATGTACTCTCATTTGAAATTATAACTCTCCATCTGTTAGGGGTAAGACATGTTATTCAAATATCGAAAATTAGAGATTTCTACTACCATGACTACAAGACAAATACTGAAAAATAGGTTTAAATGAACTATTTTTCATGATTTTGGTCATACACGTGACTGAGAATTACCCTTTATTATTTCACACTCGCTTCTTCTAATCATGACGCAGATCCAGGGTACACTTGGGTATGATCCATAATTAGAATGACATAACTGGAAAAAATGGGAAGTTAAAGAGAAGAGGAAAGTGGAAACGAGGGGAAAGTCATGAGAATAATTTTTAAAAACCCTTCAATACATCGATTCATTTGACCCTTCTGTATGAAGACAAGAAGACAAGTACATTCCAAATGACTGTACGCCTCTGTCTCCTATTATAAATTTTGCCCGTCTTTTTCACTCATCTCTATTGTGCTTCTCCTTCATTTAGCTTTTCCGCATTCAAATGTTTTTGAAAGGTCCCCACTTCTTTGGTTTAAGGGCAAAATTCAGGTAATATGTCGCTGCCTTGGGGAAGGCCAGTACGGTCGCTTAAAGAGCGACAATTTCTTAAAAGTCGTTTATGCAGGGCATTAAGTAAGGATTTAACAGAAATTTCAAGGGCGAATAGGTGTATAATTTCCGTACCGACTAGCCACCTAACATTGAAGCACAACTCTCGTATTCGTTTACAAATGTATTTATTAAAAAAAAAACTTTAAAATGGTTTAGAAAGAGTGGAGATCGTATTTTCATTAATTTTGTCAAAATTAATTTAGTTTAACGTTCAATAAATTGATATTTGGAGGAAGGCTGACAAATATTAGATTTCATATTTACAAATGAGCTTAGTTTCTGAATAATTATTCTGTCTTCCACCTGGCTATATTATTTGCCCTATATTTCTTTCTCATTCTCGCTCTTTCTCTCTATTTTGATTATCTTTCACATTAAAAAAAGTGTTCGGTATCCATATCTGTCTTATTTAGCTTTTCATAATTGTATTGTTATGGTACATCTCAATATGTCACTTTATCAAGTTGGTTCGCATAACAGCGGGAAAATGAAGGGGGGGGGGGGGAAGACTCAATGACAGTTGAGCAAATACGAGTGAAGGATATTGGACAGTTATGCATTTTAAGGTTTTAATCGTTCGTAAACTTTTTTCTACCCTTTTTTCTTATTTTATTTTTTCATACTTATGCCTAGATATATGTTAATATGATCGTTTGCAAGTAGATTGCCTATTCAAGAATAAAGAAGAGGGATTAATAATAATAATAATAATAAACTGTCACTTATATAGCGCATAATTAAAACTGCTCTATGCGCTTTAAATTTTATTTACATTATTATTATTATATTTCTCTTAAATGTGTGTACTATAATCAAATTATAGATTTGCCACCTTGTTTTTGATCGACAGCGTTTTGTATAACATACATGTATATTTTTGTTTTTCATTCACAATCGGACTTTTCTGAAGCTTTCAACTTCCTCGAGTCTCTTTTTTGTTTCTCTAATCTGGTGTTAGAGTGAAGCATTACCGTTGACATTAATTTTATGGAAATATTTGCCGGAATATTTTCATCGCCTTACCGAAACGCAGCTTTCAGGTATTAGCAGGTCAGGCCTTGTATTTTATCACTTTACTAGTATGACTTGATTTAAATTCAACTCCAGTTTCATCAAACCATTCATAAAGATAAGGAAGTTCAAATTGGCTCATGCGTCAGAAGGTATTGATATATCAGTAATTTAAAGCAACTATTGTATTCTCTTTGCAATTACACAAATTGAATATGTATACCCTAAAGAGATAGCCAGCGGAGTGACTATACTTTCCAAAATATTTAGTTCGATACTCCCGGCATCATGGCAAATCCATTAAACAAGGCCGCAGGCCCATCCTGTTTTTTATCTCCCGGATATTTTGTATTCCCTAATTTTGATTTTGTTTGGAACTACAAAAAAAAAAAAAAAAAAAAGGTTTAGACCAATACAATCAAGCAAATATATCATTCGAGTGTCCTATCTATCGGTTGGTGGATATCTTAGATGAGTTTTTATTTTGTAACTATTACTTCAATATTTTAAAAATAATAAGTATATACACTTGCAAATAATCGGATAATCCACGTGCGTCCGAAGCAGCAGTCCGACTAAATAGATTTATATTAGCTGGGAGAGAGTGACAGCAATGTCTAATAGGCGAATTTACAGATAACGCATACAATGTGGACTACTTTATTGGAGTTAAATCAATAATGGACTGAGCATGAAATATCAATACTATATACGATCATTAAGGAAAGGCTTATTAAGAGTCTGCAGATTATGTGTACATATTTTTTTGTTGCTTCCATTAGTGTTTCCCACCAAGTGGTATAGTTTGGTTGATTTTATTCACTTTGACATACATTTACATTGATGGAATCATGTCTTATTCTTTTTTAACAAGAAGACGATTTCATTCAGCTTTGGCAAAAGCTCCTGTATACTATCATGAACAACCATAGAAACTATATCTTCCAAACGAGAAAACGCTTCCGAACTTCGTGAGGTTTTGGAAATGTTCTTGTAACATTGGTACACTGTCACAGATGTCCAGTCGTATCAAGGGTTTCATTTAATAGATCTTTTATCGAGGGCACATAATCTCCTCATCAGTTCAGTCGTATAATTGTTAGGCTCCGTCAAAATTGAAGGAGAAACATAAGAACAAGTGCATAAAACTGACTTCTGACATTTCGAATGTAGTACACTATATAACGATTCCCCATTATCATGAGTATGTGCAGATGTGAGATAGATTTTAGTCAAATATTCTTAAATTCCTTTAAAAATAAAGCACTATATTTACTCATTCACTATTTTTTAAAATAACATCTCTCTCCCTCTCTTTCTTTCTTTCTCTCTCCCTCTCTCCATGTGCAACACTCTTTTCTATTTTAGGATACCGAATTTGAAACATCCTTGACTCTATGACGTCACTGCA
The DNA here is from genome assembly GCA_025617745.1 of Heliocidaris erythrogramma. Lineage (NCBI taxonomy): Eukaryota > Metazoa > Echinodermata > Echinoidea > Camarodonta > Echinometridae > Heliocidaris > Heliocidaris erythrogramma. The sequence continues at coordinate 38,739,482 of CM046867.1, forward strand.
ATCTAGGAAAGTGAGTATCTAAACGATTTCTTTTCAGAATGTATTATCTTGTAAATGATTTCGAGGTATATATCCGTGTTCTAAATTAGCCAAATTTCAAGGCAAAAACAAATCGAAGATTTACATTTTAGTCTCCCCATTTTACTTTATATCTGTTGATTTATCTAAATTTTACTTTTTAGCATCAAAATATCATTTTTTTTTGTGAGTAGGATAAAAATCAGTCAAATTGCGAAAGCCAATGGATGATCGGATAGAGAGAAACTTAAAGAAAGAGAAGAAAAATAAAAAAGAGTGCTAAAGGTATTGGTGGGCATGTGTGGGTGTGGGTGCGCATGCGCTTGCGTATGTGGGTGTATGGGTGAAAGAGAGAGATAAGAGGGTATAGTGTCAGAGTATAAGAACTGACGTCATAATGGGTTATTTCCCTGTTTGGGGTATTTTTTTTCTATATTAAATAAAAAGGTACAAAGCTTTGAAATTTAATACTTTTTCTATCGCATTCTTTTATATCATTTGTACACGACAGATCTGAAAGCTTGGATTGGAATGCAGGCTTCTAATTTCCTACAGTCGTCTTTCATCATCATCAATACTTTTGCAAGAAGTCTTGACACAGATAGATAATTTATATTCGTTATCCTAGAAAAGATGGCTATGATTACACTTATCAAGTTTGAAGAGATGAAGGCGGACTAACTAAAGGAATCGAGTGGAAACTCTATATCAAGGCCTGGATTTAAGGAAATTAAAACTCAATCAGAGATGAATTAATCATTTTCATCCAATACTCTAGTTTTTCACGGTCGCGGAATGAGTGATTTGTAGAATGCTCTTCGTCGGTTGGATTGACATGAAGGAGACCTCGTTGAAACTCGGTGAATATGATGGTCGCAGAAAAGTACTGTGGTAGTTTTTGCAATGCTGAGAAAATCAAGCTACATCGAGAAAGTGAAATTGAGCAATTGCAGTGTAATGCGAATATTCGTTGACGATGTTCTCATAAACTTAAACATTGTATTCATCATAATATTAATTCCCCCCACCTAATTTACAACAAGTAAGATTTTGTGGCCATTTATTTAGCAAAATGGACTATGTAGATAATTACACCATGGACAATTACACGACATCACCGTTCCCTAGCCCTCCAATGAACAAGGCCTTGTATATCGGGTTTCTTCTAGCGGTTCTCATCATTGGTATGATCGCTAATACCAGTTTAATATGGCTGGTGGCTACCGTCAGGGATCTGCGAACTCCTCCAAGTGTACTCCTAACCAACCAGTCAATAGGGGATCTTTGTTTCTTAGGATTCTCCATGATCCCTCAGCTGGTGGCAGCTCTAGTCCCAGGGTACAATCAACAACCTTGGTTGTGCCATCTTAATCACTTCACCTATTTTACTTCATTTGCCGTCTCCGCCTTGAGCCTAATGGCGATCAGCATAGAACGATACTGTGCCATTGTCATCCCGCTAAAGTTTCGCATGGTCCGTAGCCTACGCACCACATCTGCTGTGTGCGGGTTCATTTGGCTTCTTGCGAGTACATTTGGCGCCTATGCTGTATCGGCAACAGAGTCTGCCTCCGCGAGGTGCACCTATCCCTACGAGCAGCTCTCCTTTCGGATATATTTCATGTTCCAATTGGTTTTTCTATACGCCGTACCCGTGCTTTGCATGACGGTGTTCTATGGCATCTGCGCGCGACACCTCTTACGGAAAGAAATTCGCACCTCTGGTACCGACAACGCGCGAGTCCGAGTCGCAATCAATCTCATGGTGATCACCCTGGTCTTCTCCCTATGCTGGTTACCGCATTACATTTACTACTCGTGGTTCCTATTTTTCTTCGACTTCAACGTGTTCGGCACAAAGTCCATGTACCTCTTCAGGGCAAGTCGAGCCGGGTTGTACTACTTTGCATCGTGCATCAATCCCATAATTCTCTACGCGATGAGCTCGTCATTTCGGCGCCATTTTATCAGGAAGGTCACGTGCTTTGTGGCGCATCGCGAGGGACAAGAGAGCAGTCAGTTCAGCGGGCGTACCTATACAGCTCTTTCTCAACAACACGTCAGCAACGTGATGAATAGCCATAAGCATAATGTCATGGGGCATAACGACGCTCGTGGATCGTGTGACGTTCAAATGGATAAGATGGATAAATATGGCGACAAAGAAGAAGAGCAGGTCCTTCGCTGTCCTCGATGCATTCTTGAAGATGGCGTTTGAATTAACTCGAATTACGTCAATACTGCTGTTTATCAGTGGTATGACACCAAGAGGTGGTTCCTCTCGAATCGAATAGCAGAAAAATAAAAAATGAAAAAGTAACAGGGAGAATGGGGTGAGATGAAGGGAGGGAATGAGAGGGGAAAACGTGAGAAGAAACCTGTACCACTACCAAACATATATCCCATTCATGCATCCTTTTTCCATAAAAAAGAATCTGCTCATTGAGATCGAGATGGATGGTAAAGTGTATATATATATTTAAAAATATACTTATTTGATTGCATGTAACCTGCTATAGGGCAAGTCGAAGCCACTTTGTGCCATAAGTTACCATCGGCATCTATTTTTTTTTCAGATTTAGATTTTCATTTCATTTTCATTTTTCAAAGTATATAACAATAAATCTAGTACAATAAAAACATAATAGACAACGAAACGAAGTCCAGAAACATTTTCGATTATTACAAGCAAAATAAAAAACATTAACGTTGAGCTGTCAGAAAAAATAACAGTACAGTAATTCTATGAAATTGAGAATGGAAACAGAGACCAGGATATTTTAGTACATCTGGTGATTGTTTCAATGTTATAACCCTGCTAGAGCTTTGATGGTACAAAATAATAAAGGAATTATATTTTCGAGGATGATTATCAAATTATCAATATACTCTTAAATTTGACAACGTAAACTGGTTTCACGTACTACCGTACGCACATATAGGCTTAGGCATGGGACACAAGATTACCAGTAGGCCTAAGTGGCCTATGGCCTATATTGGGACATTTTTATCCATGATTTCGTCAGTGAATGTGTTGAAAAAGAAATTCAACAATATTCATGAAATTATAAAAGGATAAAGTGTCTGTAGCAAGAAATCATTTAATCATTGAAATATAACTGCACATAATTTATAATATATAGGCCTATATTTTCCAAATACATACATTCTTAATAGTATACAAATGATGCACAGGTTGGAGTGGGTCGGTAGGAATTGTGTACACAAGGTACCTCTGAATTGTCTGAACAAAATTTTCGGACAAAATTCAGAGGTACCGAGGGTACACAATTCCTACCGACCCACGAAAAATACCTGTGCATCATCTGTTTTATAGAATGGGTAAAAAAAAAAGTGAAAATCAAACTTTTTCCCAATCATGCATCCAGTGAAAGTGAGCCATGCGTCCGGTAAAAAAATTTACCGGACGCATGGCTGAAATTTACCGGACGCATGGCTAAATTTACCGGACGCATGGCTGAAATTTACCGGACGCATGACTGGGAGATAAAGAAATAAAAGAGAATTGAGACACTTACCATGTAATAAATAGAAAAAAAAACACGTAGAAAAACTGTTTTGATGAAACTCACAAACTCTTGGGCAACTCCAGAACTGTTGAACACATTTACATACTATTTACAGTCACTGTCTTGTTGTTAGTTGTTGTGGATGTGCACCACACAGTCATGGATGTTAAAAGTGTGACTGGTAGTGGTAGTGCTGCTACTGTTTTGTGACGATAACAACAACGGCAATGGAAGCACAGAAGCATTTTGGTCTCGTGGTGATAGCGGGAGGTCGTCATTACTGGAAACGTTGCCAGTCTGCCCAGTTTGTTCATGATGGAGATGGTTGCTGATTTTCTCACTCATCTCTTTCTTACGCACATCTGACGTTTTTGTGTAGTTCTTGATTGAAGATTCACTACGGTGGCCACTCACACTCATGATGTCTCGAGTTTCGAATCCTGCCTGATCAAGAGTAGTGATGCATGTGCTACGCAGACAATGATTCGTGTAGACTTTGCTGCATTTCGCTCCCTTTGAGATTTTTTTCATTTTTTGGGCTAGCGTGTTTATGCCAACAGGCATATTCTGGTACCATGGATCAGTTTCACTGGTTGGTGGCTTGGTTTTTGGAGTTTGCCAAAGCCATGGACACAAAGGACTCAGCTTAGAAACATACTTTTCGTATGTTTTCACTGGACATCGGTCACTGTTCATTTCTCTGATTTAATACATACGCCCTCCGACAGCTTCATCATCATTTTCCCGATGATTTTTGGTGAGATTGTCTCGCTTTGTGACATAACGTAGCCCGTTTTCATCAGTAGACATGATGAAGTCACTGGCTCTTAAGAAACGCACATTCTCTCGTCCCCGGTTGCAAAAGTAGCTCATAAGGTCAATGAAAACCTTGTTTTGGAGCCCAGCTGGTGTGTTACAATCCAACATTTCAGAAGCCTGAATTTTTTGCATGTCTTCAGTGCTGATGGAATCCTTGTGTTTGACACTTCCCAGTCCCTCTTTCTTCAGTTTCACCAAGACAGCCTTGTACATTCTCACACTCTGGGGAAAGCGATCTTTGTTTGTAATGTCTAAATTGTACTGATCAAGATAATGCCTCTGAACCCCATACCTGATGTACTGGAGGGATTTCTTCGAGTATAGAGTCCCGTCATCCTTCCGCAGAGCTGCGTAGAACGAAGTCAGTAGTGAATCCAATTCTGATGTGTTTTCACGGGCTGAAATATCCAGTAAGTCCACATTCTTCACCTTGGCGAAGCTATCCAGCTTGTTAAATCCGAATTTAATTGTCTTTTTTGTACTAGCTGCATCAGCATCATCCAACAGTTGCGCTAATTCATCATCATTCAGCAGCTCGAATTTTGGACCTCTCGCTATCGCCATCTTGAACTCGACACCGGTAGTAGTACATTATCATGCGTACACAGTGCTAGTGTACGTATTTCCATACGTGTAGTTTGCCGTTCGCGCATACGACCGGGGTAAAAAACATAAAAAATCACAACAGGGTATCGATATCGTTTATATCGATTCTCAGTATACGCTGATATCGCGTGCGGTCAGTAAAAATGATTGCACGGGAATTGACCAATCAGATTGCAGAGATTCTTCTACCATTCTATAAAAGTTAATGATGTACGTTTGCAATTGAAAGGTAATATGTGTTTAAAAGTGTATCAGGACAACTGACATGAGACCACCATCCCCGTACAACTAGACCCAACCTGAACAACTCCTACGTGGGACAACTACTACCTAGGACAACTACACCGGACACCAACTTCCGCCGACTACTATACCTTTCGCAGTGCTATCCCCAAAGTAATTGCCACCTTCTTAATTTACGCCCCTATATAAGGGGATGGATATCCGGAGTCGATGACTGGGTTTAATTGTCCTAGAAGCATATTTGCCCTAACGGTTAGTTGTCCAACGATGCTCTTGTTAATAGTTATCAGTGGCACAAATCCATTTTGAAATATACTGATTTAACTGTCCGAACTGTCTGAAATTTTCTGACAATGCTGTGACAAGCAAAAAATAAAAATAAACTGTTCTTCAAAAAGGTGGGGGGGGGGGCATTGGCCTATCTTCAAAAAGGTGGGGGCATGTCCCCCTGTCCCCCCCCCCCCCTGGATTTGCGCCCATGACAGCTATGCGGACTCTTTTGGTGGGAGAGTTATCCTATAATTATAATCATTATATCAAAGTTTTTAACAAGTCATTGCATTCAAAACGATAAAAGCACGTTGGTGTATTTGATTGAAATAAGTATATAAAACTTACGATTGATTGTGAATACCTTTATAGATTGAAGATGTTTTAAACATGGTTATATATTCATGTCATTCATGTATTCTCAACAGCAAGGTATCTATTTGCATGGTTTGTGTGTTCAGTTTTTGACACCTGGATCAGGTGCGAGTCTAAAGGTATTACTGATAGTCGTTTAGGAGAAGCACTCATAGTCATTCACATCTTACAGATTATTCACAACACTCTTCCTCGTAATGCTTGTACTAAGCAGAAAGCAATTTGATTGTTAAGTGATGTTTCTTCTTCTTGTTCTTTTTCATTCCAGTACATTAGCTTCAAGAATATTCGAGAACGAGAAATCATCTTAAAAATCAAAAGACCTACTTCTTAAAACCTTCTTCTCGTATCATACATCGCTGTTGTAGTGTGGAAGAGAGAGAGAGAGAGAAAGAGGCAGAGGGGATAGGTTTAGAAAATTGAAATGATAGAGAGAAAATGACTCTCAGAACTTGTATTAAAGAGACAAAAGAGAGAGAGAGAGAGTGACAGATAGATAGAAAGAAAAGAAGATAGAGATAGTGTGTGTTTTTTAGATTGCTAATATTAATCAGCTGATTCATTAAACTTTCATGAGGGATAAGTACCGACACATCTTCCGGAGCTTATAACAGTTGCCATATCAGATCAATCTACTTCAAAAATAATATATATGAAAATGAGCTAGGGGGAATTTGAATTTCTCGTCGATGCCAGTCCTCTTTTGTATCGGCCCTCATAAAACAGTTTGTATAAAGTTTGTCGTCTGATCTGTCAAATGGAAAAGCAGTCTATTTTCACTCCTAAGCTACCGGTAAAACTCCTCGTGGGCATGAGCGCGTTTTTTTCTTTCGGCTTTGCATCAAGATGATCTTTTCCATTTCAGATATTATTGTTAAGTTTGCGATTCAGAACTGCTTTAGTACATTTAAGTACACTTTACTTCGAATCATTAAACATCATGTGTGACGCATCAAGCAATTTATCTCTCCCTCCTCGATGTGTATTTATAAATTTATACTTTTATTTGTGCCAAATAAATGGTTTCACTAGTGATATGACCTAATAAATTGCAAACAAAACACGTACAGCCATGAAAGGTCAGGTGTACATGATTAAAAATTGAAATGTTAGGCATAATTGAATAAAAGTACTCTCAACAGAATACTTTGAATATTTTCACTTGAATTATATTCTAAATCTGATTAATGAATGCGTACATGTTAAGGCTATTTTGATCAGATAATGAACTGTTTGCCATGCAACCATGTCAACAGGTTTTATATTATAGATGATCTTTGAAGGCAGAGGTTTGCATGGTGGTACTGATAACGTTGAGAAGGCTTACGGTTCACCACGTGGTTAGTCCTGAAAAGGACTGTTGAGTACGAAGAAGAAAGTGGAAAAAAGTTAAGAGGAGAAGAAATGGAAAAGCGAGATAGAAATTCAGAGAATGTAGAAGTAATCTTTCTTGAAAGTGTGAAGTCCTAAAAAGGACTGTAAACCAGATGACAAGGCTGAAAGTGGAGCTTTTGTATTATTGACGTATTTTATATTATTGACGTATTCAGTGTTTTGTGTGTAAGTTATTTAATGTTATTATGCATGGATTAAGAATGTATTTCGAAAACTTAGAAATAGGAATACCAATGACTTTGTCAATTTAAAGTCGTCATTATAAGATGGGAGGAGTAATTTCTATTTGCTGGTATATGGTTTGCCCTTACTAGAAGTTCATTAGTTTGAAAAGGGTCAACATGAATGTAAAATCATTTAATTGTCTCTCAATATCTTCATCATCAACGTATTGTCTATCGAAGTACAGTCCTGTTTAACGTTTTAACCTGATAATGAAACAGTTGGTGGATCGTTTAGCAACCCAACAAAAGGACAACGGTTTCTAATCTATTCTATTCTATTCTATTCGGCAAGAATAACTCTAAAATTATAGTAATCACCATAACCTGATGAGTAATTTTAGGGGAATCCCCTTCAATAGTCACCGTCAATTGCTTTTCATACCCTGTCGGGTTTACTCTCTCAGCTATTTCTTAATTCGGACTTATGTTTTATATTTCGAAAAGTGTGAAGTAGCAGGTTTACCTTACAATGAATAATAAGCAAAGGAGAAGTCCATAAACATTGTTAAACAGTTATTTCAAATGACAATCAAACCCAAGCATATTACCACCCAATCTCAGGAAGCGCACAACATTGTCACCATCAAAACATTGCTTTCCGTCATCCTTTGGACAGATTTTGCAAACATGTTAAATATTAAAAATCGCATTATCTGATTATACGAAAGGAAAAGTCCCTGAAAATTTGAAACAGTTATTATAAATGGCATTTTATCCCAATGATGCAGTCATTGTGAACGAAGGTGTTCATATGATGTGGATGTGTCATTTTTTGTACATTTGGGGTCTAATTTTGAACATTACTGATGATTCTTCAAGTGCGCCTTGAGTTGAAATCCTTGCCAATATCAATTGTGTATTCATGAAATAACTTTGATGTACATGGACTCGATTCTCCTGAAATTAGTGAAGTGGAGAGGGTGCACACATTGTGTACGGACAAGCCATGAATCCGATAACCGTGGTAAGAATAAAAAATTATGTCTGTAAAGCGCTTAGAGACATCGTAGATGTATTAGTCGCTATACAAATCCAAAATATTATTATTGATTCGACGTTGAATTTGGTGCAGTTAAATTCCTTCTCTCCATGTTTGTGGTTGATGGTTTATTTTACATGACTGCTAAGAAAGCATGTGTATGCTTGTAAGTAAGCAGACAGGGGACCGACGCTTTGAGTCCTCTCCAAGGGACTCGATAATGAGGATTAATGCCTTATCGCATTCACTTGGTTTCGAACCCGGGTCCTCCAGTTACGAAAACCACTGCTCTACCAGTGAGCCATCGCGCCTCATTAAAGCCTGTATCAATAGCCTTTAATTATGGCGGAATGCTGGTAGCTCTGTCGATCCTCAAAACGCGCAGAACAGTCCTCTGATTTCGAGAAGGCGACACACGCGTGCTGGCCGCGTTTACTCACCCGCCAACGTTACTTGTTGTTTTCTTATTTTTGACTTTGAAATCTTTCGTCAATTTCGTACGAAAGATTTTCATGAATAATTCAGTTCCTGGTAGAGAAAGGGAACCAATCAGAAGCTTTTAGGACACGAAGACAAGAGATTATTCAGCCCATTCTAGCCATGGGGTATTAGTAATATGTTATATAATATGACTGCTGACCAATTTCTTTTTAAAAATGAGAAAAATATATTTCTGTGTGGACCTTTTTTTTAATCAAGAAAACGAAAATTATAAATATTTTCATTGTTTTCCCCCGCTATCTACCCTTTGTTGCTCCCATGGACAAGCTCAGTCTTTTCCGATACGGTTCCTTTCATTCGTTTGGTTAAACGCGCTGAACCGTAAAGTTCAGTGTGGTTTAAAGGTATACTCGGAGATGCACAAACAAATCAAAATGCAATAAATTTGGTATCAACGGAAAGGGGAAGATGCCCTAAAACATTCCATCAACATTCGAAATCCATAGGTTTTCATAAATTAATATTATTCTGTTTCAAATGTGTGCCAAAATATTCGCATAAATTCGCCCCGCGAGCAGTTTCTTTTTCAACCTTGGAAATGTGACGTATAATACTCGGGACACACTTGCTTGCTTCTAGCTAGCTCACGATCACGTCAATACAGCGCGCGCACATAACGTTCACGGTTCGAGGTAAGGTACTGATTTCTTCCAATCTTTGAAAATCTTGTCGTCAAAATGTCTGATTTTGGCCCTGATTCAGATGTTAGAACCTGGAATCACACCGTCATTCCATCAATCACTGGGTGAATCACTGCAGCAGCCACACACACATATACGATTCATACAACTACAGTACAGTCAAGTCGTATACCGTAAGCTAGCTGTCCCTAGAATGACGTAATTTTTCTAGTGCAAGAATTCTCGCTTTCGTGGCTCATCTGAGACCCTGTCAGGGGTCTTGAAAAAAAGTCCTGGTAATCTTTTTGAACAAGCTTACATCTCTAAAATTTAATTTCATCGTATTCTTTGGGGGATTAGCATTACAAAAATGTATAATTTGCCCCATTTCTTATTTTATGGGACATTTCTCCGGTTATCTGCTTTAAACGAAAAGCGAGTTGTACTGCCGTGTTTGGTAAGGTTGTTGAATGATTCATAACCTCTTGGTCGTCTTGAATATATGAATATTGATTACGTTGACGCGTGCGAAAAGGCGGCGTGCAGCAAGCTGCACGCGTGTGTCGACTTCTCGCAATCATATAGGACTTCCGTGCGTTTATAGAGGATCAACAGAGCTAAGAGAAGAACAGCAAAGAAAAGACCTAGCACACCGCCTTGAATAAAGGCTAGTATCATTATGGCTTATTATGTATACATTTCTGTCCGATCCACCCTATTGTATGTGTCATTTTATCCTGTTTTCATGAAATTAAAAAGATGCAGCTTATACTTATAATCATTTAAATGAGTATGTGTGTCAGGTTTCACAACCTCATCGAATATGTAGGGAGATCTTAGTTTTTTGTTGACAAATCTTTATTCTAGGACACATTTTGCCATTGCCGGGCAATAAGCCAGTTCGGGGTTAGCGCATGGTACAAATGACCCCAAATATCCACAGATATTTTAGACATGGAGGGTCCTTTTATGTACACTTCAGAAAAATAACTCTGGGAGTGATAGAGGTGCCTCATGAATAGCTTTTGTTTCCCCGTTTAAAAAGAATACTTCCACCTGGATATCATGGAATGCACCATTAGTGCATAATTGAATAATGATTACATGACATTTAGAATTTGGTACAGATGACCTTTATCTGCTCATGCTCAGATTGCATCTCCGAAGTGGCTTATTCATACATGTACAGTTAACAACAAAATTATTCATACCCCTTGGAAAATTCTAGTTTTTTGCATTTTTCCTAAAAATGAATGGTCAAATGAAGTTACTAGTACATCACTTGAATACATTTAGTTATCATCTGCAAATGAATGCCGTTTCCGGTTTCACCTCATTTGCATAACAATAGAAAAGGTGAGTTATCCAAACTGGGCGATGTTCAAAATTATTCATATAACTCACCTTTTCTATTGTTATGCAAATGAGGTGAAACCGGAAACGGCATTCATTTGCAGATGATAACTAAATGTATTCAAGTGATGTACTAGTAACTTCATTTGACCATTCATTTTTAGGAAAAATGCAAAAAACTAGAATTTTCCAAGGGGTATGAATAATTTTATTGTTAACTGTATATTTAACAACACTCAATTGCTCTTCATGAAATTTTAGCAGATGCTTCTTTATTGAATGTCAACAATTCAAGTCCTTTCTCTCTCAAAATTTTTTCCCGACACCCCTATCAAACTGTTTTACCACTACTCTGTGTTCACTGTTTAAAAATGTGTTTCTATATGCTTGCCCAGTGAATAAATTACTGCTATCATTTTAAACGTGATCTGTGTGATGTTCTCTTTACTAATTGTTACTGCATCAGTACAATGATTATCTCTTCAATTGATCGATTCTGTTTTCTGTTTTCTTTTTCCACTACTAATCACTTAGACTTGCAATCTCTCGTCCTTTCTCTTAGTTAAGGTCTGGAAACATTTCCCCGACAATAACCCCCCCCCCCCTATAAAAAAAGAGCGTATTTTAATTAAAGGTATACACCCTACTATATGGAGTGTACGCATGAGTATGCTCGTGTCTGTTGCTATATGACATCTCCACGGTGTACATTTAAAGCCCGGCGCACACTATACGATCCGACTGCGACCCGATTTTCGAACAAATTGCAGTTTGCATTAAATGTGAAAGTTTAAAAAAGTGAAATTATCTCATTTGAAGTTCGGAATAATGATACGAATACTAATATCGAAATTTGGGTTAACTGCAATTCTTCTGGTTAGAGTAAAGGCCAAATCGGCTTCAAATCTTATAGTCGATCGCAAGATTGGTATGAGGTCACTACGATTTGGAATTGAATTCGCTTTTATTCCTACACGGGGGCTCGCAGTAGCCCGGAATTTTAGTATTCATACTACTATTCAGAACTTTGATCACGAAGATTTTACATGTTTAAAGTTTCATATTAAATGTTATAACAATTTTTCCCAAAATCGCATCGTAGTCAGATCGTGCAGTGTGCGCCAGGCTTAATGACATATCTCGTTATCGTTATCGACTATCGTACAAATGTGACCAGCACTTGAATATATAGTCTGTCATTATAATCAGATTACAGATAATATTATCGTTCAAAAAAGACGGGACAGTTTTCCTGATAAAACTGTATGGAAAGCAAAATATGTTTTACTATTGCTCAGATACCAACAACAACAACAACAAAAACAGAAATATTCTCTTCAGTCTCTAATCAAGTCTCTAATTAGTTTCTAATCAAGTGGTCTCACAGACGTGCCTCATGAATCCGCCAAAGTTACTTGATGTTTTCTTATTTTTAAATTTGAAATCTTTCGTCAATTTCGTACGACAAATGTTCATGAATAATTCAGTTCCTGGTAGAGAAAATGAAACAATCAGAAGCTCTCAGGACACGGAGACAAGAGACTATTCAGCCCATTCAAGCCATGGGGTATTAGTAATATGTTACGGCAAATATGATAACATATTTTCCACATATGTAATAAAAATACGACTGCTGAGCAATTTCTTTTTAATCAATGAGAAAAAAATATTTGTGTGTGGACTTTTTTCAATGAAAAAAAAATACAGTTTTCTCCTGCTATCTACTCCGTGTTGGTCCTCATCAAATAATGGACAAGCTCAGTCTTTTCCGTTGCGTTTCCTTTTATTCGATTGGTTAAACGCACTGAACCGTAAAGTTCAGCGTGGTTTAAACGAAAGTAGTTGCACTGCCGTGTTTGGTAAGATTGTTGAATGATTCATTACCTCTTGGTCGTTTTGAATATATGAATATTGATTACGTTGACGGGTGCGAAAAGGTGGCACGCGTGCGTCGACTTCTCGCAATCAGAGGACTTCCGTGCGTTTCGAGGATCGACAGAGCTAAGGGTAGAGCGGCAAAGAAAATATCTAGCATGCCGCCTTTATGAAAAGTTACGTGAACCCCCGGGTCCATCCCCCGGCTGCCGGCTGAGCAGGCCCGTAACTAGGGGGGGTTCAGGGGGTTCGAACGAACCCCCTCGTTGGCGAGCAGGGGTCCGCAAAAAAAAAAAAAAAAAAAAAAAAAAAGCGAGGAGAGAGATGATGGAAAGGGGGAAAAAAATGATAAAATGTCGGTCTTTCCATCTATTTAATACATTTTATTTTGATTTTGCCTAATCTGGCAAATCTATAATTAATCAATGTCGTCTTTCACCATTCATTTTCGAATTTTGTACATTATGCCATGTTGCAATCGATTTTCTTTCAAAGCGTCATTCAAAGAATTATTCAAATTCGTTTGCAGTATCGCGCCCAAACTGGCGAGCAGAAATCTGCTTCAACAACAACAACAACAAAAAGAATCATTAGGCGAAAAAAATTATCCAAAGTGACATCAGAATAGTGATTTTTTAGGTTAAATCATTAAAAACATTTCCATACCAACTGCCTTCGATAGGGGAGAGGCGCACAAGGGGGTCACCTGAAAGGGGAGAGAGGAAGGAAAGTGGAAAATAATGTGAGATAATAACGTTTCCAGTCGGGTTTCCTTCACTTTGAATACTTGCTATTGTCCTGCATCTTAATAATAAGGCCTAGATATTATACGTCTTTCGCCATTCTTTTTCGGAATTTATTGTTCATTTTGCTATCGATTTTGTCAAAGACTGAAAGAGTATAAAGAGTTATTCAAATCGTCACCCGCTCGTTGTAAGGTCTTGTCTATGTGACGAATTTGAATGACAATTTCTTGAAATCGACTTCTCAAAGATGGATTTGATGATAAAATTTTGCAGCGGATTGCCAGGTCGGACGAATTCGAATAAAATCTGACGAAAATGAATGAGATATGGAAAAGAGAGAGGGGTATTTAATGTCTCTGTTCACTTTAAAATGAAAATTTTTCCCGCTCTCAAATTGCATGGAGTACTCCTGGCGGACCCGGTCTAGTCATTCAGGCCCTTAAATTATGGCCCTCTAATACAGCCTGTTCAACCGGAGTGCCATGAGAGTATTTTATAAACATCGACTTCTTGAAAACTATAATCAGAAATAACAAGATGCCCCAATATAACACTTGGGGTGTTTTGGAAACATTTGGGAGATAGTAAAGCGCGTATTCGTCGCTCGCTTCGCTCATTCACCCAAACTCTGAAACGAGATGCGAGAATATTTCCATAGTATATGTTATTGTAATATGTCCATGAATATTCAATGTTATGACAATTTTCGGGCACGTCACTGCCTTATCGCCACCGCGCCCAGAAATTAGGGTTACCTTACTTTCTATATTGAAATGAGCAACAAATTAAAGTGCATTTTTCTTCGCTCGCTTCGCTCGCTCGCAAATCTTAGAAATGAGATAGTTTCAGGCAGCGAGGTCCATGAATATTTCCATAGGATGTTATTGCAATATTCAGGCACGTCGTTGCCCTATCGCCATGACACCCAAATACTTGTTAGGTCCACTTTCTTTATTGAAATGCGCAACAGCAAAGTAAAGTGCATTTTTCCTCGCTCGCTTCGCTCGCTCGCAAACCTTTTCGGCACGTCACTGCCCTATCACCATGGCGCCCAGATAATCTGGTTGATTTTCTATAAAAGAACAGCAAAGTGCCCCCCCCCCGTTCGCTTCACTTCCTAAAACTTTATTAATATGAATGATTCCTACATGTGGCAGCTAGATGACCGGAGATAGCTTTACATTTCACCTATTGGTGACTAATGAAATAAAATTTTGCCATTTAAAAGTACATTTTATTTTTCTCTCGCTCGCTTTGCTCGCTCGCAGTATTTGGAATCCAACACAGTGGTAGTATATGTTCGGGCTTCACATTTGACCCACCCCCTGTCAAATTTTGACTACGCTCATGCCCATATCCTTGTAGGGGCAAACCCCCTGACCCGACACCCCTACTCGGTCGCTTCGCTCCCTCAGAAAGGTCCACTTTTTTCAATGTTGAACCCCCCCGCAAAAATCCTAGTTACGGGCCTGCTGAGTCGAGACAAGGCCACTTGGATAATGTGCGCATGAAGCTAAATAAATATACATGTTCATATCATAAACAAGTTATTAGCCAAAATTTTCCCCCCACAAAAATGAGAGGAAAAAAGAGAGAAGAAAATGGCGCCAAGATCGTCACGCAAGGACTTGTTTTGACTGGCTATGATTTGCACTGTGTGTGACCATTCTTATCTACAGGCCCAGTTTAAATGAATTGTGTCTTTAGTTCGTGCACAATAAAATGTGTGTCTCACCCACAACTCTGGATTGTTGTATAATCTCTCTCGTGGGCATTAGGATACAGTACATTATCCAGTTTAATGCTACGCACGCACAGGTACATTATCTTTCATGTGGTATTACCCCATTTGTTCTAAGGTGTCCTACATTAACAAAAACAAAGACATACATTGGCTTAAAAATGAGTGAGTGAAGGTGATTTAGTCTTGTCGGGCAGTTCATATTGATTTATTTCACACCTGGGAATATTCAGTGTAGACTGATTTACAGAATTGGGTTTTCTATATGTATACTTGAAATCCTTAACAATACTATAATTATAAACAATGACAGCTAGTCTCTTGTCATGCCTGTGAACATTATTGAAAATTTTCGACAGTAAAATTTCAGGTGTTATTTCTTCCTTTCTCTGTTGAATTTGGCTTTGGAAAAAAAACCCAGCACATTTAATGTTCTTGCTCCCGTATCATGAAGAACTAAAGAGCTATTTTCAGTCCAAACTTTTAGCAGAGCATTAACATTCTTGGGAGGGATTTGTCGCCCGCGGCATGGACGGGGATAAAATCTCAGAAATGGATCATGCAAGCAGGCGCGGAGGAGCGGTAGTAACTTTTGGGAAATCAAATCCGCTCCGAGTAGGGGCAATGTAGTTTTAAAGGGATACTCAACCGCAGATTGTGGACGTTTTTATGCCGCGAGAGGGCAGCGTGATCGTTACCTGATCATGCCGTTGCCCCGCGGGGCGCACACTTCGGCCAGACTGGTGGTAGCCTCTTGTCGAGGCCCTGGCGCTGTTGAAATCCTTGGCGATATGGAGGCAAAATTTCTGGCGAGCGAAGCGAGCCAGAAACGCCGAGGCGCTTGCACCGAGGGCTTCTTGACACCTGATCTGAATTTCTTTTGTATTTCATTGTTTTGACGAATATTCCGACCAAATTTTGGTCGGTGAAAATCATCCAATAAGCGCGAGCTACCATGACGTAATGTTAAATATTCATGACTCGACCGCAAGCTATTTCATCGCAGCTAGCCCAAAATGGCGTTCTTCAACGTTTCTTCCACGACGAGTGATGACGATATTTGTAAGAGCTTAGAATATGCCGCTAGAATGTTGAAGATTGACAGATTCAAAGATTTGCAAGTTGATGCAATCAAATCTGCACTTAAAGGACAAGATGTTTTTGTGAATCTGCCTACTGGCTATGGAAAAAGTGTTATTTTTCACGCGCTATCGCTCTGTGCTGATTACCTCCGTGGGCCAGGGATTTTGAGCTGAGACGAGTGAGACTGCATGCTGCATGCGCTGCTTAGCTTCGCGAGCTGGGCCAGGCGGATCCCCCGGGGCCTTGCCGGGCAGTGAAGTTGCTGGTAACTCCTTGGTTACATCAGAATTGATGGAGATGCATCTATTGTTGAACGGTGACTTTTATTGCCCATTCTTCATTATTTGTAAATATATGATGATCTCTTGAGAAATATGTACATTTGTCTTATTTCAAATTACCATGGTTTGTAAGCTAGAGATCGAATTCTTCATAATGTGCTTGTCTGTGAATGTATTTTGAGCAAGAGATTTACGTAATCCCCCCCCCCCCCAAAAAAAAATAATAATAATAGACTAGTCCAGAACTGAAGTAAGAAATCCTTGAGATTTCGTTGGCCAATTTGCTGGGCGATCGCCGCGGTTATCTAACTATTCACGTTTCGTGCATAATTCAGTAGGAAATCGTGCCTCATGAATATATAATTCAGGTCGGGTGTCAAGAGGCCCTCGGCGCAAGCGCCTCGGTTTTTCTCCATATCGCCAAGGATTTCAACAGCGCCAGGGCCTCGCAAGCGCCTCGGTTTTTCTCCATATCGCCAAGGATTTCAACAGCGCCAGGGCCTCGACAAGAGGCTAGACTGGTGGCCGCACAACATGCACGCTCCGCCTGAGCTCGAGCTCTCGTGCGAGATTCGTTCGGCTTCGTGCAATCCGAAATGTAATCCCAGCAGTCCAACGGACGCGTTCGACGCACAAACTTTGTATACGAGTGAACGGGGCTTACGCAATCCTGAATTTCCCCACGGTCGCCCGGTTGCGTATCCCTTTAATCCCACGACTGTTCCAGATCAGTAGCCTATTTTACATTTCTATAGGGGTGTGGGTAACGTCCTTTGTCTCTGTCTCAACACTGGAATTATGGGATAGGGCCCATAACAACTTAATGAAACTTGGCATCAGACTTAAAATGATACTTAAGTCGTATACCCTTACTGTTAGTGTCTGACTGGACGCCAAACCGGGATTGTTGAGAACTTTCCAAACTGGGAGTAGAACCAAAGACTTTAAATAGTATCAAGACAAATTACTCTGACCTACTTCCGTAGTACATTTTGGAGGCATAATTTGCTGTGTTAAAAACAGACTCGGAAAAATACGTTCTCCATAGGTATATAACACGTGAAAATATGTCTCACTTTTTCTTGATATTTCATATCTTACTCTATCTCTTTCAAGTCTGATTTTTGCACGAGAAAAAGGATGGATAGTTAAAAAAACATTTCTTGAACCTTTTTTGTCAATAAATGCCGATATGAATCCCTTGGATCATGCCTGCTTTTTGACAGAATCATCTGCCATAGGGTTAACACGTGAAAACATGGATTTTAAAAATGATTATATTTCCTCTAGTATTACCTTGAATTTAGTGCAAATGTGGTTTACATGTAATTTGAGACTTTGAAAAGGCTTCATGAAGGCTCAAAAGGTGCAAGGGACCCCGCATAAATCCCCGGGAATATGCATGCTTTTGGCCTTCCATCTCCCATAGGTTAACACGCAAAAACGGGAATTTTTGAATGATTATAATTCCCGCAGAATTAAATCAAAATTTTGAAAGATTTAAAGCTCTGAAAATGTATAATTAAGACTCAACTAGTTGAATAAACCCCGTATAAATCCCGGGAATATGCATGCTTTTTACCCCAAAAAAGTCTCTCCTGCCATAGGTTTACACGCGAAAACAAGGAATTTTAGGATGATTATAATTCCCATAATTTTTTTTTTTTTGAAAATATAAAAAACGTGATTTACATAAAATTTAAAGCTCTGAAAAGGTATAATGAAGGCTTGATGAGTCCAGTAACCGCCTCCCCCCCCCCCCCCACAAATCCCCGGGAATATGCATGCTTTTGACCAAAAACGTCTCGCCGGCCATAGGTTAACACGTAAAAACAAGGAATTTTAGGGCGATTATAATTCCCATTGTTCTTCTTTGAAAATGTAAAAAATGTGATTTACATGAAATTTAAAGCTCTGATAAGGTATAATGAAGGCTTGATGAGTCCAGTAAACCCCATAAATCCCCGGGAATATGCATGCTTTTGGCCTTCCAGCTCCCATAGGTTAACACATGAAAACAGGGGTTTTTAAATGATTTTAATTCCCCTAGTATTTATTTGAAATTAGGAAAAATGTGATTTACATGAAATTTAAAGCTCTGGAAGGGTATAATTGAGGCTCGATGAGTCCAATAAACCCCGCACAAATCCCCGGGAATATGCATGCTTTCGACAAAAAAAAATAATTTGCCATACTACACGTGCATTTCAATATTTGTTATCGATGACCTAATGTACTTTTTGATGATTTGATTGCATAGTGTTGGTGGTCGATCTCATTAAATTGAAAGATTGGGGGGGGGGGGGGGGGGAGGGGAGCAATAAGAGATCATTTTTATTATTATTTTTTTAAAATTTTGTTCCAATTGCTTTATTTTTACTGTATGTTTGTTGTTGTTTTTGTGGGTCAGTGATTTTGTTTTTAAACATGTAAATCACTTGTAATTGTTGTGATTTCTGTTGATTTCCTAATAAAAACACAAATAAAAAAATATGAGATCATTATTTTTTCCTCAATTTTATTGGAGTCATTTTTTACAGATCGGTTGTAAGAGAGAAAAGAGAGTATGAGAAAAATGAGAGGGGGAGGAGAGAGAGACAAAGAGAGATGGGGCAAAAGTAATGGGATATTCCTACAAAGACAGAATAGGACTGGTAATAAATAAATTATATCATCAGCTGCTATATTGTTGGCTACTAGTTAATTCAATTCAAAACACGGAGGCCATCCCCCTTTTCGTACAATCGGTAAAGCCCCTATTGCGTTGGTGATGGCTTCGGAGCAAGCCCCTATACTGTTTTCTTCGCCTGTCGTCTCACATTTCTGTCAGATTTCGTTTTGGCTGGCACATAGGGGCACGTACATTCCTGGATATATAATCTTGGATACGTCATGCACTCTTAATGTAATCTTTATATTTATATAAGGAATTACTCGCACGCAATCTCATTTTTCTGTCTTGAATTTTAAAAGAATAAGGCTAATAAAATTACATTGCAGGTCTATAATCCCTATAATTTCCATAAATCATATCAAATGAAATATTCTGATTTAATAGAAAAATAATTATTTTTAAATAACTTTTCTCGACATTCCCGTCAGATATCGCAGTGTTTGCTCATATAGAGCTTAATATCAGGGAACATGTTTGCACCCCCCCCAATCATCACATAAATATTAATAGAAATTTCAAGCAAATAACTTTAACAAATATACAAACATCTAGTCCGAGGCCCCCCTCCCAACTCTCTCCCTCTCCTCCCTGGTGCAATTAGAGTTGATTCCTACCTGTTTTGGGACATAACTTTGTATTTGAAGGGACAATATCAAGATTATGCCCTTTAGTTACGGCTTTACCAAAACTCAAAAGGCAAAAGCGTTGTCCAGAAAAAAGAAGAAAAAAATAAAGAAAATGCAAAAATACAAACATCTTGATTAAGACTATAAACTTTCCCTCTGGGCCGATCGACATGTACCACAATATATACGCGTGCTTTATTTCGGCACTGAGCACTCTTCGTATTTAAACTCTTTGGTAGAACCAAACGGTGCGCAATAGGGGCACTCTTGTTCTCACATGCCACCTTTAGATGTTCTTTTGTAAACAACTAATATTCAAAATAACATTATAGACAATATTGTTTGTAACATGGTCAACTTATCAGGAAGGTATGGCTTTCATCTCGATTTTTAAGAAATGAAGCATGTATCTGACTTTAATGCTTTACCATTGACGAACCGTCAATTACTCTCCTTCCATTGCAGAAACTGATCAACAGGGGGCGGATTCCCATAAAGAGGGGCAGAGGCGAAATTTCAGCCGTATGTGACGTAGACACACTGCAAGTATTGATTCTGCGAGTTCACAAGGGGAGGGGGGGGGGGGGGGTGGGACAGCCCGGGCTCAGTTGCATGCATGCTCCTCAGGTTGAGCCTGTGAGCAGAAAGCGATCTGGGCCTTTTGCTTAACACTAGCATTGTTGACACTTATGTCACAATACAACATGAAGTATAAGACTTATTATTCAAAAGCATAGAAATGAAATTAATTAGAAAAAGAAATAATAAATCCATTTCGATCAGCTTGTGTCGTAAATTTGCTTAAATTGAACATCTCCGTAGTGACGTGTTTCAAAAGACTAATCGCGCAAAGACTAACAGTAACCGGCTTGCAAGTTGACAGCAACCAACGTATCGCTACTTGTAGGGATTAAGGCAGGAAAATTTGCATAATTCGCATTTTTAAATTATATGGGGATTTTATCACGGCTCATTTTGATAGTTTCTTTGTAAAAAAAAGTTATTGAAATAAGAATACGTGTTTAAATTTGATAATTCAGTCGGGATTATATCATTTTAAGGGAAAGTGCTAGTTTTTACTAACAGTTACTATACTGATTTGTTATAGGAATAGATAGTAGACTATACACTGCAACTTAAAAGTTGAATAAGTAATCCTAAATGTGAGACTGTAGAAGCCCCGGGCGTGGCTTGATGGATTTCACCGAGGTCCCCTCATGGCGTGTATTGTACTGTCTGTGTTCTATGTGCGTGAAATATGAAATAACGGCAGCTTGGTCTGCCGCCAAGCTGTGAAGAGGCGAGAATGGTGATCGATTGTCATCGACGTTGCACCCATTAGGGTGCAGTTATGAACCCAGAGGGTAAAAATGCACCTTATATTGGGGTGCAATTTTGAACCCCATACAGGGGTGCTGCTATTGTACCAGTGGTCTGCACCCCTAGGGGTGCACATCTGCCCCCAATAGGGTGCACATATGCACCCTAAAAGGTTCAAGTCTGCACCCTTAATTGGGGTGCAGAATCTGCACCCCCAAGTAAGGGTGCATATCTGCACCCTAAAGGGTGCTGCTATTGTACCAGCGGTTTGCATCTCTACGGGTGCAAAATTGCACCCTAATTTCTTAGTGTGTATAGTGCAATCACTGCTCGATAGCCGTTATGAAAATTTAAAAAATATATATTTAGTGCCAAGAATGTTAGAACTAAAATGGACATTTCTTAGTGTTTTCTTTTCTTCATCTGATATAATAACATTTCATGATAGCGATTTATGAAATACAATAATTTTAATGAACCGGGAAGGGATTCCATCTGCTCATATAAATAAGCATAATTATGTTTGCGATAATGGGGTGTTGCAAGAAAGTTGCGATTGATTGCAAGTTGCAACTGATCGGTATTGACCAATCAAAATCATTGTTGCAAGCGCATCTTTTTGAATGGGCAGACCCTGAACCATTCAGAATAGTTGTTCTAATTTGCTTTACAATTTGCAATTGATTGCAACTTTCTTGCAACACCCATTGCTAGGATATATGTCAAAAAGTTCCTCTTGTTGAGGCATGGTAATTTCAACTGCGTTTTACTCTGATTAGGGCAAGACGAAAAGCTGTTCAACGCTATTCTCTAGTTTCAATATGAGATATTAATGAATTACCACTACAAAATGTATAAGGTTATCCAAGATAACCTAGTAACCACATGTATTGCTATACCTGTGGGATTCCTTACACTTTTGTGTGGATTATCTTAAGTACTGTTGTAGGCGTCTTGGTAGACCATTCTTTCAGCATTTAAATAAATAATTTTTAAAATCTTATTTGGAAACCTAAATTTACAGCAAAGAGCTTCTAACAAGGATGTACATGTATTATGGATGGAGTCCCAACTTATTATAAAGAATGCAAACATCTAGCAGAATTATTTCCCAAGACCCTAAATCCAGTCATCTGACTAATGTAAGTGGATTTAATCCTACTTACATTGCTTTTTGTGTTTCGTTTGTATCTGTACAGCACTGAATTTCTCCGTAGTCCCACATATCTATTGATATATGTTACAACTGCACATTAATTTTTTTGTAACTATTGATTCCTAAAATCAATAATCACGACACTTCAGATGTAAAAGACAAAATATTTCTTCAATCAATTCTGTTTCCCTTGGGGGAATGGAACACACCCAACATTAAATAATAAAGGCATCTTAATACTTAACTGTATACATCCTCTCAGTTAATTCTGCCAGATGTTTGCATTTTTTATAGTAGGATATGGCCTTCGGTAACCAGATCCTCTATATTGATTTGGTTAAGTTCGTCTTAGAATTTATCACATTTAGGGATACAACGAAAGTCTGAGGCACCCATCTAGTAGACGAGGCGGTCCGAGTTGAAAATGTTCTTGAATATAGTAAAGAACGATAACAAGTCTCACCAAAATGGTGTACAATCGTGAACACATCCCCCGATGATCTTGAATAGGCTCTTATTTGAAGGCGGAAATGTTAACTTCTTTAATAAAGGTCGTGATTAGCCGAAGTTCCTACTGAAGCTCAGGGGGCCTGTTGATGGCACTTTACACTGGACTTCCTCTGTGGTGTATGTCCAACATGATCTCCGTATTCAGTGAATTGCTTGGATGAGCTTATGTAAGAAATTCAACCAAATTACCAGATGACCAGATGACCTCTTTGAAGTTGGCTTCGACAAGATCGATTACAAGGACTTCAAACTGCATTTCGTGGATTAATGTATCATTCCATCTCCCCGTGTGGAGGCATTTTTATGCATCCTTCAAATGAATAATACACATTTTTATCATAAATTCACCCCTTATTCATTTGATACTGCTCTTAATTTGATAGAACGAATTCCTTAAATTTATCTGAATTTAATGTGCGCTCTTTGTGTAAAATTTATGAAGTGAAATTATGTATTCATAAAAGGTTTGATATTATTGGTATGTCTGATCAACCAGTCAATAATCCGTATAGAAGGATATTCTCCTCACGTAAATTGTCGCCCAGCGATTTAAGAGGAGGGGGAGTTGGAGCATATCCGTAAATCACCCAAGTACAGGTGATTGGAATATCACACTATTCATGCAGAATCACTTTGGTTAGAAATCAATATTACAGATGATATAAAAGTTACAGTTGAGATAATCTACAGAAAACTTAATACAAATGTGAATGAATTCCAATATGATTTGTCGAGTGTGTTAGAAAAATGTAGAGTAGATAAATATAAGTGTGCTCTTCTGATTTAATATTAATTCTTTGGGTGAAGATGACACTGTATAGGAGTTTCTCACATCATTACAATGCATTCGATCGGATCAATTGATTCAATCACCAACAAGGTAAACAAAAGGATCCTCTACTTTATTAGATCACATATATTCAAATATCAATACGTCTAAAATTCACTCAGGTATTATACAACTTGATGTGTCTGATCATATATCCAGTTTTTGCAATTTTCAAGAATATATCAAAAGTGCAGACTAATAATAAAGTAAATCGATATAAATGTTACAAAATATATATAGAAACTTTTAAAGAAGATATTGCTGCCTTTAACTGGAAAGTGCTATCTAAATCAAAAGATATCAACACAGCTTATTCTAATATTTGCATTTCTTTCTCGAACATAATATAAACATGCACCGTTGGTTACTAAGCGGCTAGGAAAGAGAAAAGCTGCTAAAAAAAGCCATGAATATCCCGAAGGATCATGAAATCTATTCGTGTGAAACACACAATGTATGTCAAAGTTATTAAATCTAATCATCGTCAGGATCTTGTGGATAAGTAAAAAAAAGTATAGAACTGTAATGACCACTATACTAAAAATGCGAAAAGGAATTACTATTGCGATTTGTTACATAATACTAAAAATTACACAAATAAGACATGGGCTATAATCAGTGAATTGTTAAGTGGTAAAAATAGATCAGGTAGAAGTGTTGAGGTGGAGAGACTTATCCAGCAGGTTCATGGAAAATTTGAGCAACTGACATCTGTGTTTGATATCAGTAGCGGATCCAGGGTTTTGTGAGGGAGGGGGCTCAATATTCACATTTTCTGATAAGCAAAAAAAAAAAAAAATTAAAAAATCAATAACTGCGATCGAAGTTAGAAGTCAATTATTTCTATCAGATATCAAAAAAGCTCGTGGTCATGATAATATTCCAGCAAAATTAATTAAAGATAGTGCTCCTTATATATCACATCCACTGGCATATAATTTCACTTGACATTAGAGACTGGCAATGTTCCATATAAAATGAAAATTGCAAAGATTACTCCCCTTCATAAAAAGGCTGGAGAGAGGATCCAGGTAACTATATAGACCCATATCGGTTCTACCTGTGTTAGGTAAAATATTTGAAAAATTAATAAATATGACCCATCAGTGTGGGTTTCGGAAAAAATATAGTACCAAATTGTCATTAATCAATTTGATAAATGCAACTTTGAAGTCTATAGATTAGGGGACGGTTACCCTTGGTGTTTTTTCATTGATTTTAAAAATGCTTTCGACACCATTAATCATGATGTACATGTAGGTAAACTCTCCAATTATATACGGCATTCGATGGTTAACACTTGAATGGTTTCAACTTTCAAAACTAGCTTAGTAACAGATTTCGGTTTGTTCAGTGTGGTCAAATATTATTTTTTAAAAAGAAGCAGATAAAATGTGGTATTCCACAAGGATCAGTACTAGGGCCAAATTTATTTTTGATCTACATAAACTAATTTGCCTTCAGCTACTGAGTATTTCAATTTCCGGTTGTTTGCCGATGATTCGAACCTATTTCATGTCTTTCTAGCTGACCAGGTCGATATCGATGCGGATGAAGTGAATGACAACATACAGAAGATACGAAACTGGTGCATAGCCAATAAATTTACAATAAACTCAATAGCCCGCATTCTGAACTCCGGTTTAAAGGGCAGATTTAGAGTGGGTTTAACCATACTTAGACTGGAGTTTAAGTTAAACCGGAGTTCAGAGTACGGGCCAATTAAACTAATTTCATGCTAATAGGTAGCGGGAGCGGAAAAAAAAAGGTATGAATGGTAAACTGAAAATAGCTGGTGAGGAAATCAAAGAAGTTAGTGTTGCCACTTTTGTTGGAATCAACATTGATAAACATCTGTCTTTGAATAATCACATTCATTTTGTAAATCAGTGTAAGAAAGAAAGTTGGAGTGTTATTTAGGTTGCGACATTTTGTACCCAGGCTGTATGAAGCCTTTATACAACCACGCATTACTTACGGAATAGAAGTGTGGTGATGCACTTATAAGACTAGCCTATAAGAAGCATATTATATTCACAGAAAATGGCGGTCCGTGCTATAACATTTAATGAATGGAGAACTCATACGATTCCTCTGTTTCATACACTCTTAGAAATGTTGGGTAAATGCCACTGGGTAAATGAAGATTGGGCATAGGTTGGTTAAATCTTGCTCAACTTTTACATGCATTTACCCAACATTGGTCAAAAATTACAATGAAATTGGTAAAGTTTCCCCAAAGTTGGTCGGACTCATAAGGACCCTCATGTTGGGTAAAATTTTGGTAAAATTTTGCCCAATATTTCTAAGAGTGTAGTTTGCGAATCCTTAATAATGATCTGCAGGGGCCGCAGGGGCTGCGTGTATAACCACATTTTTGCACTGCCATAAGTTTACACGTGTTTACTGAAAAAGGTGGGGGGGCTTCCGCGGTCCCTGATCTGCATGATTTGTCAATATCTACTTTCATGCTTGATTTTTATAATAACAACTTACCTAGTACTTTAGTAAATTATTGTGACAGTATACAGCACAGGTACTCCACACGACAAAAGGACGATGGACAAAATTTTGCGTCTGCCAAAATTCAGAACGACACAAGGTCAATTTTCATTGTCTTTCGTGGGTAGTGAAGTTAAGAAAAGATTACTTTTTAAAATCAGTTTGTCAACTTTTGGAGAATTTTTTTTCCCGCCAAAATTCGCTCAGTGGGGGGGGGGGGGGTATGGGGGTCCAGCACTTTCCCTCCATAATTCTCAAGCAAAAAAAAAAAAAAAAAAGTTTTTTCATTCTAAGAGGGGGGGGGGGCACAATCGACAAAAGGGCGGAAGGGTCAAAATGCATACCTTTCTTCCAAAAGGGGGAGCACGGGCCGAAAGTGCCCCCTGGATCCGCCACTACTTTCTACTTTTTCTACTTCATTGTTAACTATTATTATTTTTGGTGATAATTGTATGTTGAAATTTACAGAAATACTTGTTTTCTTCTGTTGTGGGTCAGGCTCGACTAGCACATGTGCTATTATCTGGCCCCTTTTACCAACCAATTCTTTTCTTCGTTAATATTATTGTAAAGAAAATGTATTATACTTCTATGTTGTTGGTGCCTTGGTGGTAAATCAATCAATCAAAAATTTCTTTGTCACCGTCCGACAACTAGGGGCACAAGCTAACAATAGCATCACAGATTTTCAAACAATCCTGCAGCTTACACATGTTACAACCTTTCGCAACTACGTACATGTACTGCATTTGTTATTTAAAGCATGCCAAAGGATTGCTAAAAAAAAAGTTTGTGTGGTCGTAACATTATTAAAAGAAAAGAAAAAGCTTATTGTCCCTACCGACTCAAGGCATTTGATCATTTGAATATCCTAAAGGGCCAGTCACATTTGTCCGATAACGATAACGATAACGAGATTTTCAATTAAAGGTATACACTATTATTATTGTGTGTAAGTTTTAGTATGCGCGTGAACAGACTGTTAATAGTAGGGCAGCTCTAGGGTAAACCTTTAATGAAAAATCTCGTTATCGTTATGTTTTTTGGACAAATCTGACCAGCCCTTAACAATAACTTTTTTTTATAGAGCGGTAAAGCCACTGTATATAACAGTGAAAGATAAAATGCGTGAAACATCAGTGCACAGACGAAACAAGGAAGGATCAAAATACTGAAAGTGGGACGACATACAGAGATAATAAAATAAATTTCGGGTTTCTCGTCCAGGATTTTTGAAAACAAATTGTATAGTATGACTCATTTGCTGAATAGTTTTTCATGATCTCCCACAAGTTAGAAACGGATTCCTGCATTCTC
Organism: Heliocidaris erythrogramma; assembly: GCA_025617745.1. NCBI lineage: Eukaryota > Metazoa > Echinodermata > Echinoidea > Camarodonta > Echinometridae > Heliocidaris > Heliocidaris erythrogramma. The sequence goes on from CM046867.1 coordinate 38,767,075, forward strand.
CATATCTTTTGTATTCTCATTTGACAAGTATTACACGAGTATGAATGTATTTCATAAGAAAAATACACATCGAAATGACCGAACACTCTGCAGTCATGAACTCGGCGATGCCGCCCTCAGGCAAAACTTAATAAAGATGTCACAACACCTGTATAGCTCACTTTTTAATGAATTAAGGTAATGACCAGGCCCATGCCCCTTTTGAAGGAAAGCCTATGGGAAATCAGGTAAAAGGTCATTATTGCATTTAAGTCAAGATGAAATCAATCAAAAAGTACACACAAACAACCTGCAAACTGAGGAATACAGAATATGTCTTTATTTAAATATCAAAATAAAAATATACATTATGAAGTTGACGAATGAAAAGACACCCAGTGTATGCATTTTTCTTATTGTGCTTTCTCACAAGTACCCTAAGGAAGTCTTCAAACAAATTTATTTGTATTGTATTTCATTTTTTTCAACTCATTTCTCTCCAGAAGTCAAATTACGCCTTCATGTTTTCTAGAGAGATCTAACTCCTAATATTATCCACATAAGATAAATAAAATAAGAAGGTGCATTGAGCCATGTCCGTTTCTTCACACCAAAGATAATCAATCACTGCATTTACTCATAATGGAAATTATCTTTGAATATGCTTCCTCAAGCAAGCTACAATTCAGAATTTTCTAAAAATAATACATGTCAATTCAATAAGTATGTCATACATTCACACATATCACTTAACCCAATGCCTACGGGAACCGTGTGGTTCTTGTATTAAGTCTATGGGAATAGGATAATTCAGTTGTCAACAGGTTAAAGCACCTCTGTACATGGACTGCCTGTTTGGAAATATATCTTGTCACATAAAATAGAGAACTAAAAAAAAACCACCTTTACAGGGAGGGCAAGTTTGAAAATCTGAATTAATTTGGTGGTTAACTGATTAAGCTCAATATTAACTACAATATTGAAGCTTTCAATTCACTCTTTAATCAATCATAAGAAAATCAAGTGACACTGATTCTTGTTAATGCAATATGACATATTGCCAACTCTATGGAAACATATATGGACAACTTGTAATGTGTATTACGAGTACAATGAACTGATTTTTTTTTAATTGCGTATTAAGGGATCTACCATTTTAATATAATAAGGAATAATGTACAAGTGCTTTCCTGATGCATAGAAAATAAACACAAATTTCAAAGGAGAGAAATAGTGCATTAGCAGTGAATTCTTTCTGTATGTAAAGGTAACATATTACATACAAACAATATTACATGCTGCTGCCGATTTGGTATGTACAGTATGGTATACATTAAGCGACAATCAATCTCTTAAAACATTTGTAGCCTTCCAAGAGATATGCTGTTTTTTGTTGTTTTGTTGTTTTCTTCAAACTAGCACCGACCTAATTCAGTAATGATAACAGAATGAAGAAAGCTTCTGCATGATAAGGTGTACGATCACATATACATACACTGGTACTTTTCATTTAGTGGTGTCTTCTTCAAAATATTGCACATACAGAGATTATTTACAACTACACTATAAACTGAATAAAACCCCCATCTTTGTGCATGATAATGATGCAAAAGATGAGCAAAGGATACTTAACTTCTGCCTTAAGTCTCAAGAGGGGTATCTAGTAATGGAAGTTGGTAAAAGCCTTTTATGGCATTAATGATTATAATCTTTGGATTTATCAGATCAAATCTGTGAGTGCTTTGGTATATTTGCTGACTATCAAATTCCCCCTTTTAGTATGTCATTGGAAATTCATTTTAATAACGAACTTATTGAGGTGTTCAAAATTGTGATGAAACCTGAACACGATAGTAAGTTCAGTTATTAAAATGAATGCAGATACACAATGATATATTGCCAGATAGCAAAGTTGGTATACCCCCCCCTTTAAAAGTAATCTTGAGTTCTGGTAAGAAAGGCAAATAAATGTTCATATCATCAGACACAGGTTGCACAGAATTTTTCAGACTGCAAAGAAATGAAATATGCCCAACTATTTTGGTAGAAAATAGCACATATAGAAAAACGAAAATTGTAGAAAACTAGAAATGTGCATTCCTCGTGCCGCGCAATGCGAAATGTATCCCCCGGCGCTGGCAGCGATTTGAAGGAGGGACAAAGACCCTCCCCCATCCCCTCCCTCAAACAAAAGGATGGTGTAGAAATTGCCGCCAGTGGCCCGGAATATTGTCAACACCAGGAGCAGCATTACCAAAACGATTTGTGTAGATTAGAGTATAATGCATTTTTATAGAAAATTCAGAAGAAATATGACCTCAGAGCGCACATAAGACATCCACTAAAATATGACCTTTGATCCTATGAAAGACGGAACACTAGAGGCAGCATCACCAAAAACTGTAGAGGTGTAATCTATAATGGACCTACATACAAAATTTGAATGAAATCCGTCAAGAAATGCAGAAGTAAGAGTGCACAAAAGGGACAAATGAGCTTTGACCCTATAAAGGACGGAACAATGAGGGCAGCATCACCAAACAGTAAAGATGTGTAGATTATACCAAGATACATCTCCATACAAAATTTGAAAGAAATCCATCAAGAAATGTGGCCTGCAGACTGAACTCACGCCATCCCTTGAAGTATGACCTTTGACCGTATAAAAGACGGGACACTGGTGGCAGCATCACCAAAAACTACAGGTTCTTAGATTACACCAAGGGACACCTTCATGCAAAATTTGAACGAAATCCGTCAAGAAATGCAGAAGTAAGAGTGCAAGAAATGGAAAAATGACCTTTGACCCTATAAAGGACGGAACAATGAGGGCAGCATCACGAAAAATTAAACATGTGTAGATTATACCAAGATACATCTCCATATAAAATTTGAACAAAATCCATTGAGAAATGTGGCCTGCAGAGTGCACTCACGACATGTCCTGAAGTATGACCTTTGACCCTATAAAAGACGGGACACTGGTGGCAGCATCACCAAACACTATAGGTTTTTAAATTACATTAAGCGACAATCAATCTCTTAAAACATTTGTAGCCTTCCAAGAGATATGCTGTTTTTTGTTGTTTTGTTGTTTTCTTCAAACTAGCACCGACCTAATTCAGTAATGATAACAGATCACATATACATACACTGGTACTTTTCATTTAGTGGTGTCTTCTTCAAAATATTGCACATACAGAGATTATTTACAACTACACTATAAACTGAATAAAACCCCCATCTTTGTGCATGATAATGATGCAAAAGATGAGCAAAGGATACTTAACTTCTGCCTTAAGTCTCAAGAGGGGTATCTAGTAATGGAAGTTGGTAAAAGCCTTTTATGGCATTAATGATTATAATCTTTGGATTTATCAGATCAAATCTGTGAGTGCTTTGGTATATTTGCTGACTATCAAATTCCCCCTTTTAGTATGTCATTGGAAATTCATTTTAATAACGAACTTATTGAGGTGTTCAAAATTGTGATGAAACCTGAACACGATAGTAAGTTCAGTTATTAAAATGAATGCAGATACACAATGATATATTGCCAGATAGCAAAGTTGGTATACCCCCCCCCCTTTAAAAGTAATCTTGAGTTCTGGTAAGAAAGGCAAATAAATGTTCATATCATCAGACACAGGTTGCACAGAATTTTTCAGACTGCAAAGAAATGAAATATGCCCAACTATTTTGGTAGAAAATAGCACATATAGAAAAACGAAAATTGTAGAAAACTAGAAATGTGCATTCCTCGTGCCGCGCAATGCGAAATGTATCCCCGGCGCTGGCAGCGATTTGAAGGAGGGACAAAGACCCTCCCCCATCCCCTCCCTCAAACAAAAGGATGGTGTAGAAATTGCCGCCAGTGGCCCGGAATATTGTCAACACCAGGAGCAGCATTACCAAAACGATTTGTGTAGATTAGAGTATAATGCATTTTTATAGAAAATTCAGAAGAAATATGACCTCAGAGCGCACATAAGACATCCACTAAAATATGACCTTTGATCCTATGAAAGACGGAACACTAGAGGCAGCATCACCAAAAACTGTAGAGGTGTAATCTATAATGGACCTACATACAAAATTTGAATGAAATCCGTCAAGAAATGCAGAAGTAAGAGTGCACAAAAGGGACAAATGAGCTTTGACCCTATAAAGGACGGAACAATGAGGGCAGCATCACCAAACAGTAAAGATGTGTAGATTATACCAAGATACATCTCCATACAAAATTTGAAAGAAATCCATCAAGAAATGTGGCCTGCAGACTGAACTCACGCCATCCCTTGAAGTATGACCTTTGACCCTATAAAAGACGGGACACTGGTGGCAGCATCACCAAAAACTACAGGTTCTTAGATTACACCAAGGGACACCTTCATGCAAAATTTGAACGAAATCCGTCAAGAAATGCAGAAGTAAGAGTGCAAGAAATGGAAAAATGACCTTTGACCCTATAAAGGACGGAACAATGAGGGCAGCATCACGAAAAATTAAACATGTGTAGATTATACCAAGATACATCTCCATATAAAATTTGAACAAAATCCATTGAGAAATGTGGCCTGCAGAGTGCACTCACGACATGTCCTGAAGTATGACCTTTGACCCTATAAAAGACGGGACACTGGTGGCAGCATCACCAAACACTATAGGTTTTTAAATTACATTAAGCGACAATCAATCTCTTAAAACATTTGTAGCCTTCCAAGAGATATGCTGTTTTTTGTTGTTTTGTTGTTTTCTTCAAACTAGCACCGACCTAATTCAGTAATGATAACAGATCACATATACATACACTGGTACTTTTCATTTAGTGGTGTCTTCTTCAAAATATTGCACATACAGAGATTATTTACAACTACACTATAAACTGAATAAAACCCCCATCTTTGTGCATGATAATGATGCAAAAGATGAGCAAAGGATACTTAACTTCTGCCTTAAGTCTCAAGAGGGGTATCTAGTAATGGAAGTTGGTAAAAGCCTTTTATGGCATTAATGATTATAATCTTTGGATTTATCAGATCAAATCTGTGAGTGCTTTGGTATATTTGCTGACTATCAAATTCCCCCTTTTAGTATGTCATTGGAAATTCATTTTAATAACGAACTTATTGAGGTGTTCAAAATTGTGATGAAACCTGAACACGATAGTAAGTTCAGTTATTAAAATGAATGCAGATACACAATGATATATTGCCAGATAGCAAAGTTGGTATACCCCCCCCCTTTAAAAGTAATCTTGAGTTCTGGTAAGAAAGGCAAATAAATGTTCATATCATCAGACACAGGTTGCACAGAATTTTTCAGACTGCAAAGAAATGAAATATGCCCAACTATTTTGGTAGAAAATAGCACATATAGAAAAACGAAAATTGTAGAAAACTAGAAATGTGCATTCCTCGTGCCGCGCAATGCGAAATGTATCCCCCGGCGCTGGCAGCGATTTGAAGGAGGGACAAAGACCCTCCCCCATCCCCTCCCTCAAACAAAAGGATGGTGTAGAAATTGCCGCCAGTGGCCCGGAATATTGTCAACACCAGGAGCAGCATTACCAAAACGATTTGTGTAGATTAGAGTATAATGCATTTTTATAGAAAATTCAGAAGAAATATGACCTCAGAGCGCACATAAGACATCCACTAAAATATGACCTTTGATCCTATGAAAGACGGAACACTAGAGGCAGCATCACCAAAAACTGTAGAGGTGTAATCTATAATGGACCTACATACAAAATTTGAATGAAATCCGTCAAGAAATGCAGAAGTAAGAGTGCACAAAAGGGACAAATGAGCTTTGACCCTATAAAGGACGGAACAATGAGGGCAGCATCACCAAACAGTAAAGATGTGTAGATTATACCAAGATACATCTCCATACAAAATTTGAAAGAAATCCATCAAGAAATGTGGCCTGCAGACTGAACTCACGCCATCCCTTGAAGTATGACCTTTGACCGTATAAAAGACGGGACACTGGTGGCAGCATCACCAAAAACTACAGGTTCTTAGATTACACCAAGGGACACCTTCATGCAAAATTTGAACGAAATCCGTCAAGAAATGCAGAAGTAAGAGTGCAAGAAATGGAAAAATGACCTTTGACCCTATAAAGGACGGAACAATGAGGGCAGCATCACGAAAAATTAAACATGTGTAGATTATACCAAGATACATCTCCATATAAAATTTGAACAAAATCCATTGAGAAATGTGGCCTGCAGAGTGCACTCACGACATGTCCTGAAGTATGACCTTTGACCCTATAAAAGACGGGACACTGGTGGCAGCATCACCAAACACTATAGGTTTTTAAAATACACCAAGAGACACCTTCATACAAAATTTGAACAAAATCCGTTGAGAAATGTGACCGCTAGAGCGCACACAATCTTTCCCCAAAAATATGGCCTTTTACCCTATAAAAGACGGAACACTGGGGGCAGCATCACCAGAAACTATAGGGGTCCAGATTTTACCAAGATACACGTCCATAGGAAGTCTGAAAGAAATTCATCGAGAAATGTGACCGCTAGAGCGCACACAAGAATGTGACGCGGCGGCGGCGGCGGCGAAACGCTGCTGAATCCAAAGTATCCTCCGGCATACTGCCGGGGGATACAATTAGCTGGGTAATGAGCACAGAAAGACCCATGTGCATTTCTCGGTCTCATATGACTTGTGCTTTGCTGTGAATGTAATTAGCAGCTAGTTTTCATTAGCTGGCCCAAACTACATGACCAACGAATCATAATTAATTGAAGACAGTTTCTCTCAAAATGCATTTCCATTACTCAAAATTGTTGAATATTTAATAACGATATAATGAAGTTGAGCAACACATAGTTCAGTCAGGTTGACAGAACTTATTCTCAATAAAATCAACCAAAAGAACTGTGGATCAAGGTTCGAGTTAGATGTTTAAATGTACTTTGCCCCATTATATATAGATTAAAGACATATAACTTGAAGCTGAAAACTCCCATTTTTTATATCTACTTGTACTGAATGGTCCATTCTTTCTTACATGTAGATCCCATCTTGCAAATGAAATCAGTTCAAAATGGGGTGAGATGTGAGTTGCTTGGAAGATACAAAATGCTTGTTCCTCACAATTGAGGAGAATGTTCCATTACTTGGCAGCAAGGCTGGTTCTGACACTACCACTGCTAGCACTGAGGGCCTTGGTACCCCTCTCCAGCTGTTTGGCTGCAGCTGCCTCTGCCTCAGCCTGTGCCTGGAATTCGGCTACCCTCTCCAAGAACTGGAAGATAGGATGAATCACAATATCACAACAACCCAAAGAGATCTATCTTACAAATATGCAATTATGCAAAAGATATGGCTACAACCTTCAAGGACCCCCTTTCACACAACTCCAGAACCACTAAGGCTTTGTTCACACATAACATGATAAACCCCCTTTACATTTCTGCAGCAAAATAAAATTGTATTCCGTGAAAATGAATTGCAAGTGGGTGAGCTGCAAGCAACAAAAGGCCCCTAGTGTACTACCTAGCCATGCGTTGTAAAATAAAGAAATATTAAGCGCAGAACACGTATTAAAGGACAAGTAACCCCACGTGATATTCTAGATGCACCTATTGTCTGCTACGTCTTTCCATGGAGGCTGCCATTTTGTGCATGACACGGATCATTAGGTACCATATGCATTGATAATAGCCTACCTTTACAACAGATACGTCGCTTTGTTCTGATTGTATTACGATTGTTATTGGCCATGGGCCTAGATAATTGACGACCCATGAGTTCTAATAGCCATCCTGTAAAGCAGATTCCTCGCTTTGTTTTGGTATTGTTACGATTGTCTCCGTCCTTGACGTCAATTCTCCGTCCTTGACGTATATTTTTTATGAAGTATATTTTTTATGAACAAATTAAGACCTTTTAAAAAATATATAAAACTAAACTTACATTTCAGAATATGTGACTTTATCTAATATATATTTGTCCTCTAAAAATCAATTACAAGTTAACGATGAAGGAAATTTTACTTGGGATGAAAAATATGTTCGTGTACACATAAAGTAATGGCAGCCCCCTTATTATTGCTAGCAGACGATAACTTGGCTGGAAAATAGTGATTTATATCTATATCCTGTGTTTTTACATGAAATTGCATGTATCAAATAAGAGGCATATACTACACCATTCAAAATAAGCTAATTCATACGCTGAGGTTAATTTCCCTTTAAGTCATTTTATTTTGACTCGGTTTCTTTTTTTTTATTGAGGTGAATTTACCACATCATGTATGGACCAGGCTAATAGATGAAGAATGTTCCACACCATAGAAGACAAATGTATGAAGATGTGAACTCACCTCTGGTTTCCTGGTGCCTTTCTTCTCGATGAATTCCTTAAAGGAATGTGAACCATGAAGAGGAGCCAACTGCTCATCCATGGCAAGACTCTTTTTCTTAGAATCAGACATCTCTTTATCCTTCAACGCTTGTGGATCCTCAAGGGGCTGGAACAAGGAAGAAATTGAGACGAATAATGCAACTTCAGAACATCTGCCCACATTTTATGGTTTAACAGACCCGTTTACTAATGTATTTCAATTGATGCCTCTTTCTCTCCAGAGTCCCTAGTTGCCAACTGTTTACTGCTCCTGCTATGCACAATGGATAGAATCAATGGATAGAATCCATTTTGCATACGTCAGTTATTGCTAAGTCGGGGAAGCCTCTGGCAAGCTTCTGAGTCGTCAAAGAGAAATTTTTGTTCAAGAAGTATGCATAAAATTAGTAAACAAGTCTATTATTAGCTTGATTACTTTTGGTTCTGAGTCCCTAAAAATTACCAGATACAAGAGTTGAATAGCATAATGAATTGAACACATACAGTGTACTGTGTGAATTTTTTTCTTTTGCATTGCCATACAGTGTTGATACCAGAACCTTTTGCAACAGAAAATAGCATCATAATCCATAAATTGGCAACATGTTGAAAAAGTTTAAAATCACATTTCATCAATGCAATTTTACAATTTGAAAAAAAATCATGACATTTAAGCATAATTCATACAACAGAAAAAAGGAGTCTTGGTGCGAAGTCACTCATAGAAAATACTCTTGTAATGGACACTTTGTCCATTCATCGTTTTTTCTTCATTGTTTGCAATCATTTAGAAAGGTTGCCCTATTCTTACATCTGAAGCTGGTCTCCTTTCCCATGTCTTAGGTTTGAGGTACCAGGCTCCATACTTCATCTTCACCCAGCTTGGAGTGTAGTTCCCTGAACCATACTACAATAGAAAAATAAGATAGGACATGACGATCAATAACGTACAATAATACCTTTGGAAAAAAGCTCATATCATACAGAATACTGTATAAGAAAACTAGAGCACTCGGAGGGGGGACCAGTCCAAGTACATGTATCCCCGAACCCGTCACCCATCCCCCATTTGAATCAATGTTGTGACTGAAATGGATAAAGTGGCAATTTGGGACCTCGGGTATCACTGCTGACAAATTTGACCTTTTTGTACTTTTATCATTTTTAGTTGTTTTGAAATTGAAGGTGATCCGACAAAAACTGCAGCCGGTACAGCGCTCACAAGAAAGTCTTTACTATTTCTTTAAAACATATGGTTACCATGGCAACGATGACTCCACCCACACCAAAAACAATAGGCGTCTTCATCTTACCATAATGCACCTCCATGCGAAATATGAAGATGATCCGACAAGAACTGCAGCCAGTAGAGCACTCACAAGAAAGTCTTTACCATTTCTTTAAAAAATATGGTTACCATGGCAATGATGACTCCACCCACACCAAAAACAATAGGCGTCTTCATCTTACCATAATGCACCTCCATGTGAAATTTGAAGGTGATTTGACAAAAACTGCAGCCGGTAGAGCGCTCACAAGAAAATCTTTACCATTTCTTTAAAAAATATGGTTACCATGGCAACAACGTCGACTCCGCCCACACCAAAAATAATAGGCGTCTTCATCTTACCATAATGCACCTCCATGCGAAATATGTAGATGATCCGACAAGAACTGCAGCCAGTAGAGCGCTCACAAGAAAGTCTTTACCATTTCTTTAAAAAATATGGTTACCATGGCAATGATGACTCCACCCACACCAAAAACAATAGGCGTCTTCATCTTACCATAATGCACCTCCATGTGAAATTTGAAGGTGATTTGACAAAAACTGCAGCCGGTAGAGCGCTCACAAGAAAATCTTTACCATTTCTTTAAAAAATATGGTTACCATGGCAACAACGTCGACTCCGCCCACACCAAAAATAATAGGCGTCTTCATCTTACCATAATGCACCTCCATGTGAAATTTGAAGGTGATCCAACAAAAACTGCAGCCAGTAGAGCGCTCACAAGAAAATCTCTGCGGCAGACGCGGCGGACGATGCCAAATCCATAGTATCCCCGAACAGTAGTTCGGGGGATACAATAATAGAACAGTTATTGTGCATATTACCTTTGAACAAGGTCTTAATATGCAAATAAAACTGATTACAACTAGAACTGAAATGACGATTCCTGACGGAGGGTCCACAACCATTCTTCAAGTGGATTTATCGTTATCCATTTTTATTTTATCCAATAATCCAAATTTTATTAACCGAAATGGAAATTCTTTTTGCCCAATTGATCGTGGGCCCGGCAGCCACTGTGCAGCGCCAGATCGACGTTGCTCTATCCTTTCAATTGTTGAACGCCAAACAAGGTAGCAGCAACTCTCTCTTTATCTTTCATTGTCTGACATTTGTTTACCGTTGGGGGATTAGTTTTCTTTTTCTTTCTTTCCTACAGAAGTAATTGGGGGATCAACATTCATTACAAACAACTTATTGGCTAAAACAAAATACATTATGATTTCTTTCCAAAATTCATTGGAGATCAACATTCATTACAAACAACTTATTGGCTAAAACAAAATAGATTATGATTTCTTTCCAAAATTAATTGGAGATCAACATTCATTACAAATAACTTATTGGCTAAAACTAAAATTATGATTTCTTTCCAAAATTCCTTCAAAAGCTTTGTGTTCTTTGTTGTTTTTATTTTTTCTTAAGAAAACCGCTACAATTAATGGAATCTAATCCTACTTACTAATTCCTTCTGTTTCTTCTCCACCTCTTCTAGTGTTTGTGAGGGAGCCTCTTCCTGTGAAACGGTTGCTGACATCCTCAGTTCAGCGGGAACGTTTGTCAACTCAACGACATGGATAGGCACAGAGAGGGCGGGCTTTGTCTCATAACCGCTGGCAAAGAGGCTATGAATGGTGGACTCCTCGACATTGTTGCTGTCCCCGCCTAGCCCGGACACCCAATCGCAGAACTCTTTGGTAATTGCTTTAATATGTTGATCTTGAGATGGAGAGTCTTGGCGTTTCTGCTTTGCCCTACGATCCTCCTTTTGTTGCTCTTCCTTGCGTGGTAACCAACGATACGGGTTCCGTACTTTCTGGCCTTGTGATGAACTGATGGCAGGAAGAAAAAGGCATAGACTATAGATTATATAGTTATGTAACCATATATAAATCATTGTGACTATGAGGTGGTAATAACCACTAATAAGGTTGGTGACTTGTCTTCTTCAAATATCATGATTCATATCATAAATCACAAAACAAATCTATATAAATCGTGATTTCAATGAAATTAGCATTGACTCTATTACATATACCTGGGGCACTATTGGTTTCTCCAGCACATTTTTTTTTATATCAGTAAATAGATATTGGATACTACAAAATAGTAAAAGAATGAACCTCTGCCAAGTCTGCTTTGAAATTTGACTCCTTTGCCCAAGAGATGGCGCAATTACACTTGATAGTACTTAGAGCCTTGGTACCCTCTCCAGCTCTCCAGAAGAAAAATAAATTCTTTTTTAATGTATTTCTTACCCAGCTGATGATTTTGTTGATGATCCATCATCTTCTACCTTCTGGTCTACCCGATACGAATCTGTCATATCTTCTCTATACTCATCTTCTTCATCCATCTCACTGCCAAGGTTCATCTCTGGGTCCAGAATATCAACTACATCCTCAAAAACCTAGAAAAATTAGTCCAAGTCATTCGATCAGAATGTTACTAATTTTTGGGAGAAATGGTTCACATTTAATTTTTTTCACCTGTGAAATAATGATTTTCTGATCCCTTCCTATACAACTGCAAGAATAAATTAAATAGCACAGATATATAAGTAAAGTTACTTCTATTGCAAATTTAGATGACAATGTCACCAATCAATAGCATAAAACAATGTGTGCACAGCAAAAGGTCACTTGCAGCCAATTTTTTTTTCAGAAATTATTTGGAATTCCCCTGCTAAAGGCCTTATACCAGGTACACAACAAAACTGTACTCGCATTTAACTTTAATTTATCAGCAGGAGTTTACAAGCAAACAGCCATAATCTATATACTGTACCAGGGATGCCAACCTAAAACCGTATTCTTTGCCTATTACGCTTGGATAAGTGGTACCAAACGCTATGGACATCGGTAATTATTCAGAACATAAAAATGCTATTGTGCATCCACCTCTGTACCAGAACAACCTTTATTATCCACTCATTTCCACTAGAGCACAATGCAAATAAGCCATCCAATTTCACAGGTTCGTTTTTGTGTACCACAGACAAAAATTTCATGCAAATCAGAGCCATGAATAGTTAAAATCAGTGGATAATAAAATGTTATGCAAGGATACAGGTGCGATGTATTATGGTATTTTGGTGTTCCGAATTGATTATAGACATCTATAGATCTTAGTACCCCCTTATGAAGCAAAAGAAAATAGAAAAAGTAAGGAATACGTTTTTTGGTTGGCATGTCTGCTGTACATATAAATGTTGTCAAAGCAGCCTACAGATTACATGAATTAGAACCCTAGTTGACATTAACAATTCTGTGTTCATGATTCTCCCTAGAATCTAGAAATGGAGGGAAAACATAAAATAAACTCTGGCTAAAGAGGGTGCAATTGAAAAATCTGTTTACTCACAATTGAGGATGGTAAAACTTTTTGTGATCATTTCAAGTTTAAGTACATTATTTGCAAGCCCCCTAAACTAAATTTGTTATTATATTTTTGTTTTGAACTGTTTTGAAAAAAGCAAAGATACACACTATTTTCATATGGCTGTGAAATTTGTTTTAAGTGGAATGTTTTAAGTGGAAAAGCAAGTAAATAAGAGGAGAAAGGTTATTGAAAGGACCTGCCTTTCTCCAACAGAAACACATTGCAATTCATCAATACTAATAACAGTTAGGCTTACTACTTTGCTCAAAAAGGGAGATCAATCACCTAAAATAGTTTGTATCATTAGATGATATAAAATCTTTAAAATAAAATAATTTTTTTTGAAATGAAATGACCCTAACCCTATGATATTTAATGGTTTACATGTACAATAATGATTATAAATCTAGGCCCACAGTGAATTCAACTAAGGGTTAACTTCAGTAAGTACAAAATCTTAAATGAGAGTCTACTCAAATGTTATTTTAATTTCCAAAATATTCAAAGCAAAATAATACTTCATGATTGATCAACTTTAAATTTTGAGGAATGATATCGAAAATGACTTTACATCAGGAGGCATGCTTTCTTCTAGATGAGGATAGAGAGCAAGTGGATGCTGAAGAAGCCCATACTCCATCTCATCAATGTGATCTCGTCTCTGCTGCTGGAGTGGGGTGACTTTGGCGAAAGCTAACTCCTCTTTGGTGAATCGGCCCTTGTTGACCGCCCGCCTCTCTGCAAATTTCCGTTGTGAATCCCCATGTATGTTAGGCTCCAGTGTTTTTGTGCCCTGTATTTATAGCAAAAGCTATAGATTATACAGACCGATAACAAACTTTCATTCTTGATTGTTTCTTATATCTCCATTCAATTAAATGATTCCTTTTTAACAAAATCATGTATTTACAGAAATGACAAGGTTACTTGATATCACTAAATCAAAATCTTTAAAATCTGTACCTGCCATTTTCTTTTCTTGACTAAAGTCAAAACCATTCTTTAATTTTTCAATGAAATGTTTACTGTACATTAATTCAAAGAAGATGATAAATCTATTTTGTTTAATAGACAAAGACAATATGTTATACATGAAGGCATATAAACTAGAGTTGAAGGGAACAAATAAAATGTGTAATATACCTTGTAGACTGACTGACCATCAACCCTAGGAGGTAATCCATCTCTACAATCATCGAGACCATCTTGGACAAAGGTCCACTGACCACTTTGGAGTGTTTTCGACAGGTCACCAGGCTTTCTACTTTTGAGAAATCTTGTACGTAACCTTTCTCGGAACCTGGAAGTGAGGAAGAGGAAAGTGGTGTCAATAGGACAAATAGAAAATTGATTTATCAATCTCAGGATTCACATAATATTCCTGAGGTGGTATTCTGAGAGATATTTTATCTTGATTTTAATGATATAATTTTAATTGTCCTAACAAAATGTACACTTATGGCGCATCATTGGTTAATGACTGCGCAAAAGTGGCTGTGTATGCGGAATTCATCTGCGCAAACACCAATGAAATGTTGCAATTTACAATTTGTTGTGACAAATAAAATCTTTTCACTAAAATCGAGATAAAATAATTCTCAGAATACCACCCCAGGGCTAGATCTTAGGGTAGATCTACTTGAAATTTTTACACACGTCACAAAATTCTTGATTGTTCGATCATTATCATTCAAACAGAGACAGAGTGAATAATCTTCTTCTTCTTCTTCGCTATAAGTACAGGCCACTGTCTGGTGTATTCTCGTATTGTTCTCTACTGAATGATGAGTGTTTTGCTATTTCACAGTAATGCAGTCAATACTATAAATGGCAAATATTCACGGTAGACCTATATAGTTCTAATTGATGAATATTTTGGCTCACTTCTACGGAAAACGCGGCAAAGTAGCATTTTTTTAAGCTCGCATTTCTTCCCCTCTCTATCTCACACATCAATGTAAATGCCATAAATTGCTGTTGTTTTTAGTTTTCCAAGAAGCATAATCAAAGACGGCAAGAGTGGAGAGACTCAATCGAGATCCACCCCATCAGTATACCAGTATTCAGACAGCAGAGTTGCCTAGGCCTCACAACGATCAGGCTTCAATAGCTTTTGTGTGTTTCAGCGGGCCTTTTTCCAGTCTAGATCATTCATACATGAGCGGAAAATAATTATTTAAAATTTCACTTTCAACTCTGAAACCCCAAATTTGTGGCACAGTAAGAGTTGAAGAGTCCCTGAATCAGGTAATCTAGCAAATTTAAGAAAAGTAAATCTTGCTTAGAGCAACTTTGTTGTCTGTTTTTGACTGCTGCAACAGTAAATGTTGGACACAGTCCCACATGTCATACTCACTCAGTCATAGGCAAGGCCAGGGCCACTCATAGGCCCTTGCCTATGTGGGACTGTGTCCAACATTCACTGTTGCAGCAGTCAAAAGCAGACAACAAAATTGCTCTAAACAAGACTTAATTTTCTTAAATTTGCTAGATTACCTGATTCAGGGACTGTTCAACTCTTACTTTGCCATAAATGTAAGGATTCACACTTGAAAGTGAAATTTTAAATAATTATTTTCCTCTCCTGTATGAATGATCTAGCCTGGAAAAGGGCCTGCTGATACACACAAAAGCTATTGAAGCCTATTCACCCGTAAAACTCAACTAAAAGCTAGTCTGGGCAGCGTTTCATCAAACCGTCATAGTACAAGTTCGCCGACATCTCATTGAAACGCGTGTTAACTTTAATACACGGGTTTCAATGGGATGTCGGCGAACTTGTACTTATGACGGTTTGATGAAACGATGCCCTGGAGTACAAGGTTATCTTCAGATTAGCCCCGGGACGCTGCCACGAAGTTTGCCACGAAGTTTGCCACGAAGTGGCAGCGTCCTGAGTGAAACCAGTACGATTCCGTGGGTCTCACAATTTATAATGTTCAAATGACCATTGAAAATTTTATCATATAACTTATTTTTTGGAATTAAAGTATCATATATACGATGCCACGTACCTACATGTAAATAGACTTTCCGCAAATCAGTTTTTCCTAAAAAATGTGTAGAGTCGATGAATGTCACTTTTTACTCTCAATTTTCGAAACCAGTCCCATTCGCCACGTTGTTGAAGCAGAAACGAAAATAGGCGCTTGCGCATGCGCCTATGAATATTTATTACAATGACGTCATAGTTTTGTCACAGGAATAATGAATATTCATATATCCACTGTGATCCGCCGGTCTTGCCACTCGTCTTAACGAATATTCATAATCCTCCCTTCTTGTCTTTAGCTATAACACGTACAGTATGGGAGCTGCTGACGCATGCGCATTGCAAGCAAAACACCGACCTACGGAAGTTTTTAGTACAGGCTCTTGGAGATAAATAGGACTTTTTTGTATCATCCTCATTGAAAAGAAAGACGACAGTCAATCGGAAAATATTGTAAGTAACTAAAGTAGCCTTTAATCAACTAATGTCACGTTTCATGGCTATCATTTTGACAAACGACCTTGTAATTACGAGGCATCCAAGCAATCAAAGGGCTGCCGCAGTTATCTTCAGATAACTTATGTGCGTAACATTCTGTGTGCGTAACATTCTGCGTACGTATCTATGGTGCGTAACCATGTAGAGCGGCCTCACTAGTGCGCAACATATTGAGAGCAGTCGTCATCTTACTTACCAGGTTGTTTTGTGACCTTTGAAGTTCAAAGGTCACAAAACAACCTGGTAAGTTTTAATCATCTATTATTCAACATAAATAAGTAGGGCCCACTCATAGCTACATTCCTATACTTCGTGTGTATAATGTAGGCAGTCATACACCTCATCTTTTTAAAACACCACTGCACAAAAGTCACCAATATTCACTCAAAATCGGCATTTAATTTTCAAAAACCGACCCCAAAATATCCAAGAAATACAATAAATTCAACTCACCAATGTTGGAAAAGATATTTTCAAAAATCAAATCCGTAATTTACTGTTGATTCTCGCGAAACGAGCTATCGGAGTCATTGTGTACATTTCCTGGTCGCCGCGGGCGCTGACATCTCCCCAAAAGAGTTTTGTCCTCAAAAATTCGGTCCCTATGGCGTACACGGAAAAGTTCTGATTTTCTGTGTGCGCGATCGTAAAGATTGTATTGGCCGATTTTAGTCTAAGACATCGGTAGTGCTGGGACTAAAAACCGGGTACCCGAGTCCCGCCCGAGAGCATCGGGTCCCGGGTCAAAATATTACACGCCCGTTTCCCGAAAATAAGTATTTAATGATTACTCATGTATGTAACATGACAAGGCCTTAGATAACATCGACCAGCCATTCAATATCTACATGTAAAAATCCATGTAGCGCCCCACCGCAGTGATGCGCTTTCGAGTTTTTCCCAGTGTTAATAGCTTCTTAGGGGTAAATATATTATAAGCTTGTAATTTGTGTTATATGATTTTCGGGTAACCGGGAACCCGCCCGAAAAATCGTCGGGTTCCCGAATTGAAAAAATACCCGAAACTCCCACCCCTAGACATCGGCAGTTTGTAAACAACACGCGATCGCGAAAACAAATCGGCGGGGATTTCTCCGGTTTTGGACAAGATTTTGACTTTGGATTTTGCTGAAAATATCAAAAGTTCTTCCTAACGGCCATTTGAGGTAGGAGTGAGATTTTTAAGGGCTGAATTTGAAAGCAAGTATTTAAAATATTTATCTTATTTTTTCCTTTGAGTTGCAGTACAGTCCACCGTCAGGCGTATTGTCGTACTGTTGAGGTGCAGTGCACCAGATCTACGTTGCTCTATCCTTTCAATTGTTGAACGCCAAACAAGGTAGCAGCAACTCCCATCTGTTAACGTCTTTTGGTATGACGCGGCCGAGGTTCGAACCCACGACCTCCCGATTGTGAGGCGGACGCTCTACTGACTGAGCCAACACATCGGTTTTTCCCACATACCTTTAGTACATGCGACAGAAAATACCAACTATTTTACAGAAATGTACCCGTGACTGTGGTAGGGCCTATTCACTCATAGGTACATTCCTATACTTCGTGTGTATAATGTAGGCAGTCATACACCTCATCTTTTTAAAACACCACTGCACAAAAGTCACCAATATTCACTCAAAATCGGCATTTAATTTTCAAAAACCGACCCCAAAATATCCAAGAAATACAATAAATTCAACTCACCAATGTTGGAAAAGATATTTACAAAAATGAAATCCGCAATTTACTGTTGATTCTCGCGAAACGAGCTATCGGAGTCATTGTGTACATTTCCTGGTCGCCGCGGGCGCTGACATCTCCCCAAAAGAGTTTTGTCCTCAAAAATTCGGTCCCTATGGCGTACACGGAAAAGTTCCGATTTTCTGTGTGCGCGATCGTAAAGATCGATGTGCCCTTGCGATCCCGAGTTTCTTCGTGGACAAAAATTATATTGGCCGATTTTAGTCTAAGACATCGGCAGTTTGTAAACAACACGCGATCGCGATTCGCGATCGCGAAAACAAATCGGCGGGGATTTCTCCGGTTTTGGACAAGATTTTGACTTTGGATTTTGCTGTAAATATCAAAAGTTCTTCCTAACGGCCATTTGAGGTAGGAGTGAGATTTTTAAGGGCTGAATTTGAAAGCAAGTATTTAAAATATTTATCTTATTTTCCCCCCCATACCTTTAGTACATGCGACAGAAAATACCAACTATTTTACAGAAATGTACCCGGGAGTGGGCCTATTTGGATTTAAGTAAACTGCAATAGGCCTAGGCCTATATGAGTTTCAATTAAATATTGCCAAAAATGCACAGTGATACAGTGATGCAGTTTAGGTATGGGATGTGTGTTGGCTGCGTTACTACACAGTCGGCAATGGCGTGTACCTATGAGTGAACACAACACACTATTCAGTTATTCTCCATTCATAACCTTAACCAGCCAACCATACACCATACCCTGCATGTGGGACCACGCAATAAAAGAACGAACTTTAAAATATTTGTTTTCTCACCATTCCTGGTTTTGAATCTTCTTGTCATTCAGCGTTTGTACAAGCAGTAAGTCATATTTTCTTTCAGCCATTTGGAAGCTGGTCTATTTTCCTGAGATTATAATCTAAAGGCGATATTTAGCCAAAGTATCTGTCTGCGATGATGATTTTTAAATTTTATTTCTCTAGCTTCACTATTTAGGCAAATCACGCACTGAGGTACTTGACGCGCCTCACGAAAATATAGACCGTAGTCCGCGTCATAGGACACGAAAAATGCTACACTTCAATGAAATTTCAGAGTCTAATACATTTTCCACCAATATTTCAACTTTTCAGTAATGCAACTAGATATTTCCTCGACTTGAATTTTGTTTTCTCTCAAGAAAACCAATTTCTAGTCAGTAGAATATCAATGCGCCATCAACATTTCGTTGCTATGGAGACATCTGCAGCGCAGGTGTCTCGTATATATACTGTACGTATACGTCTCTCGAATCCATCATGGAATAGATGCATCGCATCGCGGAACTGACCTACGGCGGGACAGACGACGTAGGCTCGTTCGGTGGGGGCTCAGTTTTTCGCATTTTCGTCAGTCTTTCCCACAGTCACTCTCACTCCAAATCTCTCTCGGACACCCTAATATTTCAACTTCTGTATCCACCTCTTTCTCTGTTTCTTCTTTTTTTGGCTGTTATATACCTCTACTTTTGTTTTCTCTCTCTCTCTCACTTATTCTTTCCAGACTAGACTATTGTAATGGGCTTCTTTCCTCTATACCAAAATTTCATGTAAACCGTCTACAGCGTCTGCAGAATTGGGCTGCACGTCTTGTTTTTGAGGTTGGCAGAAGTCATTCTTCCCAACCTTTACTTCGTTCCCTTCACTGGCTGCCCATTCAAAAACGTATCATCTTCAAATTAGTTCTTTATGTTTATAAATCTCTCAATAACCAGGCTCCAGGGTACATATCTGAATGCTTAACTGTATATACACCTAGTAGAAATCTCAGATCCTCAAATCACAGCCTTCAGCTCAGCTACCCAATGACCCGAAATTTGTCAGGTGATAGGACTTTCACAGTTACTGCATCGAGGCTGTGGAATAATCTCCCCTTGACCATTAGACAGTCAGCATCCATAAAGACCTTTAAAAAAGCTGTGAAATCATATTTATTTTAAATCCGCTATCAAACTTTGTAACAGGTACATTCATTACATTTTGTCTCCATAAAACTACCTGGTAGTTCCCACATGGACGATTGAAGAGTTTTCTGATTTGTGTTTATATAAAAATTATAATGTGTTCTATAATTTAAATATTTTGTAAACGCTCCGAGCCTTATGGGAAGGGCGTACTAAATGCGTATTGTATTGTATTGTATTGTATTGTACGTATTGTCTCTCTCTCTTTCTATCTCACCCCCTCTCTATCTCTCTCTCTCCCTCTCCCCTGTGCCCATTTGTCTTTCTTATTCATATGTTCATGTTTTACTGATATACTTGGATTAAAAAAAAAACATAATCTAATGAATTATTATATTACATGTAGGCCTATCTGATTTTTACGTGGATAATAATAAAATCGTGAATTTCTCCGAAGTATAGTAGTCTTATCAAGATTCGAATGAAAAGGACAGGATGCACTTATAACGATTTAAAAAAGAGAAGACTAAATATATGTAATTTACTTTCTTGACCCCCCGCCCCACCGTTTTTTTTCTCTCTTTATCTCTCTCACTCTCTGTCATGTCTCTCTCATGCAGTCTCCAAGACCAGCTCTTTCGACCTAAGCATACACACATTCGCCCCTGATCCCCCCCCCCCTCTCTCTCTCTCTCTTTGTCTCCTTTTCATAAGTGGTAATTATTATTCTAATTATAGTCCCAAATTCAATAGATAATCACTGGCCAAAGCGACGCAACAAAGTAATATAATTTCATTTCTCACCGCTGTCAACACACTCTTTACGATCATTACAATTTTCCTCATTATTTTTGTCTCCGAAGTTGAAAGGATCTTACTGTGCAATATTAAACAAAAAGAGACAGAGGAATAACAAGAAGAACTTACTTCTTACTGTTTTGATCGTAAACTTTATTACAGTCTATATACATATATAACTTTGATAAGTTTCCCAAAGTGCGACTCTTAATGTCATTAAAACAAGATGCTTCACAATCATTTTTTGTATTCGTTTCTGATCACAGAAGTGCAAGGTATTGAAGAGTTGATAATACTCACATTGAATTCTTGTAAAATATATAATTCATCCTATATAAACCCCATTAGAACACACACGATAACTCTATTTAGATACAAAGATAAATATCTCCATTCATATTCACAATTACCATCAGTTCAATTGTACCTTATTTATTAATATAGATACTCAACATTCAGTTATGGAATACGCCTAAATGAGTGAGTACTGTATATCAAACGTATTTACATCATTTTATAACAATATTATAGTCAATTCTATATAAACAAGATGTAATTTTTGGTATCTTCTATCCCGTCTCCCAATTCTTCATGCAAAACGATAGTAAATATTAGACAGTTCTCTGCAAATCATTCATGATATAAGCGAAAGTTCTCATGTGACCCACATCCGGTAAAAAGAAAAAAAGAAATGCATGATAGTACGCGTTAAAGACTGAAAAACTAAAAGGACCTAATCAGGATGATACAATGAACTGCTTTTGTATTACATACCATTTTTTCACCAATAATATTATTATCAAAACATATCTAAGCGCAGTTATTTGGGAATAAGAATACAAGTCAGAAAAAACAACACATCAGTGCTGAAGTTTTACTGATATCACGCAGTTTCCAAATTTGCTTCAATTTTTTTTTATGAATTCAAGTCACCATGCTCAGCTAAATTTTCCTTTTTGCGTATCAAATACTTCTTTTTGAGTGCAATCCAATTTTGTTCTAATGCTTAGTTTCATTTATACAAAAATCGATGTGTTTCCCCATAAATGTCTAAATTTGGAAATTTTTATCCGTTGTTAACAGGTTAATAGACTTTTCCACCAATTTTGGGAGGATGACGAAAGGTACAGTAATGGATTGCACGAAATTTCGCTGATATCTAAACGTTTATATAGGAGTTACCTTTCTCTAGGGTGTATATTGCCTCTTCCCATGTACATGTATAAAATCATATTATAGTCGGTCAAACAGTAACCCATAATAAAATTAATGAGTACCATGTCCATTGTTACCATGCAATCTTACATTTTAATCCCAACATATTTTGTGATACAATATCTACAAAAATACTATTGTCGGGAAAGTGTTGAATGTCATTTCCAAACTAAGAAAAACGATTTGCATAGGAAAACACAAAAATAGATGAAATGTTCAGTATTTCTATGAATTCGCATCTTATTTAGAACACATAGCTTGCTTAGGTTGATAATGAGGCATACAGAATAATTAAAAAAAAAAGACACATTAGGCTTTTGATAGTGCATGCGCAATCAATATTGTTTCATAAAATATATTCTACATCAATTCTATGCATTGCAGTTTATGCAATTATATGCATTTCTAAGTTATCAAGACAATAAATGAGAAAATAGCAATACATATTTTCCTTCAACAGATACCTAAATAGCTGTTTGATGAGATATAAATTTCTTAAATCTTTAAAAACTCCCTGATAAGATAGATTCTTCATGTTTTTCAATATACAGATGCGACGGATGCCATATGACTATGAATGTTATGATGATGATGCAAAAATACACAGCAGTGTAATCTATAACTGGTTTCTTGACATGTCATCAGGGGCGGCGATTTCTTGTCACGGCCGGAGGGGGGGGGGGGGGGGGGACGAGCGACATGGGAAAGGATCGGTGACGGTTCATTAACCCCCCCCCCCCAAAAAAAAAAAATAAATAAATAAATAAAAAATAAAAATAAATAAATAAATAAAAAATTAAAATAAATAAATAAATAAAAAAATTAAAAAAAAAAAAAATTAAAAAAAAAAAAAAAATAAATAAATAAATAAATAAATAAATAAATTTAAAAAAAAATAATAATAAATAAATAAGTAAATAAATAAATAATTAAAAAATAAATAACTGATTAAATAAACTTAATAAATAAATCAAATAAATAAATAAATTAATAATTTTTTTTTAAAGAAATAAATAATAATAAAAACAATAATATATGTTTTTAAAATAAAAATCGCATTTGGCAGTATAGAGACTGCATTTCGGCGGATACCTCAATAAATTATGTTTATTATTTTACTTTTGGAACAGTTGCTTAGAGCACTTTCCAATTCACAGGCGAATCCATGCGTTAAATCACCATCTACACAAAAACTAGGTAGGCCTATTTCTAATTTTCGAGGGGGGGGGGGGCAAACCCCTCGAATAAATAAATGCAGAGGCGTCCCCGTCCCCCCTGAATAGCTGACCCTGCATTAGGTCATATACAAAGTTCACATTGCATAATTTTATTCAACAGTATATTCTTCCTATGAATTTGCTTAAGTCTTATTATAAAACCTTTATTTTTTCACATCCATTACCCACTTTCTTTATCCCACCATCAATATTCTTTGAATAAGGTGTACTTATTGTCCTGATTGTCTTGTGATGGATGTACTACATGTATTTTTAATGTCTTTTTAATACTACACTCTTAGAAAAAATGGTGCTTATGGGGTACTCATTAGCTCCTAACTGGTGCCGGATTGAAAAGGTGTCTACAAGTTCCATTAAAAGAACCTTAGCCATTGAGCTTAGATTTCTCCACCTTTTGTTATGCGTATTAGTCTTAATCATAATCAGTAGATATTATTTACACATGTCCACGATAATATCTATCTACATTCGTCATTTTCAAAATACTTGGTTTGATACAAATTGTATAAATGTGTTCTATTGCATGTTGTTATAATTTATTGATTTCAGTTACTATGGATATATTGTATTTTTTTCTAAGGACGATAAAATATTGCTCAAGAGTAGGCTAGCTCTTTGCCAGTGCTCGTGATGAGCACCTTTAAAGGTGTCGATTAAAACCTTTTCAAAAGGTGCTTAGGGACACCCTAAAAGGTGGCACTGGTGTGGCAAATATAAGCACCTGTTAAAGGTGCTCAAACGAACCTTTTTTTTCTAAGAGTGTATTGTCTTTTGAGCAGTATTCTTGTGTCATTATCAATGTAAATTGTATTAAATTCAGCCTCAAGGCTGCCATGTACAATTTTTTTTTATACCACAATAAATGAAATAAATAAAAATTGTCTATTGTAGAAGTAATTTGCATGTTCTCAAATGTCTAAAATAAGTAATAATATAAATTGAAATGTTTAAATGTGAATCTTTATTTTCTATTTTTTTATCAAATGTATGTAAACATAACACAAAAAGTAAGTTCCCCCTAAATCAAAATGGCATAACTTTTTAACGAAAAGGTTTCGAACAAAATAACTTGGTCAGAGTGTTCCTACACTTATTGACTAAGTTCTGTGTGAAAATGAAATTGATCCGTCAAGTCATGCATGAGTGAGCACACATTCAAGGCAAAATTGTCACTTTTCTAAAGTCACAAGAGCCATTTTGGGGGTCATTTTGGCGAATTCTGTTTCTGGTTTTTGTTCAAATGCTGTAGTTGTTTATCATCCATCGTATGACCCCTTCGCACCTATCCTGACACTTTTCGTGTTTTTTGCACGGTTTGGTGAGCACAATTTTAGTGGAAAGTAGCGATGTTCAACCCTCTTAACTTTGAAATGGCAAAATCCATTCGGATTATTGAAAAAATTAACATCAGATATTGCTACCAATATGAATAGTGAAAGTTTGCATTTTAGAGGACTTAAAAGCTTTAAAGGTATATTGCAGCCTTTACACATTACTTTCTATACATTTTTTCCATTCTTTAAAATGTCCGGGGGACGTGTTTCCCGTCCTCTGGGATGGCCGCCCCTGCATGTCATTATTTATGAATATAATATCGCCGTTCATTACTGTATAAATATAATACGTAATATCTGATACCCGCTCTATTCTTACAACTACTCAAAACAAATCATTTAAAGACAGTATACTTATTGATCATATTCTAATTATTTACGATTTCCAAGGTTGGTTGCACTACCCCGTATGGTTAAAGTCTTTTAATTATCTTTTACTCATTCCAAGAAGTTACTGAATGATATGATCATTGTATCAAACTGTCTGCGTTTTAAAGTGAACATATATAACCGCCAGCACAATACCTCTAGCTGTCCAGAAGCAAAATTGCACGAACTGAATCATTCCTGTTTTCTTTTCATTTTATAAGTCGGAACTTTCCGATATACATGTATCCCATCAGGATTGTCAATTTTTTTTTAGTGAATTCTTCAACAATATATCCAGCACCATTAATCTAATTAGCTGAAGAACAGTAGGCAGTATGTAATATTAACAAAGTTATATGATTACGATCATGTAATTCAAATCGATATCATGGTATCCTTGCATGGGCAAAAATCTACCAAGCAAAATATACAATAAATACATGTAATGTATGATAAGTAAAGCTTTGAATTGTGGCGTTTTCATGAGAACATTTCATATACGACAACAATTATTCATGATCACATGATGCAAGATAATTACACATTGTGAAAGACCTGTCGAACTATACATTTTCGTATATTATTATACTTTCCAACTGTAACATACATAAATAACATTATTTTATCATTTTTACCGAACATAAATTATGCGTAACAAGAAGATAATGCGTAGTAATAATGTCTATAATTCAAGTTACTGTAACATTTTCCTAGTATGGTAGAATACTTCTTACCACGCGACGACATGTATATGCAGATGACTTTTAACAAGAAATTGAAAAACAGGGTCAGGAGTATTACATACAAATTTATTTCTTTAAAAAAATATTCTTACTGGAAAACAAATCCTCGCTAAAATGATTTGTAAATAGCTGCATGAATTAAACTGTATGTATAAAGGTGACAAAATACTTTATGAACGATATGTGATTACGTGTTTCAAACATGTGGTATTAAGTTATCTTGAAACACGAATGTAAAGGATATTTCACCAGCAGCAACAAAATAATAATGGTACAGTATTCACGTAGTTGGTTACGCCAGCAGTCAATACTTATAGAACATTAACTCTTTTTTTTCGAAATTTTTCGAAAATTTGATTAATATCATTAATCTCCCTAGTCGTTTGATACAAATAGTTGCCATATGCTGAGCCAAAGTGTTTTTTTTTTAATAGTAATGTATATTTTGTATGTATTTGATTTGTTTAGCAACTTCTTCTCTGCAAGACACAATATAGATATAATAGACAAACGTACATCATGAATATAAAATATTTTACGATTTATTAAAAAATAAAACGATATTCTTGTATTTTGAAATGATCCATGTCATAGAAGAAAATGTTACCATAGCAAAAATTTAGCTTACATCATAATCACTGTTGCATAAAATGACTTCGGGGTTGATTTTAAGCATGAGCTTTCTATACTCATCTTAAAACTAGTTGTATCAACGAAATATTGATATGTGCGTATTATGAGTGAGAAAGACAGAGAGGGACAAAACCGTCAGATGCATGTATAAAAGGGCAGAGGTGAAGAGAGAGTGAGAGGGTAGGAAGACAGGGAGAGAGAGAGAGAGAGAGAGGGAGAGAGAGAGAGAGAGAGAGAGAGAGAGAGAGAGAGAGAGAGAGAAGTTGATTTTAAGCATGTGCTTTCTATACTCATCTTAAAACTAGTTGTATCAACGAAATATTCATATGTGCGTATGAGTGAGAAAGACAGAGAGGGACTAAACCGTCAGATACATGTATAAAAGGGCAGAGGTGAAGAGAGAGCGAGAGGGTAGGAAGACAGGGAGAGAGAGAGAGAGAGAGAGAGAGAGAGCGAGAGAGAGGTTGATTTTAAGCATGTGCTTTCTATACTCATCTTAAAACTAGTTGTATCAACGAAATATTGATATGTGAGTATATGAGTGAGAAATACAGAGAGGGACTAAACCGTCAGATGCATTATAAAAGGGCAGAGGCGAAGAGAGAGCGAGAGGGTAGGAAGACAGGGAGAGAGAGAGAGAGAGAGAGAGAGAAGGGGGGAGGGCAATTAAAGGAGGAATATACATATAGTTCGCATCTGTAAAATTCTATTCCCTTTATCAGCAGTAGAATGTAAAGTCATATTAAGATAAATTGAAACAAATTACTGAGAATTATATTTTAAAGAGAATTCACACACTTTATCATGTCAAAAACATAAATTTAAGATATCATAAGAAGCTCCAAGTCTATAAACATACAAAAAGACATGGAAGTCAAACTAGTGTTACAAAATACTTGCTATAAATACGGTATGATGACGTCATAAAGACTGTATTTGTGAATGAAATTTATTATGTAATCTAAAGAATGCAAGAGGAAGAAAGAATCAGATACACAAATCAATTGATTTTAGGACAGATGTGGATGGTTTCAGGGAAGGGATTTAGATCGAGTGATTCAAAGCTAAGTCATATCATTTCATGTAATTTCATGTAATGACATAATGAGGATTGTA
Organism: Heliocidaris erythrogramma; assembly: GCA_025617745.1. Taxonomy (NCBI): domain Eukaryota; kingdom Metazoa; phylum Echinodermata; class Echinoidea; order Camarodonta; family Echinometridae; genus Heliocidaris; species Heliocidaris erythrogramma. The sequence goes on from CM046867.1 coordinate 38,794,688, forward strand.
ATTATCAACAATGTCTGATATTAGCTTATTAAAAAAACAACCCAGAAGACCCATTTACACGATGTTTGAGCGGTAGTCTGGTAATGTAAATAGTCCTACTGAAACAATATGTATAATTATTAACTTTTTCCGGCGCATGGTGCATTTCAAAGGATACATGACCGTATTAAATTATATACGTGGGTCGAGAGAGGCCTATGCAAGTGAAATGCATGCGCAACTCACTGGAAATTATACAAACCCTAAACGCCTCAGTTGAAAGTTAAATGACCGAGCTACTATAATAAGACGCTCCTAATTTCTTAGAGGGGGGGGGGGGTACTATAAGTAGGGTGTATAAGGATGGATACCATATTCATTTTTATACTAAATTGTAGTCTTCATGAAACAACTCTCAATCGCAACGAATAATTTAAGCTTATGCTATCGATTTCTCATTTTCAAATATTAATTTTCGGACTTGATCTTATATAGTGAAGAGACTATACCATGAAAATACAGAGGAAAAGAAATAACCATCTAAAAGGGCGATATCCTATGCTGATTTAAAATTGGAGATAAAGTTACGATATCAATTTTCATAACAGTAAAAGTGACAGTAATGATAATAATTACGACGATGTTCATGATAACGATAAATTGTGAACATGATAACCAATATCATAAAGACGACGTATACTTCTCTTTACCATACTCCTTAGCTGCAAATAATAATTGTCCAGTTACAATACACGGTCATCATACCTGAAACCACGTTATATTTTCAGTGTGGTAAATTGTTGAAACCATTATAGACATATCTCTTCATTTCTATTCCATCCTTTTGAGTATTATTGTCCGTCCAAGGGTATGAAGGCCTTTTGGATTGCCATTTAAGCTGCGGAATTTCCGTCAAAGGTTGATCGCCACCGTCTCCATCATCCCCGTCACCCCCAAGCAGCGGCGATGAATTCACACGATCAACGGCGACGTCTTCGTCGTTCTCTTCGCTACTATTGGTAACGTCGTCTCCAGGTATTTCTTCGTCGTCGTCATCATCGTCATCGTCACAGTCTTCGTCCTCGTCCTCGTCGTCAGGGTCGTCCTCCCTTGAGTCCTGCGATTGGAAGCTATTGTTTGTGGAGGCTATCCCTGAGGTGCTCTGAGAATCAGCACTGGCGTCCGGAGAGGGCGCGTTTGGATCTGCCACTTGAGGAATCGGCGGCGGGTTGTCCTCTTCCTCCATTCTTGATGCAAAAGCCTTTTCCCTCCTCAGAGGGGCTCTTCCATTAAGCGATGATCTTCGCGATGAGTCGTCCACATCATCAACATCCTTTTCTTTCTTCTCTTGACTACCACCACTCTCACGAGCTCCTTCCTCCTCCGACGAATACTCATTGACTGTATCCAACTTCCTGGAGATGGGTGGGTCTTCTATCGATTCCGATATACCCGAATCACTCAACGCTGTCTTTTTCCAAGGTGGACTCACCTCCTGTATGGTTTCAGGTGACAGAGACGCTGCAGACAATCGTCTCTCCTCCTGAGCTCGCATCTCGGTCACCGCGGCCTGCGAGAGTCTTCTCCTCATCGATTTCTTTTGGAGTTCATTGACCGCCAGCACCACGTTCTTCACGTTTTTCACTTTTAAAAACTCCGGCATGGAATAATCCTCATCCTGGATGGGGGCGCTCTTGATTGGCTTAATGGAAGGCTGGTCATGGTGTTGAGGACTCTTCTTACCTTTCTTACCCTTCCTGTAGAGGTAAGACGGGACTCTATGGAGATTGTTCTCGTCTTCGGTAGAGTTCGCAGTCTTTCGGTCAGGACCAGGGCCGTTGCCACCGGTCCCGTTTTGGAACTTAACACTCTTGGGAGCGACCACAGGATCTTTTTTCTTGAGGATCTCCAGCATCTCATAACGGAATGCTGAGATGTCCTGTTTGATCTCGTTGAGATCATCCTCTGTCACGCCTTTCTCTTGCTCACCACGCTTGGAGTATTTCAAGTAACGCTTCACCAAGTTCTTCACCACCTTCTGTAAGAAATGCAAAACAGCAAAGAAGGGACAGTTATACTGAAGAATCACTATAATGGACTTTGGATGAGGGGGGGGGGATCAATGTCACAGACATATTCAAACAAGCAGGAGCATTGATACTTGCCACAGGGAGCTGAACACCCGACTCCGCCTAATTATGAAGCTGTTAGAACACGATTATTAAAAAACCTGAATATCGTTTTGTCACTCCCGTTTAATACTTTTCGGTAAATTGTAGAATCTGAGGACAACCTCTTCTGCTCTTTCTATTGGTAATTGGCAAAATTGTTTCTTTCCAAACTTACCTGCGAATTTGAAATGGCCTTGACAGGTTCAAGAATAAAAATAATCTTTTTAGGTGTCAAAAGGACATTTAGAACTTTTCTGTGGATTTAAAACAAATCCATGAAATATGTGTAGTTATTTTTGCAAAGATTTTGCAGATTTAATGATTAAATCACCTTATTTGAGACATTATGACAATAATGAGTTACTCAAGACAAGTGGGAACTGTTGAAAGTTCGAAAACCCATCACAGAGGGAGATTTCCTTAGCTCCCGTAATCAGTTTGTTGAATTCCTGTTCGGCCATTTCGTCTCTTGTTTCATAATTTGCAATACATTAGATTTCTTGAAAAGAAATTAGTTTTTGCTTCAGATTCCTATAACCATGCTTATTATATTTGAAACTTCAAGTCTTAGAGCGTGATCAATCTATTCTACCGCAGTGAAATCTTCACCAAGTATCAATGACACGATACACCAAGAAAAAAAAATCTTTCGAAATATAATAACAAAATCACTTGGATCAAGTCCCAGTATACGCACCTGATAATCATCGTCTTTCTCCTTCCTCTTCTGAGTCTGATCCCGCTGCAAAAATACAAATTACAAAAGTGTTTGTTGACAAAGAGAAAGAACAAAACATTCAATTATATGATTGCTTCAGAGCTTTAAGAATCTAACTGCTATTTGGCGCGCAAGATTTGATCAAAACTGAAATAGACATAAAGTTACTGCATATAGGAGTAATTTCAAGTTATGTTGAGCTACATCAAGGAAACGGATTTTGAGCTAAAGTTTGTTACTTTCTACCCAGGTGTAGTAAATGGGTAGCTGGTAGGAACTTGTTCCTTGAATGAAATAATAATATAGGCGCATTGAGCATCCCATGTGATGCATTATGTGCGTAATATAAATGTAGCTATTATTATTATTATCATTATTGTTATTACTACTACTACTACTACTACTACTACTACTACTACTACTACTTCTACTACAACTACTATTATTATTATCATCATCATCATTATCATTATTATTATTATCATTTTATTAACATTAATATCATTATCACTATCATTATCGTCATCATTTAGAGAAAATCACTGAAATTGACAAAATACAACATGCAGTTGAAACAGTACAGTATAATAAAAGTTAATATTAGAATGAAAGATACTGAGAATTCAGGTTAGAATCATATTCGAAAAGGGAAGGAAATTTACCACTCTGTTGACACTGGCTTGATGTTTCTGTTTCCACTGGCAACAACATATATTCTTCCAAGACCATCGGAATAAATAGTAGAATGACTTAGGACTGGGAATGGTATTGAATGGGGAGGGGAGCGTGTTGCCTTCTTCAAAATAGCTCATCCATAGCTTGGCTCGTGCGAACTTCCACTCCATGTCGGCTCGGGTCTAAGGGAGAAAGAGAAAGAGAGAGAGAGAGAGAGATGGTCAACCCCTCAAGTTCTGTATAAATGACTCATTGTAATTAAGTAACAGAATGAAGAAAAGAAAATTCTGGTCATGAAAATGGACATAAGATATTTTTTTGTATGTTTATTCGTGTTCAGAATTTGGATGGTTGTCACTGGATGAGAAGGTTCATATTTGACACTCCACAAATCGTTGCACAAACTCTGAGCACTTTAAAGTCCACAGCTAGAGGAGCTTTCGAGAATATATAGGCCGTCGTGATCACTGTATACACTCTCAAGCTTGTAGCCAGCTTGTTATTACCTGAATTTTCTGAAAGGATGTGTTCATCATGGCGATGAGGAGATTGAGTAGGATGACGATGGTGATGACGCTGTAGGTACAGAGCATGACAGCGCCGATGAAGATGGTTACATCGTGATCCGTATTAGGGAGGTTCACCACGGATACCTGTAATTGGCCGAAGATGGCCCACATCAATGCCTCTAGGGACGTCAGCATGCTGGGAACAAATGAAACGAATATTATGGTTATCATAAGGAGGTGTCGTGGTTTAGTGGATACGTCACCGGACTGTGGATCTCATGGTTCGCGGTTCGAGTCCCGCTGCGGCACTAATGCCCTTTGGCAAGACATTAATCTACATTTGCCACTCTCAACCCAGGTGTAGTAAATGGGTACCTGGTAGGAATTTATTCCTTGAAATTCTTTGAGCGCCTTATAGGGCAGCTCGACTAAAGCCAGGGTAATATTGGAGCGCCTTGATCACCATTGGTGGATACGAGCGCTATATAAAAACCCAATATTATTATTATTATCATCCGAACAAGAAGGCCTATTCGTCGTCAAAGTGTAGTTATATTTACGGATGGGAACATGACAAACTTATAGTTTGCAGGCACAAACCATGGTCAGTCGTAAAAGAGTGCCTGCACTGTATGACTCCCATAGGCCATGTACTATAGCTGCTCCTAACCCATATTGACACGACCAGTAATTAGTAATTATTAGCATAATATTCAGAGCATTTGTAATATTTTTTTTCTCACAAACGGGTCTATAACAGTACAAGCTGTGCTTTTCAATCGACTCCTCCACTTATGTTTCTTTACTATGCCTAATTTCACTGAAACGATGATAGTATAATTGTTTATTATACGTAGTGACTGTATTTATTTTCAATTTATCCATTCATGTTTACATTTCTTGTACTTTTTTAAATACTATGTTATATCAACTTATTACATTACATATCAATTTTGTTTGTTATGTAAAACACCAATTACTGGAACCTTAAAACCTTGAAGCCTTGAAGTTTTATTCTAATTTTCATTTTTCTACGCGGACAAACTTTTTATGAACTTTCAACCCCTTTTAACACTGCTGAACTACTTATCAATAATGGCTTGGCTAGGGAGAACAGCAAGGAGGTGGGGGAGGGGGTGCTTACTTTGAGAATACATTGTGGTCCTGATTTTCACAGGTGACTCCCGTGCAAGTAGTATCAACAGGTGAACTGCTATACACCCAGTAGAGTTGATTGAGACCTGCTGCGAACGAGAAGAGTACGAGGATGGCTAGAAAGGCGAACTTGACGATGTCTTCTACCATACGCCCTAGTGAGATCTGTAGAGGTCCGAGGTGAGAGTTGGCAGTGAAGAGGTATACCAGGCGGAGCATGCTGGAGTGGGGTAGAATAGATATTTGGATTTAAATCACTTTTGGCATTTATATATCCCCACACAACGTGCAACGTCGTTTATACCTTGCGTATAGCACTTTGAAGATTACACGAAGATGATGATCATGATCATGAAGAAGAAGAAGGTGAGAAATTTTATGACATATTGCTCCGGCTATTGGTAACACTATCTGAATTCCCCGACCCAACGCTAACCCAAAGCCTAACCCTATATACCGAACAAAAAGCCAATATTTTGGACAAAATAAAGCAGGCAGCTAATATTGCTGGAGCAAGTATCGGGTTTAATATACCATGGCGTGCAGAAATGCGGCGTTATCAGGGGCGGACAAGGACTGGGACATTTTGAGTGGGGTATTTCGGAGCTACCGACCTCTTTATGGTTGATTGGCCCTTTCATTTGTGTGACCGGCACTTTTTCACCAAAATATTGACAAGCCCTTGGACATATTGGGGAAAACTCCTCAAACTTCCCACGCCTGTCCTACCTTTGGCGTTATGACAATCTAGATCAACAGTTATGTTTCATTTAAATATCTCTCTTTCATAATATTACAATAGTAATTGTTATTTGTTGCCTGTTTAGTAATTACCTCAATACATTGGCGACAGCGAAAGATGCTTCAGCTAGGAGTGTAGGATCCCACATGTCCCAATTGGCACGCACTAAGTTCTTATCACCGTAATTCTCATTCTGGATGATGTGTATCTTTTGTAAAAATGAGAAAAAAGGGTACAGAAATATCATCACAAATTTCAAAAGCAAACATTCCTCATGATATGAAATAGGCTTTATACGTAGAGTAAATAGGTTTTGGAATCAACACAAATAATGCAAACATGCTTACGAAAACTTGCAAATTTAACAAAACAATCGCTTATTAAATGCAAAACGCTTTCAGTGTGTATAAGCCTACAAATTGGATTGTGTGTTCTTCGTTTTGGGGGACGGGAGTACGATTCCCGCTATTTCTCTATTCATAACTCAACTGTTATGCATTTTCTACCTTCTCCATTTAGCAGATATCAAGTGTTTGCATTTTGAAAAATTTAATTTTCCCTCGATCCTGCGAGATTTTTTTTTTTTTTGTCATCACCAGAATTTCATTTCATTTGTTCATTTTCATTTATTTCCACAATAACATCAAATAATTTACAAAGACTTTCAGTTTACCAAAATCATTATGAGCATAGAAAAACCATTAAGAATGCAATCTGGCACATAAATTCGGTTTTAAAACAAAATGAAATTTACGCTGTAATTGGTAAGTAAATAAATGCTAACTTGAATATAATTAGGGCTATTCAAATATGTCCACGGGTTTGCATTATCACCGTACTTACATTTACATATGCTGTTATCCGTAGACCTATGACTGTTATGTAAAGCGAGTTCGTTATGAAATCAAGTAGATTCCACCAGTCGTGCAGATATTCAAGTATTCCTGCATCCCAGAGCTGCTTGATTTCTGCCCATACAAATCCTAAAAGATAGAAAGGAATATAAAATGTTTACGATTGTTTATCCTTCAAAAAACGTTGAAAATTTAGCGGTTCATTCAGTGATATAGCCAGAAGCGGACAGTTTTGTCATGGGGTGGGGGGGGGGGGGGGGTCTCAATAGCCTAAATATTAGGTTGATGATATGCAAAAGAACAAGGCTATCGAGTGAACACGGTGAAAGAGAATGTGGGAGGAGTAGCATTATCTTCTTTTTACGTTGCTTTCTCCTCTCATTTTCTGCCTCCTTTCTTTTTCTTTTTGTTTCTGTTTCTGTTTCTGTTTCTGTTTCTGTTTCTGTTTCTGTTCCTGTTTTTGTTTTTGTTTTTGTTTTTGTTTTTGTTTTCTTTTGTTTTGTTTTGTTTTTGTTTCTGTTTTTTTTTTTTGGGGGGGAGGGGGGAAAATGCCTCAGTGCCTCCTCGTAGATTAGAATTATCAAGAGATGCCCCCTGCCCTCTGATTACCGCCTTCCTATTACTCACAAAAATAAAGGCATTCTTTTCTGGTATCAAAATTATTCTTCCATTATGTCCGTATATTCTATACTAAAATTTAAACCCGAATCTGGGTTTATGCTCTGTATGAAGTCCATTAATTAACAAATGGAGTTAGGCCGATATCTATAGACCGGCTGACACGAGGCGCCATTTGCTGACGTTAGGAGCCCGTCAGTGACTGGTAAGGTCGTTATGAAAGAGTGAAACCGCTTGAAAGTGATTGCAAAAAAGGACAGTGCAAAAAATGTTTTTAATAACTGGCGTATGGATTATTAATTCCTTTCACAGGCTCGATTAGCGCAGATAATGCCGCAATCAAAATGACGCCTCGTGTGAGCCGGGCTTTTCAGTTTTCCTTTAGTCAACATGACTTCTTCCTTATATACGTCGGGTTTAATTGAATTCATAAATTACGAGCAAATATGTCTGTCTCAGTCTACACTTGGACAATGAACGAGAAGAGTCTCACCTGCGATCCACCAGGCGATAAGGAGTTCGACATCCGTAGGCGGTGGACCCCGGGTATCGACACGATCGTTGGACGCTGACTTGTTACTGAATTCAAGCGAAGCCATGAGGAGTAAGACGACAAACACCAAATAGGAGGCACTATGACAGATGAATTGGATGAATGGAAGACGTAAGATCCGACCAAGTTTAGTCTTGGGCGCAAGAAGGTACATGAAGGAGAGGAGTGGGAAGGACATGCCGACGAAGAAGCTGATCACCACCTTAAGCGTCCAGTGCTGCCTCCGCCAGCCCGGTAGACCTTGATACCACTCCTCGGCTAGCAGCTGCTGACAATTCGGATGCGCCGTGAACTGAAAGAAAATATTCCAAATAAAATTAGCCTCTATTATGATTATGTCCAAAATTTTAATTGTACGTCTTCTTTCCATTAGATGATTGAAGTATTTCCTCTTTATTATTATCTTTCGTGTTTGGTACACTGAAGGTGATGAAGCTGGAAAAAAAATAAGTTGAACAATGACGAACAATTTCTACTTTCATCTTGTAAATAACATTGAATAAGGTCCAAACTCATGGAAATGCAACATTACCAAGATAAAGATTCGAATTTGCTCTGTAACCCGGCACAAAGGCAGCACACTTGATGGTGCTAAATGGAACCTTTTAGGATTCAGTTCTTACATTCTGCACCCTTGTTGGAGGTGTTAACAGTTTTAGAGGTGCACATTAATTTGTACCTTGGAGATACGTTACACCCTCCTATAGCCAGGCTCCGTACGTGGTGCAAATTTTCACCTTTTTGAGGTTTCAACCTGCACCCCATTATCAGGATGTTGCAATGCTATTCACCGTTGTGGATGCGCATAGAATCTTTAGTTTCACAGTGCGTAGTGTATAATAGAGATTCTCCAGGAGAAGCGTAAAATCCGATACTAAGAGTGTAAGAGCTATAGAACACGATCGCAAAGACTTTCAAGAAATCAACTTCTGGGGAGCGTTTCATCAAGTGTTTTGTCAGTGATTTTTACCGACACCTGTTATAAGCTACTGAAATCCTTGCATCTGATTGGCTGAGAGCAAATTTGTCGGTAAAAATCACTGACAAAACACTTGATGAAACGCTCCCCAGGGCAATTTCGATACCCGATTTTATTGCCTATAATTATAGAAGTCATGTTCGGATTTTGTAATATGCCATTGGCAAAGCTATTGAAATTGCCTTCGGTTGATTTTTGTTGTTGAAAGTCTCTTCGAGGGTATTTAAGTCATTTACCGCTTTCTGTTTGTACTTGATGGCAAGTCTTAGTCTGCTGAGGGGCTCCTCTGCCGATGGAGCATCCTCGTCTCGGTTGAGGATGGTTGAGAGCTCGTGAGATCCTCTGGTCTGATCTAATAGTTGGGTTGCGAACTCTCGGCAGTTCTCGGCTAGTTTCTGGTACTCCTCTGGATAGAGAAAAAGAAAGATCAAAACTAGTTATGATTGATTTGAGTAAGGTCGATTTATTGGTTTAGTGAGTTCGGTTGGTTCGGTTCGGTTTTCATTAGTTTGTTTTGGCCGGTTCGGTTTGTACTCGGTTTGGTCCAGCTTGGTTCAATTTGGATTGGTTTGGTATGCTTTGGCTTGGATCGGTTCTTTTTGTTTTGTTTTGTTTTGGTTCGAGTTCTTTTGCTTCGGTATGCTTTTGTCTGGTTTCATTCCTGACTTGGCTGACTTTCATGGTTTAGATTGGTTTGGTTCGGTTTGGTTCGGTTAGATAACAAATCGTGATTTGGAGGGGAACACTAATAAACATTCGGTAGTCAGCCAAGGCCCCTTTTAATCGATATATCTATAGTAAAATAGAATATAAAACTACCTAATTCCCACTTCGAAATTATTTAACAAACTGTAGTCGATCGTTTCCAGCTTACCAGATAAGAATATATTCATTATATAAAAATATTTTTTTTTTAATTTGATAAAGGGTTATAACATAAAGTACCTTTGAACTCATTTTCTTTATGGCTGAGTTTTCGCAGCTCCCAACTCAACTCGAAGGCGGTGAGTACGGGATCGTCACTGGATAGGGCGATCAGCGAAGAGCTGGCCAGGGCGCGGTAGATGTTGAGACGTGACCGTGAATGCCTTAGACCATCATGACGTATGCTAGCTTTGCAGTCATCACAGCCACACTTGACATCGTGAGGTTTAGGGATCGATGCCCCGCGTTCTAACAGCACCTTGAGGATCTCGTAATTGTTTCGATGAGCCGCCATGATGACTGGGGAGATGTCCGAATCGTAATCAGATTCTTGTGCTTCCTGCAGTATACGAACCTGAGTAAACGGGGGAAAATATGTACAATAATTTGATATTTTTCTGATATATTACAAGTACCATGTTGATATATAATGTTATATGATGCCACTTTTTATATATTGATATATCAATATCATGATTTTTCATATTTTTATCTTTTGATAAATTAAATTGGTATAATTTCTGGAGGACTTGAAAGTCAATTTTGATATTGTTTTCTTTTTCTTAGTAATTCATGCTGTTTAAGTTATTCATCTTATGTTTACTGCAGTATCTGAACCTGGATGAAATATGGTATTTTAAAAAATATATAATACTTGGTGGTATCACAGGAGTTCTTGAGTGCCTTAAAACGAAATTTCTTGTTTGTGATCCTCAGTGGTCAAGGTGTTTAAGCTATTTATATCTAGTGAAAATAACACGCCACACAATAAATATATACACGAGGCATACTTGTCCTTTATTCTGACTTATTTAATATTTTCCCCAATTATCCCCACAGCATTCGGAAAACTGAAGAAGAAAAAGGTAGTGCAGGTAAGTGAACAAAATGTAGAAAAGCAAAGCTTAGTGAACAACACTCCTTCAAACCATTTATAATGACAGAGGGTCAGCAAAATAGAAACCTGTATACAATGACTCCAACAAACAAATACCAGGTTTTTCAAAGAACCCATGCGTATGACATGGGCCTACGGAGGCGCGATGGTTCAGTGGTTGAGCAGTGGTCTCGTAACTGGAGGACCCGGGTTCGAAACCAAGTGGATCCTCATTACCAAATCCCTCAGAGAGGACTTAAAGCCGTCGGTCGCCTGGTTGCTTACAGGCATACTCATGCTTTCTTAGTAGTCAGGTAATATAAACCATCAAACGTTTCAAACATAACTTAGAGCAAATAACTTAGAGCAAATTATTATTTCATGCAGCATGGTGCCATAAATCACGTTGGATTTCATATAATTTTTGCCGTTTTGAGTTTTATTTGTCTGGACCACTAAATATATGCTATGGAAGTATACTGGGCATCATGGCGGTTACACGCATACGTGGCATTACCATGGCAACAAAGACAAAAATAAAACTTTTTTTTTTAATGGGCCGTATATCGTCTGCGACTTTCGCTCCTTCGTGACGATTAATGCTCGTCTGAATAGGAAGATCGATTTCAGTCGTAAAGAATGAAATGAAAGAGAAATATTGGTTGCTAGCTATTCATCTTGACGTCTTGAATCTTCATTAGGAATTCATCATCGGTGTCTTGAGAATTTATATGAAGAACCAGCGGTGATGAAAAAAAAGAGGTTTCTTTGCTAATGATACGTATGAAATGCTGGTGAGGATATGTCAAAAGATGGTGCTTAAAGCAATGAGCACAATACAATACTGAATTAAACAATTTATAATTGAGGAGAAGTTTTAAAACAATATTTAAAGACGATACTACTTACATGGAGATCTTTCTTTGGAGGTTTATAGTTGAGGAGGAGTTCGACCGCTTCGACCACCTCCTCATCGATAGCGTGAAGGAGAGCGTCGCCCACGTGTACATGATAACGGAGTAGGAGCTCAATGATCTCGATATTTTCATTCTGGATGGCGATCTGTAACGCAGTTCTACCAAGGGGATCCTAAATGAAAAGGAAAATGAAAAAAAAAAAATAAAACACGATTAATATCAGTATTCATTTAGATAGAATATGATTTCCTCTAATAAGTAAGATGAAAGAACTTACGTTTTATTGAAAAAAGTTGTTCCTAAAATCCTTATCTATATTGTAATCTATTGTAATGTTTCTTGTTGTTGTTGTTGTTGTTGTATGTGGGGGGGGGGGATGTGTGTGTGTGTGTGTGTGTGTGTGTGTGTGTGTTTTTACTGAATCCCCAAGTCAGCCCTTCATCATTTCGTCTTTAGTCTTATTATCTCGTCGTTCGTTGTTTCTTTTTAAGTATATCTCATAGTATTCATCAACATTTTTGCTCATAACTATACTATTTGTCTGGAAAATTGATGTAGCTGAATATGTTTGGGTATACGGAGTGAAGTTTCTCGTTTCAAACTCATAATTTTGTATGATTAAAGATCATAATTTGAGACGAGTATGGATGTCATCTTTTTCTCTCTCTACCTCTCCCCCTCTCTCGCTCTGCCTCTCTTTCCCTGTCATGTTTTCTTAGTTTTCTTTTGTTTTTGTTTTATGCCTCCTCTCTCTCTCTTTCTGTCAGTATATCTCTTTATATTTTCTCCCTATATTATGCTTTCTTCCTCTCGATCTATATCACATCCTACCAGGTACCCACTTAAACCTGGGTGGAGAGCTAAGAGAAACAATGTACATGAAATGCCTTGCCTACCGACAAAAGTGCCGTGTTGGAGCTTGAACCAACGACATTTGCATGCCCAGTCATTTGAGCATCTCTACTTTGCTTTGAATTGTATTTGTTAGTTGATACCATTGCTGTTATTATTTTTGAAATAATTATATCTTACATAATAATCCATAAAACTGCGGTTATTCGTTATTTCAAAATTCATACTCAGAATGTGCTTCAATCATAAAAACAGCAATAATTTTGTAAGCAGTATCAAGAATCCCATCAAATTTAAGTGCTCTTTACTTGTAAGATGATATTGTATTCATCACTTTTGCCTTCTCGTGTCCTTGTTTTTCAGACATCGGAGGTGTCTCTTTACATCAAAATATAGTTGATAAGTCAGAATCAGAAGCGATCCGATTCTTATATCTATAATTAGTTTTTATCCAATATGGTATTTTGTAGGTGTTGCAATGTGAATAACAAAACCCGGGTTCTCATTTGAAACTGAGATTTGAGTGTTTTCTTGTATTAAATTCAAAACCGTGATCCGGGCCTTCTTTTTCTTTAAAGAACTTGGGCTCAGAAAAGAGATTTTCGAGTATATATGACATTCTATTACTGTCTTTCTGTAAATCCATGAGAATCCTAATTCTCTGGCCAGGCTGAATCTAACGCCAATAACATCGACTAAAGTCCAATTTCTGAGCAAAATAATGAACTGGATATTTTCAATCATCAGGAATCAAGTATTTGTATCACGGGAAGCTTTGTAATTCGGCCACAGTCACGAAAGAGGTAATATATCCCATAGGGAGTAACAATATATATCGAGGTTAGTTTTGTTTTCCATTTACATATGTCTTTCTTGTGACATAATATACCCCGGAGACAAGAGCACTGTTCGAATTCCTAATTTCAACCGTCGATCCAACACTATAACCAGCCATTAGCCTACATTTTAACACAATCGCATCCGAAGCCCTAACCCTTTGGAGGGGAAGTAAAATGAGAGAAACAAATTAGTGAAAGTTTAAGCAAAATCCAATAGAAATAAGAAAGTTTTTTGAAGTTGTAAATATCAAACACAAATTGGCAACTCCATGACGTATCCTACGAGCCATTTGCCCTGTAAATCATGAAAACATTAATTTCCATTTCCTCTAAAGAAAATATTCACTCATACATGCACCATAGATATAATCATTGCTCATTATTTTTTACACAAATCCTGTATGAAACCAATCAATTCTTCATCAAACTAAGAAAAAAAAATTATTTGATGTTCTGTACTGAGCGTATTGGAGAGGAGTTTGCAAGATTTGTTTTTGATTGATTACAAATTCCAAATTCATAACTCTCTTATTTCTTATCGGATTTTGCTCAAACTTTCACTAATCTGTATCACTCATTTTTCTTACTTTATCCATATCAACTTAATACCACGGTGGACTTTCCCCAGCGCCAATTTTAGAAACATTTTTGTGTTTTACTTTTAAGAAATAGAGTTTTTGTTATGCCAAATCACATGATTATCTTTTATGTATTGGGTGCCCCATTTATCAAGCATGTGCTTTTAGGGGCATCCTAATCATTTAAACTGCATTTGCAATGTTTGTAACATGTATGATTCGTATATTTGATTTGATTTTAAATGATTGAATAAACCAAACTGAAACTGAAACTGAATGGGCAATCGCCCAGTACTCACCCCCCCCCCCCCCCCTCCCCTCGAGTGCGGTCTACTTTTAATTATAAGTATAATTATACTGTAATTATCTGATCGGAAACGTGGAACCTGCTCTTAACACCTTACAGCACGATTTGTTAATGTCATATCATGCACCCCATTTGTTACAAATAAATTATTCAAGCACAATTAAACACAGGTATACATGATCGGGAGAAAATTGACGAGGACAAATCTAGGCATACGTAGAACTGTTTATATTATATTCGTCAGTCGATATTTATAATTAGAGCTCGATGCTTCATCGCATGTTTGATTAAGGACAGATGAAGAGGTTTTTGTATGTGTATCATGCGATTGGAAGATCATATCTAATGAGAAAGGCAAAAGTTCACCATCGGGCAATAATTGTTCTTTTTGTTACGGAGTACATACTTGAAGATGACTTCGAGGCCCGACTTAATCTTCAGAGGAACAATTTAAAATGTGTATTTTGCGAAACTTTTTGGTTTTTGTATCGCAATATAGTGAATATGTGCATCAGTTAATTTCTTGTTCAGTTCTATAAGCCATGTTATTGTAAAACAGTTTGCTTGAGTAAATTCTACTTATCATATGAAATGTTTTGGATCGACCAACACCAATAATTATCATATAGTGCAATGAAAATGTATTAGTACAACCTTATTATGACCAACTTAAAGAATAATATCACGTACATGTATATGGTGGCATGCTATATAGGTATGTGTGTATCATCTAACTTAATGTTTTTTAAATATATATATTGATCAATATATTGATACAAAAAACATTAAAAATAATCACCACCACCATGTTTATTCAATAGATATTATTTCGTTTGCTATTTTTAAAATCTGGACTTTAAAAAAAGATAAAAAGAGAGAAAAAAAAAGAGAAGAGATGTGTAAAATTGCCATAAAATCAATTTATATAGAAAACGAAACCTTGAAAAAAAATGTTCTGTTTTATTTCTGCTTCAAATTTTATTCTAAATTATATTTTCTTTTCGAATGCTCAAGATTGTAAAAGAAGCCTTAGTCACAAAAAACAACAACGACGTTTTCTAGCACGGAGCCATTTTTAGACACACACACACCCACACACACACCCCCACTGGATGTAATAATTCAAAAGTTCTGCGACGGAGATTAAAAATAAAGGGAGATACAGAATAAATTACTCCGTTAGACACAAAGGCCCGTATTCTGAACTCCGGTTTAACTTAATCCGCGGTCTATAAAGTGTGGTTTAAACCCAGTCTAAAACTGCCCTTTGACCGAGAGTTTCAGAAAATTACATTCTGAAATCCGGTTTACCTTAAACTCCTGTCTAGTATGGCTTAACTTTGTACAGAACTTTAGACGGGACTTTGATTAAAGCTCTGGTTTAACTTAGACTGGAGTTTAAGTTAAACCGGAGTTGAGAATACGGGCCAAAAGGTTCAATATTTCGCCTATAAGGCTTCTTTAGGAAAATTTTTGTGTGGGTGTGTGTGCGTTTGTTTAGCATTATGTCCGAGGACATTTTCGGACAGAGAACAAAAAAAAAATCATGACAACAATGGTCCTCGGAAGCCGGACAATAGTCCTCGAACGTCGAACAATGAATTTATGCCTTATTCCGTCGACTGTCCGAGGACGAGTAACAATAGAGGAACAATAGTTGTCCTCGGAAGTAAAGCCATGTAAACGTGTGTGTGTGTGTGTGTGTGTGTGTGTGTGTCTCTCTCTCTCTCTCTCTCTCTCTCTCTATATATATATACATGTATATATGCAGAAAAGGAAATACCCACAGGGTACCAACCCAGGGTAGATAATATTTCCAACTAGTTATATCACAGTTGTCTCAGATGTTTTCATTTATTGTAAACCCAGAGTGCCATTTAGTCCACCCAGGGTAGATAATAGTCAACCCAGGGTAGATAACAATTCATACTGTCTATATCACAGGCATCCTAGACGTTTTAGTTTGTCAACCCAGAGTAGTTTTTGTGGCTATTTAGTCAACCCAGGGTAGATAACAATTCTACCTGTTTATATCACACGTGTCTCAGATGTGTTAATGTGTCAACCCAGACTCGTATTTGTGGATCCCTGTGATATAGACAGTTGAAATTCTTATCTACCCTGGGTGGACTAAATGGCCCAAAATACTACTCTGGGTTGACAATAAATTAAAACATCTGGGACACGTGTGATATAAATAGTTGGAAGTGTTATCTACCCCGGGTAGACTCTCATGTGGGCATTCCCATATATATATATATATATATATATATATATGTTAACCTATGATGAATATATTCATATGAATCAGAAATAATAATAATGGGCAAAATTGGTCAATTTCCATCACAAAACCAAAAAAGAAGAACAACAACAACAACCTTTGGTCCTCCATCCGCCTGTTAGAGAAAGATGATAAGGAGAGAGGGACAAAAAGTTGAGAATCGGACAAAGTAAACTTTCAAATCTTAAACTCTCTTGATTTTTACACGTTTTTTTGTCTTATGGAGGACACCATAACTGTCTCCCGACACATTTAATTCAACATTGAGAACCATTTTTTCATTGTTTTACGTCAGTATACATTAAATTGGATATCTAAATTTTCCAAGAAGAACTATGAGTATTCAAAACAAGGGAGAAAAGCGCTCTATCATCATTTCACTTCTTCTCTCTCTTCCTCTCTCTTCTCCCTCTCTCTCTCTATCTTCATCCCTCACTCCTTCTCCCTAACGTATTCTTACCCTGCAGTTGATATTAATGTTAAAGTAGATCTCCGCCTCTTCGAGAGCATGGCGCACGCTGGCGAAGTCCCCCCGCTCTACCGCTAACAAGTACTGCTTCTCTGCCGGTGATAGGGGCACTTCTTTCCGAACGATCTGGAGAGGGATGCGGTCACTAAGCGAATCGACATGGTAGAACTTCGGCATGATGATACTCCTCTGGCGAGTACCATCACTCCTCCTACAGAGAGAAAGAGAGAAGAAAAAGACGATATTTGATATGTTTATCAAACTATTAAGACATATCATGCTGTATATAATGTATAAGATTATATGGTAGATGTCGTAACCAAAGACACAAATTCGGTGTTTGATATGCATACTATAAAGATGGATAAAAATGTAACAGATATGTTCACCCTTGTAATTAGCACGAGGTCAACATTCATAAGGTTACAATTAAGCCCAGCTCACACGAGGCGCCATTGTCTGACGTTAGGACCGCGTCAGCGACTTGTGCGGTCTTTTGCGCGTCATGAAAGACTGATTGCAAAATGAACAGCGCAAACAAAACTTTTGATAACTGGCGTATGGGTTAAATTCCATCACAGGCTCGATTAGCGCAGGAAATGACGCAATCGAAATGACGCATCGTGTGAGCCGGGCGTAAGGATCGAGAGCGCCAAAGTCTAATCACGGACTGGTTAGTAAACTTCATTCAATGCGTTGTTTGAATTGGCAAATGGTCGAAACAATTTTAATGATTATAAAAAAAAACCTTACAATAGCTTCCTGATATTGCACGGATATGCAGGTCGACGATGTCTGAAGCAAACAGCCAATATCTCCGAGTTCTGATATTGGAGTTTGAACCACTTTATCAACCCGTAGAAAGAAAAAACACAACACCTTAACACATAGCTGTTCATTGTCAACCTTTAAAATCTTTTTGCATTATCTTTTGATTCAGAATGCTATGTATTAATTTTAACATGTAGCATTTTCCAGGTTTGGCAAAAAAGCACATTATTCATTCTGTTGCTAACACGAAACATCATAGATTTGCAAAATTTCCATCGAGGATCATTGTACTTGAATTTTCATGGGGGTTTTTTTCTTCAAATTCAGAATGGACGCACAACCTAAAGTATAACTAATGTGATTTAAAGAGTATACTTCACCTCCAGAAAATGATCTTCATATTTGTATGGTTAATCTTGTTTTTCACTTGAGCTTTGTTATAATGTTCAAACACTTCTGACCTTTGACAATACAAAACTCCAAACCTCACAGCAATGCTCCAAGCCAATTTTACTGTCACTTGGGTTCTTAAGAACAGCCTACACCGCTATTGCATGAGAATATACAATGGCGGTATCAGGATTTAACAGGGAGAGGGGCGGGGTGGTAAGATAGGAGCAAGGAAAATTTTGGAAGACAATATGAAGTAATATTCAAGCGGGGGGGGGGGGCAGCCTACTGAAGTGAGGCGACACCTCCCCCATGGCGCGCCACCAATGTCACTGTGTATACAAGAAAGATAGAGAAAGATATCAAACGTTGGAAAAATTATTTCCACCCTCTCTTGCGTGCCAATAAAATGTTAGGCGGCAAGTGAAAGGAAACAAAAATTAAGCATAGGGCAACCCCCCCCCCCATCCGCCACGCCACTAATCACGCCCATTTACGCAACAGGCTGTCCAGAGACAGACACATTCAAGTGTTGAAGCTCCTAATCTCAAGACGGGTAAAAGAATGACTATTTACAGACCTAAACCCCTAACAACATTGAAATGTGTAGTCGCTCTCGGTTTTCACGTGTACAGAGCTGTATATCTAATGTGCTCAAGAGAGACACCGAGTCACAACAAGCTCACCGATTCGAATGATTAGAATAAAACGCAGGTGGTTTATAAGAGTTATAAGGTCATTCGAAGAAAGGCCGTCATTAATTGGAAGTGTGTTGCTCGTTGTGCAATATCCATATTTCTTCTCACATGACATTATTGACATAAATTTATTCAGCTTCTTTAAATTCAAGTAATGATGGTAAAGTATGGTTTTCCCTTAGCTTCACTTGAGAGTTGATAAAATATAATGCCGCACTGCCAACACGAATGATACAAGAGCGTTGCTCTTTTTTTTTTCTTACATAATTAATGAATACGAGATGTAGCAAAGGAGTAGCAAAGTTAGTACAAAATAACAAGGTGTTTCCAGGGCATCTAGCAAGTTTGAAAGACATCAATTATGATTAAAAAACAGATATTTTATTATATGTTATGCAATGCATTCTTCAGTAGTTAACATGGTTACTGGAATTACAAACTTGAAATCATAATTTCATTCTTGATGGATATTACATTTTATCTCGTACTGTATCTTTCTTGGAATTCGGAATTTCAGGGGAGCGTTTCATGAAGGTTTTGTCAGTGATTTCTACCGACAACTGTTATAAGCTACTGAATTCATTGCATCTGATTGGCTGAGAGCAAATTTGTCAATAAAAATCACTGACAAGACACTTGATGAAACGCTCCCCAGATCTGTATCTCTTTCTCAAAAATGAATATTGTATTGATGAAAAATGAGCGTCGGATTTAATTATTTATATAAATCACATTTAAAATGAAAATAAGAAAATATTGGGCAAGACAAGGAAGAATGAATGGGAGAATATTAAAACGAGATTTTTATTTTATCATGTTTTTCTTCAATTCAGTCGTTTTTTGGCTGGTCTGTTCAATTGTGCGAATAAGTGCAATTATGCTGATGGTTTTGACTAAGTGAAAGTCAATTTATTTTGCCGTCGGGGCATGTAGACCGTCATGTTTGTGAGTCTGATTATTCCGATGGGAGTGCTATCTTGAGGTCTGTCAACCAAAAGAAAGAGAGCAATGGGCTATGCCCAGTCAGGGAAAAAATGTTCGCGAGACAATTTGAGTGAAAAGGGGGGAAAGAAAGGGTGAAGAGTGAGGGGAACTAGGAAGGTGGAGAATGAGAGAGAGAGAGAGAGAGTGAAAGAGAGAGAGAGAGACAGAGAGAGAGAGAGAAAGAGAAAGAAAGGGAGGGAATGCACGAGAGAAAGACATGTATGAATACTTCACATTTATACAAAATAAATGGAAAAGGCATTTATTTAGACAGGAAGCGAAGGAGAGAGATTGATAGAGGGGGGGGGGGGTAGGCGCAGAGAACAAAGAATACACAGAAAGCTTCTGAAAATGCAATTTATTTCGATGTTTGTGGAACTGATCCAAGTAAAACATTATCCAAAGAATAATTGCTTGCCGAATCTAAAACACATTATTAGCCCATTTTATATACCTCCCCCATAACGCCCCCCAAAAATACCGGTCAAGTAGACTTGAACAAAATTGATGAAAAGGGGGGAAAACACATTTATGAATGCCTGACTGGAGCGTGACATGGAATTTGATGAAGTTGACTGAGCATTACATCGACAAGACTACCTCAATTTCTCTCGGTCTTCAACAACTATTCCCCCTTCGGCTCTTAGCAGCCAATTGATGGGGACGAGGGGGTGCTCATAGGTGGGGGGGGGGGGGGGGTGGTATAGGAGTGGAATGAGTGAGAAGAAATGTCCGTCATCGGGATGGTGACACATTGGTTGGGTTGAGACATATTTCAAGTGCAGTGTTTCCCTCTCAAAAGATATTATTGATATATCATGTTGTTTTCCATAATATTGATTATAATTGGACAGTTTTGACTGTTAACATAGTTGGTGTTTTGAATTTTCAAATACTTTGTCGGAATCAATATGAAAAATCTTTTATTTTACTAGAGAGACCACGAATAAAAAAAAACAATTTGAGTCCTAAATCATATTGTAAATTGTAAATTGCACTTAAGAAACTTAAACACCATGTAACAAACTTATACTCATAAAGTATCTTTCCCAATTTCAAAATGGCTCAGAATTTGTTATTCTTACTAGAATAAATTGAGTCTGCATCCAGTTTCACTAAAATAACTTAAGATTATTACAATGTGCTGGTGCCTCTTTGGTGGGACTCTTTTGTGTGTCAACTTGGGTTTTGCAGAGGGCGGTGCGTCCCAAGCCCCCATCTCTATGCCCCTTGATACGCTAATGCTCATCTGGTTCTTATAAAAAAAAACTTCTTGTGTTCCAAGAATAAATTTTATTTTGTATTCAATGTACTTAGTCTGGAATAACATCGTGTTGCCGTTAAATATAATGTACGTTTCAACGCTACAGAGCGCCATAGAGCATACAAGTATGACAGGATGATGGCAATATCCATATTGCAGGGGAATTAAACATATTGCCTGGTAAATGGCAACGTGTACAGTTTTGTGTTTAATGTTAATGCATACATCAATCACCATAAAAGCAGTCTGGCTTTATCAAGCAATCTAAAACGAAATTCAATCCATTATCATAATATGAAATGTCATTCCATCTTTGCGTAATTGAATGTGTGGTTATCGTAGTTATGTATAATCATAAATGATAGACAGGTAAGTAATAAAGATAGGAAGAGATTATTAATTAGCCCCAATTCACGAGGGTCTTTTAAACCTCTACCCTGTTCAAAATATTTATTATTTACTATTCTAACCATTTACTGTATGTGAGTATAAACAGGGGCGGATCCAGGATTTTGCAAAAGTGGGGCACACAAATCTCCGAAAGAATGTTGACAAGCAAAACAATTTTTTTTTTTTTGGGGGGGGGGGGGTTATCACACGTTTTGGGCTCTCTTAGTCATCCAAAATTCTCTGACAAGCAACCCCCCTTAAAAAAAAGGGTTATCAGTTTCGGAAGGGGGCACAATTTAAAAAAGAGGGGGCACAATGTACACTTTTCTTTCAAGGGGGGGGGGGGCACTGGCCGGTCCCCCCCCCCCCCCATCCATAAATAAGCCATTGAGTATAAATGGTAAAAATTGGAGATAAAAGAAAACAAACAAATTTTTAAAATCCAAAATACAGCTAAGAAAAAACAAAAAGTTAAAGTTCGCACTTATCTTTTAGCTTCAAAAAAGTCGACGGATTACTAAAACCAAATTTTGCAGACAGAAAATTTTGATGGGGAGGAGGGTGCCACATCCCCCATCTAGCAAAGCCCCTGTGTACACCACGCAGGGCCCCGTTTCATAAAACTTGTCATCAATAACAAGTTATAAGCTACTGTTATAAGCTACTGAAATCCTTGCATCTGATTGGCTGAGAGCAAATTTGTCGGTAAATATCACTGACAAGACACTTGATGAAACGCCCCCTGATTCTAGTATGGTGATCTACTAGATCTTAGGTCAATCAACATGACCAAGGAGTTACCAGGCAACTCCTTGGGCCAACATAGAATGGTGTCATAATAATTATTAGTTAATGTCTACCGTCCTCCCTCTGTAAATGCAACGTCGTTAAATCAGACATCCAATGTCCACTCTCAATTATTTGGTCATCAATCTTCGTAGCGAATTGTTATGGAAAATACATCTGCGAAAGAGAGAAAACACATAATTAACCAGCCAATCATTCTCATAAGACGGTCCTCTGGCCGATAAAGGTACGTGCTTTATGTGATAGCTGGTTGAATCCTTCATGTAATCTAAATGATCGAATTATCTATCTCTAATTATTAGAGGGTGATGATGAAGATTAATGAAGCGATGGATTGAATGGTTCACCGTCCGCTCGAAAGCTTATCCATGTCTAATGACCTCATCTTAGCCCCTAATTACATTGAAAGGGCATTTTTCCTTTTCTTCCCCTCTCACTCTTCTTTGTCTCATTTGTTCTCTTTGTACATTTTCCTCCTTGAGTACTCTCTTTCTGTCTGTTTCAAACCATCCGTCTATCCACTCATCGTTTCAAGAGATTTACTATTTAATTGCTCTTCATTAAACCTTGGAATATGTTCGAAAATTTAATTATGTTTTCTTCTTTTTTGGCTGATCTTCACTAATTTCATGCTCATCAAATTGTTCATCAAATATGAATCCATTATGTTATTTTTCTGATATTGCAAATATCAAATAAATTTCTAACATCACAGAGAAACTACAGTTTGAATTTTATTATAAGGACATATAACGAAATTTCTTTTTTCCCCTCTCTTTTTAGTACTCATCACGGTCTTAGAATTGTATAAACTTATCCAAACAAACAAACTTCCTCTCAGATGACGGTAAAATTTTAAAAAGACTATATAGAGCAACCACAATATCACAATATTATCTTAGTAAGACGATAATTGCTCCTACCAACTAAAAGTGCAATGAAAACACAGTGCTAAAATATTGGTTGAATAAAAACACTTATCACTTTCAAAAGATCCCTAAATGTATATCTCTTTCCCCAGTAATATATTGTTCTAATGTAATATCTTACTTTTTTGAGTGTGTCTTTTTGCTGTTGATGTTGTCTTCTTTTCAAATTTGTAATTTTGTAAGCGCTATGGTACTTTCTGTTTTTAGCGCTCCTGAATACTAATTATTATTATTATTATTATTAACAGATGATATTTAAAACATAGCATGATTAATAATCAAATTAATAAAAAAAAATAATTCATATTCAAATTTGTAATTTTGTAAGCGCTATGGTACTTTCTGTTTTTAGCGCTCCTGAATACTAATTATTATTATTATTATTATTAACAGATGATATTTAAAACATAGCATGATTAATAATCAAATTAATAAAAAAAAATAATTCATATCTTATTATAAGTTTGGAAACGGTTTATTCGATTTGATCGACAGTAGTCCTATCATTACACAAATAGATAAAGAGATACAGAGAAAGAGACGAGAGACGGAGGGACAAATAAAGAGATAGAGAGAGAGAGAGAGAAAGAGAGATTTAATATGGGGGTGTATGAATGTTGTAAGATTTTATCGTTAATACCAGTTGCAGCAAACAGCTAATTCATCCAAGTTAATTGGGTCTCGAGCGACCTAACTAATCCGGGTGAAAAGATAACCTTAATACGTACATGTATATTCAATGAACGATAACATAACCTTTCGCTTGCAGCCTACAGACAAACAGTTATCAACAACAACAACAGTAAACAAATAATTTATCCTGGCTAAATTTAACTCACAAGAATAACTCGCATCAATTTCAAAATGCCGGTTGCCGGTATTGACAAAAGAGAAATAAGTTAAACCCATCTGATATATTTCCTTTTTCTTCATTATATAATGGTATAAATAAACAAACTAAGTTCCGTCATGAAATGAAAATGAAACTTAATGTTATGATGACAGGATGTCTGTTTACTCATATAAATTGAATTACATAATTACGGTAGTGTTTATCGGATGAAAGTTTCAATAATGACACTCCATAAATCGGTGGACTACACCTACCAACTTAAACCAAAACAACAAATATATGATTATATAAATACACCCAAAGATTCTAAAAATCGGCACAACTACGATTTTAGTTCAGCTTAAATCAAAAGTGCTTCGTATTCTCTTTTCTGAACATAAAGGGATTTTAACACCGTACGACAAGTGGAACGTAGCTGATATCTTGAACTATTATGTCATGTCAGTGGGCAGCTGGAAAATATAGCCCTCTATATATAGCTTCCTGCTTACTTACACAAACCAAGTGAAATATTCAGCATGATATATCTGCATGGCACAAAGTGGACTAATTTAAAGGTTAAATTTGCACTGTCACAGATCGGTTGGGCAAGGATGGTGCAAGATAGCTCACCCGTTAACGCACCATTTACAATCACCATGTGTCGTGCGTAAGCATGGGTCTGCTATCAAAATAAACATGACATGTTAGGAGGGAGGGTGGGATGGAGGGAAATGAAGGGAGGTTGTAGACCACAAACTTAATCTTGGTTAGATGTGAACATAATATGGTTTAGGACGAAATGTTACAGAATATCAACCGTCTTGTTACAACAAACCTTAAATGTCATTGGTCTGAGCCTTATAAAAAAAAGGCGGACTAAGTTCAGCCTCATTAACTTTCATGACAGAAATCATTTAAGGGCTAAATTGATCACATTTTGTTCTTAAAATAGGTAACAATAGTATTTTTCTTTTAAAGCTACATGGTTCTAATAAAATGAAATGTCTTTGAAAACAACATACATGGTTAGGAACTTTGTCGAAAAGTTAAAAAATTGCCAATTTTTATTAAAAAAACAAACAATGATTTTGAACCTCTCATTGTATTGCCAATTTAAGGATTTTAAAGCTTATTCTCCTTATTAAAATTCTTGGTATCAAACGCAATATGGTCATGCAACGAAAATGGACACAGAGTGTGCAGAAAGTTCTGGTTTATTTTCAGGGTTCTGAATGATAGCTTATTGAGCCAAACCACAAAATGTGGAGTGATATCGCGAAAGGGAAACGGAAAGGGAGTACTGGACATGCGATTACATTGTGAAAAAAGCTGCCTAAGCAATTGGGAAGGGTAGATTATGTAATAGTTTACTGCAAGGTTTATGAATAACTGAAATTATAGGAAATTGACCTAATCTTGCTGAAAATGACATGAACTGCATACAGAAATGGGTATATGGGTCTACACACGCATGTGGCATGACGGTTTATCCCGAACATTTCAGCCACTTCTCGTGATATTTCGAATATGAGGGTTTTTGAAGAACAATTATCATTTTCAGGGGAAATTTCTTCTATGATATCCTTCCAAGCTGACATTAATAAGTGGGAAATGTCACAAATTATTTTCAATTTTTTTCCACAACTCAACCTCTTTAACTGAGCGCTTAGTGTCAACCCCTTTCGCACAAAATCTACTGTGATTCGGAGCTGATTCATGAAATGAAAATGACAACATGATTGAAATAACATGGTTTTTCTGTATATAGATCGGTTACCAAACTATATTATGATGTGGGAGAAAGGGAGGGAAAATAAAGTATGTTCAATAATCGCAAACCTAATCTTGGTTAGATGTTAACATGACGTGCAGGTTAGTATGATCATTGTTACAGCATCCACCGCCTTGTTACAACATTCCTCAAATGTCATGGACCTTTAGCTGTATTCAAAATGGTGGACTAAAGCTAAGCCTGATTAATTTGAGCGCCAAGCGTTAACCCTTCTAGTCCGCGCAAAATACTGTGATTCTTGAGGGAACACACAAAATGAGCAGATTCGTGGAATGCCAATGACAGCATGATTTCATGATAACATGATTCTTTTTTACAATCACATGCTTTGTGAGAGAACAGCTCGGTTACAAAGATAAACATGACATAGTGATGGAGGAAGAGATGCAAAGAAGGGATGCTCAGTACCGCAAACCAAATCTTGATTAGATGTTAACATAGCGTACAGGTCAGGAAGATAAATGTTACAGAGCATCAATCGCCTTATTACAACAAACCTCAAATATCATCGACTTTTTGGTATTTGATATGGCACAGAAAAGGTTAAGGGTGACTCTGATATTGAAGAGGGGCCTAAAAAGTAGGATCATTAATTTACATAGTCGTCAAACTGCCAATAAAATTGTAACAAAATTTTCAGCCTAAAATATAGATGATGACGGTAATAAGGTTGAATTATATATTTTTAATTATTTTATATATTTTTATATTCATTTCTTATTATACTTTGACTCACATGATAATGATTCATAGTGAGGCGACGTGTCTATCTCCCAAATGATGTCAAATTTGTAAATATTGAGATATACATCTATTTGTCGTTTGTAATAAATAAATACTTTTACCACTAATAATGTAATAAAAGCAGTTACTTTCTCTTTCTACTTTGCTCATTTGACATAATGATATAACGTCTCAGCTAGTGCATTTCCAAGGGCTTTGGAAAATATTACTTTGATATAATGTCAACAAACAAAATGAAGATCTCCAAAATATCATCACGTTTTCTTTTATCTCTCTCTCTCTCTCTACTTGACCTTTTTCTCGCATTATGCCCTGCAGCTTTTCCTACTTATTTCCACTTGTCTTCCTATCTCTTTGTCTCTCTCTCTCTCTAATCTCTCCTCATCTCCTTGTTCTAAAGATCAATCCCTGCAACCTTCGCGGTCTAGATGTACCTTGATCTTTAACCCAACATCACGCTTTCTACGGATTTCATCCCGGTATACAATGGCATCAAACCTTGAGAGCTTGCTAAGAGAGATAATGTCAAAAGTCAAGTCGCCTTTTGTACACCCTTCTTGTTTCTCGCTCTCTCTCCCTCTCTATTCTTCAATCTAGCCGAGCCAAGTACTTATTTCCATAATATATTATGGTTTTAAAATATCATGGTCTTTTTCACCGAGGATAGCCTCATCAGTAATAATTATTTTATCAGTAATGATAATAATGAAAATAATAATTATAATAATAATAATAATGATAATAACAATAATAATGATAATAATAATGAGAGTGATATTAATAATGATGATGATAATAATAATGACAGTAATGATGATAATAATAATAGTAAGAATGATACTTATATAAGTACATGTATTATATTATTATGATAAAAATATTCACTCTACATGAGGGCCCTGCAATTATTATTACCATAGCATTGCCAGGTACCCATTTAATACACATGGGTCAAGAAAAACAAAATGTGAGTAAACATCTTGTCCCAGGAGGTACGCAACCAAGCAGAAGATCTAACCAGAGGTACACATTTCCATTGTTTCAACGAGAGATCAGTACCAGGTTTTATTCTGTAACACCAATATACCTGCATAATAATGAACTTCAGAACAAGTAAACATGCTGGTACCGTGGGTATATCCATTTTTTTAAAGACTATGGAACTATTTTCTCGTGGAATTGACGAAACAAAAGACAAGAACATAAAAGAGCCTAAAGACTATTATACTGAAAGACGTTCCCTGATTAGAATATGCTTGATTCATTGTCACAGATAAAATTATGTTACTATGTTTACGTTAAAATCGATATATACAATATTATAAAACGATGAATGATTTATTATGTCCCATTTCGTCAACTATACACATTTCTGTTCAGTCTACTTACACTTATTCTTCGTCTTTTTCTCTCCTCTCTCCTTTTTGTCTGTCTGTCTCTCTCTCCCTCTGACGACAATAATATTGCTTAATGAAAGTTAGAAGGATTGGCTTTTGGTTGCGATTCGACGAGTTTTAAGTTAGTTTTTAGAACAGAGTTAGGGTAAGATAATAGCGTTTGGTCCAGTGTTGAAGTTAGTTATTATTGACTAGTGCTAATAATTTTGACCGCGGAGCAATTGCATTTTCCCCACCCCTTTCTCTTTCCCTCACCCCCCCCCCTCTCTCTCTCTCTCTCTCCCCTCTCTCTCTCCCTCTCTCTGTCTCTTGCTGCTTCCACATTTCATGAGTAATATCGCGACCTAGAAATCTTATGTCATTTGTTTTAAAACGAAAGAGGAAGTTCCAGGAATACTCACTTTTACAGAATCAGATGCGGCGGAAACGGATAGCACTGATAATGGGCAAACTAATCAAAATCAAAACACTCCTCAAAAATTCACAAGAACTGCGTCATGAGGTACTTGAGAGTTAATTATTTTCTCATCACCTCCTATTAGGAGGAGGCTTCGTCACGGCGTGAGGATGTATCTTGAATTGCTCGTCAAACAGTGGCAGAAATGATGATAATGTAACCTAGATATTTCGTAAAGCATATTGATCATCATGCAGTGTGACAGGTCAAAAAGTAGAGCCTTACATCATATCAACATGGTGGTGTATACGATGATTGCACCACGGGAGAGAGTGGGTTAAAGAGAGAGAGGGGAGAAATGGGTGAAGGAAAAGAGAAAAAATACAGAGGGGAAGAGAAACAAGAGAGAGAGAAAGAGAGACAGATGGAGAGAGAGGGGGAGAGGGAGAGAGAGATTAAGAATTCAGAGAAGGAGACAAGACAGGGATATGAAAGAAAGAAAGGTAGAGATAAAAAACAGAAATGGGGAAGAGAAATGATAGAGAAAGAGAGAGGAGAGAGAGAGAGAGAGAGAGAGAGAGAAGACAGTGAAAGACAAATATAAAGAGAGAGTGTAAGAAAGAGAGAGAGAAAGAGAGAGAGAGGAGAGAGAGAGAGAGATTGAAAGAGAGAGAGATTAAGAATTCAAAGAAGAAGACAAGGAACGGACATGAAGATGACCGTAATTAGAAATATTTGCATACATATTACTGAGGGACTGGGAAGTGTATGGGGGAAAAGTTGTATGCAAGCCTGGTATACAGGAAGCCACATTACACATTCCCACGCCTTTATCCAAGACATGATTAGTTTTGGACGAAAAAAATGACAAATTGTCCACCGCAGACATCTAAATCGTGATTAGTTTTTAACACAAAAAATCACAATGGGCGATTTCTAAGAAAAAATGCCCGCTCTGTTGCAGTCAATCTTGGATTGTCAGTACCACATCAAGGAATGCATAAACACATGAAACAGGGAGTAGAATCCTTCCTAGACCCAGGGGTGTGTGTATCTGGGCAGCTCTGTCTCTGTCTAGTATATACCCGTTGCACTGTACTGATTGTACTGATATTTCTTCTTGGCTTTCAAGCGAGGGGTGGGGGCTTAATCCTATGCTGGATACGCCTCTAGATTCAGACCACAATTCCATCAATACCAATCATGCCAATGAATAGACCTTTTACGTATAAGAGTGGCGCCGGTGGGACCTTTTCCCCGGCAAAGTAAAAGAAAGTCGGTGCGGGGTGTTTCCAGACTTCCGTTAAAAGAGAGATTAAATGCGTCTGAATCAGGCATTTAGGAAATTAAAGTTTGGTTAGTAGAGCAAGTGAAAATCGACCGTTCTCGACCAGATCATTCCCATTAACGTCGACTTTTCTTCGACATCGTTGGCTTACCAATAACGAAGCGATGTCCCCATCTCTCTGAGTGTTCTTGCATTACACATTTTAGGAACTTATTAAAGGAGGTCGAGTTTTTGCTTCAAACATTTTTTTCCCATATTACTTGATATAACTATCATAATTACAATAACCTATGAATGATTACCTCTCTCATATTATGATGAATATGAAGATTTTCCCCATTCAATTTTCAGAATTAATTTTGAAGTGACACTTGTAATGTACTTTTATTCCATGTAATACTGAATTGAACCACTTTCCGTTAGTAGACAAAGCTATGGCGTTCGATAATTGATTTTAAAATTAGTGCAGCAACCTACTGAACTCTGCGCTGAATTTCTTTTAATTGATTGTCATACACAGATAAAATTGAAATGATCTATATGAAAAAAAGTAGTTCACACTGTCTTTCAGATAATTTCAGTCTTCGGAGTTTAACGCCCTTTTTCCTTCTCGATGAGCGCATCAATATAGGCTACCGGTGAGAGAGCTATACATAAAATGCGCTCTGATCGGTGAGAGTGTGACGAGTTAGGTTAAGACACTATATTACAAGGACCTACATCTTTAACGATGCATCGGGTTACTACTTAATTCAGCGGATGTCTTTAAACTGTGTAATCTGAACTACGACACTTCTGCAACTACAGTTAATATCCATGGGGTATTCAATACTTGTTAAAGGCTGTAGGATCTGCGGGGTGAAAACGAGATTCTTATCACCTTAACGATTCTTATCTTGTATCAGATGATATAAGTTTATTTTAAAAGCGTCAATGTTCTGACTGACTCGAAAGCAATCGTAAATTTTGAGCTTTGGTTATGTATATCATGGAAAAACTGGTCTAAGAAACTCTGAATTGCTTATCATGTTGTTTTCAGTGAAAAAATATGAACAAATTAACAAAAACTAGCTGTAAATCATATTCACCAAATAACACAACTCACGTTTGCTCGTAATTCTAGGAGACCGTATGTTATGCACGTGGGTCGAGCTAGTTACCTCCCTTTCCCTATTTGTCACTTAATTTTCTCATTAGTCTGCTAACACGATCACAAAAACTTTCGAAAAATCTGGGTAACCTCGCTAGTCATAAGGACCGCTATTCATAAGGACCGCTATTCATAAGGACCACTATCCATAACGCGTGACTAAATGAATAGCGGTTTTGTACGAATAGCGGTCCCTATGAATAGCGAGCAAACCATATGCAAATTACCTGGCTATTCATAAGGACATCCATTCATAAGGACCACTATTCGTACAAAACCGCTATTCATTTAATTCTGACTGACTCGAAAACAATCGTAAATTTTGAGCTTTGGTTATGTTTATCATGGAAAAACTGGTCTAAGAAACTCTGAATTGCTTATCATGTTGTTTTCAGTGAAAAAATATGAACAAATTAACAAAAACTAGCTGTAAATCATATTCACCAAATAACACAACTCACGTTTGCTCGTAATTCTAGGAGACCGTATGTTATGCACGTGGGTCGAGCTAGTTACCTCCCTTTCCCTATTTGTCACTTAATTTTCTCATTAGTCTGCTAACACGATCACAAAAACTTTCGAAAAATCGGGGTAACCTCGCTAGTCATATAAGGACCGCTATTCATAAGGACCGCTATTCATTAGGACCGCTATCCATAACGCGTGACTAAATGAATAGCGGTTTTGTACGAATAGCGGTCCCTATGAATAGCGAGCAAACCATATGCAAATTACCTCGCTATTCATAAGGACCTCCATTCATAAGGACCACTATTCATAACTATTCATAAGGACCGCTATTCATAACGCGTGTTAAATAAATAGCGGTTTTCAATGAATAGCGGTCCTTATGAATAGCGAGTGGACCCCGAAAAATCAACTTAGGGCAATTCAATAGCCCTGTCCATCACGTACTGAAGTGTGCGAACATTGCAATGATATACATTGTATTACTTAATCCGAACATAATTTCTATTGGATGTACAATAAGATATTGATATCACCCTTTAGTTGATTCAAGAGTCTTTGCGATTGTGTTCGCTATACCTTTTTTTTTACCAAAATCGTTCGATATCATTCATTCGTTTCATTTCAAAAAGATTTACAGCACGTTGCATTTGATTCTGCAAGAACTTCAGATCATTTAATAATCGACCGCGTTTTCCATATCAATATCGCATCCATGATTATGGGGAAATTGAATTAATGAATTATTTGGAATAAAATATCTTTCATAATCAACGATTGTCAGGCTGAAATTATGGAATAATTTTCAAAGAAGATATTAAGTAAGAAGAATTTCGTACCTCGGTAAACAATCTCTTATAGCAACGAGGACAACTCTCTCACCCCTGTGTATAAGAACGTCATCAAAAATGATGTGCACTTGTAGACGACCTTCCGGAGCATCAAAAAGAAACAACATTCTCCTGCTTGCATGTCGAACCTAAGAATATATTCGCCTGTTACA
Source organism: Heliocidaris erythrogramma (assembly GCA_025617745.1). NCBI lineage: Eukaryota > Metazoa > Echinodermata > Echinoidea > Camarodonta > Echinometridae > Heliocidaris > Heliocidaris erythrogramma. The sequence continues at coordinate 38,826,995 of CM046867.1, forward strand.
CGCTTTCCATCTTAATATTGATTATTTGCATCCCTCTCTCTTTCTCTTCATTTCCACCTCTCTCTCTCTCTTTCTTTCTCTTTCTTTCTCTCTCTTACTCGCTATCTCTATCTATCTCTTTATTTAGCTCTCTGTTTACTTATTTTCCCATGGTTTGGGCCGGTACTAGAAGATGCTCTTTTCCCCTTAACAATCCCATTACAATTTTCCCCATGAAATATAATATATCTCTCTGCATAGTAATGAGGTTTAATGTCTTACCAAAGGGTACTATTGCATCGACTTGGTTTCGAGCCTGGTTCTACTCAGGCACCTGGGGACGATTTTGTTACTGGGGGTGCTGTGAGCAAAAAAAAAGGTCCTCAGCATTTTAGGGCCTCTTTTTAAGTTTAAAAAAAAAAAGTTTTCAGTATTTTGGGGTCTTTTCAAGTCCAAAAATCTCTGACAAGCAAAAGAAAAAAAAAGGGTCCTCAACCTTTTGGGTCTCTTTTTAACTACTTTTTAGATACATCACTCCCCCCCCCGCATTCTCAGCTCTAGTGATGCTGTGCACCCCCTCAAAAAATTCAGCACCCCGGCTCCCAGGGGCCTGGTTCTACCGCTCTCCCACAAAGCACTCAGGCCTCGCAGGGGACCGACGGCTGTAAGTCTTCTCCTAGGGAAAGACAAGGCTGGTCGGACAGGACTTTACACCGTGCCCCATAAAAGCTTATACTTGGGTCTTTAACATTCAGGTAAATGACAAGAAAAGTCCTCCTCATCCTTCTCCACTTTTTCATCATTAAAGGTATTTATAATATTATCTCGGTTGATCGCCTACATGGTACTTTTGATTCTCAAACAAATATAGTTTCCTAAAATCGGAAATAAGGTGTCTGGATTCATCCTAGATTCATCCTCTCAAGTGGATCTACTTATCCCATATTCTCTCATCTCATGACATTAAGATCAGCCTTCTGTATCCCCAGGGGACACTCTTCCTTTCCTTGAAAGTGATAGGACCGTTCACGTGACTACTTCAATTAACGCATGTAGTTTACGTCCCAGACCATGTAGTTGATTTCTTTTTCAATCTTTGTTGGGGTGTTGTTGTTTTTTTACTATTTTTTTCAGTGCACAATCTATCAAGCTTTACTATTCTGGAACGATGAACTGGTGGAAAACTATACGATTCTGAGAATCCATAAAGACAATAGCAAAAAAGTGTAAGTATCAGTTCAAGCTCAAACCCTTAAAATACAAATTATGCAAATATTATTATTGTATGGCAACTCTCACGAAATGAATTTGTCCTGTCATTTCCTCTCACTATATTGGTGTAAATATTTTGCATTGCAGTGTTCCATTAGAAAACGAACACAATATCTTCTTAAACCAAAATAGTAAAAAAAAAATGATATCTTCCCCAACGAGAAGTAAAACTATAGCGCCTGAAATAGAATCTACTATTCCCATCACTTTGGCTCGAGGAAGTCGCTTGATCAACACTTGTTGCCTATCGAGTATGTATGGAAGCAATCAAAGAGAAACGGAGATAATTAAGAAAATACTCTTCTTCGGGGGATTAAATGATCTGTGTGAAATTCATTAGTACTTTAATATAGACAATCATCATTGACGTGCGAGTCCGCCATTTTCTTGGTGTTTTACACTGAGCGTATGGGGAAAAAAGAGGTGCCGGGTTTTTCAAATATACTACATTTTGACATGGTTGTAAAAAAAAAATAGAATTGTTTATTGAATCGTCTACGAATGCACAAACAAAAAAATAGCAATCCCGTAAAATTAGAATAATGTTAAGCATTTAAGCATTTCGGACAGCAGATAGCCAAGAATAAATAGTCCTCATTTAAGTACTACAAAATTCATGAATTAAGTTAAAATATAGAGACATACAGAAGCGTCTTGCACTCATCGTTTGCTTTGTTCCGTTTGTATTGTTGGATTTCTGCTTTTTGTGTTATTTGTGTTTCACTTTGAGGAGAACAGAGCGTGTGTATTTCACAAAGAGTTAAGTTTGACTTAAAGTGATGCGCAATGCGCATACGGTATTAAACTAGTAATCTCATTGCTAAGATTATCCAAAAGCGCGCGTCCCCTGAGCATGATCTGACCAATGCGGTGATGTATCATATACCGCACGCAACTAGGAATTTAAGTGCTACTTTAAGTCAAACCTAACTCTTTGTGAAAGACCCCCCCCCCCCCCCCCCTCTGTATATCGGAATTTAGAGCTAGTTAGTGTATTATTAAATACTAATACATATATCTGATGATACCATAACGTACAAAATGATTTGCTTGCGAAAATTATGTACCGGCAGGGGACAAAAACACAACCGTTGATGTAAATCAAGTTTAGTTAGAATGGAGATTCAATCTGGATGCTAAATAAATGTAAAGGCCCGTCATCAAGTCAAATCACGATAAATGCATGAAATGAATCCGGTAGAGCGCTACTAAATTCAATCTACATGTAAATAAGCATGGGTCTGTGAAGGACATATGCATTAAAGGTATATTAAATACTAAAAATCAGTTCAAATGATTATGGAAAGCAGGATTGTGCATGTAGTGCCAATTTCTAGGATTATCTTTAAAATTAGTCCTATGATAATAATTATTTTGGTATAAGATTTTGGAGTTTATTCTACAGCTTTACGAATAGAATTTGTACTATATGTTCAATGAAAATCAACATTGATTTTCCCAAAATTTTCTCAAAACTTTCAGGGATGCTTTTTCTTACATTCAATTCAATTTTCAATTTCAAAACATTTATTTCCAACTTTTCAATATAAGTGTACAAAGTAATAATGTTTTAAACAAAAAATACGACATACACATTCATATGGTACATTCAGTAGAGAATTCAACTATTTTCAAGTCAATATAAAAATGTTATATAATCGGGCCTAGCTACCTTTAAGGTAGGCTATCATTTAACATTTTAAAGTAAAACTATTAAAGTGGTTTCATTGTGCCTGAATCCGTTAAAGATTATGTCGGAAAATCATTTTGATGGTTTCAAGAAATGTGATTATCGTTTATTAGGTTAAGATGAAAAAATGAGTTTAAATCTACTTCATCCGTTTATGAAACGCGGTTTTTGCTACATAACATATTTCATTTTATCAAAAAAAAATAATAAAGATTGACGCTTATTTTTTTCCTTTTATTTCGCCTTCTATTAAATCTTTTGATGTATATTTTGCCATAGCCCAAAAATGTTAAATACTACCTTCGACATAATAATGGTCGTATTAAAGACAATATAGGCCTTATATTGTCTTCAGTACTAGCCGTGTTCTGTCAACGGCAATCGTCTTATGCGTGCCCGAGGCATTCGATTCTCTGATTGAACTCAGGAAGCTACATCTTAGAATTAGCATATTCATTGTTTTCGTTTATAATGCCCTTGATGCAACTATTGATAGAGGACAGGCATATATGCTTGCACATGCAGTCTCTCTTCAAAGGCCATGAACTTGTAATCTATACAAAGAATAATCAAACCGTACGGTATCGTATTCAGTAATTTACAAAGATGGGACATGGGGGCGAGGGGCTAATGCGATTAGTTATCAATCGGGTAGCTTAAAAAAGTGTTATTCAATCATAATTTTAGCTCTGCAAAATCAAAAAAAGAAACTTTTCATCACGTTTATCTCTGACCCAAGACGTAAACAAAATTGAATTGATAAAGATAATATCTAACATAATTATAAGAAGAAGAAAATATAGAAAGAGTATCAAGGTTTGTGATTTAAAAAAAGTCTTCTCCCGTTCCAAGAAAAATCAATCAGTTGCGGCGAGAAAAGATCTTGTCGAATGTCTTTTATTAGGAATGTAATAAAAACTCATGTCGTCAAATCTCGATTGAGATACATTACTAGGACGTTACAATCCTAACATCGTTCAGAATTGGATTAGTAATTGAAAGGTATAAAGTTACTTGATTTATATATTCACGGAGGGTATGATAACACACGACTTATTTTTTATACTATTTCCGATGAATTGGGGGGGGGGGGGGGGGGGGGGGAGGAGATACTGTATTATGGTTTCCTTTTCATGCTGCTTACAAATGTGGCGTGGTATAGTGGTTATGTCACCGGACTGTTGGTCATATGGTTTGCGATTCGAGTCCCAGCCGCCCACTCATGTACTTTGGCAAGACAATAATTCACTCTTTAAAAAAACCCTGTGTGATCACTGACGTGACTACTGGGGAGCGTTTCATCAAGCGTTTTGTCAGTGATTTTACCGACAAATTTGCTCTCAGCCAATCAGATGCAAGGATTTCAGTAGCTTATAACAGTTGTCGGTGAAAATCACTGACAAAACGCTTGATGAAACGCTCCCCGGGTGAGGAGGGGGAATATTGTGAGAACATAGTGAAAACTTTTTTTTTTTTAGAAAGCACTCCTTAACAATTGATGACCGATGTTACTCCTGGAGGAGTGAAAATGGAGTGAAAATTCAGTTCTTTTTTTAGAGAGAGAGTACTTGCAACGCTCGGCCCATGCAGGTGGGGGGGGGGGTCCGCTCGCCATTCATAAGGACCGCTATTCATAGAAAACCGCTATTAATTTAACACGCGTTATGAAAAGCGGTCCTTATATATGAATAGTTGTGAATAGTGGTCCTTATGAACTGCTGTCCTTATGAATAGCGAGGTAATTTTCCTATGGTGAATTTGCTCGCTATTCATAAGGACCGCTATTCATACAAAACCACTATTCATTTAGTCACGCCTTATGGATAGCGGTCCTTAGGAGTAAGTGGTCCTTATGAATAGCGGTCCTTATGACTAGTGAGGTTACCCCGATTTATAAATAAATATATTTATTCCTATATTTATTTGTTTATTTATTTATTGTTTCCCTGATTATAATTCTTGTCATTACGATGCATGAGCGCTGAGTAAACAAAATGCATGTGATGATAAGAAGATGATAATTCCATACCTTCTTTTTAGCAACCATTCCAAACTAGCCCTCACCGGGGTAACCTCACTAGTCGGGAAAACAATAAATAAATAAATAAATAAATCTAGGAATAAATATATTTATCTATTTATAAATCTATGTTTATAGATTTATAAACGCAGGTATTGTCTACGCATGCTCATTGCCTCTATTTTTCTTTATTTTCTCATACAAAGCCTCTCTCACCCACCATCTCTCTCTCTCTCTCTCTCTCTCTCTCTCTCTCTCTCACACACCCCAATTCTACTTTTACTTTTCTATTTCAGAATTTCTCTTATTCTCAATAATCAAACTTATAATATTTTTTCTTATGTTCAGATGTCAATGTCCTTACATTTGTTTTTTCCAGGCGTTCACCAGGCAAAAAGTTCCGCTTTAGCGATATGCTCTCTTCCTATTCATAACGATTACTGCGATCCATTCATTTTGTACCACCTTTCGGAGGGAAATGACTGTGAATTTCGATCTATCAAATTAAAACGTGCTTAGCTGACATATCTTATTGGAGTGAAAATGATAGATATCATCTGTGGCACATTTGACGTAATACGTGGGATTTCTTTTGAAAGCCTGCGGTTTAAATCACCCAGCAAGTACACCCAAGAGAATTCCTTATATCCCAGTAATGAAAAATAGATGATTTTCATAATATTGATGGGTTAAAAAAAACTGAATTGACATTCTGAAGAAGTCACATGTCATTAGTCTATATCATAACATTGTATTTTTAGTCGAATAACGAATTAAGAGAAAATGGGAGTAAGTAGGTAGGAATCCATGTGTGCAAAGCAGTTTTTCAACCTCCACGTATCTTTTTATTTTTGTCGTGGATAACTGTATTATCAAATGCAGTTTTTTCATGAGTTCCCGAAAGAGAATTTATTTCTTTCTAACCTATCCCTCTTTCTTTATCAATCTCTCCTTCTATTTGTCTTATCCGCTTTGGCATCCTCTCTCTTTTCTCTCTCCCTTCATCTTTTATCATGCACGTATAGTTATCTGCAGTTTTTGCGATCTCCTTTTTTTTTTGTTCTTCTCTCCAGCTCATTTCTTATTATAAAATTCTATGGTATCTCTGTTTTTGGAGGGGGGGGGGTCTTTTTCCTTTCTGTTTTCCTCTCCCCCAACCTTCTCTCTTCCCCCTCTTTATCTCTCTCTCTCTCTCTTTCTGACTCGCTCTCTCGCTCTCTTTCCCTCTCTCCTACATTGACACCCAAAAGACTTTGAATGATTATAATCACACGAATACAAGCAAATTAATCCATAAATACTTCTCTTAAAGTCAACATTTTTAAGCCAGGTCGCTGCTATTCTGCCAGCAAAACCAAATTATAATCGTGATCTATATGAAGTTTCAAGTTTGAAGTTTGATTTTTTCCACTTTTCCACTAAATGCAATTCAGTTTCAATTGCAATTCAGTAGTTTCGAGAGATATAGGAACGACTGGCCCAACAAAAAAGTTTTGAAATATAATGCTATCATAGCTTTGATAATTTTGGGAAATCTCAGCATTAGCCTTTCGAAAGTTCCCTGGAAAATATTTAAATTGAAAATGTTCTCTCTTTTCCTTGTCTCGATCGACCTGTTTACCCCCTTCCATTAGCAATAACAAATGTGCTGCGCAGCAATCCTACTCGATTATCCCACAGCGCAGTAAAAACGACATACTTGTCACGTGAATCGCAACACGCTGGATTGGTTCATGTCATACACAAATATACATTGAGAAAGATTGATGTGCAGCCGGCAAAATCAAAATGTCACCGGCAAATTAATGTCAACATTCGCGGAGGTAGATTTGCACGTGATAGTTACGTGATTGTGCGTGGTTAATAAACCAATAAACCTATATGCCTGATATGTTGACTTGGAGTAGTTCCATTGTTTTCTACACATATTGAATGTTAAAACGTAATTTTGGTAGGCAGTTCCATTTGAAGTGGTTCCTTAAACGAACACAAATCAGAGTAAAAATCACACAAATTTTTTCAAGGAAATAGACTTTGAACTAAAAGAATTGATTCTCACGCTTATACAGAGGGTATAGCGTTTTTGAAGCCCTCTCGCGACAGTTCACATGTCTCCTTGTTAATTTTTATTTTACATTGATTATTAACATGTATCAATAATGTATCAATCAATGTAAAGGTGGATATTTATATTTCATATGGCTTCATTAACAGCAATAAACCCTATATAAAGGAAATAAAACAAAATATAATCGTAGTATTATTTATCATAATCATATTCATATCCGACCCAATTCAAGAAATTAACGCACATGTTTCGTTTAGTTAATGAGAGGATGCAAAATATAAAATATTAATGGGAAGCTTGAGTTCTGGGAAAGGTAAAAAAATAATTTGTGAGCTTTCTCATTCTTTTTATGTTGTGTGTGTAATCCATATATACATATTTCTGTGTTGAGTGCATGTGAATATCAGCAGGATTGAATCAATTTTTATTCATTTTCGTGATTGCAAAACCTTTCCCAACTGCTTTGAGAGAGTTTCTTTCACAATTCAATATCATGAACAGAACTCAACTTTATCTTTAAACCGAACATGATGAAGATGCCTCCATTCAGATTCATTACTAAACCTTCAACATAAATATCAGAATTACTACCTTCCTGTGAGATAACTCACATGTCACCAACTAATTCAAAACACGCTCACTTGATAAATTATGCTAATTCGGAAAGTGACCCATCGAACTGCTATATACAGTGTATATCTCAAACCACTACAGCGACTCGAAGGTAATTGATTAGGTTTAATGGCTGATTTGTAAGATACCATTCTTAGAGTGGCATGACAGGCGAACAACGAGGTCAACATGGTTTACATTTAAAGTAGATTTTAGCAGCAATAATAAAGCAACCATTGAAAGACAATTCGGAGAATAGAATACGCAACGTCGGGAATCGATATTCCTCGAGATGTTATCATCAATTTTTTGTACTAATTCTTATTCTTAGTCGTTGGTTTTATGTAGGATCAAGATGTTTCCAATGACCACTATAATTCAATAGATATCTTTGGTAATTACACATTTCAAAATATTTTTAAATAACCATAACCAACGTTAATACAGGTTGCAGCAAATCCACTATAACAAGCACTTAATACAAAATGAATTAAAATTGATATAATAATTAATGTCTTGCGAAATCATTTTTAGAAGCTTAAACGTAATTAGGACCTTAATGAGGACCTTAATGAGGGTTCCTTCGTCAGAGCCTCAAAGCACAATGACAGAACTCAATTAATGCAATGCAATTTTCATAACATTTTGCAGATGACATTTTCATTTCATCAAAATTTCGCCGTAATCATGGTAATGCATATAAAAATCGGCATGCACATACACTATCTTGTTTATCAACCCTGGCGGGATCCAAATGCGACGAATTATAATTTCTGCAGACGACAAAATTGGCCAATAAGTTATTGATAAAACATACATGAGTACGCCATCATCATAATGCCACGCTGAGGTTACACGAGGGGCCATGGGTAGGTAATAAATCACTTCATATTTTATTCGTGATTTGTTTTCACACTGTGTTCAAGGCACGCGGGATACCAACCCACCGAGACATCCAAATTTGATTAATGACAGCTATTGCAATGAATTGTATTAACTTTCCTTTCAATAATAAAATGATATAGAAATGCGGTGTCTTTTTCTCTACAAGCTTACTGAGTGCAGAAGAAATCCACCTGTCTTTCTCAATATTTTCCAAACATCTAAAAACAAACTAGTCAAATATGACTAGAATCTGGTCAGGTTTGATTAGAATAACTATTCCCATGGGCACCTGCAATATTCTAGTCAAAACTACCAGATTTGGGATTGAAGTGAACATAATCCTCAAAATGAAGAGAGTCCTAGTACAAATGAACAGAATCCTAGTCAAAATGACTAGAATCTGATTAAGAAAATGTGACCAGGCGATCTGGTAAAAAAGTGACTAGACGTTTTTTTAGAGTGAATATTTTTAGGTGTGTTTTTAAGCAACGCTATTTTCCATTTCATGCATGTCCCCCCCCCCCCCCCCCCCCCCCCACACACACACACACAAACACATACACCATCCTACACAAACACACACACGCGTATCATCAATCAAGTAGTACTTTCTGTGTGTTTTCATGCTCAACAATTTAAATAAAATCTAAACCTGCCTCCGCGAAAAGAAACATTTTTGTCTTGAAAATCCACAAAGAATTCAATACGTTAAATTGAGACAAAATATGGAAATGCTACAGGACAGAAGCGTCCGATCGACTAATGGATTCGAAAGGAATACACAGCTAACATTGAATCAACGCAAGCAGTCATGCATTTTGTTTTAAAATGTCAAAGCAAGCCTGAGGAAAGATGGAAACGTGAGCTTTATACAAAAAATACGAGAAAGGAAAATTTAATCAAACATACCTCTTCGAGTCATACAAAACTGGTCTCAGACGACACGATTTTTGCTGCGCAGTGCGTCGCGCCGTGGTGCCCTCCACCATTAATGTTGTCGCTTTGACTTTACTACCTGTTGCACATGAAGCGTAATTTACAGACGTATAACTGCGTCAGCACATCGTACTTAACAAAGGTGAAAAAAAAGTATAATGTAAACATTGTGTTGAATTTCTTGCTCCTTCGCTGAATGCCCCCATAGTCTTCATTAGTGAAAGTAATAACGCAACTGATATGACGCCTGTTGTAAAGCGGGCATAGTGCTTGTTGTATATGAGGCCGTCTGGTGCCGTCTCTGACGCGCAATGTGACAAAAAATATTTTGCAAAAATGAATGGAAAATAAATGCAAGGTGAATGCAAAATGCAAAAATGAAAGCAAAATGAATGCAAAAATGAATGCAACATGAGTGCACAATGAATGCAAAAATGAGTGCACAATGAATGCAAAAATGAATGAAAATGAATGAAAAATGAATGCAAAAATGAACATCGTAAATATTTCGTTAAATTAGAAGAGCATGCACTTCACATAGGCTTGATTAACGTATATATTAACGCAATCGAAATGATGCCTTGTGCGCAACGGGAATACTGGCTTGGGTTCTAAATGAAAGGCATCGGTAAAGCAAAAAAAAAAAACTATAAAAAAAACGACATAAAATTAAGAAAGAAGAAGAAGAAGAAGAACAGAAAATAAGCGCAACGCAGCCCACTGGGAGGTAGAAATCGTGTCGTCCGAGACCAACTTTATATGACTCGGGGTATAGTCGGGGAGGTATGTTTCATTACATTTTCCTTTCGTCATGTTATGCCTAGCTCAAGTTTCCATCTTTGAGCTTTAACATTATCTTGGAAAAAACCAGGCGTAGCCGAGAGGGTGAAACATTACCTAGCAAAATTTAGGCATGGTTCCATCCTCGCTTTTACTTTGAATGTAATCTTGAGTTCTGGTCATGGCGCGAAATAATTTTTGTTTGCGTTAACATATGGCACTAGATGCATGGACTATGTTATGATTTGAATTATCATTAAAATCTTTCTTTATAAATCTAAATGTTTTCAGTACAAATTATTTTATTTTACTGAGTATATTCTGTTTTCGATACATGACTTTTTATCTGAAATAAAATGTACATGATTTAGCAATGTAAGGAAACAACGGTGTTGCCGATTAGGAGAAGAAAAGGTAAAATTAATTTCTCTAGTAAAATGTATGTCTTACATGATGCAAAGTGGAAAAACACAACAACAAACGAACAGTAAATCATCAACTGACATTCGGGATGGATACCACGGCAGCGAATAATGACCATCGTCGTGTTATGATGCCCTTTAAGATTCCCGGGAGTGTGGGAGAGGGGAGGGAGGGAGGGGTGGGTGGTGATGTACTTCTGACAGCATCAGAGAGAGTTAAAATGTCACTGGAGGGATTATACATGAACAGCCTTCCACATGTCAATATTCATGACGTAGACTCTTTGCGGCATATTGCCAGATCGCTATAATCTGATTATGGTTGAATCTTTCCAAAACATACTTCATCGGGATCAACAATTTTGAGAAAGATTGCGTATCTATATTACATAATGTTGTATGCCAGTGAAGTTAAATGAATAAAATACACTATTTTTTGTCTAAAAACGACACTTTTTTCTAACCACATCGTTTTTTGTAACAGTCTCTCAACTTTATGTCCTTTGGTGATCCAACCCGTATAATCATCTTTATAATCATATGGTCATGAGGTGGAATTCGCTATGAGCACTGTTTGCTCCATTGTAAATAGAATCGAAGAGGGGCCAGAAGACATGACTATATGCCCAAGATTCTCAACTATATAGGTAGTGCCTCGAGCAAGGAAGGAGAGAGAAGGGGAGAGGGAGAGAGAAAGAGAGAGAGAGGGAGAGAGAAAAGGAGGGGAAGTGAGGGAGAAAGGGAGAGAGAGAGAGGGAACGAGAGTGAGAGAGAGAGAGAGAGAGATAAAAAGGCGAGAGACGAGAGACGACAAGGATAAGCAAAGAGGGTAGATAGATAGCGAGTCGGAATGAGAGAGACAAAGTTAGAGAGAAAATAAGAAATTAAGAAAAAGTAAATCAAAATGAAAAATAGCAAGGAAAAGGGAAGAAGCTACAATGAAAATGAAGTTAAGTGTCTAGTCATGTAGAAAAGATTTTGTTTTTCTTTTATTTGATAAGCAAATTTTATAAAGGAGAAGGCAATTAAATACCGGTGAAACGCAGCTTCTCTTTTTCTACAAGCTATCACAATTGAGTGAACAATATAGCCACTAGTCTTTCCCAATATTATTGTCAAATTGTGGTGACTTGTGACGTAATCTACTGTTTAATATCTACTCTTTCAGTGAAACATGTTATTGCACAATTTCATTATTTTGAAGAAAACTATGATAAATCCCACTTGTCAAGTTCAATATTTATCTATCTGTCATGTTCAAAGAGTATACTAATTTCAGAGCTTTGAGCCGGAACAAGAGGATTTAACAACCATTTAGGTACACATTGATATGAAGGTGGGGCAATATTTTGTAATTTTTCATGTCATCAACTGACCTTGAAATAGCCTTGATGTTATCACGATATTAATTTTGTAACTTTTTATTCAAACTGTTACAGCAGAAAAATACCTGCTTTTTTTTTGTTAAGTTAAACAGAGCTTTCTCCCCTTTCTCGAAATGGATATTTGAGACTTAAACATAATATCGCACAGTACTGATTTCACGGAATGCATTTAAATATTCCATATAAGAAAAATTGATGTATTTGGAGTGTCAAGCTACATCTCAATAAAAAAATGACTATATTTCGAAGCAGGTTCTGTCAAAAGTATTAAATATCAATGGGGTGATGAGAATTGCATTTACCCAAAAATGCTGTTTTAAGTCGTGGATACTGTATACATGCATCACAATAGAAAAATAGAGGGGGGGAGGGGGAGGGAGAGAGAGAGAGAGAGAGGGGGGGGGGGGTAGAGAAAGGAGGGGGATATTGTGGACAGAAAGGAGAAAAAGATAGATGAATACGACATAATTCATGAGAAGGCGTAAATTGGTCAGTGACGCATTATATAGTATGCACGAATTCATGGTGTCTATAAGAACCTCGCGTGCAGGATAAAGCTACCAATAAAAATGGTCGTTTTCACGATTTTTTGGAATGTCTGTCAGCAATGCAGCAAAGCAATACTTGAGCAAACATCGGGCTTTTCCATAGTGGTGTTGTATGGGGGAGGTATAGCTCATACGGAGATGGAGATCATGACATGAAGTCTTCTGGCGATAAGTTATTAATCTGATTGAGTGGATCAAGAACTGCTATATAGGGTGAGGAAGGAAGGAAGGACGAAGGAAAAGGCCACTTACACAAAGCTAAACTGGTATTTCACACAACCGCTCAAAAGCAATTTCGTTCTTACCTTCTAGACAGTTTAATTAGCCGGCTTAAATATTTGGAATAAAAAGAAAACTGAACACTCTTAATGGTCATGCCACAGACAGCAATGATTTGAACTATATTTTACATGTTATCATTTTTAATGGATTCTGCCGATCTGTTTGAGCCATCGGTATAATGCTATGGTCACAACTGATCATGCGTCTTTTTGCACGTGCGTGTCCGCAGCTGCGGTCGACTGTGCGCCGACTCCTGCGATTCGTACGTCCTTAGTTTTCCATGGTTACAACCGGGCGTGCGCCTCTCTGCTTCTTCTCTTAGGCGGCTTGCACCCTCCTCATAAACATACCCCCTCTTACCCTCTTACCGTAAATGTACCGTGGAAATGACGCGCGATATGTCACGGCTCCGTATGGTAGTGTACGGCACCACGGAATTCGTGAGACCTCCGCAAGAAGCCAATGGGGTGTCACGAGCGTTTATCAGAACACGTAGCCACACGCAGAGATTGTTGGACATGTCCAAAAAAACCCTCGCGTGTCTTGCGTGCGAACGTAGACAGACCCGTGGGTCCGGCGCAAGGATTTTTGCGAAACCCGCCGCAGACCACACGCAGAGAGGTGCATGATTGGTTGTAACCAACGCTTAATGCTATGGTCACAACTGATCGTGGTGTCCGCAGCTGCGATCGGCTGTGGGCCAACTCCTGTAATTCGTACGTCCTTCTTTTGTCATGGTCACAACCAGTCGTGCACCTCTCTGCATCTCCTCTTGGGCGTATTGCACCCTCTTCATTAATATACTCCCTCTTACATGCATGAACTCTTGAGGGGAACGTACAGCCCCGTACAGTAATCGCACGGGCTCCTTGCGGAGGTTTCACAAAGCCCATGGCTCCATACGGAGCCGTGACATGTCGCCCGTCGGTTGCATGTCGGTTGCACGGGGCTGTGCGATGGCTGCGCGTGTCACGTGCATTCATCAGAACACGTAGCCACACGCAGAGATTGTTGTACATGTCCAACAGCGTGTCCTGCGTGTCCTGTGTGCTCCTACGTGCTTGGAAAAACGTGTCCTTGCGTGTCCTGCGTGCTCCTACGTGCTTGGAAAAAAACGTGCAGACTCGTGCGTGCGACGCAAGGATTTTCTGCAAAATCCGTCGCAGACCACACGCACGGAGGTGCATGACCGGCTGCGACCTACCTTTAAGATATAAAGTAGTCCAAACCAAAAACTCAAGAACTTGTCAAGAAAAAAAATGATATAATCTCGAAACGACAAGTATAAACCTGGGGGTGTTTCACAAAGAGTTAAGTTTGACTTAAAGTCGCACTTAAATTCCTCGTTGCGTGCGGTATGACGCATCACCGCATTGGTCAGATCATGATCAAGGGACGCGCGCTACTGGGTAATCTACCAATGAGATTACGCGTTTAATACCGTATGCGTATTTGCACTGACGCATGACTTTAAGTCAAAATTAACTCTTTGTGAAACACCCCTCTGGTATACCATAAGAGTCTTAAACTAAACTAAAATATACGCATAAAAACAATAGACCCTTTTTGTAACACAGTCAAATTTATTTAACGCTTGCATAGTAAGAAACAATATTTAATTCACCTGTTACAAAGCATATATTTCAGTAGCCGGAATGCAAATTGAATACATTAGTTGTGCCAGATCGGACAAACATTATGGCTTGCCTGACCTAACAAAATAAAATGCCCGCAATTTCCATTCTGACTATTGAAATACAATTATTCGTAACAGGTGAATTAAACAATTTGTCACTTTAGGCACTTGACAAAGATGTAGGCATTAAATTTCAATACATTACGAAAATGGCATTATATGGCCTATTAATAATACATGATATCTTGGGTGGTCATGGTAATAAGGGAGACCTATATACTAAGCCCGAGCAAAGAAACGGCACCAGGGGGCGTTTCACAAAGAGTTAAGTTTGCCTTAAAGTCGCACTTAAATTCCTCGTTGCGTGCGGTATATGACACATCACCGCATTGGTCAGATCATGCTCAGGGGACGCGCGCTATTGGAAAATCTACCAATGAGATAACGCGTTTAAAACCGTATGCGCATTGGCATTTACGCATGACAAAAAGGCAAATTCACTGTTTGCCCAGGGCGTCATAATACCTATATACGCCACTGCCTTAAAAGAAGAAAAAGAAGGCAGTGAACAAGTATATTTTTGTGGGTAGCAGGAGACACTTTTTGGGTGCTTGGAAATGGGGGGGGGGGGGGGGGGGATTGTGCACCCCGCCAACGAGCGAGTTAATTTACATTTTAGATGAACAAATAATAATGATGATGATAAGGATAATAATAATAATAACAATAATAATAATAATAATAGTTGCATACTCTTCTTTCTTGTTTCTTCTCCTTCTTTTGTCGTTTTTCTTCTCTCTCTCTCTCTCTCTCTCTCTCTCTCTATTTTAGGTCACTTGAAATATCATAGGGGGCAACCGCCCCTGCCCCCTCCCCCTGTAGCGCCGCCCCTGAAAATAGCAGTTTGCACAGCTCAAAAGAATCGGAGAAGCTTAATGGGAGAATATTAAGTTCTTGATATGACAACAGTGTGACATCTTTGAGCAGGAACTTAGCCAGAGCTGGGGACACAGTGCCCAAAAGTTTAATAATATTGCAGCAATTAAGATATCCCCCGCCCGAAGCTTGCTCGCTACGCTCGCTCGCACTCACTTATTGTAACTCATGGCAGTAACATAAAGTCCTATCTATCTCTTTTATTGAGAGATTATGCTTGAAATTAAACGCTTTTGCGGCATCTTCGTCATGAAATCAATATAATGCAAGCATCATGTATGACCTTCAACAAGAACATAATATTTTTGGTCGCTCGCTTGCAAGTTAGGAGAAGGCAGAATTGCATATTATGCAAAGATTAGAAAATAAATCCTTAACATTTAATGCGTGTTATGTACAATGTTCTTGTCTTCACCCTTTTTAATGAAGTTCCCCCTTTTCCAAAAACGGTAGGCCCTATACCCAGTTCGTTGAAATCCCAAGTGCATGGGTCGTCTTGCTCCTATGAAATACCCTGGCACCGCTCCTAGCTTTTATTGACCACTTGCACAAACATTTGTACATCGGATATCAAATAATAACCATGAATAACAGATTATCAATTAACCCAACAAACATAATTTGAAGTGCAATACAAAATCAGGTTCTTCTACTTAAGTCATGAAAGGAAGAGAAGACCTAGGATTTTTTAATTACTAAAAAAAAATAATTGAGTTTAAGAAATTAGATAATTAATATATAAAATGTAGGGATATTGATTGACTTGATATAAGCAGCAGCAAGGTGAATAACTCTTTTAATGCACATTTACGTATAGATGACTTCTTTAAAGTTTCATTTTTTAAAGTTTCATTTCCCTGTCCTTTCTCAACTTGCTACTAAATGGCCAGAAGAATAAATAGTAATTAGACCAAATGGTCATTAGACTATATGAAAATTAGACCAAATGATAAGTAGCCTAACTGGTTATTAGACGAATTGGATATTAGACCATATGACAGTTAGACTAAATGATAAGTAGCCCAACTGGTTATTAGACTAAATGGAATTGGACCAAATGATAGGTAGACCATATGGTATTAGCCAAAGTAGGTGTAGCCCAAATGGATATGAGACCATGTGGCTTGTAGACAAAATGACTGTTAGACTATCTGGAAATAGACGAAGTGAAAATTAGCCGAAGTGAAAATTAGCCCAAATGGGATTTAGACTAAATGGGGTTAGCCAAACTGTGTATTAGACGAATTGGTTATTAGGCCAAATGGAAATTAGACGAAATGGTAAGTAGACAAACTGGTTGTAGACAAAATGAAGTTAGACCACGTAGAGTTCGACGAACTGATGATTACAAGTGGTGGTAGACCAAGCGATAGTGTACCGAATAATCATTGTATCAACAGGTATTGATGTCAGTACAGAGAACATCAGTCGTTAAAATATCGGATAAAATAAAATTAAAGAAATATTATGTATGGTAGCCCTATTATTGTCTTTTAACGTTTATAATTATCATTATTATCATAAATGTTATTATTTTTGTTATGATTAACATAATTTAGTCTAATTTATATAATTATTACCATTACTGTAATAATATTAATAATACTCAGTTCTTGTAGAGCGCATAATATATCTATCTATCAATGTCTCCATGCGCTCCCAAAGAGATTGGGATTATTACCCCGGCTCAACCTAGCTGCACTAAATGAAAGCTTCAAGGAATAAATTCCTACCGGTACCCATTTACTACACCTTGGTCAGAGTGGTAAATGTGGATTAATGTCTTGCCAAAAGACGTTAGTGCCGGCCTGGGATTTGAAACCCCTATTCTTGTGATCTACAGTCCGGTGACTTAGTTACTCGACCACAAAACCTCTATTATTCAAAGTTTTATTATTATTATGATTACCATCATCATTATCATGATTACCATTTTTATCATTTATTTTCAGGTCAAAATACAAATAAATCCAAAGAAAAGTCACACGATACAATAGAGGGCGTTGAGAAAAAAATTAAATGACGTGCCCAAATACAAAAAAGCGATGCTTTTGCCGTCGATTTATCATCATTATTCATTATAACCCATTACCTTGGACTGGCCAATATCTATTTGTTTTTTCAATAATACAGTTGTTAAAAAGTAGATACAACGCTGAAAGTGAAAGGGTATGACTATAAGCCTGACTAAAAGCCTCTCCTAGAAAGCAAACTGATATATAGAGCATTCTCGTGATCACCTCAGATCCATCATATATTCAGAACCCTGGATATTTCACAGGCAAAAGATAAAAGGGAGAGAGAGAGAGGAGTATACACATACATTCACATAATTATTATCTGAGAGAGAGTGTGTGTGTGCGAGTGTGCGTGAGGGTGCGCGTATGGTTATGTAGGTGTGGGGTGTGTGTGTGTGTGTGTGTGTGTGTGAGGGATGGGAGAAATAATGGTAGAAAACCTGGGGACAGAATTAGAGAGGGAGATGGATAAGAAGAAAGAAAGATAAATGGGAGAGAGACACAAACATACAGGGAGAAAGAAGGTGGAAAGAAAGAATGGGAGAGAGACAACTGCCGAGAGAAACGACGGGAGAGGGAGAGCTAGAGAGAGAGAGAGAGAGAGAGAGAGAGAATAAAACTATTTTTTTAGAGAGAGAGAGAGAAAGATGTAGAAATGTTGAATGACTTGGCCAAAAACAGACTAGAGAAACAAAAAGAGAAAGATAGAACGAAATGTACAGACAAAAAGTGGGAGAGAGAAAGAGAAAAAAAGGCAGTGATTGATGGAGAAGCTATAGAGACACGAGATATGAGGAGACTGTGAACAACGATCACAGAGTTTCAGAGAAAAGTGATTGAGTTCATTGTAATGGATTTCTTGGCTTGCCTGTACCTAAACCTGACAATTTAAATCACGAGAGTAATTCATTTGGATGAGAAGGGGATATTATTGCAATCGCTTTTTAATGCCCTATATTGGCATCCATGATCTACCGAAGATATAAAACTGTTCACAATGATAAAAGTTCGAGCGCAAGATAGAGTAAAATTTATGAATAAAAAGAACTGATATTTGATAATTACGTGCACTTGATTGTATCGCTTAACCGAGTTCATAATACGAGGGTCTTTACTTCTCGGCTCTTCGTTTTTATGTTCCTTATCACGCAACAGATGAAAATAGCCCATTATTTGCACGATATCTATTTCGTAGATTCGTATTTTATTCCATTCTCATTAATGTTCAAAGACCTTCCAAGTTTTAAGTAAGTAAAGAAACTGCCTTGTAATTGCTCTTGTACTCTTGTATCTGCATTTTCTTTTAATGCCACTTGCACGAATTTTCATAGATCATGAAAGAATTGTGGAGATGAAGAAATAAATCAGCGATCGATCGACATATTTCGAAATATAGAAAAAGTGAAGACCGAACACCATTGCTTCCGTTCAGAGAATTCTATCGATTTTTTCCCCATGTCAGTCGGAAAACATGCCTCGGCGTTATGATATATAAATATTAGACTAGGAAACGTTTCGTAACAAACTTGCTCTTGACATATTACATTCGATTGGGAAATGGTTATGAGCTTCTCGTGTAGGCCTGTTTATCTACATGCGGCAATATATGGGAAAAGACGATATGTAATGAACATCTTCGAGCATCTCCTGCAAGAAAAAAAACCCGTATGCATATATATTTTTAGAATGTTTGGATTTATCAAGCGCTTTTTCTAAGAAATCAAAAGCATAGAATATAATTATCATACCGGTTTTAGCTAAGCTTCTATGATAATTCGCTGAAACATTCAAGTAAATTCCCCCTGGCCCATTTTAATTCATTAGGGTAAATGGGAAATATTGATTAATGTCTTGCAAATCGTCATTTCTACCATGGCAGGGTTTCGAACCAAGAATCTAATGGTCCATCGTACAGTGTCTTATCCACTTGATCAAGACGGCCACGGTTGTAGGTACTACAGGGTATGTCTATCATGATCATTGCACTGATACTGTTTGTCATTCCTGTTGCGTCATTTCAATTGCGATATTATCTGCGCTATTAATCAATCCGTTGAAATTAATGAATTGACCCATATAGGCCAGTAATTCCACATATTTTTTATTGTTTGGGCGTGTCAGTGTTCTAACGATTCCACCCTCATATGGCTCGTCAGTCGTTGACGAAGGCACGAAGCCCAACGTCACATGAAATATTGCCTCGTGTGCAACAATAATGCTCTTACTGACACTGAAGCATATAATTAACTGATATGTTTTAATGTTTGTAACGTAATATAATTTACATCTGTGATGTTATAGTCGAAACTAGAATGAAAATGTCAGGAATGCTTTCTATAATTGGAATTATGGTGGAAAACATCAGAAAAGAAAAGTAAATATGAAAGTGCATGAAACGGGTTGCTACCCACAAGTATGTGGTATCCTTCGGGTATGTTGAGAATGATCGTTTACAGTTATATTGATCTAAGATATTGCTGCCCGTCGGGAAAGGAAATGAAATTAAATACCCATGCAAATAACGTGGCGAAAATTGTTTCTTTAGAGGAAACAGAACTGCAAGAATATACCTTGAAAACGAGATGAAATATGTCCCACGTTTTTTTTGTATCAAAATTTATGTGTAGCCATTATAATTTCATAAAACTTTGGATCATTATAGGATCGATTTTCGTGTGTGTAAAACTCGATAAGTTCACATTAATTTTGTTTTAATTCATTTAAGATAAATTGTTTAATTGTCGTGGACCTACTTCCTAAATTCAACGAAGATGTAATTTTCTAGACGCAAGAATCCTTCATCAAAAATACCCATACAGTTAAGGGGCAAATGTGTAAAGGTCTTAACAGATCAGTCGCGGTGAACCAGGCACAAGAGCTTTAACTAGGAATCCTTACTGCTACCAGGGGAGCGTTTCATCAAGTGTTTTGTCAGTGATTTTTACTAACAAAGTTGCTCTCAGCCAATCAGATGCAAGGATTTCAGTAGCTTATAACAGTTGTCGGTAAAAATCATTGACAAAACACTTGATGAAACGTTCCCCAGATCTTTTATTGCTATACCATTGGACACAGGATTGGGTATTCTGAGAAGAATAGTAAATGCGATTCTCATTCTTCATAATAATAGTTCAGATTTTCTAGATACTAGAAAGACAGGGAAAATCTCTTCAGAGGCCCCTCTACAATTACCAGAAAGGACAACTTTAGTAGGCTTACAAATAAATTCGTTTTCAAGGTACAGGTTGCTATAATTATGTGTCATTATTAGGATTTTTGCATTCTTAAGGTTATTCTTTGAAATCCGATCCGTTCTAATTCTGATTATATCTCGAGATATGACATTCTAGGAACAAAGCGTTTAATGGTAACAAAATAACCTTGTATTCATACAACTACTAATTTTGTCCACGTTTAAACCCCAATGAGTGGGTAGAGACCGTGTACTCGTTCACGGCGCGTCTAGGGTAAACCATTTCATCATGTTAAATGACCATAATCCTGCCATTCAATTGATAGACACAGTTATGGCGTCATGAAATCAAGTTCACAATTTCATTTCATGACTTGATTCATTTCGTCTATAAGTTACAATAAAATACCAGGCAACAGGGGAAAAATTCCGACACCACAGAAAAATTGCTCGAGGAAATACCGCGACAATTTGCAAAATGCACGCACAACCAAACTCGTCGACGTCTGCTTCGTTAGATTTGTTTTACGGTAGAGACAGCAAAGAAAGGGAATCCCATTTATTATTCTTCTCAGAATACCGAATCATGTCTCCAATGGTATAAAGGAAAAGAGACGTTGAAGTATGGTGTGCAGTGGATTAAAGTGGTCAGCTAGGTTTTCAGATAAATCATGATGGGTTGATGTGAATTCGTAAGAATAACAAAACATTACCACTGCCTTTGCTGTCTCTATAGTAAAACAAATCTAACGCAGCAGACGTCGACGAGTTTGGTTGTGTGTGCATTATTTTTGCAAAGCGTCGCGGTATTTCCTCGAGCAATTTTTCTGTGGTGTCGGAATTCTTCTGCTGTTGCCTGGTCTTTCCAACCGTTAGAATTCATTCGCTTGAGTAAAGCAATGGCAACTCGCAAACTGTCCAGTATTGACATCATGTGTCAAGGCGCTTCATTCATCATATGGGCACCCCGGTCCACCTGTTCATTAGTCACCCGGTCCTTTCTTCACCTGCCTACCAGCTTAAGTCCCATTCGTAGAATTCGAGGTCTGGTTTTTGAGAGGGTAAACAAGGCTGTGTTATCACGGTGGAACTTTCTGGGACTCTCATAAACGAACCTGATTGGGACAATATTTCCTGTCCACACGATGTGAGTTATAAAAAGGCATGCCCTGAGATGTCACAACTTACAGATATTTCAACTTTCTTTAAACCAATGATGGTAAAATTACAAGGTGAGAACGTAGCACGTTTCTAGTTTAATCTCGTAAAATATCTGGAAAATGTTGAGGCCTGGTAGGATCTTATTACAGAATCATATTATAGACCAGTGGTGGATTAAGGGGGGTTCCCCCTTGAAAGAACAGTGGTAAACGTGGCCCCTTTTTGTAAATTGTGCCTCCCCCTTTAGAACTTACTGATAACCTTTTCTATTCTTGTTTGCTTGTAAGAGAATTTTGGAGAAATACTGGAGACCAGAAAAATGTGACCCTTTTTTTTTGGTTGTCAGATTTTTGGGGGGATTTGTGCCCCTTCCCTTTTTTTAATAAAATCATGGATCCGCCCCTGTTATAGACTGATGGACAGCATGAGAATCACACTTAGGGGAACACTAACCGGTGTCTCTTTACAATGCAAAAATAGATAAATAAGTAAATGAATGAAAAACAATAATAATAATAATAACGATGATGATAATAACTATAGTATTTAGTACGCTCTCCATAGTGCAACTATATCACAGCATTTGCAAAATTATTAATACATACCATAACATGCATACAAACTTAATGAATGAATAATCAAACAAATAAATACATAAATAAATAAATACATAAATAAATAAAACAACTGGAACAGTGCAGTAGAAAGAAGTCTTTTTACATCAGACAAACATAGATGCATGTAAAATTATGACAGTCCCGAAGCCATATAGTTTTACTACCGTTGTGAAAGGTGGATTACCATCTAGTTCGTAATCTCTAAAGAATAATCACCCTCCCGTGAATAAGTTATAATCCATCATGTACCACTAAGCATGGGATTATTTTCCTAATCTCCCAGAATTTACATGTTTAGCGTTAGATAAGTACCAGTGGAAACCGTCATGGCAAGTCGGGCATTATGCGCGGTTACCACTGGTGAGTTGAGGGATATGCATTGGCAGAATGGGGCCATGATCCCATTCTATGCAGATTACAATGATTACCACTAACGATTAACTGCCTTGTAATCAATGTAGGTTAACGTCTGATAATACTTTCAACGTAGGAAAGCTACAACTTACTATGTCCTCGTTTCTTTTTAATGGAATAGCTTCCTTATTAATTGTACTTCTGTCTTTTTTCGTTTTCATTGAAAAAACAAAGCAATAACAACAATCACAAAAGAAAATAAAGTCAGCATATATATGTTTTATACGTAGAGTATTATATCTTGTATCATGTCATAATAAACATTTGCTTAAAAGGAGATGGAATAATATTAAAAAGATTGGTACGTTATGCTGTATATTATGATTATGACAAGTACACTGTAGAGGGAGGGGGTTCCGCTCTCTTCAGCAATGCAATTAAAGTTACGACCAGTTGACATACTGATCTATATCTTTAATTTTCAAGCAAAGTAGTCATATTTCTTCATTGCAGCCGACTACTGCCCCATTTCTCTGACAGTCCAGAGCATGGGTGACCTTTTTCACCAGCGCGTCCACGGCCGAACTTGTGGCGCCTTCGGCAAAGGTCACGGTGAACATAAAGATCTAGATCCAAGAGATACGGACGCTAGAAAATCATGTATTACCTAGTAATCTTTTCTTAGTTATGAGAATGATGAAAGTTTAAAGATATGTTTGATTAGATTGGAAAGTTCTTAATTCAGATTGCCATTGTGCTCTGTTTATGATTATTTTCTATTACATACTTGATCTACTGAAAAAAATATACATGTTCGAAAATTATATAATATGTACCTGAAATCGCAGTACTGCCATGACTGTGCTGTGAATAATAAAAGTTTAAAGGTATGTTTGACTTCATAGGAAAATGCTTAATTTCAGATTGCCGTTGTGCTTAGCTTGTGATTGCATTCTACACTGTAGAAAATGATGTATTACATGAAATAACCTTTCTCATCACTGTGAATGATTAGAGTTTAAACTTACGTTTTGATGTTATAACAAAATTTGGACTATTGCTCTGCTCTTCTCGTGTTTTTTGTACAATCCTGCTCTATCCAAAAGCATATATAGACGCTATAGAGAATCACGTGTTACCTATAAAATGACCGTTTCCATGCTTTCTTATCTTTGTGAATGATGACACTTGGATAAGGCAATATCGAATCGTGAGAAAGGAAGAACACGACCGGTACAACAAAGTTAGGATTTGACTCTACTGATTTACTTTGCATGTGATATCTGCATAGCTCATTAATAGCTCCTGGGTTTTAATTTTCAATTCGTGACATGATTATCCAGTCACATTTAATGGGTTTGCCTTATGAAAGGTTTCTGCGTTTTGATTCCATATCAAAATGTTTGATTTAGTTTTTAGCTGTATTCAGCTTGTGAGTGCGTTCGAAAACTCTTGATTGTGAATTTATTGGATAATCCTAATTTAGAGTTAGCTTGTCTGGTTGTTGTGCGCTTCTACTAAATGTCTTCTGTATTCTGAACTTAAATTAACTTGAATTAGGTCACGCATAAATTGCCACGAAATAGTCTGTTACCATAATTATCTTTGATATTTCTCTGTAGGGTCTTTAGCGAAAAGTCGATGAAACATGACTCTTTGGAATGTTTCCAATTGGTTGATGTGATCTTGATAAAGCAGAATATATAGGATAAAACATTGTTACTCGTACGCAAATTGAAGCTGTCATATGAAAGTACGACCGACACATCGTTTTACTCGATTTGAAATGCGTTGTCTTTTTCTTTTTCGATCAAATCGAATCAGATCAAATCAAATTTCACGATCCCATTGCATCATCTTCTTCAAACAAATGCATGATACATACACAAACCATATACATTCGATGAACCCTAACGGCATATTCTTTCTTGTAGCCATAAGTGATAGTATTTAGACCTAATTTAAAGGAAAATTAACCTCAAAATATAAATGTGCTCATATCCAAAGATATAATCTATTCCTTCTTGTTGCCCTAAGTAGTTTTGCATTAGAATATACGAGATGGGTATAAATCAGGATTTTCTCAGCAAGATTTATCGTCTGCTAGCGATACCAGGGGGCTGCCATTTTCTTGATGTGTACATAAAGATATTTTTAATCCGAATGCAAAATTGTCTTTCTTCCTGATACAAAATTCCGTTTGAGATTTAACAGGTATATACATATATTCTAAAAACGAAAATGTGTTTTATATTTCTTTGAAAATTACGATTTTACTAAATATCAATCAATTTTCTTGATACTATGACGTACGTGACGGAGCGAATTAATTCAAATTTATGGATGATGACTTTCCCGAGCGTCAATAGTGACAAACTATGCATTCACCTGCTTTGAGATAATGGAGTTCAAAAGTCAGAATGCGCGTTGTATAAATTATGTTCTGCTCTGCCAGGCAAGACCAAGAAATCGATTTCTAGTTAGCAAAACCGGAGAATTTAAAAAGAAATCTATAAATTTCAAATTTTAAAATAAATGTATACACCAATTTAGCTCGTGGATTAAAAATATCTTCCTGACCGGAACGGTCTCCAATGGCTCATGTACAACTCCATGTCATCAAGAAAATTGCAGCCCCCATGAAGTGTTAGCAGATGATACCGTGTGCTAGAATGTCTTTATTTAAACCCTTTTCTGATATTTTATTTCTAAAGTGATACAGGTCAATGATTAAGAATATATTACACCTTTGAACATAAGTACATTTATATTCTAGTGTTAATTCTCCTTTAATTAAAAGATCTTTCAGAAGAGATAACTTAGTTTATTATTTATGATTAATTAAGTCATACAACTTTTATGCAAAATACTATTTTATTACATGCATTTTGGTAACTGAATACATGTTGGCATTGAAGAGTCTGTTTAACCATAATTTTCAATCAAATTGAGAGGGTGATGTAATATCACTGCGATTCACTCTATTAAAATTGTGGGGAAAAAAGTAAGCGGGAGAAGAAGTAGGTTTTAAATACCGGCTGCCAACACTCAAGGCTATTTGATGTACTTACGGAACTAGATTACAAGGATTTTAGTGATCGGATAAAGCCGAGCTAGGAAAAGCCATAGATAGCTAGGGGAATTGGGGTGCGGGCTATTATGGGTTGTTTATTATGGTGGAAATGACCATGCATATCTGACATCGAACGTGAGATCATCTGAGTTTGCATACACAGGCTCAATGGGAGAGGATAGATGAGACGGGCAAAACACGGGGGAATATCGAGTGACGGAATTACAGTCAGGGAAGAGATTTATAGGAAAGGTAAAGATATAGTATGTAAACAAATTGAACAGAAGAGTGATGCCAGGGAGAGGGTGATGTATAAATTGGCGCATATCTGAAGAGAGATAGAAAGAGAGAGAGAGAGAGAGAGAGAGAGAGAACGAGGAACTGAGAGAGAAGAAATATATAGCTACGAGTGATGAAATATAAACATGACAACAGTAGGGAAAGACGTAAGATCTACGTCGTCATAAAAAGATTGATTATATCTTTACACACACTGGCAACAACAATTATGTTTTGTAAGAACAATTTCCAAAAATATCCCAATTATTGAGTATTTAAGAAGGAGTAAGGCTCGATGAAGCAAAGTATTGAGGAACATGAAGTCTATGCGAAGTTTTGTAGAAAAACCAGTAGCTCGGAAAGCAAACCTTATATAGTTGCCAAATCGAGAAGATTTTTTTTTTAATCACAACTTTCTTTGTTCTCTGTTTAGTTTCATAAAATGTATCTGAGCTATTCCTCTCAGTAGTGTGTTTTCTTTTATTGAAATCATATTAATTTGAGGGTATAGACTCACTTTTACGACTTGTGGACTCACATATTTTTGTACTGACCCTGACGTGCAATTAAACACGGTGGTCATGCGGGCATAACAAAAGTTAAAGAGATCCGCAAAAATATATATTTTAAATTTTAAAAAAAGTAGATAGGAAGGACAGATGAGGAATTGTTCTCTAAAGTTTCTTCATTTTATACATCTTCAAATCAAACGTAGGTTGTGTGTACAGCAAATCATCAACATGCTTCCGATATGGATCCCATTTCACAACAAAAACATCACATTATTATGGTTATGATATGAATCTTGTGAAATCGTGACTATTGTGAAAAAGAACGAACGAAATCTTTTTATTTTCAAGTGATTCTTATTTTCTTTATTCGATTTTAAAAAATGTTACATCTGTTCTCAGCTAAGCTTTTGTTCTTTAAACGTACCAGCTATATTCCCTTTCCATGCCCTTGCAAGTTGTACATATAATTATAAAGCATCATATATAGAGCATGGATCATACTGTATCAGTAGGACCTTTTATTGTTGAAGCGCAGAGTATAATGATTAATCATCAGATGCGGTTACGTAATGCAGCGTTAGACCAGAAGCGACGCCACTCCACTTCCCCAAATGAGGAAAATATACTGCCCCACGTTTATATCTGGTGGATTCACGTAGTGGGGGGGGGGGGGGGGGGGGGTAACAGGAATGTGCGCTTATGCAACCTCATTGGCATATCTTCCCTGAATGTGTAATTTTTATTGTGCCCCCCCCCCCCCTCACTTAACAAAAAAAAGTATTTGTAATATCAAACTGATATTGTACGTCTCCTGTGAGATGGATAGAACTTGATTATGAATGATATGAATGCGATCTTTATACACCACCTATGAAATAAACCAAAGCATGTAAATGATTGTAGATATGTTCCTTGGTTTGTACAACACCTTGAATGAGCACGATAATGTCAAAAGAACCATAGCTTATCTTATCGTATGAAATAGTAGTATTGATAGAAGAACTTTTTGAACGAGATTGCCTCGTCTACACTTTCAGAAATCATTGATTAGTGAAAAAAAGGAATGTCTAAAAGTAAAATTCCTTTTTGTAAAACAACAATGGTGTTTAGCATTCTGATTACAAAATAATGCAGCGAAATAAGATATAAGGCAGCTGTTTTCCTGTGTCACATGCACTTATGTAACAGTATTTGGTGACGCCATGCTTTACCAAATCGTGTATCATTATACCAAAACAAAATATTTTCGGAGAAAATACAATGAAGTACCACTATGATTAGAAATAAGAGAACGAAATGCATGGATTAACAAAGAAAAACAAACACAAATATGACAAAAATAGCCATCTGAACATCCTTACCTTTTGTGAGTATTCATACTCGCATCGCCTCCTCTTACGATGATGATAATCCAATCAAATTTATATCTCAATAAAAAATCGGTCACAAATACAATCTAGTTGATCTCTAATGATAAATGCCACCAAGCAAAAATAGAAAGATGGATGATGCGAGAGAGATAGAGAGAGAAAAAGAGAACACGTCTCTCCTCGCCATCCGACACGAACGAAGCTCACAAGCAAGAATGAATCTTAAAGAAAACGCCAAATCATCTTAAACAGTCTCTGTAGCGTTTGCGAAGGAAAAAAAGCAAGCCGTCATGCAAACTACTACGTCGAAGTAAATTTGCATAAGCATTGTGCTGCATGCAACGTGAGAAGATATCAATGCCGGGGTTATAGTTACAAGTGGACAAACTCAGTAATCTTACTGGTACAAAAAAAAAACACACGATGACTTTGAACAGTTAATATCAACGCGCAACAGTTTGATAGTGCTATACACCGAGAATAAATGCTTGTGCCTGTCCAAATATTATTGGTACGCCAGTAAGATTTTTTTACGATGTAACGCTGCAGCTTCGGTTACCACTGTTTTTGCTACCTCGTAAATCATACATTTTCCCCAGGCGCCGTCGTATCATGAGATATATTAATGCATATCATTTACGATGTTATCATTCCATTCATGTCGTTACGTCTTTGTTCTATTTCATTGTAATATTTAATATTTGGTTTCGTTTCCTCTTTTGGTTCGTTTGCAATTTTATAAATTCAATTATTTAGAATGAGCTAGATTTTTATTGATCAAATTCAATTTCGCATTAGTAAAAATTATTCATTTTAATATTATGGCTAGAGTTCAGTTATTGAATATAAAGTGCATTAGTAGGTGCCTCTTGATTCGCTTCATTCATACAACATACAAAGACACCCCGTCATGTTATGCAGCAAGTTGCAGTCCGAGAGTCATGACTATTATATTCATTAGAAAACGTCGCTTAAATTTTCGACGATTTTCTCTCTGTCTGTCTGTCTCTCTCTCTCTCTCTTTCTCTCTCTTCCCCCTCTCTCTCTCTCCCTCTTTTTTCCCTCTCTCTCATCTGTATATAATGTATACATAGATAGAGAGAGAAAAGAAAAACACACACAAAACAAATCACTCCGTTAGACACAGAAAGTTCAATACTTCGCCTATTAAAGGCTTCTTCAGGAAATGATATACACGTACTTGAGTACCAAAAACCCACTAAGGATGTAGTGCATAGCGCGTAATTATTGTCAAAATGCGCGAGAAAGGGAAAGACAGAGAGAGAGAGAGAGAGGGAGAGAGAGGAGAGATAGATAGGGGAGTGAAAGACAGTGTTGAAGAAAAATAAAGAAAGCAAACGATAGGAAGAGAGAGAAAAGAGAGAGAAAGAGAGAGAGAGAAGTAAAGGAGAGAAAGAAAAGTATATATATATATATAGAGAGAGAGAGAGAGAGAGAGAGATACAAGGAATGAAATATCATTATATATATATATATATATATATATATATATATCATTATAATTTATGCGATATAATATCCACGTATTGGCATATGAAGACACAAGAAATAAGCAAAGTCATTTCATGCTTTCATCCAATGTTTATTTGTTCCTGTCACGAATTTCCGACACTTCCTAGTACCTTTATCAAGTGATAATGACAAAAATGTTATCCTTTTCAAAGACACTGCGCAATTAGTTTATAAGGAAGTGGTAAGTAACTAGGTGCATTGTCTTGGAAACGCTTTTCAGCTCAAAATATCTCAAGTTTGAAACGTCACAGAGACGTCACAATAAAAAATAAACGTTTCTCAATAATTATGATGAGAAGCTTATGAGTTTTAGCGGCACTCTTCACAATGCGGCAAAACTAGGTGCCAAATATATAAGCACAAGGTTCCCGATGAGAATATCAAGCTATCAGAAAGCTGCGAAATCAGACCCCCCCCTCCCTGTAACTATGATGTAACTAATGATGTCTGTGCTATTAAATGTGGAAAATGCCAGAAAATGCACTGTGTAAAATGGACTAAACTGACAAAACGCATGATGCAAAAGGCCGACGCTGCCTTTAAAAGCATCTGGCGAGTGATGGCGAATCAAGGTCGTGTTAATAATACATGCATTACAGACATGATAGAGATCCAATCGGTAGTAAATCGCTTCATCTCTCTTTCACTCACTGTCTCAAACCCGATTTGGCATAAAACTCATTCCATAAACAGTGACCGCTGCATCAAAAGTGTGTGTCTCGTATAAAGGAGTGCATATATTTGCGTGCTTTGTTTTCTACACACGCACATGCATACAGCGTAGCCAAATGATGATATCTGTACACTTGGGACACATTTGAATGTAAAATTCGCCACCCTAGATTCATTGAACTATTCGAGACAATGGCCAGATATTTTTTCATTCAGAGCCCCCCCCCCCCCCCCCCATATACCAGAGCCACGTAACACACACAAAAATATATTAGCAATTGATTTCTATTTTGCGATTGTTCGCTATGTCATTGTATGCAATTGATCACAGAATATCAATCGTCCGATTGATTGATTAATAATTATTGATTGATCGTCCGATCAATCGCTAAGCTTTATGTTTGTATAGCGTTCAAATGCATGAGTAGAAAAAGCAATATTTTGGGACACACTTTTGATTTTTTTTTTTTAAATTATTATTTTTTTTTAATTTATTTATGTATTTATTATTATTATTTTTTTATTTATTTATTTATTTATTTTTTTATTTATTTATTTATTTTTTTTTTTTTTTGGGGGGGGGCTTTTTGATGTTGTTTTTTTAGCGGGAGGGGGACACACTTTGAACACTTTGTTACCTTATAGACGTTTGACGCCGTGAATTCTTAAAACGAAATAAGCATTAAAATCCTTAAAATGGCAACTTAAAAAAAGCTCTTAACCATTGTATTGCATATCTATTGTTAAAGTAAAAATGTTTTGACGAAATTATTTTACAAGAAGAATTAAAAGATTCTTAAAATGATTATCTGAAGAAGAAAAGTCGAGCAATAACCTAATAATTTCTTGCCATGAATAAGTAAACATACTGTAACTGTATACAGTACTTGTATAAACAAAAATTATGTTGATAATTGATATGTTTTGACATTCAACAGGAGATCTAACCTATTCAAAATGGCATTTATCCAATGGAGATATGAACTTAGTTTGTATGTCACACAACAGAAATGGGGTTCCGATAACAACACTAAAAATATGATTATCTCTAATTGAATTATTTGATTATTGAAGCATCATGAACATTAATGACTAGAAAGCAAAGTGGAATAAACAGTTTTTCATATTTTCTATTCCTAATTTTAATCCAGGAGAAGTGTATCCAAGTAACATCAGGAGTTAAAATCGACATTTCCCCAAAATTAATCGTATCTCCGGGATCTCTTTCAATCAATCCCATTTTAATAATCAATGCTAACTTACTATCAGTTATATGTTATAGAAAGGTAAAATCCACTGCAAGATACAATCAATAGTAGCAAGAAAAGAAACATCAGATTTTGCACAGGGTAGTACGTCGATTTTGATGTTACAAGGCCAACTTATAACTATTGTTGTCAAGCGAGTTCTACCATCTTTATTACACATACCATGTCCTTGAGCATAATAAGCAGTATATATATTTTATTACTTTATCCAATTGTTAAGAGTTTGTAACTTTTATATTGCTTTAGTGCTTAGTATATGATATTTAATAACCCGTCGCTATATCACGTAATGTGTCAAGAAGATGGGGGGGGGGGGGGTTGGCGCCACGCCATTTTTAAGAAATGGCAACAAGTGAACTACATTTATCAAATTTGAGTATTGTGCGAGTTTGTAATATAATCTTTTCTCCTCAAAACATTCGTATTACTTGCAAACTAAAAGCAAACACCAACGAGATTTTCTAGAATTAACCTCAATCAATTTCAATAGATTTGCCCATCATCTTTCGAAGTGTTCCAACATTACAGTGACATGATTTCTATAAACAATTTTAATTTACAAAGTGATTGAAATTTGCTCTGAGTTGATTTCTTGAATTTTGGCGATCATGTTAAGACAACAAATAAATAAAAAGTTGAGCCCCAGAGAGATGACAAAAGGGGGATCGATGTATACTGTGTGAAAGCGTCATTACGAATGGCATTTACTGCGCAATCGTTCACGTGATCTCTTGTGTCCATGTATAGTACATGTATACACAAGGTCATTTACTATCATAAAACACGTACTCAGTCTACAACGACATTAGGTAACGAAGCAGAGGAATGCACAGGATACAAGATCGCAAAGACTTTCAAGAAACCAAGTCAAGGGCAATTTTAACACCCCATTGATTGCCTGTAGAAATTATGTTCGGATTACGTAATACGTCATTGTTCGCATCTTTCAATAGATAAAGAACAAGGCTAATTTCAATTCAATTTGATTTCGGCTTTATTGTAAGTAAAACATGCAAAAAGTCCAAAGACTAAATTTCGGACTTAATACGTAAATAAATTAATATTCGAAAGTATAACATTTATTTCATTTTTAAGGCTATTGAAATTGCCCAAAGTTGTTTTTCGAAAGTCTTTACGATCTTGTTGGAAAGAGTTTGTCGTAATAATATTCTTTGCCACCTACCTTACTCAGATTCTGAATTTTCATCTGACCGACACAATCTGGAACAAAACGAAGAAAAAAGGGGATAAGAAAATTAGAGAGAAATGAGCGTAAAATTGGACAAGGATATTAAAACAGGAGACACTATTTACAGATGTTTCATAATTCCGAAACACTGATTTTCGGAAAATGAAGTTTTTCTATTATTCCGAACATTAATTTGTTGCATTACTCCGAAGTTCGTTTATCTGAAGGTTCATAATTCCGGAAATGGAATATGATTCATCCGAACATTTGTTGCATTATTCCGAAAGCTTCTTTTATCTGAAGATTCATAATTCAAAAAAAAAATGAAAAAGGGTTCATTATTCCGAAGATTCGTAATCATCTGGTAATGCTGTATGATTCCAAATTTTGTTTCATTTTCGGAATAACGAACAATCGGGAAACGACATGCATAAACTATGAAAAAGACCTTTACAAAATAATTCATATTAATGAGCGCCGACAATATTAAACAACAACAACAAAAATGGATTCATAATTCTACTTACCAGTAGAATTTCGACAAATGGGACTTTTAAAAAGCTTCTCAGAATATTATTGTAAATTGCTTTGCTTTATGTTTCATTTCTTTTTTCTTCTTGTCCAAATTCAATTACCATAGTTCAATTTTATTTTTCATTACGATCATTGTCTTGATTAGACGTCAACAGATAAGAGTACCACGGCTGATATTGCCATGGCAACCGAGGAGAATGTGTTTCAAGAGTGTACTTTATATCGTTACGTAACCATCCCGTAATTTGTTTTTCCAATACAATATCATAATGAAAATGCTGTCCTGTTAATACAATTGGATGAAATTGATGAAAAAACTACCTGAGTTTTTAATAAGTATATTACTAGGAAGACAAAATACTATATTATTTGAATTAGTTTTATCATGATTATCATTATCTCATTCGGTTTCTGCTTTACCTGGAAGGGAAAGGGCGAACTTAATCACTATAAACCCTTTGGGGCTTTCTCTCCCTGTATACATGATATAATTAATTTTAATCTATGAGAAAAAAGAAATCAGCGACCTGATATTATTTGAACTAGTTACATGTCATGTTGCTCTTGATGCAGTGGTTGATAGAGTTGTTTTGTAATTTATGTATATGGAAATATATAGAGGAGAATGTAAGGAGAACGGTACTCGGGGGGTACCAATCACCTCAGCTAGAATGTAAAAACTTAACACAAAGAATCTTTACCAGACATTCCATGAGTTAACGGCAGGTTAGCAGTGAATTTAAAGGCCCGGTCACACCGCCAGAACTTTGCTGGAGCGTTCCTTGAGCGGTGAAAAAATTCATCACCGCTCGTAACTGTTCACCACCGTTTAACAGAAGTTGGCCCCCGTTAAGGCAACGCCGTATACGCTCGGCCACCGCTGATGGTCCCTCCTACCGCTCCGAAAGTTTTGAGCTGCACAAAATATTGCGAGCGGTGAGGAGCGGGCAATTTTCCGCTCCGGCAAAGTTCACCACCGCTCCAACAACGCCCAGTCAAAGTTTGGCACCGCTAGACGCAAGTTCGTGGACGCTTGGGTCCGCTAGGCCAACGCAGAAATCTTGAACGCTGGACCACCGCTGCTTCGCCAGCTTTGCCCGGGCGGTGATTAAACGTTGCACAAACTTTGGTGGAGCGGTTGTAAGCGTTTTACGAGCGGACACGGGATTGCTGGAACGGTGTCGGGCGTTGAAGCAGCGATCCATTGCGGTGATGAACTTTGGTTTGGCGTTGGTATGGAGGTGTCGGAGCGGGACCAACGCTCGCTACCGTTAAACCAACGCTAAAGCAACGCCGGCTTCAGCGGTGCACCGCTAAGGCAACGCCCGTGTTTTCGATTTTTTTCCCCATTTTGTGCGCGGTGACGAGCGTTGTCGAAATTCGGCCCCCTCTCCCTACCGTTCAAGGAACGCTCCAACAAAGTTCTGGCGGTGTGACCGGGCCGTCTTTTTCTTTGTAACCAAGCCTAGGCAGAAACCCCTTTTTGAAGACTTTGAAAGAGACTGCAAGTATCGGACTTGCATTTTCTTACTCAGTCACCTTATTTTTAAATAAGCAAAAGAAAATTTCGTAATATAAACTTCTGCCGAGGTTCGAACTCTTGGTTCTTTCACCAAGAGAGGACTGGATTATCCGATTGCGCCACACAGAACAGCTGCTCGAGGCCCTTGCTCGTTTTATTATATCGCTATAATTCGTTTTCATGAATATTTATGCAAACTAGTCTTGACGGAATAAACCGTATTAGTATGAAAAAATGCGAAATCTGCCTAGGCTTGGTTACAAAAAAAAAGACGCCTACGGGTGCGTCGACTATTTTACCCACAAGTCGCTTTTATGTTTACTGAGAGTGTATTTACAAATGCAGTATCTTTTTATAGAAGTAATAATAGAAGCTTATATTCTAGATATAGTATTGCGACATGGAACCTCTAATATACCATGCATACAGAGCAAAATGGATTTGGTGATTGGTACCCTTTAAAGTCCGATTATTTAATAACAGGGGAGCATTTCATCATGTGTTTTGTCTGTGATTTTTACCGACAACTGTTATAAGCTACTGAAATCCTTGCATCTGATTGGCTGAGAGCAAATTTGTCGGTAAAAATCACTGACAAAACATTTGATGAAACGCTCCCCAGATGGTTAGTCGACTATTTTTTTTAATGTGCACTTTCTGTTACATTTTCATATGGTGATACATTGAAATTAGATCCAATGTCCCACAGAGGAGGCAATAACATAGCGATTTGAATGAATTAAAGATGAATGGATGTATTCATACATGCATGAAGTGTGACGATAAAATGCAAGGAAATAAAATACGTTTTAAAGGTCTTCCTTGATGTCTCAGTATATGTATATTATTGAAGAATTAGATTAAAATTATGTAATTATAATTCTAATTTCCTTGAATGACGTTAGAATAAAAGGAAATTCGAATGGTGATTACAGATTTTCAAACGAAAGGCCAGACACTGTCTGATTCGTGGATGACACGGAGTATTCGATTCAGACCATGATACCGTTTCTTTAATGGCGCCAATTTCCCGGCGCGAATGATATCCGGGGTATATCCGTTAGCTGTAGCACCATCTCAGGTGCGTGTATCCGTATTGGTTCGCCCACTTGTTGATTTATGAGCAACGCGGGAAAGGAAGGGATGGAGAGTATGAATAGAGGAAGAGGAGGAGAAGGAGGAGGAGGAGGAGAGGAAGGAAGAGGGGAGAGGAGAAGATCGAAATGGGAAGTGTGAGAATAGGATATAAATGTAATAGACGACATTGAAAAATTGTGAGATTGGGAATGGGAATGGCGGAGAAAGAGTACTAGGGAAGAGAATGAACAGAAGATAATTAGAAGATAATTACAGATAAGAAGGATAAAAGACGAGAGCTGAGAGAGAGAGAAAGAGAGAGAGAAAGAGAAAGAGAAAAAGAGCCAGGAAAACCCTGATGTCCTTAGCATAAGAGAGGAAATCCCGGTATTACGAGAAAAAGAAAGAGACAAGGAGAAAGGAGAAATCCGATCGTGAGTTGAGGAGAGCGTTGTAAGGCAAGAGAGAAGTGGAGCTAAGTAGAGAGAGAGAGAGAGTGTGTGTGTGTGTGTGTGCGCGCGCGCGCGCGAGCGTGTGTTTATGTGCGTGTGTGCGTGTAGAGAGAGAGAGGTAGAGGGAGAAGAATGAAGAAAGGGAGGGGAGATGGATAGAGAATGAGAGAGGGAAGAAGGAGTATAAGAGAGAGAGAGAGAGAAAGATAGGGAGAGAGTGAGCTGCAAAGACAGCGTATGGGAGAGAGAGGGAGAGAAAGGGGACAATTTTTAAATGTCTTCGAAGATTATTACAGAAACCAAAAAAACAACACACAGAAGGGAGGCAGAAAAGCAAAAAAATCGAAAGGGAACAAGAGGTGCATGGGAGAGAGGGAATCAGAGCGAGAGAGAGAGAGAGAGACAGACAGAAGAGAGCAGGCGATGGAGGTGAGATGATCATCAGGGAGTAAGCATAGAAAGCTCTAAAGGTCAACAAATTAGTTTGTCGGTCGTCATCAGTCAAACACATTTATCTCATCTAAGGGTTTATAGATCCCTTGACAACAGTAAGTCATTTTTTTTCCTTGATTGGTCATATTCATTCATATCCGTCCTCCATTCATTACCACAGATTATTTCACCGGGGCCTACAACTTTACAAGCTTGCTTTCATGTAGGTCCCATCATATATCTCTCAGTAAAATGACTGCATTATATTGACCATTTACCTTTATGTTATTTATGTATGTATCTATTTTTTGAAATGTAAATGTATATGTTCATGAGAAATATGAAAATAAATGAAATGAATGAAAATGAAATGAAATGAAATAGATTGGCGGAGTGTCATCATAATCATTCATACAATGCTATATTTTTGCAGTATACATATAAACTAGTCGGTTCTATAAAGCGTATAAGTGTTATTTTTAAATTCTCATCTTACATTACATAACTATATATTGTGAGATTGAATTATTCAAAAACAAAACACTTGAAGATGTTGGGATGAAAGTGTTAATACAGAGAACATGAAATAATTAAGATGCTCAACTTTAAAGGTATTATTTATATCCACTATCTGCCCACGACAACCGAATAACGTTAATGACCTTAATAACAAGCTGCGATGTTCAAATACAAAGACAAGATTTACGTTTTGTTTCCTGATTATTGACACTGCCTTCTATATTATAACAGCCATCACGATTATCATGAGATAATTTTTCTTTGAGCAGAGGCTCTAATATGATATTAAAACAAAATACGATGTGTCTTGTGTCAAGCAAAAAGCTTGAATTTTGGTGTGAAATAGGACAAGCTGTTACGCCCGTTGCAGTGGAAGCGTCATTTACGTGACGTAGGACCGCGTCAGTGATTGGTCTCTGACGTACCACGTGATAGTGTCATCGTACAAGAGGTGAATGCAAAACAAACAGTGCAAACATTGAATAAGTTGCGTTGCATTACTTGCGCATGGGCTAATTGCCTTCGAGGACTTGATTGGCGCAAGCTGTAACTCAATCGTGTGCAGCGGGCATTAGTCGATACCGGCTAGATCCTGCATGTATCCCTACATTTTGCTTGACCTGGGGAGCGTTTCATCAAGTGTTTTGTCAGTGTCGGTAAAAATCACTGACAAAACACTTGATGAAACGCTCCCGAGGAGTTGTGTCTGAAAACGATAGACACGTATTGCACAAAAAATCTATAGGAGTCTGTCTGTTTGTCTGCATGCGTACTCAACGGACACGACGAGACAATATTTCAAACTTCTTTGAACACAAACAGTTAAAATTAAGGACAGAAATAGGAGGAGAGATCTCGGGATGATGTACATTACGCATTTGACCTTCTGAAATTTGATGATGCTATCATGAGTGACGTAATGAAAGTAAAGCAGCGAAAAGAGAGAGAGCGAGAGAGATAGAAACTAACCCCAAAAGCACGGCTCACAAGAGACGTATTTTGCTGACGTTAGGGCCGCGTCAGTGACTTGTACGGTCTTTTGGGAGTCATGAAAGTGTGATATCGCTTAAAAAGTGATTGCAAAATGAACGGTGCAAACAACACTTTTAATAACTTGCGTATGGGTCAATTGCCTTTACAGGATCGATTAGAGCAGGTACTGACGCCAACGAAATGACGCCTCGTGTGAGCCGGGTTTATGACCATGATTTCTGCCCACGAACGCCTGCATTGGGTACATGACTTGTGTACAGCTATAGCTATGATATTCAAGATATATCCGCTGGGAAGATAATGTGATTTATAAGAGAGATGACTAATGAGGGATCGATCAAGCAATGGAGGTCGAGAAAGCACAAAGTAAAGATGAAATAAAAGAGAGGGAGAGAGAGAGGGGGAGGGAGAGAAAGAGGGAGGGTGGAAGGGAGGGAGAGAGAGAGAGAGAGAGAGATGAGCGCTATCGATCGAGTTCTCATAAAATTGTCAATTTTGTCATATAGCAAGAATCCTGACATCACCCATGACCTTGGGGAACTTATGAGCTTTTAAAGGTGCTATTCTGCTTTTAAAAATAAATATCTAAATATTCAGTCCTAAAGATTCTCATGTGCCATATAATCAGCCTATCCAATTCCTTTGAGACAGCTTCTTTCACAATTCAATATAATGACCAGAACTCAACTTTATCTTTAATGTTTCCTCATCTTATATTGTTAGAAAAATCGATAAAACTCAGTTTCTGTTACTAGCATTTCAAACTGTTATGCATTACCCTGAAAGGCAAGTCTCAAATCAATACACATTATTTCTTATTTAAAAATGCATGTGGATTTGAACGGCCCCTGCTTGCTACCCGTGAGTCTAAGATTGTAAATATGTGTAATACACGATAAAACTTAACACAGGTAATATTCGGGGGTAGGTCCAGGGGGGTGTTTCACAAAGAGTTAAGCTTGACATAAAGTCATGCGTAAGTGCCGATGCGCATACGGTATTAAACGCGTAATCTCATTGGTAGATTACCCAGTAGCGCGCGTCCCCTGAGCATGATCTGACCAATGCGATGATGCGTAATATACAGCAAGCAACTAGGAATTTAATTGCGACTTTGGCCCGAATTCACAAAGGAGGTTTAAACCATGGGTAAGGTTTAAACCTCCGTAAGTGTACTAAAATAAGCGTAAATAAGCGCACATTGTCCATGCGCGCGCTCAAAGTAAACATATGATTGGATCGGATTCCGCGTGCACTTACGCTTAAAAAACCCAGGAGGGTTTAAACCATCGTTTAAACCAAATCTCCTTTTTGAATTCGGGCCTTTAAGTCCAACTTAACTCTTTGTGAAACACCCCCCTGGATTGTCAAGAAGCGGGGGGGGGGGTGAATATTTCCCCACATATGAATATGAATTATTAAAGTCCCGGTAGCTCTTTTAGACTCGTTCATCGCTGATAGACGATAGACATGATAGATGAGGTACGTATGAGAGGGGTTACAATGACAATGCAACATTTTCTCTCAGGAAGGGGACCGCGGCCTGGCCTCCACTCCCTTTGGTCAACTTATGGTGTTTAAAAATAATGGTATAGATGATTTTATTTTCTTTCCAACTACTTTTTGAGCCTTGCAGTACCTTGCAGACTATTCCTTTGTTAGAAATATGAATATCTTTACTGTTTTATGAACTTAGGAGACGAATTTCAAAACCGATGATTGGCAACTATTAAGAAAGATTTAAAGGATCCTTTGTTCGAATATGAATGTCCTGTTTTATTTTAGGATAGAGATGAAATGCAGTGTGTTTGAAGAAATGAATTCATTGTTTGAAATAATATCTGTGAAAGTAAAAATGATACCAAATATCAATGGAATTGTATTCCATCGATCTTATCCGTAAAGACATTATCCCTTAAAAAAAAAATTTCATAACCAAACGTATTTACCATTTATATCCATATCTTCACGAATGATCGAAGTAATTATGTGAAGGTGCATATATAGATGTACAGAAATTAATTATGCACGAGGCGCTAAAAGCAGACATGCTTATCAAGATGAAATAAAATCCGTGCATGGCTTTGAGTGTAATAAATTACAATTAGGTTAGCATCATAAAAAGCCGTTTGGCGTTTATGCACGAAGGTAATGCAAACTAGAGCTATCGATCAAATTTAATATAATGTTTTGACAGAGAGGGAGGAATAAGGGGGTTGGGTTCATTATATATATATCCCCTGGCTTTTTATCTGAAGCATGCACATGTTAATTTGCTGATGGGTGATGAAGTGAAACATGTAACACCTGTTGGGCTAAATTATTTCCCATTAAGTGCAGTCAAATAGGAACCGTGATGAAAATCGTTTAATTCAATAGAATGTTCTTAATATAAATATATGGCCTAATGAGTATGTTATGGGTAATTCACATTTTGCTATCCTGCTTTATAACTCTTTGCTTCATTGATTCCATGATGTATATTTGGTGTTAAGATATTTTGTGTAGAATAGTGAAATGGAAGCAAGGAAGAGAGGGGAGGGGATGAGAAAGAGAGACAGAAAGGTAATGGGTGAAGACATATGGAGAGATACAGAATCAAGTTACAGAGAGAAAGAAAGGTAGTTAGAGAGTGTGAAAAAGATAACATATTGGGCAGAGTGAGAGAGATATATAGATATATATACATTGTCGGATCCAGGGGGGCACTTCCGGCCCGTGCCCCCCCCCCCCCCACCCTTTGGAAGAAAAGTATGCATTTTGACCATAGACGATCCGCCATTTTCTCGATTGTGCCCCCCTTTTAAAATAAAGACCTTTTTTGCTTGTCAGTGAATTATGGAAGGAAACTGGACCCCATAACCCCCCCCCCCCCTCCCCCACCACTGACCGACATTTCGAGAAGCTGGCGAGACCAAAAAAATATGGGTCCACCTTTTGACAAACCTGCATTTGTGTGCCCCCTCTTATACTCAACCTGGATCCGCCCCTGTATATATATATATATATATATATATAGAGCAACAATTGGCTCACACTCTTTAACATGGTGGGGTAGTGTACTCGGGTGCTAATTATATAGAGGCAACAAAATGAGTACATCTGTAGACGTAGCTGTTGGTACCACGCTTTTAATTAGCTTTCGGGCAATAAGCCCTTCTTCAGATCTACATGAGTACGACAGAAACGGCAAAAAGAATAACTAAGATATTTGAACGCATATTATATACACAACAAACAATAATATAATATATAATATATAAAGGGAACATATAATGCGATACAACTAGTATATATATATATATCTTTGTTTATTGACTTCTTCGACGTCGTTATAGGGTCTTAATTACACCCATGAATATGTTCATATATTCTAGTTATACTAGTTGTATCGTTAGTTATTCTTTTTGCAGTTTCTGTCGTACTCATGTAGATCTGAAGAAGGGCTTATTGCCCGAAAGCTAATTAAAAGCGTGGTACCAACAGCTACGTCTACAGATGTACTCATTTTGTTGCCTCTATATATATATATATATATATATATATATACAATGAATGAATTCCAGAGAAGACATTGGTAATGCATTGAATTCCAACTTTTATATATTTTCACCAAATTTTCGATCCTCACGGATCTTCCTCAGGGTAGTGAACAAAGTGAAATGTGTATGAGCGCTTATTTTTAATTTCATTAAAAATAAGCGCTCAAACCTTTACCTAGCAACTAAGCGCGTTACCATGGTATATTACATTGTCAACTTTTTCTGAGCAGAGCTTCACGTACACATTTCACTTTGTTCATTACCCTGAGGAAGATCCGTGAGGATCGAAAATTTGGTGAAAATAAATATAAAAGTTGGAATTCAATGCATTACCAATGTCTTCTCTGGAATTCATTCATTGTATCTCTCTTCATGATTTTCCAACACGCGGTTATGAAATATCATTATATATATATATACATATATATGATTATAGTCCATGTATTGGCAAAATTACGAAACAAGTAGAACACAACTGAAATTTATTCGATCCGAATTTTCGGGGGCCTGAGATTGCGTTCGCTTATAATAGACAACATCTTTGTTATTATTTGTATGATCTTGCATTGTTAAGTTTATATCCCTGAAGAAGGGGGAGGCCCCAAAAATTTGGATCGAATAAATTTCACTTGGAAATTAATGCATTACTGTTGTGTTCTACTTATATATAGAGAGAGAGAGAGAGAGAGAGAGAGCGAGAGACAGACAGATAAACACAGAACGAGGGGCGGAATAAAAAAAGAGAGAGAGAGAGAGAGAAGAAGAAAGGAGAGTGAAGGGGTGGGAATCGTGGGGGGGGGGGGGGGAGCTATTCTGAGATCGATTAATCACTCGGTTATATTTTTTCTTCACATGGAGACAGCCACGAATGGGGAATACGTTTTCTCCATAACCTTCGGAAACTTTGTTTTTCTTAGAAATCTATCCCTGATTTCTTTTTAAATCAAGATAGTTTGAATTAAGAAAAAACCTACCCAGAATATCAATACACCTGATAACAGTTACGCAGTAGAGACGTTGAAATTATTCGATATGAGTCGAAATATGTTCAATCTATGGCAGGGGTGTCGCTCCGTGTCCATTATTGAGGGATGACCGGCGAGGGAGCCAAGCCAGTGGCGTATCAAGGGATTATGGCACCCGGAGCAAAAAATGAAGTTACCCCCCCCCCCCCCCCGAGTGCCCAAACTTATCTACGTTAACGAGGGAACAAAGTGACCGAGCGGCAAATTTTCAATTTTTAACCCTAAAAAACGCAATCTCATTTTACTCAGGAAATTTTGCAATTGACCACAGCAATTGAGCGGTAGAGAAGCTCGAATTTAATACATTGATAAGCAGTTTTCTACAATCGGGAGCAAAACTAACGGAAACCCTATAAAGGCTTGAGAAAGAGTCGAGAAATTCAGCAAGGATACCTTAAGTTGTAATTTCTTTCAAAAGTTGAACCTTTGCAAATGCTGTTTTATATACACTTTATCCTATTAACTTACAATATATAGCGAGCAAAGCCAGTTACATCAAGCTGTTTCAAATTTTGAACCCTTTAAGCTATTAAGAACTATATAGGCCTACTGGGGGCGCAAAATTACGAAATCCTGAAAGAAAATAATTATGCGAGGGAGCAAAGCGACGAGCTTTGGAAAACTTTCGCATTTCAAACGTGCAAAAAGTAGATTTCTAGTGCATTTACCCTGCGGATTTTGGGGCGCATTTTTCCCCCTCTTTTTTTTTTCTCTCCTTTTCCGGTTTTTGCGCCCCCACCAAGTGACGCCTGGGGCACGCGCCAGCATGGTCAAAACACGCGGAAGTTTGTGCACAGGGGTCATATCATGCAAAGTTGCGAGTGAAGATAGCAGCGAGTGAAGATAGCAGCGAGTGAAGCAGCGATTGCGTTCACATCACAAATAGTCACAAGCGCGGTGGGTGGTCTACCGCAAGGCATCGATGCTTTGTCGCTGGATCCTGAGATTTACTCCTGCCAAACTC
Organism: Heliocidaris erythrogramma; assembly: GCA_025617745.1. NCBI lineage: Eukaryota > Metazoa > Echinodermata > Echinoidea > Camarodonta > Echinometridae > Heliocidaris > Heliocidaris erythrogramma. The sequence goes on from CM046867.1 coordinate 38,870,745, forward strand.
GCTGCCAGAATAGTTTCGAAACCTAGCTCCAAATCGCTTCTATCTCGTGACTATCTGCGTTCAGACAGCGATTGGTCTTAAAACTATCTGGTCATGACCAAAATAGTCTCGAAACCTAGATAGCATCGATGCTATCGCTCTACGTGTGAACCCTCCTATTATAACACAGTCGATGCGCCTCGCGTACAATTAGGCGGGTTCATTCGAAGCTAGAATGGCTACCACGCCTTCTTCCCTCTCTAGTTATGCCTTTCTCGACATTCCTTTCTCTTCTCATACAATCCCTTCCACCTGCCTAAAATATTCAAACCCTCCCGCTTCCGCGGGCTCGTGGCAACTCGCCACAGCACCTGTTACGTAATCATTCATGAATACGCATATACCAAATTTTCCAGCTCTACTATGTAAAATACAATTATTTGCAAATTTTCATAAAGAAGTTGCTTCAGACAACCTCGAAACCTTTTCATGATGTTCATTTGAGACACCAACAACTACAGCATTTCGCTAGACGAGAGAAATGTAGTTATTTTGATCCGCTCATGACGAGGGAAGAATAGCAGATAAGACATACCGGTATAGTTTGGAAGCATCAATGAGGAAAATTATATTTATAAAATCTTGATCAAAATGAGCTTTGACCTGCAGTTGAAGCATGTCAAGTAGAAAGATGAATATGTCTTTGATTCCTACTTGGTTGACTCCTTTCAAAGCTAAGCTATGTAATGGAAATGGCAAATTTTTTGACAACGATGGAGAAGAACAGAGAGACGTGTTGAAGGACAGTGAATCTCCGACACACGAAGGTACCAAGTATAAAGATCAAGGAACAAGGAAGGCAGTTAGTGATAAAATCGGGTCAGCTTTTGACGTCCAGAATCAAAGATAATTTGGAATCAGGTATGACTGAAATGCAACGAATGCCCAATTTACACTTGCCCGCAGTTTGGTTCCCACAGGCCCGCATTATTGCATACCAGTGCGTGCCATTGAGTGGTCATCGCCGAATAGACCGCTTTTGTAATGTATACAAATTTATGCACTTATATTCTCTGGGCACCTAGTAACGAGCTATTCCATGATTTGTTGCTATGTCCGGCAAGCTGTCGGGTTGTCAAGAACAATTAACCTTTGTTTGAAAGGTATGCATAAACTTTGCATGCATTACCGAAACGGTCTATTGGGGCGTCAAGTCTGATTCACGAACAATTTACGCCATGTTTACGGCAAAGTTAATCATTGTTCACGCATCAGTTCGTCATTAATTGTTCGGGATCGACTGGATTAGTACAATGTCTCATTTTCGTAAGGTTTTTGGAAATATCTTGATAGAGACTGCTAAGAATTACAAATTATACATGAACATAAGGATAAAAAAATCATAGAAAATCTTTAGTTTATTTTCATTACAATACAGTGTGCCATTCATGAACGGTTCTATTTAATTGATACTAATCATTACAGTCTTGGAATTGGCAACGAAGTGTAAAATATATAGTCCTTATCACTATTCTGTTGTACAAATTGGCCATTTTTCTGTTAAATTTTGCAATTTTTATTCAAGAAACAAAAAAAAAAACATATTTTTTTCAAACTATGTAGGAGTGAAATAAGAATACTAGTAACTACTGCCAATTTAAGGAGGGAAAGCTGATTAATATTTCTTACGTAGTGATCGGTCGAAATGACCACGTGTTTTGATCACGTGTTTTGATCACATGTTCTACATGCGTAGAATATGCGCATGTTATGCGAAAACTGTGCGGGGAGTATGCGTATACGAGTGCACAGATTTGAGCAACTTATTCGTGAACTAGTCTTGAGCTAGTCCAGAACAAGCGTGCCACTTTGCTTATGGCACGCACTGGAACGGCTACGTTGCGACTAGGTTGCGTAGAGTTCACGGGGTGTTCATGCACGATTGTTGCCAAATAATTTTCTGTCACGCACTTCAAGCTGGTCCGCATCCTCCAGCATCCTCCCGCACGCTGCCACGTATAATTCCCGCACTGACACGAACGATGCGCAAACTATTCGGGAAAGTGCAAAGCAGCATAATAGTTTCGAAAATTACTTAAATGTGTGTGTGTGTGTTTTAATTTGTCTATGGTGTGAATGCGCGCACGCGCGCGCGTGGGTGTGTGTGCGTTGGTGTCATAAGTATGTATCTCTATGGTTGGTGTTCATCGGCAACAGCGGACACTTTTATGAAAACACACCTTCGAACCGAGGACACACACGAAACCGAGGACTGTCCTCGTTTTGATTTACAGTTTGTTGGCTTTATGTTTAGCTTCTAACTACGCTGTTGACATTTCGAGCATTTCTGAGCAGAGTCCACGTTTGGGTGGTAGTGAAATTTTTCGTGGGTATAATTTTTTTTTTTTTTTACTTACGCACTTTATCCAACAGACGGGCACGCCCGGAAAGCATGTTACAATTGAACGGGATTTATTTTTAGTCTTCCAGGATTATTCTCTTCAAAAACAATTGAAAAATAACTGTGAATAGTTAATTATTAATAATTATGAAAAAGTCCACGGTTGGGTAATGCTGACACACTGTCCTCGTTTTCCGGTGGAAACACGTAAGGGTATGTGTGTGTGTGTGAGAGAGAGAGAAAGAGAGAGAGAGAGAGAGAGAGAGAGGAGTGTATGGATGCGTGGTGGGTGTGAGTGTGTGTGCCTGCGCGTGCGTGCGTGTGCGTGCACATTTCACCAAATTTTGAGGATACATTATCCAGGGTGTACAAAGAGGAAGTGGTTATACCAAAGTAAACTATTTTGTGATATAGATGATACATTACAACTGTAAAAAAAATAAAATCGGGTAACCCTCCCCCGGCCCCCCCCCCCAAAAAAAAAATAAATAAATAAATAAATAAATAAAAAATAAATAAATAAATAAATAAATAAATAAATAAATAAATAAAATAAAAAATAAAAAATAAATAAATAATTTTATAAATAAAAAAAATGGTACTATATACAAGTACCTTAGTTATTCCAAAGTTTAAATTCCGATTTATTTGTAAAAGGCCAGTTTTTTGCCGTTGTCTAGGTAATTTAATTGTCCTCTTCCTGAGTTGAACACGTTTTAATTTAATCAAAAATTAAAATTAACCATAATATACTGTTAAGTAAATTAGAAGTAATGGGTTTAAATTCTCTGTACTCTCCGATTCTATGCCCATAAGATGCGGAGTTCCCCAGGGGAGCATATTAGGTCCTATTCTTTTCATGTGCTATATTAATGATATGTGTGTTTGTGTCAACGACAGTAAATTACTTTTATATGCGGATGATAGTGTGTTACTATATTCTGGTACTGATCCTAAGCTGATCGGGGAAAAACTTAGCTTAGAATTATCAAACTGTGTTAATTGGATGACAGCAAATAAGCTTAGCTTACATATTGGTAAAACCGAAAGTATTTTGTTTTGTTCGCGGGGTAGGCTGAAGTATACTGATGATTTCAATATAAGTTATAACAATCAACTCATTAAGAGACAGGATTCAGTGAAGTATTTAGGACTAAATATAGCTAGTGATCTTTCTTGCTCAAGTTTGGTTGTCAAAAAAGCTAATGCTCGTCTAAAATTCTTGTATCGTTATCAAAATTGCATGAACTTAAAATCAAGACGCATTTTAAGTTTTTCCTTAATGCAATGTTTATTTGATTATGCTAATGCGGCATGGTACTGCAGTCTAGGCAAGGTGGATCAAAACAAGTTAAAAATAATTCAAAATAAGATTTAAGATTTATCAATCACTTACCACCAAGAACACACATTGGGAAGAGTGAACTTGAAACAGCTGGTCTTCTTCATGTAAACCTTAGATCACAACAACTTTTAATTCACCATGTACATAAGATTTTTTACTCCAATGCAGATCAAATAATTTTACTCGCTCTTCAAGTGTTCATGGGCATGACACTAGAAATAGTCAATTTAATTTCGTAGTGCCTAAGCGGAAAGGTAAAATTGGAAATTCCTTTTATTTTAACGGTATTCTTTTCTGGAATTCCCTCCCAAATCATGTTAAGTCAGTTAAGAATTGTTTACATGTTAAAAGGGTATTGAAGCATCATCTGAAAAATGTGTGTACTCCATAAATATATTTCTCCTCTCCTTTTTGTAGCTTAGATGGTTTTTTCCTATATTATGTGACTTATGTAACCAACGTTTATTATCGATAGTTTCATTATGATTTTCTGTATATAGTTTTTTCCGTTGAGTAAGTCTTGTTTTCATATTTATGTAATCTTCGCCTACTTTATAAAAATGTTATTATGTTTTTATTTTGCTACTTTAGTACATTCTTATTACTTGTCGTACGTGTACGATGGTCTTGTAGCCGTACTAATGTGTTTTCTTAGTGTATTTTTTAATCAGTTATTTAGGTATAAGGACCCCATTGGAAATAAGCCATTTCGGCTTTCATGGGCTATCCTGTCATGGTACCTGGTTATGTTTGTATCGCAATATACTTGACGAATCAAATCAAATCAAATCAAAGCGGGCATAGTGCTTGTTGTATATGAGGGGTCACTTTGCTGACTTTGTCAGCTACTGGTGCGGTCTCTGACGCGCAATGTGACAAAAAATATTTTGCAAAAATGAATGGAAAATAAATGCAAGGTGAATGCAAAATGCAAAATGCAAAAATGAAAGCAAAATGAATGCAAAAATGAATGCAACATGAGTGCACAATGAATGCAAAAAAATGAATGAAAATGAATGCAAAAATGAGTGCACAATGAATGCAAAAATGAATGAAAATGAATGAAAAATGAATGCAAAAATGAACATCGTAAACATTTCGTTAAATTATAAGAGCATGCACTTCACATAGGCTTGATTAACGTATATATTAACGCAATCGAAATGATGCCTTGTGCGCAACGGGAATACTGGCTTGGGTTCTAAATGAAAGGCATCGGTAAAGCAAAAAAAAAAACTATAAAAAAAACGACATAAAATTAAGAAAAAAGAAGAACAGAAAATAAGCGCAACGCATCCCACTGGGAGGTAGAAATCTGGTAGAAATCGTGTCGTCCGAGACCACCTTTATATGACTCGAGGTAGTCGGGGGGGGGGGGGGTATGTTTCATTACATTTTCCTTTCTCATTTTATGCCTAGCTCAGGAAAAATGTGTCTACTCCATAACTATATTTCTCCTCTCCTTTTTGTAGCTCAGATGGTTTTTTCCTATATTATATGACTTATGTAACCAACGTTTATTATCGATAGTTTCATTATGATTTTCTGTATATAGTTTTTTTTCCGTTGAGTAAGTCTTGTTTTCACGTTTATGTAATCTTCGCCTACTTTATAAAAATGTTATGTTTTATTTTGCTACTTTAGTACATTATTATTACTTGTCGTACGTGTACGATAGTCTTGTAGCCGTACTAATGTGTTTTCTTAGTGTATTTTTAATCAGTTATTAAGGTAAGGACCCCATTGGAAATAAGCCATTTCGGCTTTCATGGGCTATCCTGTCATGGTACCTGGTTATGTTTGTATTGCAATATACCTGACGAATAAATCAAATCAAATCAAAATCAAATCAAATCAAATCAAAGCAACATGAAGAAATTGAAAGACATTAAATAACTGAAAAGCAAATGATGATTTGAAATCATTGCGATTAGCATGTCCAGGCCTTGTAGATGATGGCACATGTTTTGAACGAGAATATTCTCATAAGACAAGACTGCCCACTTTATAATCCTTTACTGTGGAGCATCTATCAATCAATTCTTAGAATCTATATTAGGAAAAGAAGATGTCAAAAAGGAAATCGTTAACGAACGTTCGGTGCTTGCTTAATTTGACCAGAATCTATGGACATCTATGGCGAGCTTGGTTCATGTCCATCCAAGCAAAATGACAGCTTCCACTTGATTTCATCTCGAAGCCTACAAAAATCGTCTTCAGATTGCCATGGTTACCAAGCCAAAATTAAAAGAAAGGAAAATACAGAGGACAGAAGACCTGACGTAGCGCCTTGTATTAATATGCCGGTTCATAAATGTATTCAAATCGTTGATGCTTAACACTTTTATCCCGAGACCCGATGGAGTGACGGAATACTACTGCATTCAGTTGTAACGGGGCATTGCATCTTAAAAGTCAGAATGCAGATTTCGTACATTAGCTGACGCTTTGTCAAGAAAGCCTCTGACAAGCTTTAAATTAGCCCACAATTGACACTTCTATACAGCCAACAGTGAACCTAGAAAAGTTCCGTCCGTTGACCTTTTTTTTTTGTTGATTTGTAGTAAAGTAGTCAAAGAACATTTTCAGCTTTGTTGCCCCTTGCATATCAAAATCCAGTGTGTTATTCGTCTTATGCAGCATAACCTGTGACGCAATAAACGGAGGATATAACAAGGAATTGTATTGTGTCAAAGGTTTCATTGCACAAGATTAAAAACACTCTTAGCGTTGGGTGCAGCGCGCACATACTGCGTAAGTTGTCTTGGATGCTTTAACATTTGCCTGTCTATGTGACGTTTTTGATTTATGCAAATTACGCAAATGCTCCAAGTTGCTTTGGGGACAACAAAGCTGAAATTGTTCGGAGACAACATGGGATCACAAATCAAAAAAAAAATCTTCAAAGGACATAACTTTTCTAGGTTCATAAAATGTCAAGTCGACTAAATGCTAATGCAAATCTTTCTTACTTAAAGATAAAGCTGAGTTCTGGTCACGCGATTACATTGTGAAAGAAACTGTCTCAAAGCAATTGGGAAAGGTTTATCATGTCATATATAGAATTAGTTTATACTGTGAGGTTTTGGAATCATCAACATGATGATAAATTGACCCAATCTCGATGAAAAGCACATGCACTGCACACAGAAACGGGAATATGGGACTGCACACATGGTCGGCGTGAGTGTTCGGCCCGAACACTTCAGCTATTTCTCGTCATACTTTGAATATGAGGGCATTTGAAGTGCAATCATTTCTACTATGATGTACTTCCAAAATGACATGAAAGGAAAAAGAAAGCTCACAAATAATTTTTCACCTTTCCCAGAACTCAACGTTCTTTTTAACATAATATCAATTTATGGCTGGCATCGTCTCATTGTCATTCTATTAATACAGTTTCAGAATCCAAAGATAGGAACAGAAATCAATGACGGGGAGGGCCTGGGGAGCGTTCCATCAAGCATTTTGTCGGTTATTTTTACCGACAACTGTTATAAGCTACTGAAATCCTTGCATCTGATTGGCTGAGAGCAAATTTGTCGGTAAAATCACTGACAAAACACTTGATGAAACGATTAGGTGAAATCATGGGGAGAGGTACCAGCTTTACCCGGTAAATAAATAGCAAATGCCTCCGATTAGGTGGATGATGCTGGAAGGGGTCCTATTTTCTATTGTTCTCCCCCCCTTCTTTTTCACCCCCGCCGTTTCATTGGGGACACGTGCCTCATGCCCCCCCCCCCCCCCCGTAGCTACACCCCGGAAATACACAAATGCTCGTTATCAATGTCCAATTATTGCTGTAACCTTGCTCTATCCATTGCGACAGGCAGTTAGAGAAAATGACCTCAGTGGAACGAGGTTACAGCAAATAACCTCGTAAAATGTATGAGGGCACTGATTGCATGAGGGGGCTCCGTTCATATCGAGCTTGTTCTGTATAAAGGTACTCTGATCGAGCTGTCCGTATGACTGGACAATATATCATTACGTATGGCGTAACAAATATGCATCCTGTCGTACCTTTAATCTGTTTCTATACTTTGCTTTCCAGGAATATCACTGTCTGTTGGAGCTGTGGATTGACCATTCATTCGAATCATGTACAAATTTGCTTAAAAATATATTTCAGTTGGTTGATTTGTACGTAGTGGATAACCACAATATTCGCCCCTGTTGGGCAATCGTAGCTTGCTCTATATATTCAGCGTTGGTAGTCAGGGCATCAATACAAAAAAGAAAGAAGGAAAAGAGGTCTGTCTGTGTAAGTGAGAGGGAGAGAGAGAGTAATATCGCAAGAAGAGAGAGAGAGAGAGAGGGAGCGGGGGAGTGAAAAGAGCATGGTAACGGAAACGAGAGAGAATTGGGATAGATGTACTTTATATACAGCCATGGAAAATATATTAGACCAAGAATGGTTACTGTGTTATTTTTGTGGTAAGAAGGACATAAAATATCATAAAAGCAAGGTACATTTGCTGGAATTTGTTATTCCTTCATTGAAATACAAAGATAAATCATTTTCATTAGTTTGATAACAATAGTACATGATTGATGTTTGGAGATTCTCGCAAAGCCGAGCTGTCCTATAATAAATCTAGCAATTATCTAATCAAAAATTTAAAAAAAGTGTATTGTGTTTCCTTTCCCAGTCGTATGTAATAAATTATTTTGGGCTGTGTAATCCTATAGTGGGTTTATATTGAGTCACAATCATACTAATGCCTGGGCCCTGTTTCATAAAACTTGTCATCAATGACAAGTTGCAATAACTGTTATAAGCTACAGACATCCTTGCATCTGATTGGCTGAGAGCAAATTTGTCGGTAAAAATCACTGACATGACTGACAAGACACTTGATGAACTGCCCCCTGGAGCACACGAGGTGTCCAGGGCCCTGTTTCATAAAACTTTTCATCAGCAACAAGTTGCAATAACTGTTATAAACTACTGAAATCCTTGCACCTGATTGACTGAGAGCAAAATGTCGGTAAAAATCACTGACAAGACACTTGATGAAATGCCCCACTGGAGCACACGAGGTGTCCAGGGACTTCTTTCATAAAACTGATCATCAATGACAATTTACAATAACTGTTATAAGCTACTGAAATCCTTGCATCTGATTGTCTGAGAGCAAATGTGTCGGTTAAAATCACTGACAAGGCACTTGATAAAACGCCCCCTGTTCCGACGTAGGACTTGATAAGCGATTGGCGCGGTCTTCGACGCGCCATTTTGAGAGCAATATCGTAGAAATAATGATTGCAAAAATGATCAGCTCGAACATTGCGTTGCATTAATGGTGCATGGACTAATTGTCATTAGCTTGATTAGCGCATGTAATAACGCCTATGAATAACACTTCGTGTGCAACGGGCATTATATACTCTTAAAACTATCTCACACGAGGCGTCAGTTACTGACGTAAGGACCGCGTCAGTGACTTGTACGGTCTTTTGCTAGTCATGAAAGAGTGATATCGCTTAAAAAGTGACTGAAAAATAACAGTGCACACAATACTTCTAAAAACCGGCGTATGAGTTAATTGCCTTCACAGGCTCGATTGGCGCAGGTAATGACGCAATCGAAATGACGCATAGTGTGAGCCAGGCAGCCAGGCTTTAGACTAATTACATCTCGTGTAAGAATGACTAAATTGTCTTATAACGATATACACGATTCATCTCAAGAGTGGAAGCATTACTTGAAAGCATAGGCTGCAAGTTTTGTTTTTGTTTTTTTCAACTCGTCATGTTCACATGTGAGGAGCTGCAGCAAACGTCATGTGGTTTGTTTCATGTGTTATATTCTTGGAATATTCACCACGGGCACAAAACACGTGTAACAATATTGATCATGGCGCGTATGAGGAAAAAATTATCATGCATAAACACAAGAGGGTAAAGATTTCACAACATGCCAATAATCTACATACAGCATGAAGAAGAAGAATAAAATGAGCAGGGAAACAAAGACGGGGTCGGATATTGTCTTTGGAATGCTCGAGAGCAAAGAAAACATAAACAACCTGACAAAGCCTAGCAAGCAAGCATCCATCAAACCAAATGTGCAGAGGTCTGGGGAGCGTTTCATCAAGCGTTTTGTCAGTGATTTTTACTGACAAATTTGCTCTCAGCCAATCAGATGCAAGGATTTCAGGAGCTTATAACAGTTGTCGGCGAAAATCACTGACAAAACGCTTGATGAAATGCTCCCCTGTAAGCAGTAGCGTAGGGTGGGTTCAGCCATTTTAGGGAACTGGGGTAATTGAGGCGTGGGGAGGGGCACCGGTCGACCGGGGAGGGTGCACTGTGGGAGGGGTTGTGATATTTTCTTTCCTCTCCCGCTTATGTTTCTCCCTTTTTCCTTGAATTTTTTTCAACCTTCCATATTTTTTTATTTATTGATATTTATATTCATCATGTTGATATATATAATCTATATTCATATCTTTATCTTTAATTTTTTATTTTATTATATTCAGTTATTTATACATGTATTTTTTCGGGGGGGGGGGGGGGGTACGTACCCCAAGTATCTAGGCCACTGTACATAAGAGTGATCATGATGTGTCATCGCCAAGGTCAAACATAACTGCAACAGAATCATCCCTCGCAACCAAACATACAACGTCATATCAACACGCATGACCTTCTTAGATAATGTCGTCATTTTCGGTCTTGGAAATGACGAAGTGGAACATGGGGGTCCATCCACATATAGAAGAAATTTTCCGGCCTTTTTTCTTTTGATATCACTTTATCGCTTTGTGTATACGCTATGCTTCCCATGGATCGTGGACTTTCGGGGTTTTCAGACAATGCGCCCGCACCCTCTCTGACTATCCGTGATCGGCTTCCTTTGAATAACAGTATTTATGGTAGAGTATTTAACTTTGCAGAATATATACAAACCCATAATCTATTTGCCTTGATACCATTCTCATGTATCAAATAGGTTGACTTAAGTTAAGCATTATCTGCAAAGAGAAAGACACTAGATCACATTGAAGTGTGATATTTTTTGCAGGTACGTTCACATCTAACAAAGATTAAGTGTACCCTGAGTAATCGGAACAGACTAGAAGTCAGGAAATGTATCTCGTTTATCCGAGGCTACCGGCTACACTATAACGATACATGTCCATGAGGCTAATCATCTTCGATGCTGTGTTCTGTTGAAGGCACACTTAGGCACTATATAACAAAAAATAAATACATTTACTATGGGTCTACAGCACGCGGCGATATACAGTAGATATACATTTCAAATACAACCCCCCCCCCCCCCCCCGGTCTGGGAAAGATTCCACCCCTGTCGTTTTGGGGTTTGTTTTTTGGTTTTGATTTGTTTTCTCTTGTTTGTTCCTTTGTTTTCTATGTTTTCTTTGTTTTCTTTGTTTTCTTTTTTTTTTAATTTGTTGGATACGCTAGAAATGTTCAGAAGTGAGTTCACATAGATCTAACAAAGTTTGAAATAGAAACAGGACGATGACGATGAATATAACTAAAAGGTTTCTTCTATTGATATATTCCCTCAAAAGGGATTTAATTCTCTGACAATTGCAAACTTATTTTCTTTCAATTCTTTAAATTGGTTTCAGCTATTGTATTCGGTCAATTAGATGTTTTGTTTTCTTAAACGAACTTTTAAGCGATTATTATAATTTTTAGAAGCAAGCTCATTGAAGAGGCAACGCCCATTCTAGGATTTATATTGGAATAATGAAGTCATGTTGATGAATAAGAAGCTCTAGCATGTTGTTTCCTTCTCGAAATGCATATATTTCTTTGAGAGTTGCCGATTGTGTCTTAATTTCAGTGATTAATGTTAAGGATTTTTTATGAGGTCAAATGGAACGCTTTCTAGAAGCAGGATGATTCATAAGCCAACGCCCATTCCAGGGTTCTTGAAAAAGATGCAACGATTATTATTATTATTATTATTACTTATAACGCGCTTTTCCCATTAGGCTCAAAGCGCTTACAATAAATTAAATCATCTACAAACTATAAACTATCAAAAAGATGTGTTTTTAACGCCTTTCATGTGATAGAATTGACTTTAAAATTCCGCCTATTGTCTCATTTCATCATATGCCACTTAAAAATAATAACAGTGATGATGAATAAGCGTTTCTTGTACAGCTAAAAACACAACATAAAAACATAAAAAGCATGTCTCCATGCACTTTAAGAAAATAAAAAAATGAATAGGAAATGACCAAAAAAAATGAGTAAGGTTAAAAAAACAGAAGAAGGTATTTCCGAGAGTTGCTAATGTTGATGATGCTTGTTAAATCCATTACAATGATCACATGTTCTTTGAGAAATCTTCCGCATGCTAGATGGATTTTTATGGTCGCATGTTCATTACGGAGGAGAACATTGCAGCCTGCTGGGAACCAATTCTTTGTAATTACCTGTAGGTGTGTGTTTATCTTTCCCTGTATGTATCAAGTCAGAGGAATGAGCCAATGCCCGTGAGATCCATGATGGCTTACAGTCCATGCATGCTTAGTCCATGAAAGTTAGTCTTCCATCTCCAGAGGGAGGCTTCCATGCCATCACCATGGCAACGGGATAACACCATCGCTATACTTTGAAGATTCCTGATGACTAGGATCTCTCCTGTCCATTCGCATCCACGCCTCGGTCGAAGTAAATAAAATGAATAAAAATGATCAAGCACGAAGGCTTTTGCGCGCTGGGACAAAGATGTGTATGTCGACAGTGGCGAAGCTAGGGGAGGGGGTAGGCCCCTCCTCCATCGAATGGAGAGAGAATGGAGACAAGAGAAAAAAGGGTGACGGAGAAAAAAATATAAAGAAGACGATATGACATCTTCTATCATTCCCTTAATCGATAACCATGTCATATGGCATTTCATACATTTAATAAGATTTGTGGCCCCTCCCCACCCACGATACTCTTCGCCACTGATTGTTAGTTTTTTTTTTATTTTGGAGATTTTAGAATAACACTCCTCGAAGGTAAATATCATGAGTACGGATGGATACTGACTCTTGCTTTCCATTTTCAGCCTTTCTTAAATCTCTACTGACAGCTAATGAAAAGGCCATTTCTTATGAGTCTATACTAATTTATTGTCTAAATACATGTATTAGCAAACTCATTTCGGATTCAGTCTAGTAAACACGTTTTAAAGAAACTAAGAGACAATAATTGTGACCACGAATTTCTTTTGAATTTCTTCAGGGTAACTGACTTTTGTTCCTTGTGGTTTTTTAAGAGAGAGGAAGAGAGAGAGAGAGAGAGAGAGAGATGAATATCATTGAACATTGAACTGTCTCTTAACTTGGTCAAGACCTGCTTTATATTATTAGAGCATTTTTTTAGAATGTTTTAGCGGTTTTAATTCTTCAAGATTTGCAAATCAAAACTGAACAGGACCTATAACAATATGATTTCCATTTAAAACGATATTTATATCGGCTCTTTGAAAACACCGGCTGATATGATTGAAGATTAGTTTCAAATTTTATGATTTTATACTGGTTGATTGAAAATGAAACTGAATCCTCATAAAGCTACACTTACCATGACTCTGCCACTTATGCCCGTGTGCAAGCTTGAGGTAGGGCCGCGTCAGTGACTCATGCTGTTAATCTGTCACTTATGCCCGTTGCAAGCTTGACTTAGGGCAGCGTCAGTGACTCATGCTGTTCATCTGCCACTTATGCCCGTTGCAAGCTTGACGTAGGGCAGCGTCAGTGACTCATGCTGTTAATCTGCCACTTATGCCCGTTGCAAGCTTGACGTAGGGTAGCGTCAGTGACTCATGCTGTTAATCTGCCACTTATGCCCGTTGCAAGCTTGACGTAGGGCAGCGTCAGTGACTCATGCTGTTAATCTGCCACTTATGCCCGTTGCAAGCTTGACGTAGGGTAGCGTCAGTGACTCATGCTGTCTTTAACACGGCATGTGAGGATGACATCATATAACACAATGTTGCAAAATCAACAGTGCAAACACAGCAATGAATTACTGGTCTATAGGTCGATTGCCTTCACAATCTTGATTAGCGCAGGTATATAATAACGCAATCAAAATAACGTCTCGTATGCAACGAGCATTTTCCAGAAAATCACAACGCTTCACACCCACTAACAACGATGGATTTCAAGTAAATGGCGTTTACCAATTTCCGAATCTTAAAGTTGGACAGGGTCTGACTCTATTTCCTTTTATCATCACGACACGTTCTATGCCTGCAGGCAGAAGTCATTTGGGATTCTGGTAACCGTCCAATCAGGGGCGTCGATTATGGGGTGGCAGGAGGGGCAGTTGCCCCCTCCCCCAAAGAAAATATTGGGAGGGCAAACATATCGTTTTGCCCCCCCCCCCCCAATTAATCTATAAAATAAAATAAGGACAATGATGCAAACTCGGAAAATGAAACCTTCCAAACAATGAAATTCAAAGGTATTACACGATCAGACTTCAATTTCGCCGAGCGCTCCACGCGCAAACTCTCTACTTTTTCCAGCCTCATGTAACAGTGGAGAAGCTAGTAATGAAGAGGCGTTGAAAAAAATAATGAAGGGTACTATTAGGATGTCTTCCCCCCCCCCCTCCCCCAATCCGAAAAACTGATTGACGCCCCTGCGCCCAATTAGCCACAGTCTTGAATCACTGATCATCAGACGCCCACTGAAATGTCAATAGAAGGAGCACCTACAAACACGTAATTTAGAATCGGCGAGAAGGATTGCAAAGAAAGCCAATTTTTACCGGCACACATATCCGGAAAATGTCGATTTATTTCTCCTTTATGGAAAGAGGAGGGAATGGGTTTTCCAGCGTTTACTTTGTTGGTGTTTGGCCATATATAGATGGCGCACTCCATTATGCTTATTATTTGCGCCACTCGTCAGTTCGTCGATGATTATTGGAATAACCAGCGAGTTACGTGTTCGGGGAGGGGTAATGAATGTTCCCCACTTGTATAAATTCCTGTACATATCCACTGTTGTTTGGGCATATTATCGTTGTGAATTCGTTGAGAATATTTACGTCTTTTTCTTCTTATTATTTTCAATTCATTATCTCTGAAGAGTATCTTGTTTGGCTCTACTGCATCACTTTATCAGAATCGATTTCTGGTGAATTATTGTTTAAAAGAATTAGTAGAATATTGGCTGTAAGTGTATAAGTATAAGTTCATTGAGTATATATATATACTTTAAGATATACTGCAATATTGAAAAGACAAGAAACGGTGGGCATTTATGAGGCAGTTCTCTCTCTCTCTATCTCTCTCATTCTTTTAGAGGGTGGCAATTTCATTACACCAGATTTTGGTGGAGGCAAGCGAAGACAACCTCCCTACCTCATCCGTCATTACATGATGTGAAAAACATAGAGTATGTACGCGGTTGTAAGCATGGTAACCACTCTATAGATCGTAATCATTGCGGAATATTCCATTTCATGACATAATGGCTGTTACACACAATATATAATTATCACATGAGTGGGGCTTATATTGTCCAGGGAAGGTGGAATTTAAAGGGGTTGAGAAAGTTTTAATAAGTGCGTATAAGCCAGAGCAAGGGCATTATCATTATGTTTAACCTCTTCTGGGAGTTATTTGAGATGAAAATGATTTCTAGTTTGAAGACACTCACACAATAATGATGATACTAATAGTAATAATGATGATGATAATAATAATAATGATACTAGTACTAATAATGGCAACAATAATAATAATAAATAATAATAATATTAATAATAATAACAGAAATGATGATGACGATGATAATAATAATAACAACATTAATAATAGAAATGATAATAATGATAATATAAATGACGATATTAGCGAAGAAAGAAATGAAAATAACAGTTATATCAATAATCCTATTTTATTTTTTACATGAACAGTGTCTTTATTGTGCTCTGTGAAAATCAATCATGCTCTTTGAAATTAATTTGCTTGCCTTTAGCAATTGCTGCCGTTAAAAATGCTTACAAGGAATGATATTCTTTACGAGGTACCCATTCACTATACCGGGGTCGAAAGAGTTAATATGCCTCTAAGCACCAATGAAACCATCAAGGAGTCTAACCCTTATCCTCTAACATAACAGTTATAGTTATTAACCTGGCTTGCCTTTAGCAATTGTTGCACTCTGCTGCCTAGAGTCCAACGAATGACCAAGATCGAAACATTTCGAACAAGACCTCATTTTGCCCTCCCACATGAAGAGTTATTAGGCATTATTCATTTTTGTTATTAAGGTATGGCGCATTGGTTTTAAAACTGGAACACGGACCGCTAGTGCCAGCCAAAACAAGCCAGTGCCGCCTCTCTCTTTGTTTGACATGAAAATACCATGACAGTGTTTGCATTCTAATGCTTTTTAAAAAATGTATATTTACATGAATAAATCAGAGAGGCTGATATATAAAATTAAAAGTCCTTTGTGTGATAGAGTATATTACACTGATGCTATTTATTGCGTCATTGTATACTTCACTACAATACTAAGGACTAGTTGTGCTATAATTTTATCTAAGGCATGAATCAGAGGTGTTGTTTTAATCTGTCTATCCCCTTTCGTTTTGTTTTTATTTGTTTTTATTTGATTTGATTTCAATTTATTTTTTCCCCTCTTGTTTTTCTTGAACAAATTACAGTTTTAAAAATTCCTAATCGGAATATCCGATTATCCACCCATCTCTCGATACTCTTGACTATTATTCTCCTGTTATTTCTAATTCATTTTCATTTTCTCAACATGAGCATGAAAAAGTCAAGCTCAAAAATTCATATTTTTCACGACCTTTCTGTTATACCCAACCCCCTCCGCCATGATGTCCACCTGCCAGACGTTCTAGTGACGTCACGAGGGGATACTCCTCGGATATTATTACTTTCCATTTCATAATACTATTTTGTCTTCAGCAAAACCTTCTGTTTGAAACTGGTATCACACTGTGCTCACTTGTACAGGGCCATCAAAAAAAATAATACAATCTAACTGGCCGAGGCAATGATAATTTGTAGTTACACTGAGTGGTGTTTTTAAATTCTACGATTATAAAACAAACACTCATTTATACCTTTATCTTAAGTACTTCTGCTTATCTTTATCAGTCCCTCTTTGTGCTTCGCTTTTTCATATTTAAATGTAAGGATTTTAAGGATTTATCACGGTTTAGCCAGAATCTGAGCCTTCCGACGTTTCTGCTTAGTAACTGTGTACACCTATATTGATGCATTCCGCTCGTTCGGTGCTGAAATTTTATTACCAAGCGGCTAAATTCATATGTCAATTTTGTTCAGCCTTGTTCGATCATATCTCATTCTGATTTATTCATCTGATATCATTACGTTCTGGCTATATTGCCACTCTAGAGTCTAGGTGAAATCAATTATGTGTATTTACAGGCAAACATTCTGCTGCTTGGATTCATCAATACGACGAGAGTAGATTCGTGACTAAACAAAAAAGGAAGAGATTATGATTGGGTTTTTCAAGAGCTTTTATTCTTAGTGGAGGGTGGTACGGCATGATATTCTCCTTCTTGCATTTGCTTCCAACTTTTAAATGCTATTTAGTATTCAAGGTGCAATTACGAAATGATTCTTCCAAATTGATAATGACTGCAAGTTTTCGGAGAAACTTGTATGAAAACCTTCACTTTAGTTTTATGAAATGATACAACTAGACCGAAAGATAAAGTGCAATACTACTTTTGCTTCTAAACCATAAAGTAAAAGAGATATAGCACGAAATTCAACAACAAGGGAACTCTTTAATTTAGACCTAGACATGCAGTACATGGGAAATTCATCACAATGCACTGTGATCTATAACATATCATTTCCAGGCACTTTCTGCAAACGCATAAAACCCACAACATCACAATTGATGGTTATTTTAGAAGACATGCATCAAACTGCACCTGCAGTGGTTTATCGAACATGAATCCACGAATATACATTTGAAATTCGACCGATGAAAAACATCGTACATGCTCCGCGACAGACTAAAATAAATGACCAATTGGTGGGTGGTGATCAATGCTACTCGAAATAAAAGAGACAATCTATTCCATAGATTGTATCTTTGGAAGTTCTGAATAATTCAAGAAGATTTTTCTTAGTTACAAAGATTCTTGCCTTAAGATGGTTTTGTCATTAATTTTAGTGTCATTTGAAAATGTAAATAATAGAAATCCTGACGAAATTATGTGACATAAATTATTAAACATGAAGATGGAATTTTGGTGAAAGGTTTATTGGTTTCTTTTACCTGACTGCTAAGAAAGCATGTACCGATGTATGCTTGTAAGTAAGCAACCAGGGGACCGACGGCTTTAAGTCATCTCCTGGGGACTTAGTAATGATGATTAATGCCTTACCAATTGGCATTGGTTTATGTACATTTCATGATATTGGAAATGATAAAAAGTGATGATTTTAGTAGGAGGAAAGAGGGAGAGAGAGTAAGAGAAGGAGAGAGAGATAGAAGATGAAAGATGACACGTTAACAGCTCAGGGGAGCGTTTCTTCAAGCGTTTTGTCAGTGATTTTTACCAACAAGTGTTATAACCTACTGAAATCCTTGCATCTGATTGGCTGAGAGCAAATTTGTCAGTAAAAATCATGGACAACACGCTTGATGAAACGCTCTTCAGGATAGATCGACAGAAAACATAAAGGTTCAAATAAGGTTATATGTTCTGGGCATGCACGCTACATCTTTGAATATTGTCTTACAGAGAATAATATGGCACCATATAAATGCTGCTAATCACCACCATCATCACTCTATTTCTGTACCCTTGAAAATGCAGCAGGATTTTTCGTTTGTGCGATCAACAAGTTTCAGTCTATACTCTAATAACATCATGGATTATTGATAACGTGTGGGCGTTTTAGCCAAGAATTGCGGTTTTAGTGACGGGTCAAAGACCTATTCTGCCTAAATTATGTGTGAGGTTTTAGACATGTCGCTTTGTATTGTTCCCGTTTGACGATATTCCATCCAAATTGAGCAAATTGCTTAGGAGTGGAAGATAACCTGCCAAGCTTGCAGGACATCATTGTGCGGTCATGCATGACAAGATGTCAATGGATATTAAATCATACGCTGTGGCGTCGCTACAGGATAGCACAAGGGGTCATTTTCCCCATATAATTGGGGGATATAAATTAGAAAAAGAAGAGAAAGAAAGGGAGAGGGGAAAGGCAACGTTAAAACTGACGATAGGACCCTCTCCAATACCTCAATTAATTGGTAACCCAATCAATTCGCATTCTATCTACCTATGTGATAACGGTACCCCTTCCCAATGGTGACAGCGCCCCATCAACACTTCCACCCACGCTACGCCATTCAATGAAGTATGCCACTGGCCAGAGTAGCACATCAAGCATCAGGGTGTAGACTCCTAAACTAAATCAAAGGGGCTGGAGTATCGGTTAACCCGACGTATCAGGGCGCGACATACTCGTAATATATATCGGGGTTGTTCGGATAGATACAGCCCTTTCAATGCACCAGCGCAAAAAGTACACCCGCAAATCACAGATCAGACATCACTAGCGTAGCTGGGGGGGGGGGGGGGGCAGGGGGTCAGACTGGCCCCCTGACAACTTTTGCCCCCCCCCCCCAAAAAAAAAAAAAAAAAAAAAAAAAATGAGCCCCCCTCCTTGTCGAACTGATATTTTTTTCATTTTTTTTGATTGTCAGAGAATTATGGAGGAAAACTGAACCCCTTAAAATCTGAACAGCCCCCCCCCCCTCCCCCACTGAGCGACCCTTGGAGGGCTGGCGATTAATAAAAAAATACGAATCACCCTCGAAGCATTTCCCCAAAGTTGACAGCCCAGAATATGTGTGCCCCCCTTTCAAAAATCCTGGCTACGCCACTGTCAGACATCTTATTATATCCGACTATACGGTAGATCCCGAGACTGAATTAATACTCGCGATACACATCTGGAGCCATCCACTTGGGCCCTGTTTCATAAAACTTGCCATCAATGACAAGTTGCAATAACTGTTATAAGCTACTGAAATCCTTGCATCTGATTGGCTGAGAGCAAATTTGTCCGTAAAAATCACTGACAAGAGTCTTGATGAAATGCCCCCGAGATCTTCAATCTACACTTCAAATGCTATTGTCCCAATTTTCTAGGAGAGATTTATATACTGTCTGCTAAGAACAATAAGGACATTGGCTCATATACATTTTATACAGTGTTACGCTCTTCTCGCTCTCAACCATGTCAACAGAACGATGTTTGGCAAATAGGATCATCCGATTTCTTATCGAGTTCCAATGAACTTTTTGTCTAGCGATCGAGTGCACACGCATGCGATTATGATTATTAAAGAGTTCCTAGGGGCATTGGTCTAGCCTATATTGTAACTCTGTCTTGAGCTTGCGAGGAAACACACCTACTTATAATTTCCAGACTGCCCTTGGTAACCGTGAATTTTGGTGAACACTTCTCAAGGCAATTGTTTCACATCTTGCCTAGACGTACCCGTATGTATGTCATTTAGATTTATCTGAAGAAAATGAATAATAAAGTGGGTTGCATGAATACAGCTTTGCCGACCTTCTACAAAGTATGAAGAAAAAATATATCATCTACTGCCCGGCTCACGCTAGACGTCATTGGCTGACGTTAGGATCGCGTCAGTAACTTGTTCGTTCTTTTGCGCGCCATGAAAGAGGGAAATCGTTTAAAAGTGATTGCAAAATGAACGGTATAGACAATTAATAACTGGCGTATGGGTTAATTGCCTTCACATGCTTCATTAGTGCAGGTACTGACGCAATCGAAATGACGTATCATAAGAGCCGTGCTTTACAATGAAGAGGAAGGTGTTATACCCGTTGAACACGGGGCGTCAATCCGCTGACGTAGGAATGTGTCAGCGATCGGCACGGTCTTTGGCGTGCCATGTGATATTGCAATCGTACAACAATGAATGCGAAATGGACAGTGCACACAATGCGTGGAATTAGAATCACGTTGCATGTACACATAACTAATTACGCATTCGAATGACGCCTCGTGTGAAATGGGCATGACATCATGATGACGTTAACGTAGCCTGTTTGGGAGCAAAAGGTTCGTAGGCATTTATTGTGAGGAAAGCGCTTACTCGAGCATTGGTGCCTCAAAACGGGACTGTGTAGTCTTAGTTAGATTTCCCTGGTAAAACCAAAGATAGATGTGGTTCACATTTCTGTGTCAACTTGAAGAAGCATTAAAAGAAAACTTGATATGCAGGCAACGCACAAGAGGCGAGGTAATTGTCACCATTTCTAAGACAAGACAAAACGGGTTGCTCACATATGAAGACACCCATATCAGTCAGATGCTCTTGCCTTATTTGACAATGATCCTTAGTTAGAGGATTTAAAGGGAGTAAACTAATTCATTTTCTGAATGATTTGAGTTCAATTCTACTCCTCAAATTTCAGTATAAAGGGAAGATAGTTTCAAAACAAACGCCTAATCATCATTGTGGAAAGAGTGCTGATATAGGAATCGAGATTATACTATAATGTACCCAAAAGCTATCATGTATTAACTAACCCTTTCGAGAAAATAGACCACATTTTGTGGTTTGGCTCAGTAACTTTTGATTCAGAGCTCTAAAAAATAAAAATATATACAAGATGCATGAATAGAAAGAGCAAAAGTTTCTGCACATGCTATGTCCATTTTTGTTGCATGACTATAATATTGCGTTTGATGCCAGAAAGTGTAAAAAGAAGAAAAAGCTTTAAACCCTTTAATTGGCAACACATCGAGAGGTTCAAAAAGGTTTTTAATCAAAATTAGCAATATTTTCAACTATTCGACCAAATATGTAACCATGTGTATTGTTTTCAAAGACATTACACCTCATTAGAACCATGTAGAACTAAAAGAAAAAATATTATTGTTGCCAATTCGAAAGACAAAATGTGATCAATTTAGCCCTGAAATAAAAGTAGTTGGAAAAGAGGGGTATTCTAATGAAAGTCACTATATATTCAACGGAAGCAATCCCTTTTCTTTTTTTTTAAATTCTGTTTTAATTAAAGAGAATTTTTGAATCAGAATCACCTTATGGCTCCCTTGCCGTAACATAAAACCATTAACTTCTTTGCAAGTTTCTTGAACAAGAAAAAAATTATAGAATAATTTTGTGGTGCTCCGTAATTTTTCTGAAATATCAGAATGCAGGGCATGTACTTTTATTCTCTACATGTACTTTGTATATTCTAATAATTTGAAATTTTAATTATATTATTGATTTTTTATCATGCATACATTAATATTTTTTACACAATATATAAAGAACTTCAGAACCTGATTCGACTCTAGAAGATGCATAGTATATACTCATTTTCAAATAATGTACTGTATACCAAATTGTTTATTCCGCTTTTAATCAACCATATAAACGTTATCAGTTGTTTTTACTGTACTTGGAAGTACAACGATGTACAAAGCTGTAATTCATTTCTTAGTGGAAAAACGTTATGCAATAGAAAAAAGGCATTATCACATATTAATGTAACATTTTTGTCAACTTACCGATACGGACCAAGTCAATATTGTCGCCTGCTTATGTAGTCCTATACATGTATAATTGTGTTCACAATCAGTGTGCAGTGCCTTTTGGGAATAATTTATGGTATTCACCTGTACATAATCACTACACAATCAGCTATTCAGAATGATTTCTCGACTATTCTCTTCAGAATTCGATTGCAACACTAACTACTAAACATTACGTTAACAATTATCCCAACACTAAAACAAATCATGACGAATTATGCCTTGAAATGCAAAAGTCATGCATGAAAATAAGTAGGGAAGGTCGTAATAATAATTAATCAAATTACACCGTGTGTTATTCAAGGCACACCCTTTGTACCTTGTTCCGTGAAAACATTATCCTAGCAACGAACCGTATTGATCTAGGCAAGGAGTTATCTCCTTGATCTATGTATTGAAATGCATATTGCCTTCACATTTGCGATCATCATTAATTGAATAATAATCATGTCAGACAACATGAAAATGACATCGCCTTCGATGAACCTTATAATTATGAGCAATATTGTCTAAAAAAATAAGAGCAAAACGAAAGCATTTAGGCGGGTTCACAGTTTTTCACACGTAGAGCGATAGCATCGATGCTATCTAGGTTTCGAGACTATTTTGGTCATGACCAGATAGTTTTAAGATCAAACGCTGTCTGAACGCAGATAGTCACGAGATAAAAGCGAGTTGGAGCTAGGTTTCGAAACTATGCTGGCAGCGAGTTTGGCAGGAGTAAATCTCAGGATCCAGCGACAAAGCATCGATGCTTTGCGGTAGACCACCCACCGCGCTTGTGACTATTTGTAATGTGAGCGCAATCGCTGCTTCACTCGCTGCTATCTTCACTCGCAACTTCGCTTGATATGACCCAAACAACAAATTGAAAGTGTAATGCTTAAGACTATACGCAACCTTCATTTATTAAGAAAGGCTAGGTGTTTCATTGACAAACCAACAGCTCTCACATTGTACCAAACTTTAATCCAAAGTCACTTAGATTATTGCTGTATACTATCTGGATGAATGGCCATTCCGTACACTTAAAACGCTTACAAATAATACAAAACAGGGCGCTGAGAATCGTTTTAAAAGTTGATAATTTATTCAATCGTCAAACGTTGTATAACACATTGAAAATTGACTGCCTAATTGATCGTTGGAAAAAACAAGCATTAATTCTCATTTTTAAACTTCTCAACAACTTTTTGCCAGAAAGCTTATGTGAACGTCTCGAGAAGAGAGAAAGTCATTATAGTTTACGTAACCATGAATGTATCCTTAATTTACCTAGGCCAAAATCCATTGTTCTTAAAAAAAGTACTCTATATTCAGCATCAAAATTATTCAATTCATTGCCTACAGAAACAAGATCCATAACTTCAATAGGCGCATTTACAAAAGCCATTTCGCATCTTTCGTTTGTAAATCTTTTAACCTGATCATATCAATTTTCTTTATTCCGCTATGACCATAATTACCGTCTTTCACTTGTCATAATTATGTTGTTTTTATCTTTTTTGTTTTCTTTATTTATACTAGCTTATACTCAGTAACTTTTTTCTCTCATTGTGTTTTCGTTTGTATTGATTATTTATATGTTTTTAAGTTGTATTCTCTTCATTGCATGATTTGTATTTTGTGATTATATATGTTATCATTTCACGGCTTTGCTGAAAAACAGCTTATAGCTGATAGCAGGCTTTTTACCGTGGTTAAATAAATAAACTCAACTCAACTCAAACTCAACACCTGTGCACAAACTTCCGCGCGTTTTGACCATACCAATTATACTCGGGTCACCGTGTGTGGCGCAGTAATTATTGTTTTGGCAGCGAGTAAGCGATGAATAGTCACGAGTGGGTGATAGAAGCAAGTCGATCATGGCCTGTCTGAACGCAATGGAAATAGTTTCGAGACTTACGAAGCATCGATGCTAACATAGTACGATGCTATGTACTACGTGTAAACATAACTAAATATTGCTTTGAATTACTGGCATATGCACAACATTATCGCGTGTAATTTACAGCAACCAAAATGACGCCTGGCGTGGCCGTGGGCAACGGGCCAAACCTCGTCTTGCAAGACACTTCACACGTAGCTATTCAGATGAGGGGCCGAGGCCATGGACGGTAAAAACATCTTATGGCGGAATTATCAGTAGGTTTTCTTAAAATCTGCCTAATGGTATTTACAACTTTCAAGAAAATGCGATAAACAGGTGAAGTGAAAATCAATTTTAATAAGACGGGGTCATGCGAAGACTAGCAGGGCGGAAAACCTTCTTTGTAATTATTTCCGCTCCATGGCCATGCAGAAGTGTTTGTTTGTTTGCTTGTTGTTGTTGTTGTTTTCCATCCCCTAGTTCCCAGTCATATTTCTTTCTCGATCTGATCGCATAGACTAACATAAAACATTATTTTAATTGTATGCATACTTCCTAATCAATAGTTGCTCTTGACAATCAGGGGAGCGTTTCATCAAGCGTTTTACCAGTGATTTTTACCGACAACTGTTATAAGCTACTGAAATCCTTGCATCTGATTGGCTGAGAGCAAATTTGTCAGTAAAAATCACTGACAAAACGCTTGATGAAACGCTCCCCTGATCACATAGACTAACATAAAAAATTATTTTAATTGCATGTATGCAAACTTCCTAATCAATAGTTGCTCTTGACAATCTGAAAACGTGCCAGAGGCAGTGTTATGCTTTAAAAGTAAAGAAACAACTTGTTATTGTAAAGTAAACTTTGTGTAACAGCTCCAGTCATGTAAGCTATAAGAAACACAATGCCCACGGGAACCGAGGGAGCGTTCATCAAGCGTTTTGTCAGTGATTTTCACCGACAACTGTTATAAGCTACTGAAACATGTTACCTCCTCGTACCTTTAGAGGTGTTGTGGATCAGTGGATAAGTCCCCGGACTGTGAACCACGAGGTCCGGGGTTCGAATCCCACCGCAGCACTAACGTCCTTCGGCAAGACGTTAATCTACATTTGCCACTCTCCACCCAGGTGTTAAATGGGTACCCGGTAGGATGCGAAAGTTAATGTCGTTTGCTTAGCAATGAGAGCGTCACTGTATTTTCCATTGCTGGAAGTATCCCCAGGGAGCGGAGAATGTGCATACATAGCTGTAAAGCGCTTAGAGACATCATCGATGTATTAAGCGCTATATAAAAACGGAATATTATTATTATTTTTACGGCATCCCCTACAACACGCCCCATCCCTCCCTCCCTCCCTCACCAGCACACAAATCATAGAATGTTGATAAATGCACTAAGAAGACTGCTTTTGATGGAATGCTTACATATCATACATTTAGTCTCAGGCACGGTGGTTATAGGAATGTCTATATCGACAACGCTGAGTACATTCCCTCTATAATTCAAGCAATATCAAATTATAATGATGTATGCGTGTACATGAAAGAAAATTCCATCATGACATTATTAAATTTAAAGTTATACGCACTAAATTGATAGGAACATGTTTATCTCTATCATGGGCGTCCCTTGGCAATTTTGAATGGAGGATATACACAGTATAAAGATCACGGGGAACTGCCCCCCCCCCCCCTGCCCCGGAAACGACGCCTATGCTGGGGTTACTTAGAAGCACTCAAATATTACTATTTCTGTAAATATACATATAAAAATAATTATGTTTTAATTCTTCCTTTCCCTTTTTATACGTAAAGTTCTGGATCATTTTTTATACTCCTCCTTTTTTTAAGAAATAAAAAGGTGCGGTGTCTTGGAAATGGTTCCTAACAAAAAATATGATATTTAAAGGGAATAGTCTAAAGCGGATGTGTGACGAATGGAGAGCAATAGATTGTAATGTAACTAAACAGCCCATGAAGTTGTTTATGAGAGACCGTTTGATTATAGACGATCTCGGCTTACGTATCATCATAACAACGCAGCAATATATAGGTATTCATTTCACCAAGAGTATAATATTATCGCACTATTGATCATCCAGATGCCCGTTCCCATAAATTATTCATCTAATTTAGAAATGAGCTTGAATGGAAGATGGCTTTCCATACAGTGATGTAAGAGGGCAAGGCTCGATCGCAGAATGGGAAATACCTCGTCTCTTAAAAAAAAGTAGGCCTTCCCATTTTACACCGCTTGGCTTAAAGGTGGAATCGGGTATTTGCGGGGATCATTCTCTAGCTATGTTATGATGTAAATGTTATGATGTAACTGATATAATGTAAACGTTGAAAATGCTGTACTTTTGCCAAAATAGCTATTAATATTTCCTTTGAAATTTTGCTTAAACATTTTCAAGTTTGATATGGGTTATACTTACTTTCTCTAGAAAGGGTAAAACTTATGATTATTCAAAGTAAATATCATGATGCTTTCAAAGGTCTGAAAATGCAAACTGCTCTTATTGCAAAACCATGGTCTGTCCAATATTGTTTTAAAAACACGTTGACTTCATTTATATAGCTTTGATGAAAAACAGAGAATATATAATATGTCTTCATTCACCGCTGATGATGCCTGTGAAAGACTCTATATTCATGAAATTATTGCAAATGTCTTAACACAGCGTATGGGGTATTTCCTTAGTCAAAATCCGACTTGTACTCCTGTTGACCTACTTCAATTAACTCGATATCCGATATATAAAAGTCTAATTGGATACATCACGATGCACTTCATTAGGAGAGCAACTTCCAATGACATACACCTGAGACCTACCGTATTTCAAAGACCCCCACGTGGTATAACAAACGAAAACGAAAGCATTATCAATTAGATTCAAAATGGCAATACGAATTCAGTACCACTATTACTGCATGAATATACCTGACATGCAGTGTAGGTGCTGAATATTCTAATATTTCACTTGTAATCCTGAAAAAGATTTGCTTTTTCTGTGGATTATACATGGCCCGTAAAACACTTTATATATGACAGTCGGTCAGTAATAATTCATGTGTATGATTGATCAAATACCTTGAATATTAAAATCAAATCAAACCAAATCATAGTATAGCTGTATACGTGATAATTATTATTTTATAGTAAAGTATGAATGGAGAAACAAAGGGTTTGCTACTTCATATTTTTCAGCTATATAAATAGAAATTCATGGGAAATATTTTCATTTTGGAACATCAAATAATCAATAAAAACAGTCACCCGATGAAATATTCCCCGAAATCTTCACATTTGTAACAGAGAGACACAGTACACAGTCGTAGACCTGTACACTCTTCAGGTCCTTTAATATTTCTCTAGAAAAGGCTTAAAACAGGTTCAATACTTCAGGTGGATTTTCTTATTCATTCATTTACTGGACATTGTACAGACATCATATTTACTACTTCTGCATGAACAATTTTACACATAATTCTGTATTATACAATATAGTTCTATGTATTCTAAAGTAAAATCATCTTTGAATATGATCGCAAAGACTTTCGAGAAATCAACCTTAGTCAATTTCAAGAGCCTTGTCCGTCACCCCTTGAAATGGGCGAACATTATAAAATGACGTGACGTTGTGACGTGACATTAAACAGTGACGCCTTACATAATCCAAACAAAATTGTATATAGGCAATATCATATATAGAGTATTGAAAGACCCCTTGAGTTGATATCTGGAACGTCTTTCTTCAGAATCAATTTCCACTGAACAACAAATGAAATAGTCATTATAATTTATTATACAAATGCAATTTAAATTCTCCTTGAAATGAAGGAGTCTGAAAGAATTCGCTGTATCAGTATTGTATATTTTCAAGCCACTTCAAAGATCTCATTACGTTAAAGGCGCTGTCACCAACGAGTATCATATATTGATGATGATTTCACCAACCATTTTAATTAATTAATTTTAAATTAAACTTTTGGAATAGAACATCTCAACAGCTTGGTTAATAACAACATCCGACCATTTGTTGTCCAGGGGAAAAGGCACTTACTAGATCAATTATCATTAAAATATATTATATACCATTGCTCTCCATCGTCGCACATCCGCTTTTGATTATTACCTCTAAATTTCACACTGTGTATATTCTTTATCAGGAAAGCTTTTTTCTGTAATACTTTATAGGGCTTCTTGACTTTCTGCAGTTTATGCTTATTACAGCTAACTGTATGCCGTCATTTTACAAGCTCATTTCCAAGACACCACACGGTGTGTTTTTTTAAAGGAAAAAGTATATAAAATGATCCAGAACTTTACGCCCCTCAAGGAAATAGACGACTGTAGTCACTTGGACCGACCCCATAGATTCGATATTTGTATACTATACAATCAAATTTGTTTATTGTATTGCTTTTTCACATACAAGTGACCCTCATAATTTTCAAGGGAGAATCCAACTGAATCTTTATTTTGAACATTTTAAAGTAATGAGGGTCATGTCTATGATTTTCCTGCAATTGATGATGTTGCTACTGGCATATACCGTGAAGTTATACTGTAGTCTGTATCATTAAATTCACAACATTAACAAACTCGATTTTTATATCTTAAATGTATTGATTCAACGTGTATTTTCAACATTGAGGTACACATTTTCTACTGGATATTCTTATAAGAAAAAATGAATTGTCGAGGTGGATATCATGTTTCATTGACTGCCCAGACTGAACTTAATGCAGTACACATACTTTTTTTAAATATTCTGATTGAAGAGAAAGGTCGCTTGCACAGTCACCCGATTCTTTGCATAATGGATGAAATTTAATCAACTTTATTAACCCGATGCTTTTAACCCAGTTCTGCTTACCAAGTGTGATTAACAGTATACCTAGGTAGCAGTACAGAATCTTATATGAATCATCATCCACTGTCGCACTTTTTACATCAATTATCTGTCTTTTTTGCAATTCTCTTCCATTATCACTCTCTGTTGCTTTCTATTTTCCAATATGCAAATGATAATAATCCAAGACATACACTTGGATTGAGCCTGGCTTTAGAAAATTTACCATCTTGTTATATATTCATTCAAAACATATTTTTGATGATTGTGTTTCCTCAACCCCTCCATGTTAAACAAATAGTAATTATACGCTTAATGTCAAAGCGGTTGCATTTCTCGTGACAGTCGTATATAACTCATAAAAAAGAATAATCCTGATTGATTGATAGACTCCCAGGTTAGACTCCATAACTGATTGGGAGATGCGTCCTCGCGATGTATCAATAACCTTGATTAAGGAGAAACACATTGGGGTTGAATGGGGGGGGGGGGGGATGTCAGGCCGAATTTGCCACCACATCTATAGCTGGAAATATTCAAACAAGCAAAGAAAAAGGTAGTCAAATTTTACAATTCTACAGTGGGAAAAAACATTGTCTGTTTTCCAAACTTGTCGTCGGATGTTCATTTTATTTTCTCAACAAGCCAAACATAGAAGAAGAATAACAAAGAAAAAGGAAAAGATAAAAAACAGCA
Organism: Heliocidaris erythrogramma; assembly: GCA_025617745.1. Classification (NCBI taxonomy): domain Eukaryota; kingdom Metazoa; phylum Echinodermata; class Echinoidea; order Camarodonta; family Echinometridae; genus Heliocidaris; species Heliocidaris erythrogramma. The sequence goes on from CM046867.1 coordinate 38,900,523, forward strand.
ATGATTTTTTTATTTCCCGACAGCCTATAAAATGTCGAATATGCCGAGACTTTTCTTTTTTTAATGGGGGGGGGGGGGGGGGTGTCACGCCCCACACTCCTCTCTAGCGATACCCCTGGACAAACATACCTCGCTATCAAAATTCTACATCGAGTAGGTTTCAATCAATAAATTGAAAATTGCCATGATTATATTTAACTGACGTCTGAACATCACTCGCAATAATGACACTCCCGCGCTATCTGAAGGGACTTTAAGTCAGGAGACATTAATGAATGTTTCCTGAATATTACAATGAATATGGATTCCGAGCATCATACTGATCAGCATCATTTATTTATCGGACAATCAACCTGATTGAAATCTATGAATAGGACTAATAGCGCAGAGGATCATTAAGAATGTACCTTTGTGAGAAATATGTGGAAATAAACAATTAGAAGATTAGGGGATCTCCAAATTTTTGTCATCATATTATCCACATAATGTTCGAAACCGATTATACTAACGTTTTAATTAAAGGTATGAACAGTATTGTGACAAACTCCAAAATCATTTACACCCCATACAAGGAGATAAAGTATTCTTAAAGCCACGTTGAAGTGAAACACTCCAAAATAAAGGGACAAGTGCCAACGGTATTGTTTATAGCGCTCTCATAAATTGCGCTTCAGTCCAGTTCATTTATGTATTTCATTTCTTAAATATACAAACTGTTGTACGAGACTTACATATATTTCATTTTTATATTCATTAAAAAAATTAGATATGAGTATCAGTTAGCCTATATTGCGGTATATGAAAATGAAACAGGAGAAAGTAAGATAAAGCCTGAATTGACATTGTGGAACAAGTCCCTTCTCTGTAACTTTGGTTTGGAGGTTATTATGATTAATTATAATCAGTATTATGTACGAATTCAAATACAATATAAATTGAAAAAAAAATCTACAAAAACAAAACTAACATGTACAGAAACATATAAATTACATAGAAGAACTACGGAAAAATAGACATATTCGTTTGGCCTACACACCTACAGGTACTTGTCTAGTCGTGGAAATTATTAAGGACTGGTCACATTTGTCCCATAACGATAACGATATTTTTCATTAAAGGTATACCCTATAGCCTATACTATTAAGCATATTAGCACACTCACACGTACTCACCAGTATAGTACGGTGTACCTTTAATTGAAAATCTCGTTATCAATATCGGACCAATGTGACCAGCCCTTAAGGAAGTATGAAGTAATATTCTTGTTCATAAGAAAACAAAAATAATTTTAAAGTTTTTTTCAGATATACCAAAAGTATAGTGTTCATTTTGTAGGACAATACACCGTCACATTGCATTTCTCATTGCATCTATGATTCATTTTTGATGCTTGCAGTATATCGACATGGCGAGATTTATTTTGATCACATGTTGCTATTTGGAGCACGCCATATCCGTGTGGTGTTTAGTCTGTAACGTGTCATCAGAGTCATAAACAACCTGTCTTAGGAGACCCGCGATGTCCCTATCATTCTCAGCTCAATACGTGTAAGTACTGATGGATCAAAGTCTCGACCAGACTCATAATGCAGATCGGGGGGGGGGGGGGGGGGGTAAAGAGACTGTTCCCTACATTTGATAAAACAAATACCGGGAAAAGATTGTTCTTCCTCCAAACATGCTGAATCGTGACATCTTTTAAAATTCAAAATTTAAATTTAAAAAAGCTCCCACACACCCAAGAAGCAACATTCTCAGCGTGACTGTATGTTCCTTTAATGAACATACTGTCTCGTAAAATTTGATTATTTAGTGTATTTGCCCGTCTAACATCAAACTTGCCGACAAGACAAGAAAAGGAAAGGTCTTCATAAAAATATTCAAATTTGCCGATGTATATTATGAGGGAGGAACACGAAGAAAAGTGCCTTAGAGCTGCTGTCTAGTTAATTCTATCTCTCTCACTTTCTCTCTTTCTCCTTGTTTTCTTTTTTCTCTTTCTCTTCTCCATCTCTCGAATCTATATACCCTTTTTTGTAACCTTTCCATGACCAATTACGTAAATGCAGGTTCCCCCGTGTATCTTCGTATTATCAATACATGCTTCCTTCGCTTGTACAATAATTTTCCATCCATTGTTCATGAAGGTCATTTTAAATATGTTATTTTGGTCATCTGGTCCTCGACCCATCTTTCTTCTAATCGATGATGTTGTCCACTCTTAAAGATAAAGTCGAGTTCTGGTCAAGCAATTAAATTCTGAAAGAAATTGTCTGGAAGCAATGGAGAAAAACTGATTATGGAAACTGTGAGGTTTTTTAATCATCGAAATGATAAGAAATTGATTTGAATCTTGCTTTAATTTAGTTATGCACTGCGCACAAAATTTGGTATATGGGACTACACACACGATGTTTGGTCTGAAATTTTCAGATTTTTATCGTCATATTTCGGATATAGGGGTTTTTGAAGAGCGATCCTTCCAGGGGACATTTCTTCTTTGATATTCTTCCAAATGACATACAAAGAATTTTTTTTCTCACCTTTACCAGAACTTGAAGCATCTCTTTAATCTACAATCCATCGACCTATATGCATAACTAAATGCCAATCGATCAATCTATAATTTGTTCTTTAGACTGTCCACAATGGCGTCTGATATTCCCTTCCATTGCTCTGTATCTCGGTGCAATCGAAATGACAGCGATCCTCCTGTGGCTAATTACACGTTCACGGCTTCTGAACACCCCTAGAAAAAATTAATTTGACGACTGCTTGCATTTCATTGAATTATTTTTTAACAGTTTTCTTTCAGAGTAACATTAACTTAGATAAGCCTGGTTACCTAGCAATTAAAAAAGCAGCAGTATAAGTAAAATGCAGCCATTTAAAATGAAGTCTGTAAATGTTTAGGAAAATCTGACTTGGGGAGGATTGCATTCCACCTAAAGAAATTACGTTTTTCTTTCAGAGTAAAAAACATGTGTATGATATTAGCCGATATCATGATAAACTTGACATGATGACCCAAGGCTGAAATTAAAAAAATCAAATACAGCCTATTCGAAATGAAGTCTTGGCAATGTTCTCGGATTCTGGATGGTCTGAAAGTTGGCCGAATTTATGAATCTCCATTAATGTTTTTTTTTAACCCTTTCACTATAGTTTGGTTCTTCAAACAAGGCATGTGTGAAGATGAATAAGCAGATGTCTTCAAAAGTAATTTTGTTTTGTTTGTATTCTGCTTATTATAATTATCCTTCTAAAATCTTCTTCGATTTCTTTCAACAAAAATACATTTAACTGCAGAACATGAATTCACATGCATGCAGAAGCAGTGAATAAATTGTGTTTGTCCCTAAGTAACCGGTTAAACAAAATAATAAAAGGTATACAAAGTGATCTATAGTCACAGGCGGTAATGTAATTATGATTTCCTTTGTTTTGTAGTTCATTTCCAGTGTTTTTTGCTGTCACTATTATATGCTTTTATATCTCGTGTGAACTTCTTCCCTTTAAAACTGGAAGTAACAAATGAAATTACGAACAGTGGGAGCCCACCTAGGCACCTATACACGCATTATCTATCGCCATCCCTGGCTACGGATTTGAGATGACGTAGTGATGCGTTTCTTTGTTAATGAAACCAGTGATCGTTTGCTTTCCATATTGTTGCTCGTTAGCGCATCAAACATGTCAAAATGACAGAATTAAAAATGGTGCACCGCGGAGGCACGTACGTCCACGCATTATAAAACTGTCACTGGCTTTTGAAATGAGAATCGAGAGCTTTGCATATGCGATTTAGTAATTTTGTGAGTTTCTCTTTATTTCTTTCTTGTACATTTTTGTATATACAGTCTAATTCTATACAAGGAGTAGTGAAGTAGTTTACTATTGTTATTTTTGGTTGTATGATTTTCTCCTGAAGAAAACTAGTTCATTTCGTTTGTAACTACTACAAAGTTTTTACACATTTAAACGCATTTCGGCAATAAATAATTCGTGTGATTTTATTATATTTTATAAATGTTGTTGCTACGGGTGATCCTGAGAATATGACTGAGATAATCCATTTACACATGAACAAAAACAAAAAAGAAAATCAACACTGCAACCAAGATAATTCAGAGGTTTTCTATAAAAGTAAACTCTCTGGAGTACCGGCGAAGAGGTCCATGTTTGATTGCAAATTAGCTTAATGCTATTATTGTTCGAATTGATACACGGTCGTTTAGTTGAAAATATCATATTTCTAAAGTTTAATAAAGCTAATACAAGTAATCTACTTACCAGTTCCCTCACTATCACAACCAAAAGCCTTTAAGCCAATTTTACAAATGGAACCGATCTGCAAAGCAAACAGAGGAGATGGAATATACAAAATTAGCATGGATTGTTCATTGTTTGTAAAAGAAACAGATTCTGGGAAGACGAAATGATTAACGTAAGTTTTATATCAAGTACAAGGCCTTAGGACTGATTAGGTAAATTCAATGGATCGCATTCATCTGTTCATAAAAGTCTTCTAAGTTATACCTGGCTTAACGTAGTCATCGATATGAACCATCGATAGAGATCGGTGATATGAATGTGAATGTAGTACACTGAGCTATGGAGCGCCAAGTGTCCACATCTTTTTCACGCATTTTCTGGACAAGATACTGTTATTATGAAATATTATGAAATATGGGTAGCATATAATTATATATATATGTACATATATGGGTGAAATTTCCTAAGACATGTATTTCATCTCTCCAACGGTTGTTTTATTTATTGTTAACTGTTGTGTAATTTTCGTCAACCGATGCAGGACAATTATTTTTAATATAATATATATATATATATATATATCTCTCATTCTCGGAAAATGGGATTGAAGAGAAACAAACTGAAGCTTTTCGTTTTGCACTCATCAGAGTATACCGCAAGAATGAACCGAAAGTCGAAATCGAACAATATAACCGGAAACAAAAAGTACAAAGCGCGCGAATTCTTTTTAAAATCATTTAGTTAACAACAGATTTTTATCATTCCAAAGGCTAACACTTAGCCTTTGATATGCCAACCCACTCAGTAAAAGTTTAAACCAGGGGGCGTTTCATCAAGTGTCTTATCGGTGATTTTTACAGAAAAATTTGCTCTCAGCCAATCAGATGTAAGGATTTCAGTAGTTTATAACAATTATTGCAACTTGTCATTGATGACAAGTTTTATGAAACTGGTCCCAGGACGTACGCTTTCATGAATACCTTTCAACTAAGTTACATAATGAGAAATAACATGATTTCCTGAAAGTATACCATGTATGGCTTTATTTTGATTTTGATTTTTTCTTTGACATTATCATAAACATTGCTATCTCTTTGTTAAAGAAATCGTGCACGGTATGGCATCGTGTAGCATTGGAAGCGTCGGAGAAAATGGTGTAAGCCACAGAAATGACTAAGATTAAACGAACATCTTACTCATTTGAATTTGAAAGGTCAAAAACAAACAGTTAAAACTTCATCTATAAACCACGTTGAGGCATAATGTGATGAAAATTTGTTTACAAGAAGATAATAGTGAATAAAGTATTGTAGCTGGGTACACTGTTTTGACAATAAGATCTACATGTCCATGTACGTGTCTCCAACCGGTTACAAACTGATCGATAAAGAAATATAAAGTATGTCCTTCTACCCCGCCTGCATGCACTGAACAGAAAATTTGAGAATATATCCGTCGTCTGTTTTCCACGACGTTGTTCATTGATTCTCACGGTATAAGACAGGATAACAATACACAGCCGGGTTTCATTTTTCCTTCACTGAAAGTGAGTCTGGAATTAGTAGCCGTATATACTCTCTATAAAAGAAAAACTCTAAAAGAAAATTCGAGTGATCACTGACGTCACTCCCGGGGGAGTGAAAAAAAATGAGAATAGAGTGAAACTCCACTCTTTTCCTTTTACAGAGCACTCGATATTCACTCATAAACAAGTGACAGCTGACGTCATTCCCGGGGGAGTGAAAAATATAGTGAAAATTCACTCTTTTTTAGAGAGAGCGTAGGTGAAGAGAACTCCAGTGATGGTAACGTAACAATTTCATCTTGCTTTCGTGACATTTTACCAAAATCAGTGTTTAATGACTTAAAGATAATAGCCCGTTTTCTAACCGCCAGTCTAAGTTTAACCAGAGTGTAATTAAAACTGACTTAAACCGCAAGTCCATTCTAAATTAATTATGATATGCAAAATTAAACCACACTAAACTGGAGTTTCAGTTTAATAAACCGGAGTTCAGAATAAGGACCAACGTTATGGCTCCAAGTTCCTCTGAATGGTTGCATGATGCAGGAAATTGGAACAAAATATTGTATTCCTATGTATCTATACCTATATCTATCTGTCCCTTAGCTTGTAGAGCGTTCTGTCGACAATGTGATGGATCTTGAAACACAAATTCTCTAGTTAGCTGCTCAAAAGACATTCCTGTTCACTGCTTTATGTTATCAATCCAGATCTTAGTCAGTCTGCCCATTTTTCTTCTGCCATTCGTTCCTCTTTGCAAGCTATTCTATCTACTTACATGACCAAACCACTGCAGCTGGTAATTTTCCACAACTGTGATAAGGCGATCTATCTTGTTCTCCTATATGACTGTCCATTAACTCATTTCCTTGTTGGTCTTACAATGTTCGATCTATTCTGAGAACTGGTAATGTGAGACCATTAGGAAGGAAGGAAAATGTCTAGAGGTTATTCTGGATTGATGATTATGTAGGAATGTTGTACTATGAGGTTTTGAAATCATCAAACGAAAAAGAATAATAAGGTTTCAGCCAATTTTCACGATTACCAGACTCCCACCATCTCTTTAATTTAGAAAAAGGAGGATGGAAAAAAAGAGGGGTGAGGAGCGGAAATGAAGCGCGCGTCCTTTCATCGCCTTGCTGATGACAGTTATGGACAATACGGAGGTTTTACCATGAAGCTATATACAAAATAATGTAGCTTCATGGTTTTATCAATCCGCAAAACTGTGTGTTGAATACGTATAGAATAAAAGCGCTAATTTCTGTAATGACCCAAATAGCAAGGATATTCTTTCAACCCTTCCCCTTCTCTCTCTCTCTCACCCCTATCAGTCCATACACCTCTCCTTCTCTGTTTCGATATAATTATCTGTCTTCTCTGATCGAATTTTAGACATTTTAAAGATAAAGTTGAGTTCTGGTCATGAGACTGAATTGTGAAAGAAACTGTCTCAAAACAATCGGGAAAGGTTGATTATATAGCATAAGAACTGGTGTATGTTGTAAGGTTTTGGGATCACCAAAAAAAATCACCAGAAATTGACTCAATCCTGCTGAGAGTCACATGCACTGCACACAGAAATGTGTATATGGGACTACACACAAATGTTCGACCCGAACATTTCAGCTGTTTCTTGTCATATTTTGAATGTGAGAGCATTTGAAGAGCAATCCTTTTCAGGGGAGATGTCTACGGTGATAATCCTCCAAACTAACATAAAGAGAATGAGAAAGCTCACAAATTATTTTTTACCTTTCCCAGAACTCAAGCTTCCCTTTAAGCTCAGTTTCCTCCATCTTCCTATATTCCAAAGCTACATTTTCAGTTGAAATGTATGGTTTTAATTTACTGACTTTTGCTTTCCTTTCACGATATTAAGCTCTACGACTAGCTATCATTAATTTCATTCTGCATTCCGCTAAAAAAAATTAACCCGACCCTGGGTCTAAAGTCGAGTTTTAAGAAAGGAAGTTAGATCGAGATCTGGGGAGCGATTCATCAAGCGTTTTGTCAGTGATTTTTACTGATAAATTTGCTCTCAGCCAATCAGATGCAAGGATTTCAGTAGCTTATAACAGTTGTCGGTAAAAATAACTGACAAAACGCTTGATGAAACGCTCCCCTGAGTTTCCTTTTTAAAAACAAGCGTTGGGTTTAACTGAATCAGAAGAATACCCGGCAACCAGTGTCTTTCCGTCTACTAGAAAGAGTGTGATAGAATGTAAGTTACATGAATTTTACAATTCAAGTTTTAAGGTGTATATCTATGGCTGCAGAAATGGGCAAATAATAACCTTGGGTGGTCTATCTAAAAAAAAATGCCTTTGTTATCAATTTCTTTTCATTCATTTCTTTAAAATCGAAAGCCCCTGTCTTCTCAGTGTGCAACTTTTATATACATATTACTATACTTACAAATTTATACGGGTGTGAAGGCTGATAAATCTTCGAATTAATCACACATCTTTAATTCTTTTCCCGTCCTTCACATTATCAAGTTTTCCTCCTCTGTCTTTCACCATTCTTTCTGTATCTCTTTACTGGATATACCTCTAATCCTATCCTCCCAAGGCGAAGATTTCCATTAAGATGTGCCTATAGATCTTGACACTTCGAGACGTCTCCACTCTCTGTTTGTAATGAGATACAATCTTCATTGAAGAGCTTTCCATTATTTCAGACATCCCCTCCACACTATGTAAGGGTGGTAGTGTAATACCGTACTTATTCTTTGATTAAAATCTGCGAAGTGATCCAAGCCTATAACTTTACAAATTAGTTGAGTATGTGATTGTAATGTGACAACACTCAGTCTACCGCAGGACTAGGAATTAGTTATAAACGAATTGATTAAATGAAATTTATATATTTTTCCGTTATAATTATGCCATATTTTAGCCCAATCACTACCGTTCTCAGAAATCAATGCAATGTAACTAATTAAAGGGAATCTTGAGTTCTGGGAAAGGTGAAAAATAATTTGTGAGCTTTCTCATTCCTTTTATGTCAGTTTGGACGAACATCATAGTAGATAAATACTCTAAAAAGTATTGCTCTTGAAATGCCCTCACATTCGAAATATGACTAGAAATAGCTAAAATGTTCCTGCCGAACATTCATGCCACTTGTCGTGTGTAGTTCCATACCCATTTCTATGTGCAGTATTATGTGCTCTTCAGCGAGATTGGGTCAAATTTTTAATCTATTTTGCTGATTCCAAAAGAACACAATAATTATAAAACAATTCTTATGTAGACATGGTCAACCTTTCCAAATTGCTTTGAGACAGTTTCTTTCACAATGTAATTGCATGACCAGAACTCTACTTTATCTTTAACGTGTATTACTGACACTGTGTTTAAGGAGTAATAACATTAGAATAAATTCGAGTTTTGTTGTATTCCCGACATTTCGCAAAATAGAAGGAAATATATACTTTGGATTCAAAATAGTTTATACCTCAGCCACACCGACACCAAACAGACCAGTTCTTGGCCGTGGGGGTTAATGTATTTTTTTGTTCGATCCGTTGTTGGTCTCTTGTCGGTTTCGTCGGTGTGACGAGGGGTATTATGGATAGTGAAATATGTTTAACCCGTTGACTACTAAATACTCGCATTCCTATAGGCTTAACATGGGTACCACCTGGGGAGCGTTTCATCAAGTGTTTTGTCAGTGATTTTTACTGACAAATTTGCTCTCAGCCAATCAGATGCAAGGATTTCAGTAGCTTATAACAGTTGTCGGTAAAGATCACTGACAGAACACTTGATGAAACGCTCCCCTGGTTCCCTTACGCAATGGGTTAATAGTCATGCCAGTCGTGTTTTCCTACTGCATGTAGCATACTTAGGTTATTGCTATTACTGCTGAAGAGTGTCTTTGACAGCAAGAACCCTGGTTTAAATATCCAGCTTAGCTCATGTCAAACCAACTGCAGCGGAAATTGACATGAGTAAAGATGATATCAATAGTGACCAGTCCATGTATTGACTCTGCACAGGATGAAGGCGGCTTTACTCTTACTGTGCCAAGGGGTTTAGCTCTCTTCAAAATTTTACCAACATGTGATCAATGCTTACTTTTCAAATGTCTGCACTTCATTAACCATTTAATATTTCACAAAATATTGTGTACAATTTTTTTTACCATTTTTCATCATACCAAACATGATTCCTTTACCCAACTTATGCATAAGCATGATTGAAAATTATATTTGAGTTTCTTTTTTGTCCATAATTTTTTGTTTTCTGATTTGTGTACTATTCTTTAATGTTGAAATAAGATTTACTCTAAAAATGTCTGTGGTAGCATATAATTATAAACATATCTTTAGAATGCTTGATTTATGCTCAAAATTCTGATATACACCGACCACCATTTACCTTTCCTGTGGTCGAGAAATTGGTGAATGAAAAATTACAAGTCTATCTGTCACATATACGTGACATCGGCACTGGAAGAGTTAAGCCCATGCCGCCTTTTGAAGGCACAGGAGAAAAAAAACACCAGCCTGTAAATGGGTCTAATGAAAGGGGGACAAAAAGGAACAAAGGGGTCATAAAGATGTCTTTATTTTTCATCAGTGGTATTAAGATACACACAGACTTATGGCATAGATATGAAAAGGTAAACAGTTATAAAATCTTCAAAATAAACATACCTTTTGAAAGGAGAGGGGTTTTTTAAACATCACTCACCGGGATAAGCTGCATGGATGCTGGATAACAGGATGCACTTAAAATATCTTCTGAGAATAAACAACGATCACTATAAATTTCATTCAAGATATGCTAGGTGCACGGCAGCCAGAATTAATACTGGTTGTCTTGCCGACTCTCAAGTAGGATGTTCTAAAATTGTATTTTTCGCGTCCTCTTTAATTCTATTTTTATCTATCTACTTTTTCCTCTTTTTTCTGTTTTCATTTCATTTATTCTCCAATAGTAAGTGCTTTATAAATAAATATTGAGATATCTTTCGATTCACATCCATCTGTAAATGCTGACGGCGATACCCACTCTTGAAAAAAATTTACAGATTTTCCTAAGGTTCAATATTCATTTACTTCTATATTGTTGGGATGTTTTTTACCCAGTACCGTGTAATGTTTATATTCAGAAGTAAGAAAAAACTCTTGGCTTCTCGATTTAGAGTTTGACAGTTCCAAATCGCAGTAGCTCTCTAAATGGGCAAAATATCTTCAAATTTGAACCTTTAATGAGAACGTGAAATAGACACTCCTACTCTCTTTATGGGCGAATTGAATAGGACGCTCATGTCAGATACCCGTTTTGTTGCTATACTACATCACCCAAATATAATTCTTTTAGTGCTTATCCACACCTTAATCTCATTATAAGCCACTGGATGACCTATGTATATGTTATTCCGTTTATCCAGTGACGGATATTTGGGAAGAAGCGGGGAGGTGTGTGCTGGAGGCAAGCATCTCCATATTTAGGGTCAACTCCCATAGTATGAACTTGTAGAATGTATCCATGAAAACGGACCATGAGGTTACCTGGCTTAGTTGGTCCATTCAGTCAGTGGCGTAGCGTGGGTCCAGACATTAAAGGGGCACTGGCATCATGGTCAGGGGCGGCACCGGTCTTACTCTGTTTGGAAATGCGAATTAGTAAAGCCATTGTTTAGGGGTACAGGAGGGGGTCCCTAGTGATTTTTCTCGCCCTTTTACCTTGCCCCTTTCCTTCTCCCATTTTCACCCATTCTTCTTTCCCGTGAGGCCATTCGATGGGGGGGGGGGGGGGGGGGGCACGTGCCTCTGTGTGCCCCTGTGTAGCTACGCCACTATTAAAGTCCAGGGGGTGTTTCACAAAGAGGTAAGTTTGACTTAAAGTAGCTATCCAAAGAAAATCACAAATATGGCAATTAATGTATCACTAGAAACTGGGAAGCTTACAGATGGCAATCGTATAAGTTTTATGTCAACTGCGTATCTGATGATTATAAAAACAACATAAATAAAAGCTCTTCTCAGCATCTGGAATATCCGAGGATTCGCCAGAAATCTATCGATGTTTTGATGTCGTCACACTAGGGACCAATCCTGCTTAAGCAGACGACGTCCTATAATGAATGAACGTAATTGCAATGCAATTATTTATCAAATTATAAAGAGTTTTGTATATTTAAACATGACCTTATTTCACACCATTCTAAAAGGGAAAGTGAAACTGATTCTTATAACTAAAACCGTTTGATTGTAAATACACAGGAGAAGGGTCAATGATCAATGAAATAAACCCCACTTTCAAATTGAAAAGCCCTACGAATAATAGCACGGATGGTATTCGTTCCCTCTTGAAACGCCGAACATGCCCCGGTGCAAGCAGCTGAAAATACAATGGCGTCTTATTTTGTTTACAAGTGACTGATTCCTTTATTTTTTTAACGCTGCATTTTTCATCAAAATAATACCATACACGAAGTTAAGAGTGAGGCAACAGACTAACATTAAGACTGACGCTAGTCAAGTAAGAGAAATAAGTGAAGAGGAGATGACAAAACAGGCACTGAAAAATGTGTAAGATGATATGGGACATCGTCTGCTTAGACAGGACTGGTCCCTGGTGTGTCGTCACACATCTCAGCAGCGTTCGAGGAGCTCTTCAGCTGCTATATCGGGGGCTGTATTTTACCGTTTTATAATTGATAATAATCATTACTTCAAATGTTTCCAAGCGTTGAATTTGGATAACCTTGTTTAATTTATGCCATCTATGCAATAATAAGTATTAAGCCAATATTTATTTTGATGGAATTTTCTTGTAATGTGATCTTTAAAGTTGCACTTAAATTCCTAGTTGCGTGCGTTATATGACACATCACCGCGTTGGTCAGATCATGCTCAGGGAACGCGCGCTTTTGGATAATCTACCAATGAGATTGCGCGTTTAATACCGTATGCGCATTGGCACTTACGCATGACTTTAAGTCAAACTTAACTCTTTGTGAAACAACCTAATTTATGGTGCGTTAATGTTCAACCTCCCAATTCCTTGCAAATTGCTTGAATTCTGCGACGGAACAAGTGAAGCAATAGAATCTAGCAGTGAAATAAACATGAGAAATAACATAATTATTTTGATTGTTCGTTTAGTTGCATAATATTATGGTCTTTTGAATGGGATGAAAAGGTTGACAATATGCGTTGTATAATCAGTAGACTAACTCAAGCCAATTGGTTGAACTTAAAACCATGTTTACGATTAGTACATGCACTCTTATGGATATCGGAATATAAATACGTAATGTTTTGCGGGCTCCACCTCAAAGTTGATAATGTGAGAACAGCGACAGGCTTCTAAAGTACTGTCATATCACTAACGCTAAATCAACGACACGCCACCTTCATTTGCATTCGTCAGTTGACATTTTGTTCGATAATCACTCTAATTTGACCCCTGATGATACAGAATAAAAGGCGATAGACCTTTCTATTGTCACCCGTTGTCATCAGCAATAGTCGTTATCACTCATGTAAAGATTGTACTTTTCAGTTAGGACAAGCGACATACAGTTTTCATTAAAACATCTTCAAGATAAACGTTTTAATTTGAGGTATATTATCCGATATGATAGAATCTTTATTGCTCAAAAGCAACAAAGATTTGAGGTGAGAAAAAAAACAAGATAGAAACACAAGGATGGAAACAATATCTGATTTTACTGACATGGTTGAAAATTAATGTATATAAAATGATTTTAAAAATGATGATTTTCAGTGATGCCCCGGGGAAAGTTATGTAACTATTTGCAAAATGATGCTCAGGGTTAAAAGGGGATCATCGCAATTACGGTGCTCATTGAATGTGCTTTACTCTATCATGCAGAGAGGGTGTTCCCCCTAATTTCACCCCAATAGTGACGCCCCTGGGAAAATTATGTAACTTTGATTTAATGGCAACATAGTGCTCAAGGTTAAGAAGAGATCATTGCAATTACGGTGCTCTTTGAAAGTGCTTTACTCAATCATTCAAAGTGTATTAATGCTCATAGGTGTAAATGTGTATCAACCCTTGTCTTTTCGATAAGGTCACGTATGGTTAGTAGCGCGTATAGATCTATCTCATCAACATTGGTTCATTGCGACATTCCCTCATCTCATCATACAGTTGACTGGCGAACGTACTTTAAATGGCCCTTGTTAAGAGGGTCGTCCTTTCTTAAATCAATGGCTAGATGTTTCTAATAAAGGGGTTAATAAGAAAGTCTAAGATTTTAAATAATCAGTGCTGTATCCTTAAAGACAAAGTTGCTTTCTGGTCATGCGATTACAACGTGAGACTGACCAATGAGAAAGGTGGATTATTTTTAAGAGGTTTTGAAATCAGCAGAATCACAAGAAATCTACTAGATTTTGCTGAAAATTACATGAAGTTAAAAAACACCGCACATGGAAATAGGTATGTGGGACTACACACACACATATGGCCTGATAGTTTCGTCCAAACATTTCAGCTATTTCTCGTGATATTTCGAATATCGTGGCGTTTGAAGAGCGGTCCTTTTTCAGGGGGCATTTCTAATATTGACTTCCACATTGACTTTTACATGTTTTTTAGAAAGCTTACAAATCTTTTTTTCACCTTTACTACAACACAACTTTCTCTTGAATGGGATCATCACGAGGACAGAGGAACTTTTGGTTCTTAAAATTCTTAAAATTCTTATCTTTATCCACCGATGAACAAGTGTAAATGCTGATGATGCTAAGGCCACTTAGCTGTCAGCTTCTCATTAAATGTGTTTAAAATGTGCCATAGTCAAAGTGGGACTGATTATAATTGTGAGCTAAACCCATGCAGTGGCGTATGTAGTGGCAAACTATCGAATCTGCGCCCCCCCCCAATGCCCAAACTCAGATTAATGAGCCATTTTGATATAGAAATGATGGCACGACGTGAAAATGAGTTTTGATGCACATAACCCGGAGTTGTCAGCCCAAATTTGATGAGTTATAGAATAAGCGACCGAGCGGCAGATTTTTTTTCTTTTTCACCCCTCAAATTGAATTTTTTTAATGTATTTATCAATGGAACCATTGATAAACAGGGACCTAGCAACAGTTTTTTTCGTTATTGAAATTTTGAACATTTCTATTTCGGGGGCGCAAAATGAATGAAGTCCCTGATGAAATATATTAGAGGAATTTAGCAAGGCAAATGCAAGGCAAATTTGTGATTTCTTTCGATTGCTCTATACGTTGAAAGTACTTTTGTGCAGTTATATCCCATCTGGGGGCGCAAAATTTAACAAGCCCAGGCCTTACGCGGGCGGGGGGGGGGGGGGGGGGCAAAGCAACTAGAGTCAATTAATGGTTAACACTTTAAAAACGCCACTGGGGGTGTGAAGTAGCTAGATCCTGAAAATAATTATGCGAGGGTGTAAAACGACCGAGCTTTAGAAAGTTCTCGCATTTCAAGCCCTATATACTACCATTTCTTATACGCATTTTGTCCTTGACTTGGGCGCAAATAACCCTCAAATACCATAAATTTTCTTGTATTTCTCCCCTTTTCTTTCTCTCTTTTGCGGGTTTTTTTTGCGCCCCCTTCAAGTGCCGCCCGGGGCACGTGTCCCCTCTGCCCCCCCCCCCCCTCCGTCGATACGCCACTGAACTATGTGGTTTATTCACAATGTATCATAGTATACAGTATATTTCCATTCACTGCTTTGGAACGAAATGTTCGATTTCTTGTCTGCCCGTTTTTCTCTGCTTCAAGAACTGGATATTAAATGTTGATTCAGTTTATGTTTCCTGTGTGTGCTTCCAAGTCTTCGTAGGCACAATTTGAAACAATTTTATTTTCCCTGGGGGATCCACAAATTACAAGTACATGTACTGCTTTTTAGTGGATCCCCCACATTTCCTCAGAAATTAAGAATTTCTATTAATAATTCATTATAATAATTTAGTTATATGTACAGTGTTCTTGTACACTTATCAAGGTAAATTGAATTTGTACATATATTTTTCCATATTTTCTGTAACAATATCTGTAATGCAATTGTCTTTTCTTTCTGTTGGAAATGAAATAAATACGAATTTGAATTTGAATTTGAATTATAATCATGGTGTTTTGTTTTGTTTTATTTTTATGGCGCTATATGGATATATATAAACATACATCATTTCCCCTTGAGCTGTATACAATTAGTAAGTACATAGACCCCTTCATTTGCGGGGAATTAAATCTTCTCTTACCTATGAGGAACACTTTGTGATTTTGACAATGGTTTCTATGGTAACGTGTATAAGAATGGAATAAGAAAATGAATTACTTGGTTATGTTTTCATCGCCGCAACCAACGTCAGTGGGGTACGATAGAAAACATTCTATGAAAATTGTTATTCTTTGATAAATGAATAATCTCTATAGGTAAAGCCTTTTAACAATCGCTACTTTGTTGCAAGAAAATGGGGAGGGTGACCGTAAATTTACGAACGGAATGAAGAAAAAAAACACATCAACTTTTCCATCAAACCTAAGCTTCCTGAATTTCCTATTTCATTCCTTTTTCTTTTTCTTGTTTTTTTCTTTCATTATATAGGCCTTTCATTTAAAAAACATCGTCTTCTTCCCAATGTATAATGGGAGAAGTAAACCATCTCCGAAAAGAAGAGAAAATTAATTTCTCTCTATTTCGTCTAATCTTTATCATGTCGTAAAAGCAAGATAATAAACTGAAGCAAATCAAATGAGATTATGTACGTCATACTCCCTATCTCTCTCTCTCTCTGTACATTATAATTATATTCCCTTCATCACTCAGATACTTCTAGAGAAAACCTTTTTGTCAAACCTAACGTGCGAGTTTGTAAGCCCTTACCCACTGTAATAGAATAATCGCATTTCGTATTTTGATGAATAATTTTGTTTGCAAAATGTAGTAATCAGATTTCTGAGGCGCGTTTCGAACTCACGAATCAATAATCCAACTGAGAATCCTCAACTGGGTGCGTCGCGTGCTACATCATGAGATACACACGGGTATCATGTTTATGTTATCAAACATTCCCCATAGCGATATCAATTATTATGCTGTATGATATATATTGCATCACGCGATTGATGGCGGGAAGAAAAACGAGAGTCCTTTCTGAGAGGGGTTAAGTTCATTTCGATAGAAACTGGCTTAAATTGACTTTGGATTGTTTATCATGTACTCTTGAGGGGTCAGTTGAACCATCAAAATATAGTCAGACGGATAAAAGCTTGCTGGAAATCTCATCCGTTGAAAAGCACAACATACATTTCCACATGGATCGGGACGACTAGCTCGTTATCCTTGTGTACATTTTCTCACCATATTCAGCTATTCAAATGCATGGAAATGATACGGCCCACGCAAAGGCGGTAAAATGCCTACTAATTATGTAGCATTTTAGTATTTTGTTCAGATCGGATTTGAATCTATAGGAGGCGCCACTTTCCATTAACAGGAGGGATAAAAGGGTTCTGGTAGATGGTAGTGTTCGAGACTGATGTGAAAGCCACTTACCACGCACCTGTTGAGCTGAGAGGCCTTATTAAACCCCTTCAACCCCTATTGAACATTTTCCATCCATGTCGGATATGCCAAATCAATATTATGCGCTAGTTAAAGGAGAAAATGTCGTGTTTAACAAAAATAAAAGAAGAAAAAACGACGCTTCCAACACCATCTTCTATACTCCGCTCCAAGAGATTGCTGCCATTTAACGGTAGTTCCAGTTGTCGTCTTTTTAACCCTTCCAGTCCTGTAGGCGTTTGCACCTCCCCAATTTAGACATTCTATCTGATAATAGACTCGGATGAGTATTACCTTCATAGAATTCAAAAGGATTATACTAATTATGAAATTGCCTTGATTGAATTTCATTACGAGAGCGAGAGAATCTTCCATAACTTATATACATCAAGGGTAGCACATATTTCACAATAATCATGATAATAATATAATTTTATATCTATTAAAAAAAATAATTTAAGCTTCGTCATTACCATCTGCTATTGTTTGCATAACCTTCTTAGGATTTGAGAATGCCTGAAAATACAAAGTATTCATTTGACAAACAACCGTAGGGAAGTATACCTGTAGGCTCACAGAATGGCCATCTCAGAAAAATTGATGAATTGCAAAAATTGCATTGTCGTCATACCATGGGGTCAACGTAATTTGTTTCATTCGGCAATTTCTTGACCGCCTGAGCATGTCTAAAATGACATGTACACTGCGCGTTTATATCAAGGTTTCATAAAAATCTATACAGACTTGATGATATTAATAGTACATCTCGAAACGCATGACACAACTAGGTCTCTATATAAGTATTGCAGGATATGGAATTTTGAGGAAATATCAACGTTGAAATTAAACATTTAAAAAAAAATGGTGTGTTAACTCTGAATCAAATGGTTCAATATAAGTGATTTCTCTTTTACATTAATTTCTGGGAGATTACGTCTTAAGTTCAGTGCTGCTTTTTGAAATGCCCTTTCCCTCGTTGATTTGATCTGGATAAGAATTTGAAAAAAAAAGATATTTTTGTAATAATTTAATTACGAATCTTATGTGCAGATGAAGGTCGGTTAAGATTCGAGATATATGGGTTCAAACTTACGCGTGTCTCGCGGCAGAGATTGAGATATGTTGTGATTGAAGAGCTACTCGCGGATTCCCCAAAGCAAACTGTAATTATTATCTAAATGACCTGAATATAAGCATGCTGTTGTTTTACTACTGTTCAATTTTCAGTGACCCCGAGTAGGTACGTCAAGTGACAATGTTCCTGTAACCTATACAGTGCGTCCCCCCAAAAAAGTTAACAGTTGGAAATATTCTACCAAAATAGATATTTCAGAATATTTTCAATGAATGTCCTTTCTTGTAGATAGCTTAGGGTCTCTCCTATGCAATATCGCCAAACAATCTGACTAGTCATTACGCTTGAGTGATCAAAAGCCACGTATTTTAAAGGATGCAAAATTCAGACTTGACAAGAATAGGTATTTGTTCTGGGTGGTATCAACAAAGTTTAGAACTGTTTTAGAATTGACAGTTGAAAAAGTCTCCCCAATCAAGCATTTCAAAATATTTTCAGGAAATTGTCATACCTGTGGACAGCTTAGAGTCTCTTCTATCAAATGACACAAAAATATTTCACAATATTTTACGCTTGAGTCAGCAAAAGCCACTTTTGTGAAAGGGTGCAAAATCCGTACTTGATAAATGTTTGTCCATTCTGGCTGGTATCAGAAAAGTTGACAGTCATGAAAAGGCTTAGAAATAGTCATATTCTGATAAAAAAAAGACAATTTATGAAAGAACAGATTTTGTTCATTGATATATCCCATCAAAACTTTATGGTTGAGTGAGTAAGCATGTGAAATTAAAAGACTCACAAAAAGTAACATTTTGAACCACTCAACAAAGTAGTTAATTGCTCACTCAAGCATAAGATGTTCATGGAATGTGTAAGAATATACAGAGAACAAAGCTTGTTATTTCATAAATTGTCTTTTATTGATCAGAAAATAGAAATTTAAAAGCCTTTTGATGACTCTCAGCTTGGCTGATATACCGGCCAGAACCAATATCAATTCTTGTCAAGTCTGGATTTTGCACCCTTTCGCAAAATTGGCTTTTGCGCACTCAAGCGTAGAATATTGTTAGATATTTTGGTGTAATTTGATTAGAAGAGACCCTAAGCTATCCACAGGTATGAAAATCGCCTTCAAATATTTCGAAACATTTATTTGGGGAGGCTTTTTCGAATTGTTAACTTTTTTCTGGGACGCACTGTATAGATCAACCATGTAAGCATGAGTCTGTTTAGGTTTGACTTGGGAATATTCTACACAAAGGATTTCCCCAGGGTCTCTCAGAAAAGATTCAATGTACCGATAAGAAATCCATGCGTCAGAATACCACACTGTTTTCTATTAACACACATTCATTAACTTTTCCTCAAGAATACAACAGGAGATAAATTTATGATGTACTATTCCATTTCTATCCAAAAATAGATTTTAAAATACAAGGTTATTTCTTATCGTCAAATGAAATGTCAATGACAATAGAATTTTCTGTACAAGTTATATATTTAGATCTGAGAATATGTATGATTGGTATTTCTCGATAACCTTAATACATCTGTGAGTGGGTGTGGTAGGTGGGTGAATCCGTTTTTATGCCACACTATTGTAACTGGTAGTCATTATGTATGTTTGTTGTTTGTTTGGTTTGTTTTTGTTTTGTCTTAATTCCTTCGAGATGCTGTCTACTTCTCTGCATTGCTTCAATGTCATCTGTTTTGTTGTCAACGTGAACATCATTATTTGCCCAGCTATCCGTCACTCCTGTAATTCGTTTGTGGAAACGAGCAGGATGCGTTTTTCCGCCTCACCTGATAAGCAGGTCTACTTTCTTGTGGGAGTTGGCCGAAGAAAACAGCAGAGAGACGCACATGCAAAGCTCTGTTCGCATTATGCTATGGAAGTTTAACCAAAATCCAGGATGCGTGCATTTTACGACCCCCCCCCCCCCCCCCACGGGATCCTCAACTTCACTAATACCTGAGTCACACCACCAAACCGATTCCACACCTACTCTAAACCGACCAATAAATTGTTTGTTCGGTCTGGTGTCGGTCTTGTCGTTGTGACTGGGGTATATTAGTGTCTTCTGGGGAGCGTTTCATGAAAGGAAGATGTCGGATATTTTATCCGACAACTGTTATAAGCTACTGAAATCCTTGCATCTGATTGGTTAAGAGCAAACTTGTCGGATAAAATATCTGACAAGTCCTTTCATGAAATGCCCCCCTGATCTGATTTCAAACAGTTATACATCAGGGCCCTCGTTTCATAAAACTTGTTATCAATAACCAGTTAGTCAGTTACAGTAATTGTTATAAGCAACTGAAATCCTTGAATATGATTGGCTGAGAGCAAATTTGTAATAGAAATGTGGCAGTTGTTATTGATAACAAGTTTTATGAAACGGGGCCCAGGGCACGTCTGTCATTGAGGGATGCCAATTGCCATTGAGGCGCCTATTCCGTTTCTAATGTTCTTCCCGCGCGCGCCAAAACAAGCAATCTTTCAACATGAACGTACACAAAACAAACCCCGATATCAAGGTAACTCAGTACACTATGAGCTACAGTGTATACACCCACATAGTCAACAGATGATTATCAGGCAGGGAGCTCTGCTTACGTGCCTAGATATGAAGTTATTCAGGGTTGTCAATGATGTAGCTTCCGCAATCGTACAGTAAACGGGCCAACTCAGGATGTATGTTTAGTTGGGTGTATTCCTTACACGCCTATTTGGTATTCACACAACGTTAAATCAAGACGGGGTCATTACTAAACATGCGATGATAATCATGATATTTAAAATACTTATTTTAAGCACCTGGTTGCGTTCGAATGCCATTATTAGTAGCTCCAATATTGTACATGTGTTGAACGATTACAGGGCTGGAGATCAAATGTTGTCAAATTACTGCTGTTTTTTTTCTACTACGGATATGCTCAAGGGATAAAAAGCGTAATAATAATAATATATGTACATATAGTATATGTACATAGCTGTATGCTAAATAATGAATAACAACAGGTGTAACATATTATGCACTCAAACAATACGACACCGAAGAATGCGCTCTTTTTCTAACCTCACAAGGCTCCTGACTTCAGCGACCAACACGCAACTATGGAATGTGTTTTAGTAGCATGTACACACGTCACATGTGTTCCACAAAATGGTTTATTTGTGAAGAGCTCGAATGTGACAACACGATGGCTAATCCAAGGGTCGCAGAACACGGCGTAGCATGTTTGAATTGATTAACATTTCTACCAACAGTGGGCCAATGGACACAATACATTCAGTCTGTTGTGTCATGAAGTAATGAAAATCTGACGTCAATATAGCAAATTGATGGCATCATGAAAATTAAAATTACTGGTCATGTTATCTTGGGGTACTCCATGTCAGCTATGTTTGATCACGGTGACGTTTAGATTTTGTTTATACAGTCGATTTAAAGCTTTTTACTTTGTTCGTGTTTGCTCGCTCGTGGGCAATGTTTTTTTTTTTAATAGCTATTTAGTAAATTTTTTTAAAATATGTGTTTGGTAAAACACATAAAACACAACTCGTGAACAATGTCATTTATAGCATAAACAATATTTAACCAAATATCAAAGTGTAGAGTAGGCCTATTATTGCAAAAAAAAGATGATCACAACACGTAGTCCATAAAATGACCGTTTTTTTACACGGGGCGAGACGGGGAGGGGTAAATTAAAGAAGAGACAACCCCTTAAAATAATTATATTAAGCCGCCAATGTTCCGACTATACTTTTACCTCATATTATTGCAACAAGATGGTCTTGTTTATGCTTTAATGGCGAATGACACGCTATAAGAGGATACATATGATGTTTGTGGTAATAGCCAAAGTTGACCGATTGCCATTGTAACAAGAAACAACAACCACAATATTTTCGTAAAATTTTGTCGGCATAAAAGAAAATGCTCACTGAATAAGGCTGGCTTGCCTTGCCCGGTCGCGCCTTTCTTTTTTACAACCAAGCCTAGGCAGAACCCCTTTTTGAAGACTTTGAAACAGACTACAAGTATCGGACTTGTATTTTCTTACTCAGTCACCTTATTTTTAAATAAGCAAACCCTAACCCTAGCCCTAACCCTAACCCTAATAAGCAAAAGAAAATTTCGTAATATAAACCTCTGCCGAGGTTCGAACTCGTGGTTCTTTCACCAAGAGAGGACTGGATTATCCGATTGCGCCACACACAACAGCTGCTCGATGCCCTTGCTCGTTTTATTATATCGCTATAATTCGTTTTCATGAATATTCATGCAGATTAGTCTTGACGGAATAACCGTATTAGTATGAAAAATGCGAAATCTGCCTAGGCTTGGTTGTAAAACGTAAACACGCTGCCCGGTCGCTTTCTATGCATTCAAAGCATCGCAGGCTAACCAGTGTGGAGGAGGGCAATTTTATTTAGGATAACATGAAGACAGGATGAATTGTTCTATATAAACATGTAGTCCTGGGTCCCGTCTTAAATCGTAGCTTTAAATTAATCGCAACTCCTATCTCTCGAGTGCACAGTTGCAATTAATTTTGACCCATTGTCTACGGAACCGGGTACACCCACCCGACTCGCTTTATTCCACAGGAGTGTTGAGCCGTATCTATCAAGATCAAGATGAATGTCCATGTATTAAGCCTATATGGGAATTAGTGAATGCAGTATTCAGCGGGTTAAGTTACGATTGATTCGAATCAATGGCACCTCTTTGTAAGACGAGACCCTGATATCGTTTTGGCTTGATCTGGGGGGTGTTTCACAAAGAGTTAAGTTTGACTACCAGTCGCACTTAAGTTCCTAGTTGTGTGCGGTATATGACACCTCACCGCATTGGTCAGATCATGCTCAGGGGACGCGCGCTATTGGGTAATCTACCAATGAGATTACGCGTTTAATACCGGTTTTCTTTATATCACTCGACCTGATAAGCATTTGATACGGTTGATAACTTTATTATACTCAATCGCTTAGAGTCTCGGTTTCGTATTTCTGGTTTGGCTCTGCAGTGGATGAAATCATATTTATGTGGATGGAAATCCAGAGTTAACATTGATGGGAAACTATCCGATCCCTAGACTGCAGAATTTAGCCTATACATTTCTCCAATATCTGATATTATTATGCAACACGGCCTCAGCTATATTTGCTACGCTGATGATATACAACTGTACATTTCTTTCGACCCATGTTCTGTAGCCAATATCAATGAAACACTTTGCCAAATTTCACACTGTATTTCAGAGATAGACACTTGGATGTCATCTAACTATCTTAAATTGAATGAAAACAAAACTGAATTTACAGCTTTTTGTTATTCCGCCAAACATCAGCAATCTGTTTCTGGAGTCCAACTTAATTTGAATGGTAGTTTTATCCCTCTTTCATCTAAAGTTACCAATCTTGGTGTATGCCTTGATACCATGCTCACACTGTCTTCTCACGTAAACCAGGTTGTTCGCAATTGCAATTTCCACCTACGCAATTTATGGAGAATCCGTAGATTCATTGACTTCATTACATGTCACCATGCTGTCCGTGCTTTGATCCTTTCTCGGTTGGACTACTGCAATAGTCTTTACACTGTTTTACGTGCCAAGGATAGACAGAGATTACAAACTGTTCAAAATCGAGCTGCAAGACTAGTTTTTGGCCTTGGAGCTCGATCCCACACTACACCCTTACTCACTGAACTTCACTGGTTACCCATACAACAACGCATTCTGTTTAAAACATGTCTATATGTCTTCAAAATACTAAATAATCTCTCGCCACAGTACCTCACTAATATCATACAAATATATACACCCTCTCGCAAACTTCGCTCTGCATCTGACACATCCAAACTCACCATTCCAAAATGTAGACTCACAACAAGTGAAAAGCGCTTCTCAGTTGCAGCTTCCAAATTTTGGAACGATATCCCCTTCGCTATCCGGGAAATAACCAATTCTGCCACTTTCAAAAGAAATCTCAAGACTTACCTTTTCCCCCAGTAATTTAATTTAATTTTTTCCATCTTTACTAAAAACTGCTTGTGTTTTTTGTTTTCCTATGTTTTTGTAAGCGCTATGGTACTCCTTGTTTTTAGCGTCTTAAATAATCTATATTATTATTATTATGCGCATTGGCACTTACGCATGATTTTAAGTCAAACTTAACTCTTTGTGAAACACCCCCTATATGAGAGGGAAGGGGTGCCAAACGTTTCTTGACGGTATATTTTGGGCCCTGTTTCATAAAACTTGTTATCAATAACAACTACCCCATTTCTATGACAAATTTGCTCTCAGCCAATCAGATTCAAGAATTTCAGTAGCTTATAACAATTATTGTAAGTTTTTATTGATAACAAGATTTATGAAACGGTCCCTGGTAAACAAGAAGCCTGCATACATCTTGCTTTATGCTCGGAATAAATGAAAAGGCTTCCATCGCACTTACGCCATTAATGTGGAAAATTCATCGGAGCTTCTTCCTTATTATTGTTGCTTGAATGAGTTAATAGAAATAAGTAAATCTCTCTAGAATTATCGCTACTCCATTTTGTCTTTTTCTAAGAATACTTAAGGCTAGATTCCATTAAAGAGTTTAATAGTAACGCATGCAGGTAAATAAACAAATTCTGGAATTGAATAGTGCAATCCTCTAATGCACATGGCATAATATGGCACGACGATAATGATGATTTTTTTCAAGAATTCATTTTATTTTTGATAAAATGATTATTAATGGCTCTACTGCCATACAATGCTGTTGTGGAATGGGAATAGTTAAGCATACATTTACGTCATAGAGTATTTTATATAAAAGGTTATCATGAACCCGCGACCTACATTCTAATAGTTTGATCACTTTTGGTCGCAAATGATTGCTTATTAATTACATGTAGTGTCAGCTAGTTGCATGCAACGTTACAGATGAGTAAGAAATGCGTAAGCTCCTAACCATAAGAATCTAAAATGATGTATGCAAAATCAATTACTAAATCTGATGACAACAATATACAAGGCCTAATGCCAATAGACCTTTTACTAATGTATTTCAATTTATGCATGTTTCTCTCCAGAATCCTTAGTTACCAACTATTTAGCGCACCTGCTTTGCATAATGGCATCTCTATGGATGGAATCATTTTGCACCATTAGTTGTTGCTACGTCGGGCAAGCCTCTTGCAAGCTTTTGAGTCATCAAGATAAACATTTGTTGAAGAATTATGCAAAAAATAGTAAACAAGTCTATCAGGCTTGTAGTTGGAATGGCACATTTTCTATCTTCATGCTATGCAACAAGACTACATGTACTATACACTCAGATCCTCTCGAAAAATAAGGTCTCGTGTAACATGTGATCTTGAAATCTTACTGGTACCATGGAACTTAGTGAGAGAATTACCTTCATTCTGGTATTATGAAATAAAAGATATATTAATTTGCAATGTTACCTGAAACGTGGACTGTAACTACATGTTGCTTGAAACATTATCCTTGAATAGCCGGGGGAAGAAAATAAATATTAGATGAATATATGAAAGCATTTGAATCTCAAATACCAGTAGCTATTTAATACTGTCAGTATAGACCTGCTCATAATTTAGGAATGGCTTTGCAAGCCCTAAAACTATTCAAAAAATCATTTCATAGTTCCTAAGTGCAAGCAATATTTTTATTATCTCCTGTTAGGATATGTTTAGATTATCATCGGTGGAAACCTGAACGGGAATTCATATTGCAATAGTGTGCAACTTAATATATACATTTAACTCTTCAACGCATTAACACGTATAAAATATAAAACTATGGGCTTCACAAGGCCAACCATTATGTAAACTTCATTAGTAATGTGGAATGATTGCCCTTTATTATTCCTACAGTGATTGTGGATGTTGTTATTGAATAACGATATTTTAATTTGGACGATGGCTTTGATGTACATGATGTAAGGGCAAGGCCTTACATGGTGCACTAGCAATGGCAAGGACTGCTTCCTCTTCCATCTCTCCCTTTCTCTCTCTTTCTTTCTCTCGCACTCTCGATCTCCCCTCTCGCTCTCTCTCTCCTATATCTCTCAATCTCTCCCTTCCCCTATCTCTCTCCCCATTACTCTCTCTCTCTCTCTCTCTCTCTCTCTCTCTCTCTCTCTCTCTCTCACTACCCTTCCTCTCACCTACGCACTTCCTCTACCTCCGTCCCTTCTTTCCATCATGGCCTGCATTTCGAAAAAAACAACAACACTTTATTAAAAGTCTGCAATATTCCCGAGAACGTATACTATTCAAAGTCATTAAACACATGCGCCTCTGCCTACGTGGCTCTATAATAAAATCATGATCATGGTCATCTTTTGAATCAAACTTTGTTCAGTACTTCTTCTTTAAACGTAATAATTATTAAGTGCATCGCCATGGTACCCACGTCGTATTCCTAGAGTTTGATTATTTTGTTTCAAGATTGCTTTTAATTCCTTTAATGAAATGCAGTTGGTAATGGATTATTTATAATGAAAATAAAGAGTAAAAGGACGAAGTTAATGTATAAAGGGATGTGTAGCAAAAGTCGAAATACAGGCTGGCATGCCTGGAATAGACGGTGAGTAATTATTGTTTGTCTTGGATAATATGCATTTCATGCTTCTTTCATATAGGTGTTTGTCAACCATCCAAAATATTGAGCGTCTTGGCTGAAGGCAAACACGAAATATTTGAAACTGCAAAACAAAACTGACATGACATGACACACGACACTTATTCGGCAATTATAAGAACAACACATATATTGTTCCCCTAACTCGCAGAAATAAAATGTAGAAAATAGACAATTTCTTTTTTATTATTATTCAAAAAAGAACTCTGCCTCTTATACACACCATTAAAAGAATAATATTTTGACTGAAATTTTAGATAATGCGCTGCTATATATTGTTGATTCATGCCCAATTTAACACCTTTCATTATGTTGCTGAAAAAAAAAGTTAACAGTACATCATTATGTGCCAGGTCCAATATGCACATGATTTCTGCACCCCACCCCTTCCGTCCCTCCTATGTGAGGAATGATTAATTTGCATATTATTTATGAACAACGTTTTAATGCATGCACATCATATTTGTTCTTATACATGCGCACATTACGATAAAATACAGTTGATTGATTGATTGATGCAAGGTTTATTTCATTTCATATCCAAATACAAAACAATATGATCTACAAAGTACAAAGTCATGAAATGAAAAAGGAACCTACTGGAAAGCATATAGGTTTCCAAGGTTGCCACTCTCGTCCCATGTGAAGTAAATGGGTACCGCTGGAATATTATATTTGAGCGCCTATCACTGAAGATAGGCTAAAACCGGCGTAAAAAAATGTTATACGGTATGTGCAGTATCGGTATAGCAGCTGTGCTACATACATTCATATATAGCATTATCGTTATTACAATATTACACTATGTTGAATGTTTAGACAAATCCTTTCTTGTTGGAAACGGGTTCCCTGGTCAATATATCGATGTGTCTATGACGCGTGTTTGGTAACACGTCACACCTTTCATCTAGAAATCAATATTACAGGAAAGTATGAGCTTGGCGAAACAAACAGAAGCCTGTTCACTATTCCGGAATGTGTCGATGCATTTACAAATAGCGATTTATGAGATGTAAGGTTATGAGCGCAATCGATTGAATATTTGATGAAATAAAATCCGGCATCAGCTCGACACACGCAATATACTCCAAACTACGTAAAGAAATATATCTCTTCATGACTGTTCACTTCCTGTGCATTGTCTTCACTATTTCCACTTGTAAAATCTAACATCGTTAGAATAAAAATGGGTCTTGTTTAATCAAATTAATTTTCATCATCACATCTGTTCTTTTCATTCTATTAGTTCTTCTTTATTCCTCTAAACAACCTTTATACAGATTTAAAGGGTACCGATCCCCTAAAAATAATTTGTGTACAGCTAGAATAATGATAATAATAATAATATGTCTTGTTTACCCAGGATAGCCTCATCAGTATTATATACTGTTCTCCCTGAGGGTCCTGCAATCATACTATTACCCCGGCTTTAGCCGAGCTACCGTGGTGCTCAATCATTCAAGGAATTCCTTCCTACCGGGTACCCATTTACCTCACCTGGGTGGAGAGTGGCAAAATGTAGATTAATGTCTTGCCAAAGGACGCTAGAAGGTAATAAATAATCCCATAATTTTTTTCCTCGCATTCTTTCGGTTAATGCTTAAAGGGTTTAAAGAAAATTAAAGCATAACATAAAACCCACGCACGCGGGCCCTACTTCATGTGAGTGCGTAAGAGTGCGTCTACTCATGAGTCGCCTTTATGTTCATTGAAGGTGTATTGGAACTTGCAATATCTCTTTGTATTTGAAGCTTACATTTTGAACACAGTAAAGCAAAATTGAACCCCTAACATACAGAGCAAAATATATTTTTGAGATTGTTATCCTTTAATACCTGTAAGTTTTTCTATTGCGTGGGTTTTACTTATGTGTTCTTCTCCCAGACTCGGCGCTTTTTTCTTCCGGTCATGATACATCATTCACGTCAGCAGACTCTGTTTTCAATTGCCGCTTGGGGAATTTGGCTTTATAATGAAATGGAAGGGGTTTTCCCCAAGATCTGGGCCTTGTTTCATAAAACTTATTATCAATAACAAGTTGCAATAACTGTTATAAGCTACTGAAATCCTTGCATCTGATTGGCTGCCAGCAAATTTGTTATAAAAATGTGGCAGGTGTTACTGATAACAAGTTTTATGAAACGGGGTCCATGCATGGCTTTACATCATGAAACCCTAATTATGAAAAATGAGTCTCAATCAGAACTGAACGGTTTACATAATAACACTCATCAGTCAATTAATCATCATGCGCAGTCCGAAGGTGTTGGCGGCTATGCACATTGATCTTTTATCATTGATAATTATTTTTGTCTCACGTTTTCATTATTTAGCATCATTGTCTCTCTGTATTTTCCCCGCGTGTACACTTATATTTCAAACTTGTAGGCCCATATTATATTCTGCTAAAATCTAAACCCGATCATGGGTCTAGAGTCGAGTTGTAACAAAGGAAGTTAGACGAGGGGAGCGTTTCATCAAGTGTCTTGTCAGTGATTTTTACTGACCAATTTGCTCTCAGCCAATCAGATGCAAGGATTTCAGTAGCTTATAACAGTTGTTGGTAAAAATCACTGACAAAACGCTTGATAAAACGCTCCCGAGGTCTTAGTTTTCCTTCTGTTAACAGATAACTTATACCGAGCGTCGGGTTTAACTAATAGTATATCAACCGTAAGATTTAATGCATACATTTAAAATAAATCTTAGCCTACGATATGAACCTTTACTCAGATCATCAATGATCTGGGAAAAGAATATTAGCTAAAATGAAACAGGACCTTCAGTAAATTTGCATGAATTTCAATATCATCCTTTTCAATTGTTATTTTTTCAGTTATTTTTATTATTTTATTATTATTATTATTATAATTATTATGATAATTATTATTATCATTATTATTATTATTATTATTATTATTATTATTATTATTATTATTATTATTATTATTATTATTATTAGCAATAATAATAATTAATGTAAAAAGTAATATAATTTAGTGTGGACATGACTTGTGCGATTAGGTGGAGTATTAACACTCCAGTGTGAAATGAAACCAAGCCATTAACTCCAGTTTAGGTCTCTCATTAGCGGACCGTCTTCTTTTTGATTGGGAATCATGTGACAGACAAAGGTGAACATAAGACTATATGGAAGGAAGGACTATTTAATGATGAACAAACTGACGAACCTCGAGAACAAGAGAGAGTGACAGAGGAAGATAATTTATAACCATTTCCAAAGTGCCCTTTCAATCTCATTGTTGACTCTTGAGCCATATTGAGCGCTGGTGTTGTAATTGGATTTTGCAAGTCGGAATTCTAAATGGATTATTATTCGGAATAATCATGTTTTATTGTGTGTCTATCAAACTTATGACAGAGTATAAAAAGCTTTGTGTACAGATGTAGGTGACATGCGCTTCATAACTCTATGGCTATAAATGTGGGTAACCTCGCTATAGTCATAAGGACCGCTAATCATAAGGACCACTTATTCATAAGGACCGCTATCCATAACGCGTGACTAAATGAATAGCGTTTTTTATGAATAGCGGTCCTTCTAAATAGCGAGCAAACCATAGACAAATTTCTTCGCTATTCATAAGGACCTCCATTCATAAGGACCACTATTCATAACTATTCATAAGGACCGCTATTCATAACGCGTGTTAAATGAATAGCGGTTTTCTATGTATAGCGGTCCTTATGAATAGCGTGTGGACCCCACAGAAATTACTTGGCAGTGATAAACTATTTCTCGTTATGCCTTATCTGAAATATGGTAGCATAAATCCTTGCCTTGTTATATCATCTTTTAATGATTATTCCCTAGCTCACCTACTAATGTTTAAAAACTTTTATCAAACTCAACACGCCCTTTGATCTGTGTTGACTCTCGATACTCTGAGCTGGTTATTATGTGAGTACATGACTCTGGAATTAATATTAGCATACATTATAACATTGCCCCAAATGCTTGTCTTGATCTCAGAAATACACGTAGAGCCTTTTATGGTAAAGGTTAACTCTCCTTGATATGAGTTGTGACCTCTGCATGACATTATGTAACATCACTGTTTCTATGACTACAATGATGACATATTAGATTTGATTATAGGGAATTTCCAGCATATCGTGGTAAACATGTGCCAAGAATCTGTCACAACATCTCATTTTCCGTAAAAGACAAATAAAATCGACGTTCAGTAACAAAGTTCCATTATTGACCGTATGAGTTACTTGTATTTAGCATTAATTCAAGTTTCCTGCAGTGGTTTTATCCCCGTTCGCTTTCCAAATCCAAGTTGGTTTCTTAGTTGCTTAATAAAATAAACCATCGAACCTTTTCAAGTGTGCCCCACGAGATCTGTAATTCATGAAACCATCTGCAATCCTGGCCACGTCTTTTGGCAAATACATGTATATGCAACTACACGTAAAACAAAATGGCAGCTCGGCTGAAGCTATGGGGTGACATTAATGAACATTCGTTTGCCGTGTGGCTCGGAATAAATGAGCTAAACTTTGTTTAAAAGATCCTTATCCCTTTTTTTCACAAGTAAGGAATTGAAAAATTGAAATAGGAATATACAAAGATAGACCATGGCGCTTTTTAAGGAAGAATAACACTCACAGCATTCCAGAAATGAGTGATGCCTCTTTTCAGCACTAATATATTTCTACTAATGGCCCATAATATACACATTGAACATTAGATTTATTAATTTATAGCACCATAAATATTAACGAGTGAAAATTTGAAAGCAAAATACAATCTTATGAGAAAAAAATAGCCATGCTAAATTCGGCGACCCCAGTATAAAAAAAAAACTAAAGAAACAATAATATTGAATATAATATTTTACACAAAAAAGTGCTATGAAAATAGTTGTAAAATATGGATTGAGCAAGACTAAAGATCAAATCTCGTCGAGATATTATTAGAAGGTAAAGAACGACAGGCGAGAAATTTGGCTGCGAGAAATTAAATCTAAAACAAATACTTCATCATAAAAGAGGGTTGGGTTAAGCGTAGCAGGCAAAGCAAACAGAAATGAGAAAATGTTCCATTAGGGCTATACAGATTTGACGTGAGCCTGATTAACGCTGCAGCGAAGAAGTGTCACGAGGCCTTTCCGCCAAAAAGGAGGACATCATAAATTAAAGGGACTTTTCAAAGTGAATCAAGCATAATGAGCAACAATAATTATAACCAACATAATAATAACAATAATAATTTGTGGTGATATAGCGCACAAATCTGCCTGAAAGAGGCACCCTAGGCGCACAATAAATGAAAAGTATAACCAATGTTACAAATCAACGATGAAAACAGACATAAAATTATCAAAGTAATAGTAATAAATCCAAATCGATGGTGTATTACAGAAATTAAAGAGGGAGGCAAAATCCTACCCGGAGATTGGGGCATCATGTATCTGGGAAAGCCCGGCCACGTGCCGTAGACTTATACTGCAACTTTATTTTGTTCTTGTTGTTGTGTTTTTTTCGGGGGGAGGGGACTTCAAACAGATTGAGGCGGGGCGTATACCTGCCTCACCCTATGCTGAATGAATAACCGAATGAATTAAGTTTGTAAAGAAATAATTATGTGGCTTCTCTGAAAATTTTGCAGTCATCAAAATAACGACATTATTATTGATAAAATAAGGCAGTTCACTGAAGGCCTATACATTGGGATCGTTGTTCATTAATAAAAAGAACATTCTTGGTTGGTATTTGTGATAACAGGTAATCGGAAAATTATTATATTATGAACTTAACACATATTCTCCTAAATTACGTAGTTCCATAAAAGTTGTACGATTGTATCATGAAGAAAAAAATGACACTAATATCAGAATTGAACATTTATAGACACTTTTAAGCTTTAAAAAGCTTACGTAACCCCCACCCTGACCCCACCCCGACCCCACCCCGAAATGATCTTTCTTTTAAAGAAATGATAACAAGAACAAGAGACGTATTTGTTTTCTGTGGCAGGCCTTCCATATGCTTAGTATATTGGCTTGTGAATGTGGCTTCGAAAAGGCGTTAATTTATTAGTTAACATGCATTACGTTATATTACATAAGCGGGAAAAGCTATTAGAGTCGACTCATTTGCCATACTTGTAGACGCGAAGCGAGACTGTAATGTTTTATTGAGCAGGTCACAACAGAAATTATCTCCACGTCTATATTCATGAAGCAGATAACACACAGCTCTTTATTCGTACATTGAAATAGCACACTCAACTTCTTGGAAACATCAATTTAAAGTGAAAGTTGGTTTGGGTATAGATGGGAAATAATTTGTGATCTTTCTCATTCTTTTAGGCCCGCATTCACAAAGGAGGTTTGGTTTAAACCCCCTCCTGGGTTTTTTAAGCGTACGTGCGCACGGAATCCGATCCAATCATATATTTTCTTGGAGCGCGCGCATTGGCAATGTGCGCTTATTTACGCTTATTTTAGTACGCTTACGGAGGTTTAAACCTACCCATGGTTTAAACCTCCTTTGTGAATTCGGGCCTGTCAGTGTGGAAGAATATCAAAGAAACAATGTCCCCAGAAAAGGACTGCTCTTTAATTGCCCCCAATACACGTTCATATAAGAAATAAATGAAAACTTTGGACAAACTGTCATGCTACTTGTGTGTGTGTGTGTAGTCCCACATACAATATTTTGTGATGCAATGCACGATGATGATTCCAAATCATTAGCTTATACACCCATTCTTATATGTATATTTATATTCACCCTTTTCCAATCGCAGTTTCTTTCATAATGTCATTGCACGACCAGAACTCTATTTTATCTTTAATCCAAAACACACTCTGCTATACATGCCGTGTGATAAAGACAATTCCTAATTAACTTCGTAAGCTATTTCAAACTAATTTACTCGGGAAAATTTATCATTTGTGTAATTGAACTCTAGAAGCTATGAAAATCATTTTTATTACACATTGTTGAATATTGATTTATGTTCCTAGTAAACGGTTTGATACTGTTATTATATGATACAATTTTTCCTCTGATCATAAAAATTATGCTGATTCATTACGTTTAGAAAAAAAATAAATTTTAACTTAACCCTGGTATCACAGACTAATAATGATGAACCCTAGTTCTTCAAAATCAAAACTAAATTTGTTCGAATTCAAAGAGATAGTAAAATACACCTATCTCTCAATTTTTATGAGGCACACTTTTGTAACATTGCAATTTGAATTTACAATTTGGTTTATTTCCAGATCACACAATATATACCGACAATACAGTCTCGTAATCTAGTCTCCTATATCCCCGGATATTTGGAAGGCGGAAATTGAAAACCAATTCACGAACTATTGAATACACTGGTAACCCTGAGGTGCCATTACTTAAAAGCAAATTGAACAGGACGTAAAATATTTTTTGAAGCCAGTGAGCACTTTATCTCTGAGTAAAACTAGTTCATGTTGTTGATTTTGCCTCGCCATCCCTCACGCTTGTATCAATTTCATTCGTGTACACATGCTCGTGATAGTGTATGATGTTTCATTTGTGCTTTTCAGACACGATATGGGGACCTATTTGTCTCTTTCCTCGTGTTTGCTGAGCTGTATGTATTACATTGTGATGTTTGCAGGAGGCTATTCAGTTTTATGTAGCCCGCAACTAGAAAGGGGTCATGTTAACGATTCAACCTAGTCATACAATAGTGCTCTAGTAGATAAGTCCCCGGACTGTGAACCACAAGGTACCAGGTTCGAATGATTGGCCGAGCACTAGTGTCTTTTGGCAAGACATTAATCTACATTTGCCACACTCGACCCAGGTGAGGTTAATGGGTACCTGGAAGGTACCTTGGAATGCTATAGCACCCCAAGAGCAGCCATGCTAAAACCAGGGTATCATTATTGTGGAGTGCCAGGAGTGTCAAGTCTGACAGACATGTGCGCTATACAAGAACAACTATTATTGCAATGTCATCCTACGACATTGCCTTGTTTTCGTTCACTTTCTGCATTCTTATTATTCTTCTTCTTCCACCAGAATCCTAATTGTTTTGTGCGTAGTGCTTGTGATCACTTTTTAGGTACTTTCCTGATGTCCATTTCCTTTCAACGTTCGTATGCATGTTCCTTGGCATGTCATGTAATGCATCTACTCTTCATTTTTCGAGATCACTCATGCATGACCATCCAGAGGATGACAATCTTTTTTTTCTTTTTTTTTGTTTTGTTTTGTTTTGTTTTTTTTTTGCTTGTCAGAGAATTATGGAGGGGAACTGGGCCCCATAACCCCCCCCCCCCACACACACACACACACACACATTCACACACAGAGGTTTACATGGCTTTACTTCCGAGGACAACTATTGTTCCTCTATTGTTACTCGTCCTCGGACAGTCGACGGAATAAAGCACAAATTGATTGTTCGACGTTCGAGGACTATTGTCCGGCTTCCGAGGACCATTGTTGTCATGATTATTTTTTTTTGTTCTCTGTCCGAAACTGTCCTCGGACATAATGCTAAACAAAGTCACACATACTCACGCAGGTATACTTGTGTGTCTTTCCCTTTGTTCTCTCTATTGTTCAAATAGCCACACAAGTAGCAAAAAAAAGCCACACAAGCCTGACGGAATAAAAGCATCTATTGTGTTGACTGTCCAATAAGTCACACAAGTATACCTCTGTTGGTACACCCACACACCCACACACACACTAACACCCACACTGAGCGAATTTTGGAGGTCTGGCGAAAAAAAAAATGTCCAAAAAAATACGAGTCTACCTTTTCCAAAAGTTGACAAACCTGCATTTTTGTGCCCCCCCCCCCCCTTATACTAAATCCTGGATCCGCCCCTGATTGGACCAATCAATAGAATACGCAGTCCCATATTATGCTTTTAAGTGGTGGTGCATCTTTCTCTCTTGGCGGTAGCCCATGAGACCGACAGACAATATTGGTCTCCAGGGACTTCTGAGAAGTTATCTGAGGGTTTATGAGACCGACAGCCGACGAGACCCACTGGATCTGGGGAGTATTTCATCAAGCGTTCTGTTAGTGATTTTTACTGACAAATTTGCTCTCAGCCAATCAGATGCAAGCATTTCTGTAGCTTATAACAGTTGTCGGTAAAAATCACTGACAAAACGCTTGATGAAACTCACCCCTGACTGTCGGTATATCATGCGATATATTCTCTGTCTACGTCTGCCCCTCCCCCTCTCGCTTTCTCTCTCTCTCTCTCTCTCTCTCTCTTTCTCTGTCCCTCATCCATTTCGTTAACTGCCTACGTCTCGCCATAAAGCTACAAACTAGCTCCATGGTCTCGCCAAGGCATGACGATACTCTACAAAAGTCATCACATGATTTTCATTTTATCGCAATAATTCCTTCTTTCCTTCACTTATACATTCAGACCCAACTTCGGAAAACCGAGCACAGGTTTATACTCCGAAAACGGGGTATAGAGCAAGATGAATATAGAGCCCTCATCGTTCAGTGCGAGACAGTGTGTACAAAAGGCATGGGGAACATCCTGCAATGTCGACCTGCTGTTGATAATATAATTTTAAAAAAAAATGCTGTGGATATATTTATTTCAAATGTTTGTCATTTGAAAGTCATTTCATATGGCGAACCATCCACGGATTTTGAAGGTAAGTGACACGCAGCATTATTTTTAAGAATATATATATCGTTGGCAGGTTGACTTTGCAAGATTTTCCCCATGCCTTTTGTACAGAGTGCTTCACACTGAACGATGAGGGCTCTATATTCATACACCGTTTTCGGAGTATATACCTGTGCTCGGTTTTCCGAAGTTGGGTCTGACGGGGTCGTGATGGTTCAGTGGTAAGTACATTGGTCCCGCAACTGGGAGGTCTTCGTACGAAACCAAGTCGATGCGTTAGTGTCCTTTGGTAAGGCATTTATCCCCGTTACCAAGTCCCTCAGATATGCCTTGTAGCCGTACGTCCCTCTGGTTGCTTACTTCCAAGTATATACTTGCTTTTTGTTATATTGTCGTGTTAGCAGTCAGATTGAATAAGTCCTCATCATCACTTAGCTCCCGCCAATATTCCTACCACCACCATGCCTCATTTTTCTCCCATCGAACTTTAACTACCTGACAATAGGTATCGAACACCAAATTATGAGCTCATTGTGCTTCTAAATTATACTCATGGGTGATTAATGAATTACCAATTCTAGCGTGTTATATAAAGCTATAATAACACCACTGTCGCTGCCTTAATGATCCGTGTTACTGCGTTAATGGTAGACAGCTTCGTGATGAAAAATACACATTGACTCTTTCTGTTTTTTGTTTAAAATGTCATTATAATTATAGTATCAATTAAAAGCAATAAGTTTTATATTATTATATGCCTTATGGGAAGGTATAGGATCAAATGCAATGTGGAAGAGTTGTTATCATGGCTCAATGGATTCGTTCGTGAAGACTGGCAACAAATTACAAAACTTGCAAAATGAGCTGGGAGTACGGTGTCATACGGGTTGCATCTTACATTATCCACTCCTATCCAAGGCCATACTTTGCGAGTTATCGTAAAGAAATTCAAGTCAAAGTGGGGGGAACGACAACATAAATTCGTTCGGCGTTGGTAACATTACCTGGTTGATAAAGATGATAATGGTGATGATGATGCGAGGTATTTCAAGATCAAAAACTTACTTCATGCAGTGTCACTACTGTCACTCGCGAATACTCCATACACTTTGCCAGAAGCTTGAGAATTACTCTCATATCAATTTTCGAATCGGTATGATTGGTTAAGAAAAGCTTTTAACATTAATACACTTTATACAAGGTAAAAGAAAAGATTATTCGATGAATGGTGAAATGCAATGTAATAACAAATCTCTGTGATTTAATTTTTACTGCATGTGTTTAGCCTTTAACAACAAAATGCGGAAAGTGGATCTACATGTACATATCTATGATAGTTTACAACACGCAGTCAATAAGTTGTGGGTGATTATCAGATAGGTAACGGTGCCAGCTGGTTCTTAACTGGCGCCTTAATAACAAATTCACTGACCACTTTGGATAACCCTCGGCATACAATGAAAGTCTGTTGAATATTTCATTATTTCCTGGTACATATGTTTGATGACGCAAGAGTATAGTGAAGGCAAAAGAAGAGATGAATAGGTGAAATTATATATATATATCACAATGACCTGAAGTATTATTTTTTGTGGATTGAAGCTCTGTCGCTTTGCCGTTAGGAGAATGCATTTTTTTTTGTCATTTAAGGAAAAAATATAGAAAAGAGTTATATAAACATCAGTTATTATTACAACTATTTGTCAAAAATGCTACAATATTTATAAGCATCTTTAAGTGTTTAGATGTCGGACTCAATTATTCCACTTTCGAATCTCCTATCTTCTCTTATATGTATACAAAATGTGTAATACAATCAAGATTTATTGTACATGCGTTGTTAAAGGGATACTCAATCGCAGATTGTGGACGAGAGGGCACCGTGATCGTTACCTGATCATGCCGTTGCCCCGTGGGGCGCAGGCTTCGGACAGCCTAGTCGCTGCACAAAATGCATGCTCCGCTTGAGCTCGAGCTCTCGTGGAGATTCGGTCAGCTTCGAAATATAATAGTCCGAAATGGTCCGAACTATAATCTCAGTAGTCCAACGGACGCGTTCGACGCACAAACTTTGTGTACGACTGAATGGGCTAATACGCAATCCTGACTCTCCCCACGGCCGCCTGGTGGCGTATCCCTTTATTAAGAGTTTAGATTTCAGGACATGTTATTCGACTTTTGAAGCCCAAAGAGAAGGTTGAGATTGGTAAAACTAAAATAATTTGCCAGCTTTCTCATTCGTTTAATATCAGTTTGGAAGAATGTCACAGAAGAAATGTCCTTTATTAAAAAAAGATAGCTCTTTAGATACACCCTCATATTCGAAATGTGAAAAGAAAAAGCTGAATCTTTTGGACCTAACTGTCATGCTGCATATGGTTGTCTTCCTGAATAATCATTTCTGGGGAGCGTTTCATCAAGCGTTTTGTCAGCGATTTTTACCGACAACTGTTATAAGCTACTGGAATCCTTACATCTGATTGGCTGAGAGCAAATTTGTCAGTAAAATTCACTGACAAGACACTACATGATATGCCCCACTGGAGCGCACGATGTGTCCAGGGCCCTGTTTCATAAAACTGGTCATCAATGACAATTTAAAATAACTGTTATAAGCTACTGAAATCCTTGCATCTGATTGGCTGAGAGCAAATTTGTCAGTAACAATCACTGACAAGACACTTGATGAAACGCTCCCCTGTGTGCTGACTTTCAGGAAGATTGAGTCAATTTCTTATCACTTTTATCATTTCAAAACCTCACATAATATACCCATTCTTATTTAAAAATACATAATCAACCTTTCCCATTTGCTTCTAGTCAGTTTCTTTGACAATGTAATCGAATGACCAATACTCGACTCAACTTTATTTTAGGAACTTAAAACGTAAGTAACTCTATGCTCTCCATGGTCTCGTTTCATTGAGTATTCACGAGAGGATTACAAGGGAAAAGACATCCACCTAGGAAGACAGACTTGAGACATCGAGTGCCACTTTGGACAGGCGTAGCTATGGAGGTGACACGAAGGGCACGTGCCCCTTCCCAATCGTATTACGAATAGGAAAAAAATGGAGATAGAGATAGAGAGAGAGAGAGAGACACCCCCATTCACAACCTTCCCTCACTCATTGCATGGCCTTGTTCTTTTGCATTTCCATTTTCTTTGCTGCTTAGGTTTGGATACAACTGCCTCCTTCAAGCCTGAAGATTCTTGCAGTCTTATTTAGAGTACCTCTTCCAGAGGCAGCAAGTGCAATACATCGGGATTTCACCCTACTTTCTTCTCTTTTTCTTCTTTTCCGCAAAGAGTGTATTTGTTTTAACGTACACATGATATG
Organism: Heliocidaris erythrogramma; assembly: GCA_025617745.1. Taxonomy (NCBI): domain Eukaryota; kingdom Metazoa; phylum Echinodermata; class Echinoidea; order Camarodonta; family Echinometridae; genus Heliocidaris; species Heliocidaris erythrogramma. Next base: position 38,940,591 of record CM046867.1, read on the forward strand.
ACTATCTTATCCAAGGGATCTCAATTCAACATCCAAATTAAGACAGTGTTTTCTCTGAATGCACACCTGTACTGAAAATAGTGGTGAGGCACGCTAACACATAATGCTGACATCATTTTTTTGTTGTCAGCCGAAACCACTCGTGAGATAATACTATCCCTCCCGAGGCAGACGTTTTTCCATTGTGCCACACCTCCGGTGCCCCATGCCCCTCAGTGGCTGCACCCTATGGCTGCATCCACGCTACGCCGTTCGACAAGTAGCACTTTGGGAAACCGGTTCGCAGCGGACGAAATACTCGAAGGTGCTGGAACGTTTCTTGCTATCAGAGAAGGGATGAAATAAAATCAGACTATGAAATGTATCATTTCCAGGATTCTTTTCATGCTCGCCGGGGCTCCAGGCAATAAGCCAGTGTAGAATCCTCTAGGATACATTCCCCGAAAGGATTTTCTTCCATTTTCCTAGTTGTACTTAAAGATTATACATTAAATTCTGAATTTATTGCTGAATATAGTTGAGCTAATTTTGGTAAAAATAAAAGTGTTTGTTCTCTATATGTATTTGCCATTATTTCCATATTTCCCTTAAATCAAAATGTGTCGAATAGCTTATGCCCTTTTTGAAATATTTCTTTTTAGAAATCTAGCTTTAAAGCATGCAGGAAATCTAAGCCTGTAGGCATGGTAGCTAATGGTGAAATACAAAATAGAATATAACGCGCTCTGTTGCGTTTTCTTTGACAGTTCCGTATCATGCGGGAATCAGGCAATTAAGACACAATATGCAACACAGGCCTATAGCAGTTACATGTATATACTCTTGTACTTCCGTAGTTTAAGATGGCTCACTTTTATTTTGTCCTGTCCAGCTGTCTTACATGCCATGCACACAAGATAATGATTTCTTGGGAGTTTTTCCTTGACAGCTTCGTAAAATATTTCTTTGGTACTCTACTTTCCGTATCATCATACGTAAATGTATGATGAGTATACATGTATAATTTTGCGTAAATTAAAGTTTAATTCTTACATAATCCAACACATGTCTATTGAATGCTCAAAGGAATGAAAAAGAATGATGAATAGACCTGTTTACTAAGTGATTCAAATTTTATGCATACTTTTGAAACAAAGGTTGTTCTTGACAACCTGAAAGCTTGCCAGAGGCTTGTCAGACATAGCAACAAGTAATGTATGCAAACTGGATTCCAAGTATTGTAGTTCATTCATTAATAACAGGTTAATGGAATACCTCGTTACTAGGTCCCCAGGAAAGAAACATCCAACATTTGAATCACTTAGTAAACAGTTCTATTAGCCTAATCGGACAAACGAATGTGGTAGAAATCGCCGATTACAGAAGATTACCCTGACTAATATTATGTCTTATTGTAGAGTGTCCCATTCAAATATTAAAGCTATTAATTCTTCAGTCACACAGCCAGACCGATCCAGGACCGATTGATAACCAAGAAAATAACTATGTAGAGGTGTCGTAGCCGAGTGGTTAAAACACTCGACTGGAAATGCGAAGATCGTGGGTTCAATCCCCGGAACGGAACTTATGCCCTTGAGCAAGGCAGTTTATCTACATTGCTCTTTTATCGTACAGTACATTAATTAACGGTGTTTGGCATATTGTTACGTGTGTAATGGACTTCTTGAAAACAAAAATCAAACAGATATTGGCCATTCGTCGTAATGTGATTTTTTTTTTGTCGGCCTGTTGTTGGTCTGGGCCCCGTTTCATAAAACTTGATATCTATGAAAGTTACAATAACAGTTATAAGCTACTGAAATACTTGCATCTGATTGGCTGAGGCCAATTTGTCATAGATATGTGGCAGTTGTTATTGATAACAAGTTTTATGAAACGGGGCCCTGGTGTCAGTCCGGTCGGTGTGACCGGGGTCAAAGTCTTTTGCAACTGTTAGTCTTCCCCTTACATCTTTCAGCCCGAGTCTTCGCAGTTTTCTCCCCTCTATTATCAACAAACACCTGCTCTTTTTTCTTTTCCCATCGTCATTTGATGCATCTAATCATTTGCTGTGTATTCAGCAGGTCTCTCTTCAATGGTCTTTACTTTTTTCCCCTCATTTTGTGAGCATCTCCGATCACTTCCCTCTATTCATTCGATCTCTATACACCGATGGCTGCCACGCTCGTAACCATTCTTCCCTTCCACCTGCTTCAAACCTTCTCTTAAAGACGACCTCACGCAGTATACGTCTTTGACTCTATATCCTTCCGTTCAGCATTAGGCCAAGATTATATGCTACGCCTGGATTTCAGGGCGAATGAGTCTTCAATCCGACTAACAAGTCAATTTTCGTAGCCCTTTACATGTAATGTTCCTATCCATTTGTTCATCAGTTCTGGCTAATATAATTTAATGGAGTTAAACACCCCAACGTATTTGGAATTTTTGTTTCTTTATACTTTACATGCAATATTCCTACCCATGCATAACTGTATTCAGCACTATCAATATGAATACTAGAAAATGATGGAACTAACCACCGACAATCATATAAATTCTTGTTTCTAAGTCCTGGACAGGTCATATTCCTACCCGTGATATGGTTAGGACTGACTAGCGCATCTCCCAAATGTTATATGTTATGAATGTTTTTTTGTTCCATCCCATGAATATCATTATTTTGACTTTGGTACAATGGGATTCTTCCCCGTTGTAACGTGACAACAAAATTGCTGTCCATACTGTGTCTGATATCTTTCTGTAGATATAAAGCAGAGGCTGTATTAATCAGGGATATTCATTTATAAAGACAGACTCTAGATGCATCAGCCTATTAAATTCTCATTAGTCTATATCATTTGCTTTTAATTTAAAAAATACTTTCACATCTTACCTAGATTTCCATTAACTCTTTACTTAGGAGGATCTGAAGTTGTGTCCATGCCGTGGATTTCTAATCTTGATTAATTTAATTGCGTTTTATTGATTGACCCTACTGAAAGATGTCATATGTCGTATTTTCCCCTCGCTGTGGTATCTCACCTCGGATGGACAGCGAAATCTCATATAAATTCGCTTTACGTATATATGGAATGAAACATGACGCCATGCTAAGAAACCACAGCGTGATAACTCTCATCATAGGAACAGAGTAACGTGATTCATCTCCATGAAAGTACAGTATACATTATAATGCTACCTTACAACTATGGAATAGATTTCTTTCGAAGAAATAGTGTAACAATTTTTTTTTACAAATACATCTATAGAGTACCATGCTCGTTTAATATGACTTTCATTTTGATGTACATCACTTTTGGACTATACAGTGCATCCCAGAAAAAAATGAAACCGAGATTTATCGATGTTTAATCATATCTTAATGACAATTATGATTAATAAATGACATAATTTGTAAAGCTTGGATCCCTTCTTTGTGTGTGTGTGTGTGTGTAATTGGGTTTTTACAGACGTGTATCAATCAGATATGATTATTTACGTCTGGGACCGACCTTTAACGTCACCATCCGAAAGACGTGACTCAGTTTCGAACCTGGGTCCGCTGAATCAGTTTATAACTTCAACTGGTAGCTGGATTACAGGCGCACGCCACAACGCCCAGTTGATGTAACTCATATGATACATACTTCACGCATGAGTGAATAAAGACAATATGAAGCAGGGCTACCAAAAAGTCGTTTGGCCAACGATATCTGAATTTCAAAGAGATAATCACATTTCTAAAAATGTCATTGTTCTGCCCTTTCATATGACACCTCAATCGGGAAAATGAGCCAGGGATGACAAAGCTCTGCTGGTGTAAAGTGATGCTTGCATTTCCATGATTTATTAAACGAATCCGTTTGACCTGGATGCCTGTCCTAGCAATAAACAAACAAGACAAAAGACTTCATGCATGGCTGATTGGCGGATCGTCAACAAAATAGAGTGGTGAGTACAAAATGATAAAAGCTCAATGATAGTGAGGTACGTTTCCATTATTAAACCTACTTGACCATGCAGTTAACAACAGAGCAACTTGTTTCTGGTAACAGAATGGAGACGACCTGGGATCCTTTAATAAATCATGAAATGCAAGCATCAATTTATAGCAACAGAGCTTTGTCATCCCTGGCTAATTTTTCCCGATTGAGGTGTCATAAGGGCAGAAAATGAACTTTCTAGAAATGTGATTATCTCTTTGAAATTCAGATATCGTTGGCCTAACGACTTTTTGGTAGCCCTGCTACATATTGTCTTTATTCACTTATGCGAGAAGTATGTATCGTATGAGTGGTATCAAATGAAAGAAGAGGATCCAAGCTTTACAAATATGTGTCATATATTAATCATAATTGCGATTAAGATATGATTAAACATCGATAAATCTCGGTTTCGTTTTTTTCTGGGACGCACTGTATATATTGTTAATTCACTGTATAGTGAAATAACACTTTAACAGCCCTCAATGTTTGATACTAATGTTCAATCGCAAGTAATATTTTCATATCCAGAATGAAAAGTCAATACCCGAAGATATTGGATAAGCTCACTTAACCTAACAACCGCTTGCTTAGCCTAGCAACCGTCCACCGCTTTCTCGTATTAGTCATCTTCCTATCTCTCTCTCTCTCTCTCTCTCTTCCCCATCTCACCTTTTCCCTCCATAACGCTTGGTTTTAGTAAGACGGCGCCACGGGTTTACTCACTACTCAATAGACAGGCGACTAACATTGCCCAAGAGTGGACTGTTTTGTTAGATATTAGGTTTCCCGCCATTAAGGTTGTTACGTCATCATCTGTCAAAACCGCCTATAAATAAACCGTTATTTATTGCAGGGGGGCGATGTCCAAAATTCATGTCGCAGACGGGGCGGCAGCCATTTACGAAGGAACGGGCATCTTGATAATTGGCTACCCACGTGGCCGTGATGCATGCAAAATTGATCGCTAGTAATTACTAAAGACAGGAAGCAGAGCCAGCAATAAGAGTTATTAGCGCGCCGAGATCAATTTAACAATAAATGACGAACAGGCTGGTGTTTGCATTGAGAAAAGAGGAAACAGTTTGCAACAATTATTAATGCTCAAATAAAGCTTGTCTTCCTACATCTAGCTCTGACTTGCTCTCTCGCTTCCTCTCTACCCCTTGAGCCCCCCCCCCCCCCCTCTCTCTCTATCTCACTCACTCCCTATCAATCTCTTTCCCTTTCTTTCTCTTCGTTTATATAATTCCCTTCTCGACGTCTTTCTGTTCATATTTATTTTCTTACATACTACTTCTGGTTGATTTCCCATACTTTCCCATCCTTTCAAGCAAATACTTTTATTATACTGATATTCCATTTTTGACAAAACACTGTAATAATTAGCTTGCTCCTTTATAGTCAGTGATAGTAATTAACTTTCGTCCTATCTGTCCTTCACGGTAATCTAAATTTATTCTGTGGTGTAATACTCTACTTATCATGCTATTTTAAAAATGCAATCGCTATGTCATATTTTTTTTTCTAAAAGAAATTAGAATGTTGCTTGAATTCATCATACCGCAATGACGCACTCGTTGCTATCAATTTAACCTAAGGACACTAAGTACAACCACGTTGATAATGTAAAAACTATTCCTGGGAGTTATGAAATACCCTCGTGACATATAGGCCTATCATGCTCGTAGATGTAACAAACATTATTTATGATAAGGGTTTTTTTTTTAAAGATGATGTTACGTTACTAAGTATATTGTGTAATACTCGCCGAGGAATTATGAACAGTGAAGTTAATTTTAGAAATATTTTGCTTAACTTCACGTTTTGTAACAAAACTCATAATTAAACCTTGAATACATACTGAAAGAGATTTTCTCCTGTTCATTCTAAGTTAATTTGATGAATAAAAACATATTACAGGAGAGGCACAGTGTTACATTATAAAACTGTTACCGCTGCACACTTTATGCAATAATATGTAGTTTTCCTTTTCCCCTTTCCCACAGCATGTTATTGAGATCTGTTGTTCTTTTTATCCACTGCGCATTAAGTGTATATTGATTATGTGGAGTACATAAGATATTATTTCATATTATTATTATTATCAATAATGTGTTAAAATCTAGAGTTTGGTGATTGACTGCTGGCAATGCTGAAAGCATGAACATTGCTTTGTATTGTGTGTACTCATACAGCTTAGTCATCGGACAAAAATTACACATTTTGTTTTTCGTCAGTCGTGGAATGGCTTGGACAAATCTGACAAGCCATGCATGTGTTTTAAAGTATGATGCATCACATGGATAGATTGGTTACATATTTCAGGTGCAAGCCATATACAGTGATATACGCAAGTGTCCTTACAGTGGTTAAAGGAAAACAGATAACCCTTCAAACATCGGTCGTCAGGTATGCATATGAGTTTAAAGGGGAATGAAATGTAACAAACATTAACCTACAATCATGTAGATAATTGTCAGCCTATTACAAATATCTTGAAATTACTCCTATTTGATTATTCAAGAAGGATAACAGTGTCTGAAAAGGTTGCAGTTTCCTTGCAAGACATTATCCCATGGGGGCTGCCATTTTCTTTACGAAGTAATGTCAGAGCAGTTCTATTTGTGAGATGCCCAATGACCTATACACTAGCTACAATAACACTCATGATCACCTATGGAATGCACGACACTGGATTTTCTCATAATACATGCAAAGCATTTTTGTAGACATGAACATTCAAATGAAGATACTTTTACCCTGTCATATAAACTATTTGTGTCAAGATATTTGGTTCAGCTGTTTCTTTTGTTAAGCAGGATTTGACATGCACAAGTTGTTGTTTGGTCAGACAAAGGTTTGTCAATTCTTCAAAGAAGTGACAAAGACCTACAACTGCTCTAGATATCACCTGTGCGAGACAATGGGGGTACCAAGATGGCTGCAATTTTGCATTGGTGGCTTTAGTTGTACAATAGCTATTCAATATGCAACGTCATATCCATTGTGTACAGGTAAATGGACATGTACTCATATGACATCACAGTTTTTCAAAATGTCAGCCCCCATGGGATAATATCTAGCAAGGAATCTGCAAATTTTAGAGAGATTGTTCTCCTTATTGAGTATCAAATAGGAGCATTTTCAAGATATTTTGAACAGGCTACCAATTTTCTACATGATTATCAGCTGTTTGTTGAGTTTCATTCTAAATAATTCTATAATAGCCAGTGCTGGTGAAAGTCGAAAGAGCAATAAGAAAAACATTTCCCTAATTCTCTCACTTTTGGATAATCATCAGAGGGTAAAGCAGAAACGATTCACATGTTTTATGTTGTTTGGCTTTTTGTAAATTTGTTTATTTGTTTGTTGTTTGGTAATTGTTATTGTTATTATTGTGTTGTTTATTGGTTATCTGGTACCCGATAAATATCTTGTGTTATAGTGGATTTGTTTTATGATTTATATCTCATCGATTAAATTGTCTGAGCTTATGATTTAAGGGTTAGTGTTCTTCCACGTCGATAGAACTAGAATGAGATTTATGGGAAATTTCCATTACATAACAATGCAATTAAATGCATTTAAATGCAGTAATACGAATTTGCCAGGCTAGACAGACAATCATGTGCTCTTGTAGCTTTCAAGGCTATTTGGAGAAAACATGATAATTGATTTTTTTCATATCACCAAAACGTTTTACGAAAACATATTTCACGCAATTCGCAAGTTTAATAAACACAATGGATTACCTTTAAAAGGAAACAGACCACATCATCAATCATTGCTGTTTGCAAATGAGTTAACTTACACAGAATGAGTGTGTGCCCGGTCTCATGACGGCATCCAACCATCCAAGCCTGCAAGCACAGTTTGGCGCCAAATCACGGCCTACTTGCGTCACCTGATTTTTATCAATTAGGACCTAAAAGGGTTACTTTCATATCTTTCATGTGAATCGGTGTCAGGCAATAGGAAAATACAAAAATACTGGTTCGCTATCATGTCTATTTATAAGGTAATTGGAACAGGGTTATGTTGTCATGCATTTGCATTACAGTAACGGTATTAGGGTGATTTGGAAGAGTATAACTATTTAGAGCACAATGTTCGATGTTTTACACATTCGTGTATTAAACCGTTAAACTCTATTAGATTATCTTACTTCTTTATAAGAAATATTAAACTATTATGCATGATATTTTGTATTTATTTATTCTTTTTCTTTCTAAACTATTTAGAAAATCTGCTGCCTTGTTTTAAGAATAGTTGACACGTAATTTTATTAAACGAATTCACAGATAGATTGATGTTGTTTTTTGACGCAGTGAAGATCTCAACATAGCCATCTGATACATAGGAAGGTGATAATGGTTAAAGGGAAGGTTGAGTACTGGGAGGGGTGAAACATAATTTGTGAGCTTTCTCATTCCTTTTATGTCAGTTGGAAGAACATCATAATATTTATTTTATATTATTTTATTTATTTTATTTATTTATTCCTGCATGTTTCACAATAATCAATTTCATACATACAAACTTTGAAAATAGAAACACACAGAGGTCTGGCAATATAAGCTGCACGCTTGAAGTTTTGCCATACCTAAGATCTTACATATTTAATATAAATGTCTCCTGCAAAGGATTGCTCTTCAAATACCCTCATATTCGAAATATGACTATAAATACTTGAAGTATTCGGGCCGAACATTCATGTCATAATGTGTGTGCAAGCCCATATACCCATATCTGTGTACAGTGCATTTAAGCTTTTCATCGGGATTGGGTCAATATCTTATCATATTAATGATTCCAAAACCTCACGATACACACCCATTCGTACGTAGACATGATTAACCTTTTTCTAACTGCTTTAAAGCAGTTTCTTTCACAATGTAATCGCAGGATCCAGCACTCACCTTTATCTGAGGGTTTTATAAGAATGTAACCGCATCTGTTACACAAAACATCTTCTTCCAATCTAATAAGGAACGTATACACTTACTGCCAGAACTGATTATATCCCAGATGTCGCTTGTAATACTAATCATTGGACCACATGGTGCCCAACCCTTATCTCCACGATGATCTCTAATTGCACAGCACCTCTTCAGCTACTCACAAAGGTTAACCAAAAATGGAGCGATGGCTAACATTAGGAATGGGTGTTATTCGGAAATGGGTAATCAAATATTATACTCTGACAAATTTTCTCTGGGCTTCTTTATAATATATATATATACTGTATATATACTTGTCCTATGAATTTATTCTAGAATATGCAACTTTATCGTCAAAGTAATACGTGTATAAACAATATTTAACCTATTCCATTCCATGAAAGCATTTGATGATGATAAAGAATACAACTGTTGCTATAAAATTATTGTTCTTTTGCAAATAAAACTGTTTTCGTGTTCTGATGAACGCTCACACAAGTATTGTAAAAGAAAAGTTTTATTATCCTTTTAAATGTTAGATTGTTCTATTCATGTCAGTATAATCACAAGGTTAATGATGCAATGGCTTCCAAAGTCTTTTATTCAGATGGAGATCAAGAAATGAAAATAAATGTTTTCCGTAGAAATGACATAACATAAAACTACTTCAAAATAGTGTTTTTAGGCTATTGTATAAGATAATTGACTGACTATAGACCAATTTTTTTTTTTCAAAAGGAAAATTCAAATCAAATAGAAAGTATCTTCAAATGAAAATGATAACTGAGAACCAATATGGAAATATGAGTATAAATTAAAATTAACACCCATATTTATGCATTTTATGGCAATTCAAAGACAAACAAATCTCACAGCTAAATGATCCGTTAAATATCTGTAGCCGAAAATACAAATTGTCTGCGTGTGGAAATTTATGGTAGCGAAATAATTAATATTTGACAATATTTATTAACGAAGCTTTGTACTTTTTAAAATATATATTGAATTACTATTACCATTTATTTCATTCAGATTAGACACCGTAAAATGAATGAATATTAATTTTGTCCTCTATTCAGTAAAGCAAACTGATTTCATATTAAATTAAAACAGTATCACTCATGGAATATGGAGACTTTTCTAATGTAGAATCACCACCCAAAACACTTAATGTTCTTCTAGTTATTATAGATGAAGATAACTATAGTAGAATATTGCTATTGTAAAAGAAGTGTGAGGCAAAAACATGCGGTTGTAACTGCATGTAGGACCCTTAAGATTAGTGAAATTAGAGATATTATTGATCCAGTTTTAGGTCATTTAGGTACAAGATATGGGCACCAATACCATGTGATAGGTTAACTTACCTCGGCTAAGGGTACGGGTGATTCCAAATGGTTTTCCGCTGATCAGTTTTCCTATACCAAGATGAAGCACAAAGCGATAATAATCCAATCAAGATTTGACTAATGATGTATACTCCGATAGAATGAAAAGTGTAGTTAACGTAGCCAAAAATCGTGTGATTATTCCTTTAATTCAGAGTTTAAAAAGCACTCCAAGTAATGAATGACAAATAATCCGTAAAGGGGATGGCGAACCAGTTATTAAAGAACGATCTTCCATTCGAAAGCATTAGATCGAACAACTGGAAGATGGATGACGTTCGATTTATTTTTTGCCTCTCTCCCTCTCTCTCTCTCTCTCTCTCTTTCTCTCCTAATCCTCTCTCTCTCTCCTAATCCTCTATGCGAATCACTCTCCCATTAGCTTAATCAAGTTGAGATGCATTAACACAAGAAACAATAATCCTCGGTCGTGTGCAAGTATAAAATCATACCCAATGATCATAATAGGTATAGTCATGATGAGAAAGCATGTCCAAAATGTATGTTCTTGTCAAGTCAGCTAGCTATCGGTCTAATAACAGGTCCTCTCTTTGAGCGTGGTGGTTGCGGGCTGTTTCCGTGGTAATTCCGTGTATATACAATGCTCATGTCAATAACGCGGGAGACCGAAATTTTTGAAAGCCACTCATCTCGCTAGCTCACACACTACACTGACTATCCATCCCGAAAGCGCGCCGAGTTGAGAGATGGTATATAAAAGAAATAAGTGAAAGGTGGAAGATAAATAATGGAGCGACAAATTCATAACTCTTCATCAAACAGTCCAGGACAACCTTTGCTCGACTATTCCCCAGATCGCGGGCGAGAAAACAAAGATAGAATGAATGCTTGAAAGCTTTTTGCCATCAACCCGTGACAGGCATTTATCGAAGAAGAAGAAAAAAACAGTTATCACTCACCACTCATACACACGGATACTCATTATAACACCTCCTCTCCCCTCTACCTACCAGTTATAGTAATAATTAATTGACACGACTCGGTTCTTATCACGAGTTGCACACACTGGACAGGTTCGCATAATGTCCAAAGTGACCGCGTACAGCTAGGAACAAGCCATTCTTATGTGGAAAATTGACAGAACGGGGAAATTAATAGGCATAATATTTTCAAAAATATATAATTTTTTAACTTGTGTCCATTAATTTTGACTTTGAAACCATATTGCATAAATACTTAACTTTTAGATGCGTTCTTTAACAAACAAGGCCATTTATAATATTTTAGAACATGGTTCTATATACTTTTCTTTTTATATTATTGTGAATTTGAAACCATACTGCATTGATCATTTTAGATGCGTTCTTCATCAGAACAAGCCAATTATAATGGTTTTAGAATATCGTTTTTCTATACAATTTTGTAATGTTAGTCTGTACATTTATTTGTGACTTTGAAATCAAGCTGCACAGTTCATTTTAAAATGCCTAATACAACAAAGCATGCCATTTGTAATTTATCATTTTTTTAATCAGGCTTTTTGTCATGTTTGTTGGCAATCGTAATCATTGGAAAGTTGTGCGCGAGGTCAGACTTTTCTCTACATACTACATACCAATTAAACCTCATCTATCAAAATTGTTTGACAGATATTGTTTGTTTGTAGTCTTGAAGAGAAGGGGTAACCTCGCTAGTCATAAGGACCGCTATTCATAAGGACCACTTATTCATAAGGACCGCTATCCATAACGCGTGACTAAATGAATAGCGGTTTTGTATGAATAGCCGTCCTTCTAAATAGCGAACAAACCATAGACAAATTACCTCGCTATTCATAAGGACCACTATTAAACTATTCATAAGGACCGCTATTCATAACGCGTGTTAAATGAATAGCGGTTTTCTATGAATAGCGGTCCTTATAAATAGCGAGTTGACCCCGAAGAGAAGGTTAGGTTCTTCTAGTCAAAGTGAAAGATAATTTGTGAGTTTCTCATTCTTTTTATGTTTGTAAGATTATCATAGAAAAATGTACCCTGAAAAGGATCGCTCTTTAAATGCCTTCATTTTCAAAATATAGAATGAGAAATAGTTTGGACCAAATATTCATGGCACATGAATGTTTAGTCCCGTATACACACTTCTGTGTGCATTCCTTGTGACTTTCAGCCAGATTAAGCCACTGATATCATTTTGATGATTCCAAATCCTCACAGTATACATCGACGCTTATATGGACTACAACTTTAATTCTATGGGAGTTTGTCTTCCACCATTGTATGCACCCTGGCTGATGCATGTACATTGTTCAGACATGAATTGATTGTATAGCGTACGTGACATAGGGGAATCATATCAATTATCTTACAACATGTTCCTGTCTGCGCTCCTACCAGGGTAATCATCTTTAAATGACAAACCATTGTCCATGTCATAAGTAATAGGTGATCACCATGCATAATATGTTTACGTTGTAGTTTAATACACAATATATCCAAGCAGAGACACGATCGTGCACATTGAACTGCAAGTACATTTACGATGTTTCTAAAATACATGAGACGTGTTTATTACAAAGTTGTTATATTTTCTCAATGTCTAGTATTTAAAATATTGTGCTCGTACTTTATGTAAATAAAAAGGTTAATGGTTTATTTTTATCTTGTGAATGTGAATGATTATAAGTAAGCAACCAATGGACCAACGTCTTAAAGTCCTCTCCGAGGGACTTGGTAAAGGATTAATGCCTTACCAAAGAGCACTGGCGCATCCACTAATTGGTTTCGAACCCGGGTCCTCCAAGTTACGAGACCACTGCTCTACCGGTGAGCCATCACGATTCCTTAAGATTTGTTTGCATGATGACTGGCAACAAATTATTACGATATTTTGATTGAACATTGTAGCAGGGCATCGTTCTAAATTTCTAACAGAATAATTAGATGTTGTGAATGGTGATTTAAAAACCAATGAATCGAATAACAACAAAAAATTGAGTCGTGTAAGACACAAGCTCTTGCTTTACGGAGTCTTACCCCTTCTTCCCTGAAGTATACACTATGATTTAAAAAAATCATACTTACAATTCTCTGTATACGAATTAATTCGTTGCTTTGTTAAATTTGAAAGAAAAAAAATTACTGGAAGTAAATGTGTAGTACGTTGAACTAAATTAAGATTATACAAGACCACAACTGTATGTTGAACTAAATACTCTTTAACGAACATTTGTAGCGAACATTTTACATAAGATTATTCAGTTCTATTTCTATTACTTTTAAAATCGTTAAATCCATTAAATTAATGCATATTAATCTAAACTCAAATTTTAGTTTACAAATTCCCGTTTTTACGTGTTATCCTAATCAAGAACAGTATGTTAAAAATTATAGTAGATTGGTTAACTTTTGTGGATGGGCATATATAAAATGATAGTGTACTCCATCGACCTATTTGGTATAGAACCCCGAGGAATGTACCACTTAGAACATTAAATCATAATAGTGGGTTGTTGTGTAAAGTACACGTCTGTCACGCATGACACTTCTGGCGCCCCAGTATCATTATCTCGGATTCAACATGCTTGCTCAGTTTAGCGCTGAATGAATAACATGTACTTCCTGCCCCCCCCCCCCGAAATGCCATGCCGGGGTTCGAACGACATTCATATCTTTGGTCAAGTGTTAACTACGGCACGTTTCAATGGCGGATCCAGGGCTCTTTTTGGGGGGTTTGGAGAGTTATACAATAATTTTCATTTGCCTTTTGTGGCTAAAATTACTACATAATGATAGGGTCACAATTTTTTTTTTTCGGGGGGGGGTAGTGTGTTTTTTGTTTGTTGCTTGATTTTGCGGGTTACTTGTTTGCGTAGAATGCATAAGACTCGGGGCGAAGTAGGCATAATGGCAATACTGGCACGTGAAACAAAAAATCTCCTGCACACGCCTCCAGACGAGTATAGATTGCGCAAACAGAACACCTACGAAAAATATTATCCACATGTTACTGGCGGTTCTAAAAAAAGTTGTTCCCGAGACAGTTCCCTTGTTGCTCTAAGGCTTGGCTGATCTAACAACAAAGGATATTCCAAACAGGATTTCAGGGAAGGAAACACTCCTGGGAAACGGACAGGTGTCCGTATCAAAGTTGATTCCTCGCATGGGAACCGAACATCATTCATCATTCAAGAAAATTGGGTGTTGGTCCACCTCGAGAAAACGTAATACATGACTGTATACAAGCTTATTGGGTAGGAAATCTTTCAACCAGGGTCCAAGTGCTAACCTACTTTCAATTTCATTGAAAGGCATATGAATTCAAACGATGAAAAAACTTTTACAACTATGGCGCCACCAATTCACTGACAAATGTGGGCCACTCGTCACATATCCCTTACTTTCAAACCCTGGACCCGCTAGTGATTTTAAATAAAATGTTTGTCTCTTTTACTCAGTGCCATGCTTATGTAGACAAGTGAGACATTTCTTCATAATTATCGTGATTATGGCTTTACTGTTACGTGTGTCTGTATTTTTCTTTGTCTTATGTTATAGACTTTATTATGATTTCACACGAATAAATAGTTGTTACACAAGACAGGAGGGAAATTTTGATAAATTATGGAATTTCACCATCAATGATGCTTCCAGCCCAAGACGGGGCTTTCAGCGCCTTAGGGCAGCTGGGCTAAGTCCAGGGTAATAATAGTACTTTGTATAGGTGCCTTGAGCATTCCCTTAGATAGATATGTGCGCAATATAAATGTAGCTATTATTATTATTATCAAAAATCCCCCTGAAATAGCAAACATGTTTAACGAATATTTTGTTAATGTAGGTCCAAACCAAGCTGCTAAAGTTGATGAGAGTAATTGTAACTTTGTAGAATTTTTATCACAATCAATAGATACATCCATATTCTTCATCCCCACTGACTTTATTGAAATATTAAGAATCGTCCGGACCCTTAAATGTAGTCACTCCTCTAGTCATGATGAAATTAGTACTCACTTATTGAAACAGATTATAGATAATATTTTGTCACCTCTAGTCCATATTTTTAATGTCTCACTCTCCTCTGGTGTCTTCCCGACCCCCTTTAAAATTGCAAAGGTTATACCAATTTATAAGAAAGATGATCCTTCTTGTATATGTAATTATCGACCAGTTTCTATTTTGTCAAGTTTCTCAAAGATTCTTGAGAGGATTGTCTATAATAGGTTATATGGATTTTTGTCTGAAAATAATTTTTTTAATCCTAATCAATTTGGTTTCCGTAAGAATCATTCAACTGATTTAGCCTTAATGCAGTTATTTGACAGAGTATCAAGATGCCTTGGCAAATCATAAACATGTAATTGGTATATTTATGGATCTTAGCAAGGCATTTGATACTCTTGATCACAAAATTTTACTATATAAGTTACAACATTACGGGATTCGGGGTACTGCACTTCATTGGTTTGAGAATTATTTATCACACAGAAAACAATTTGTTTCCTTTGAATCCGTTCATTCGAATATGTTACCAACAACATGCGGAGTCCCACAAGGCTCAATTTTAGGCCCCTTATTATTTCTAATTTATGTTAATGATATTTCAAATGCTTCACCTATGTTACAGTATATTTTATTTGCTGATGATACAAATGTTTTCTGTTCATACTCTGACTTACAACGTTTAATTATTATTTTGAATAATGAATTACCGAAGTTATCTACATGGTTTAAAAGTAATATCTTGTCACTCAATTTAAAGAAAACCAACTTTATTTATTTCAGAGGTAAAAGAAAAGTTGACTTGCAAAATCATGATTTATATATTGATGGTAATCTTCTTGAAAACAAAATAATGACTAAATTTCTTGGTGTGTATATTAATGAACATTTAAAATGGAATGATCATGTAAAACACATAATTTTACGTATCTCTCGTAATTTTGGTCTGTTAACTAAGCTAAAATATTTTTTACCTACTTCTGTACTATTTACGCTGTATAATACGCTTGTCTTGCCATACATATCATATTGTAATATTATCTGGGCAACTCATAAATGTTATACAAATCCCATATTAATTCTCCAGAAAAGAGCCATCCGGGCGTGTATTGGGGCAAGTTTTTGCTCTCACACTGACCCTCTGTTTTTTCGTCTTAAGTCCCTCAAGGTCAATAATATTAATTTCCTGCAAAAAGCTCTATTCATGTTTAAGTATAGCTCCAACCTTTTACCCCCAGTATTTGCAACATTATTTCAATCGAACACACAAATTCACGCATATCCCACCAGACAATAAAAAAATGTGCATTTATTTAACCCCAGGACTGCTCTTGCACATAATTCTATTAGACACTTTGGCCCTGATGTATGGAATTCCCTTGCTTCCGAAATAAAAAACATGACTTTAATGTACTCTTTCAAGCGAGCAGCAAAAAATCACCTATAATTAAGCAATATTCCCCACAATAATGATTTTGTAGTACACCCATAATACCTTGTATAATTATGTAAATAGGACCCATGACTTGGCACATTTTCACCTCTTTTGGGAGGCAGATATGATATTAGTTTACAAAACGAGTTTACCACTTGCTATTATATGTTAATATCATGTCTGCCTCTCAAACCGGATGATTAACTCTCTATTGTTAATACAGTTGTTATTTAAAATATTTGGAAAGGTACAATTGCCTCATTTTATCCTCCTCTCATCATCCCTATTTCTCTCTGTATCCTCTTCTCTTTCTCTCTCTCTCTCATTATTTTATCATTATATTTTATCTCAAAGGGCTTTCATGCTGTCAAGCCTCGGGTTATTATGAAAACCCTCTTGTTTGATTTCTCTTTCTATAATCCTACTGTTGGCCTTGTAGTTTAAGATACATTAATGTCATGATGTTCCATTGTATTGTATATCGCATAATTTGTATAACGTATGCATTCCATTATTTGATGAATTGAGAAATCAAGCAGAAATAAATAAATCAAATCAAATAAATCAAATCAAATAATTATTATTATTATTATTATTATTATTATTTAACCAGATCTTGAATATTTTACAAAATCGATGAAAGCATTTTAAGATTTTCTGATGGAGAAAAATTCCTCCGGAGCAAATGTCTAATCGCCTCTCTTGGAGAGATTTAGCAATGGTAGTGAATTTAAATTAATAAACTTGAGTTTACAGACATTGATACTCCTGTCGTCGTATTCATGCCCACATAAAAATTTTGTGCGCCATTTTATGCACTCGTTTGATATTATTAAGTAGGCTTACTATTTTATTAACGCTCCCCAAAACTCAACATAATCTTTCAGATTTGTATGGATATCGCAAAACATGTCGTTTTTCCGAAGGTTCATAATTCCAAAGGTTCGTATTTAAAAAAAAAAAAAACATATAGGGTTCATAATTCCGAAAGTTCATAATTCCAAACATGAGATAGAACCCTGTATCATTTTCGGAATTGCGAACCTTCGGAATCCCGTTTCATTTTCGGAATTATGAACCCTATTTCATTTTCGGAATTATAAACCTTCGGATAAACGAAAATCTGGCATAATGCAATAAAATGTTCAAAATTATGAACCCCATTCCATTTTTGGAATAATGAACCCCTTGGTTTGGGAGATTTTTGTTTAGGAATTTGGAACCTTTGGAATTATGAACTTTCGTATAGAACGAACCTTTGGAAACAAAAGTACCTCTCATCGGTACACTAGTGAAAGTCTGTAATCGTTGGTCAAATAAGACATTTAAAAAAGTTACATTTAAGTAAATCAATTAAAACAAGTTAAATCATTGTGGGTCGTAATTCGAAGAAAATCATCAAAAAGAATATAGTATAAGCATACACGTCAAATATCCTTTTTTAAATTAGTTAGTGGCAGAATAGTTGTTTGCATGATGACTGGCAAGAAATTATTACGGTTGTTTGATTGAAAATTGTAGCAGTGTATCATTCTAAATGACCTGAAGAATAATTAGGTTAAAATAATGCATTTATCATGCAATAAAATGCATTGGAATGTATTTTTAAAAGGGCGTAATGAGCAAGGCTGTTCTAAATAGTATTTTTTACATGCCTCACTGGTGTGAAAGCATAAAGCCTGCATGTCTAAGAAATTAATCAGACTAATTGGTAGAGCCCCTGGAAATTAAATAGCTCCGCAATTTGATTGGTACATGCTTATGTGGTGCACCAGAAAACATCTAGTGACATAATACTCAAATATTTGTCAAACATTGTATCAAATGTGCATACGTAATGGACCATTGTCATAACACATTCAAAGAACCCCCTGTAGAGCCCACAAATGTAAAAATCAACCACAAATGTAAAAATAACCACAAATGTAAAAATAACCACAAATGTAAAAACATTGCACCCGCAAATGTCAAAATAACCACAAATGTCATAACATGTCAACCACAAATCGTCGGCCTTATGCCAAAAGGGCCTTATCATTGTATAAAGTCTATGGCCTTAAGGCCCTTTTGGCATGAGGCTGACGAAATGTAAAAATAACCACAAATGTAATAAAAATCGCCCTCAAATGGAAAAATCGGTTTAACCACAAATGTAAAAATTTCAATTTTTACCACAAATGTCATAACATGTCGACCGCAAATGTAAAAACTCATTGCTTGCATAATGTAACCATGTAAGATAACTTATTATGAGATGTATGTGTTTGTGCGCGTGTATGCGTGTGTGAGAGGTTTTCCTGACCATTAAAATCCCTAAAATATTGAAACACCCTTTACCACAAATGTCAAAACATGTCAACCGCAAATGTAAAAATTTATTAAACTAGTCGTTTACTAGTGGTTTCCCTTTTATGATCAGTTTACAGAGACGGGGGTCGAGGAGCTGATCATAAACTTCAATGGCAAGGGCTGCAGCCCCTTCACTTCTTGAGTAGACACGTTTCATATAATTTTGTTTAATGCTTATACACAATATATATACATTTTTAAAAGAGATCACATTTTAAAGATATATATACATTGGAATAATGTTTGGCCGCTCGCTTCGCTCGCTCGCAAAATGTGAAATGTGTAGTTGATAAGCGTCAGTCCCCACTTCCAAAAACGTTCCATTTCCCTGCATTGTGGTACATGTAGTTATATTGATGATAATAATGAATAGAAACAGAATGGCACAATGAGAGAGATGATGGAAGAATGAATATAAAGAGTACTATAAGGAAAGACGGAAGTGAAGATAAATCGATGAATAACAATGCAATAGGGAAGATTGACGGTTAAGGGATGGAAGGATAAAGACATAGGCCTAACGTAAAGATAGAGAAAGAGAAAGAGAGAAGAGAGAGAGAGAGAGAGAGAAATGGCAGAAGAATAAAAAAACATGGCGAAAGATGGAAAAGAAATTGTAAACAAGCCCCCCCCCCCCTGCTCCCCAAACAAAAACGAGAAAGTAGAAGAAGAAAAATAACGTAACGAAATTAGAGATGAAAAGCAGAAAAAAGATAAAAAGAAAGAATAATGCAAAATAGGCAAAATGATAGAAGATAAACCAAGGAATAATTTATTCACTAGATAATCAATGAAGCATATGTAATTAATTCATGCCATGCTCCATCAAGTCACCGTTTTTCTCCTCTTTCTTTGTACTCTCCCCACCCCCCCCCCCCCAAACCCCCCCCCCCCCAAAAAAAAAAAAAAGAAAAAAAAAATTAACATACAATTACTGCGAAAATTTCGGCCAGTGTGCCGAACCGAGGCCTGACTGTTTAGTCAAAGCCACCTAGAGTAGTATTGTAGAGGGAAAACAAGAAATTAGCCCATTTGGTCATTAGACGAAACGATGATTAGACCAAATGGTAATTAGACCAAATGACAATTATACCAAATGGTCATTAGACTAAATGAGTGTTCACGAAATGATTATAGACCAACTGAGGTTAGACAAACTGACAAATGGACCAAATGATGTGTAGACCAAATGGGTATTTGACAAACTGGGTTTAGACCATTTTTTGATTAGACAAAATGGCAATTACACAATTGATAATGGACCAAATGGTTATTAGATCAAATGGTTTTAGACCAAACGGCCATTAGACGAATTGACTATAGACCAAATGTTAATTAGACGAAGTGAAAATTAGACCAAATGATAAATGGACGAAATGATGATTAGACCAATTGGTTATTAGACCAACTCATATTAGATGGAATGATGTTAGACCAATTGGCTATTAGACCAACTGGCTGTAGACCAAGTGGCAATAAACCTATATAACTATGACAGGCTAAAGTTTGTCTGTAGTATTAGACCAAGTGAACATTAGACCAAACTGTCATTAGACGAACTGAGAATTGGACCAAACGATGATTAGCGAAAATGGTAATTAGATGAAATGATGATTAGATGATGTGGGTGTTAGACCAACTGGGTTTAGACAAAATGGCTATTAGACGAAATGATGATTATAGACCATTTGGTTTTTAGACCAAGTGGCAATTTACCATAATAACTTACATCGGTGCATTATTTGCAAGCAATGAGTTTTTACATTTGCGGTTGACGTGTTATGACATTCGTGGTAAAAATGAAATTTTTTACATTTGTAGGCGAAATGTTTTTACATTTGTGGTTAAACCGATTTTTACATTTGAGGGCGATTTTTATTACATTTGTGGTTATTTTTACACTTGTGGTTGACATGTTATGACATTTGTGGTTATTTTGACATTTGCGGGTGCAATGTTTTTACATCTGTGGTAATTTTTACATTTGTGGTTGATTTTTACATTTGTGGGCTCTACACCCCCCCCCCCCCCCAAAAAAAACCCAACAACAACAACAAACAAAAAAGCAAACAACAACAAAAACTCCAAATCACGCGAAGAATCCATGAAGGCAATTAATCAAAATGACAGGCCTATTGAATCTTGATATCGTATACAATCCGAGCCTATTTCTAGAGACATACGCATTTCTTAAACAAGCAACATAAATGCGACGCCGGTAATGCTATGGTCAGACGGACAGATACGCGCGATACGCATGTCTGCGGATGTGCATCCGTAAAAATCCGTAGAAATCCGCAGCAATCCGTATCATGCGTATCATCCGTAAGTGCATCCGTAAAAATCCGTGGGAGTGCGCAGGAATCGAGGTCTTCCGCGAAAAAGTTTTGAAAATCTCAAAATTATTTTAAATTTCCCGCGCAAGGTCTTTTGCGCAGAATTTAGGTAGAATTTGCGTATTGTTCCGTATCATGCGTATTGATCCGTATCTTTGCGTATTTTTGCGTAAAACGTCCGTATCCATCCGTAACCTAATCCGCAGGATCCGCAGACATAAGCAGATCCGCAGCGTGAATTTTGAAAATCTCAAAATTCTGCTGCGGATGAAATATACGTAAGCATCCGCAAAATATACGTTATCCATACATAAACTACGTAACTCATACGTATCGTCCGTAAGTCATCCGTAAGTCGTCCGTGACATGTGTCAGCGGGTTGGCAGCGGATGGGCTCATCAACAGGTTTTACCC
Source organism: Heliocidaris erythrogramma (assembly GCA_025617745.1). NCBI lineage: Eukaryota > Metazoa > Echinodermata > Echinoidea > Camarodonta > Echinometridae > Heliocidaris > Heliocidaris erythrogramma. The sequence goes on from CM046867.1 coordinate 38,962,382, forward strand.
GTAACATCCGTAACTAATCCGTATCGTCCGCAGAATATAGGTAACTTTTGCTCAAATTTGCGTTATTTGGGGGTAAAAATTACGCATTTTCATTATCCAAATATACGCAGGCATCCGCAGGTCCGTAACATGGCCGTGTGACTGTAGCATAAAGAAATCACCGATAAATATGAACTAGAAAAAATGCGTATGTAGCTTCATGGGAAAAATCAAATTGTTTTTTTCAAGAACATCAAGAACATACCAACATCGATAGACGCCGAAACCGCAAACGAGCTGTATGTGTCGATTATACAACAGTCACAATTATATATCTCGCCTTGGTTTTATTCTGTCGTTCTTCGATCATCCTGAGTATTCTTTTCTTAGAACTACTCTGCATGGATAGATGAAGAATGAGACAGAAAAAAAACAACCCGAGTATTTCTTTCCCAGAAAGCAAGCTACGCTCACATCCTACAGCCTGCAAGCCAAGCAGCCAGTCTCAGCCTCGGAGATGTTTTCATCTTATACTTGTGGGAAATATGATAGTTTGTTGAAACAAGACTGGACAGAAAGATGCCTGTATGCGGTGCTATTTCAGGATATTTAACCTTATGCATGTCCTCAGGCAGCCTTCAGTGAATGCTAATGCCTAGCGTAAGATATTCCAGTTTCCTGTCGTTGCGGAAAATTTCCTATGAAATTCTACGCCAGAAATCATTTTGCTGGAAACCATAAGGTTTACTTTTGTGTTTGGACAGACAAAAAAAAAATGAAATCACAATGATCTGTGGTAGATATGAAATTCCAATGCATATTTTTTCCTTATAAAAATGGAAAATTTATTGCACTTGTATATAAGCATACGAGAAGTCTGACGCTTTTGGAAAAAGTAATCGCTTGGATCGTGTTCATCAAAGGACAAATATGAATAAAAACTCGCATTGATCGTACCAGGGATTCCACATGTACATACTCTTGACATTGCACATAGGGGCGGCTCCAGACGAGCAAAAATAAAAGGGTAATCAGGGCCCCGTTTCATAAAACATGTTATCAGTAACAACTGCCACATTTCTATGACAAATTTGGTCTCAGCCTATCAGACGCAAAGATTTCAGTAGCTTATAACAGTTATTGCAACTTGTTATTGATAACAAATTTTATGAAATGGGGCCAGTTCTCTGACAAACAAAAATGAAGGGGAAAAAATGTCAGGGAAAAACAGGCTGTCCGGAGTCCAGCCTCCATGACGTACGATGGTTACAGACTAGGGGCCCGTTGCACAAAACTTGCGTTTAATTGCAACTCCTAAAAATCAAACGCAAGTCCTTAATAAGCACTTCTGACTGGCTGAAAATAAAGTTGCGTTTGATTTATTTTGCGTTCAAACGCAAGTTTGTGCAACGGGCCCCAGGACTAGACTATTTTGAATGTGGATATCTTATCATATTTGACGACAAAGTAGTCCCGAATCTTCCAGGAAGGATTTTTTTTTAAATCGTAATTTTTTTGCTTAATTGCGATTTGCCGACCAAAAATGCTAAATTTTGAGAGGATTGTGAATGGTTTAGAAGTTGGTGATCGCACAGCTTTGACGCTGTATGTATATGTGACAGAAATATAAAACCTATGAATAATTTCGAAGTGTAAAGTCACTGAACGTCTGTCGTTACCCAGGCCTGTGTATGTTGACATATTCATGTCTCATAACGATCGATCGCGGTATCTTTTAATGATCGTCTGGAGATGATCAAGGCTTCAAATGACAATCTCTTATCAGCTGTAGTATAGTCTGCGAACACAGGCTGTTGGTCCAGGCTACAAAACAAACAAGAACTCAAACTGCATTCAAATATTTTTACTTGAAATTTGCTGTCATTCATCAAATAAGATCATTATCCAAAAACAAGTATGACAAATGAAGGTAACAGTTTTTTAAAGCAATGCTAGGGGAAAATATGATTAACTGTTTCTATTATTTTTTTCTTAAATAAAGAATATAAAATACAACGCCAGAAAACAAAATTAAATACATCACGACAGAAAGAGTGAGACAGAGAGAAATTGAAGGGACAGAAAAGCAAAGGCTGCAGTTTTAGTCGTCCTTCGTTCCTCGTCTTCATCTATTCCTTTTGTTATGTGTTGGCTCTTGTTCTTCTTTTTCTCTTTCTTTTTCTTCTTTCTTTTCTTTCTTCCTTTTCCTGTCTTGTCTTCTTTTTATTCTTTCTTTTCTCCTCTTATCTTTTTCCATTTTTTTCCCTTTTCCTTCTTTATTGACCATTTTCTTCTCCCTTTCTTTCCCCTCACGCTAATACTTAATAATGTAAACTCTGTTTACATCTAATGATTATACAGTGTAATAAATGAAACATCTTTTTTTTTTTAATTCGTTCCTTATACAGAGTAAATGTACGTGTACTTCTCTTCAAATCTTATTGAAACCCCCGCCCCCGCACACACACACCCACCTCTACACACATTGATTTGTGGGGAACTTTATTGTTTTCTCCTATTGTATTTTGTACGCCGCAAGCACTTCTCCTATTGTATTTTGTACCCCACAAGCATGACGGAATAAAGGCCATCATTGTGCTCTATTGTTCTCTGTACCCCACAACTCAATCTATGTCAACCCACACACACACACATCCGGATATAATAGTCTGCTTCTTCTACGCTTCTTCCTCACTTTTCTTCTCTTTGTCCTCAATTCCCTTCTCTTTTCTCTCCATTTCATTCTCCTAGCCTGTTACATCCTTACATCTGATCATTGTCCTACATCTAAAGAAGATTATATGCAAAGTCACAAATCAAACACAGCACTCCAGTATCTTCCTTTCGCACAGGTCCGTACCTGGCGCGCGCACATAATGTGTAAAGGCATATTGCATCATTGCTATAATTGAGAGTGAGCATATATGACAATGAGGAAGTCCAATGTAATTGGTCATGTTTATGTCCCGTATACGTTACCAGATATCATGGGCGCAAATCCAGGGGGGGGGGGGGACAGAACCTTTTTTTGTTTGTTTTTTGCTTGTCAGAGAATTTGGGAGGAAAATTAGACCCCCAAAATGAGATAACTTTTTTTTAAATATTTATTTATTTATTTATATTTTTTATTTTTAATCTGTTTTTTTAATATTTATTTATTGATTGATTTTTCATTTATTTATTTATTTAGTTTTATTTTTATTGATTTATTGATTTTTTATTTTTTTAATTTATTTATTTATTTATTTATTTATTTATTATTATTATTTTTTTTTTTTTTTTTTTTTTTTTTTGGGGGGGGGGGGGGTGTTAGAAAATCAGACATTTCGGACAGTTAAATCATGTGGTGTCCCCCCCCCCGAATTTAATAATGGATTTGCGCCACTGCCAGATATCATGGATGACGAAGGTGTCTCTCCTATTTTATATTTTGTCAAATTCAAGTTCCAATATACTAGCAATTAACGTGATTTCTGTAAAATAATTATTGTGTATGCAAGAATATTTATTCATGCATTCACTTATTCACTAATTCACTTATTCCTTCATTTATTCGTTTATTTACCATTTATATATTACTAACATATTAGTGCATTACATTGCTAGATTATATTATCTACTATATAGGTAATGTACAGGACATCATATGTGTCTTCGACTCTTCGTTGTTTTGTTTATAAAATTATGTCACGCTAAAAAGATAAAGTAATACACCCAATAGACTATGGAAGCTATCAAATTTGATATGAAGATTGTCGTCCTTCGAAGTTCCATGTAATATTATGGAGTAATACATAATATATGTAATACATGTTGCATTATTGTAAAAGTGGTGACATGCATTCATTTGGTACACTCGCTTCTTCATATTGATGGTACCCTTTTCTTTCTTTTTTAATGACATCATTAAATTAATGCGATGAATGACACTGCCCTTACATGTATCTAAAACTGAGGCAATGACATAAAGTACTGACCATGCTCTAAAAAAGAGTTCTAGGGGAAATGTCATTTCATGTAGCCTATTCGGCTTTTGATCGTAACTTACCTTTTATTCTTATTTTCAGGGCACTTAGATACTCGACTAATTTTGTACAATCTTATGCTAACTAAGCAATATCAAATTTCATCCAATTTCCATCTTAAAAATTATCCTTTATCTATGATTTCGACAAAACAACGATGCTTAAAAGTCAAGCTTCACTGTGTATTTTAAAAAGTGTATGACACTTATTTTTACACTACATAATATATACTAACTTTATAGTAAGCCATTGATGGCGATCTACTTCTCTATAATATATAAGTTACTATCGATTTAATAACAACCCTCATGGTACCATTGTACGGCTTCACTACTTTTTTGCTTTCGAAGTCTTTGATAGAAGATATCGTCACCATGGAAACGCGATCGTGACCAAGTGGGGCAAAATATGAATGTTTATTCACATAAAGGCTATCTCAAGTAGGCCTATACCAATCCGTGCCCCAGTGAGTTTGCTGATACCATTAAACGCTTTGGAGGAGGCGAAGAAAAGGTTAAAGGTATATATTCATATCCTGTAGTTTGTAACAGTGCATACATCCCAAAGGGGGATGGAGGGTGAGGTTGCAATTAGTTCGAACGTCTCAAACATCGCTGACAAGCAGAGATAAAAGATATCAAATCAACTTGGCCGGGGGAGCACACAATTTTTACGGATCGGGCACGCGTGTATAATAAGTTTAGCAGATTTTCGACCTTTGCCCCTTTGCCTCCTCCGGGGGAGTGTTTCATCAAACGTTTTATCAGTGATTTTTACTGAAAAATTTGCTCTCAGCCAATCAGATGCAAGGATTTCAGTAGCTTATAACAGTTGTCGGTAAAAATCACCGCCCGCAAAACGCTTGATGAAACGCTCCCCGGGATCTGCCGCAGAACCTATTAAAAGTTTTTACCCCGTGAGTATATGAAAACGACCTTCATCAGAATAGTAACATGAAGACATGGAAGAAAAATAAATAAAAGAAAAAAGTACGAACCGAAGAACAAAGAGAGGGAGATAAAATTTCTACAACGCTGCGTAGTTTTACAAGGATATTAAAAATCTGTTTCAGGAACTCATCACTTTACGAAAGAAATTATTCATGATTGGTTTTACAGGTCGATGGATTAATTGAGTTCATGAAATGATTGTGATAGATAGTAGACTGTCAAATTTTGATCAATGATATTGTCCTGATAACAATTGATAATAACCTACATCCCATGATGGCGCTCTGCGTTTTTGGGAAACGACAAGACGGATTGATTTTGCAAACAAATGTTGATTACTTATTGTTAAGTTTGCCTTTAACCCTACCCATACCCACAAACAGAGATAGAGGTAGGGTTAAATTGTTGACCCCTAAAACCCACGTATGACCCTCTTTTTTAGCGGATGAGCCGGGGAGGGGGCGGGTGGCCTCCTTGTGCCCCTGGCTATGCCAATAAAATACGTACATGTTTGTTGATTACCCATGATATACAATGTCCTGTGTTATATCAAGGAGTTTTCTGTGATAATTCCTTGGTTATGTGAGTGCCCTCGATATTTCTTGACTTCATCCGAACTCCTCGAAAAGTAGTTGAAACAGTTTTGAAAGGAAATGCCCCGGGATAAGAGTATCATATGAGTATATGAGTATATGAGTATAACCTTGCTATATACAATAAAAGGCAGATATAGAATGGTAACAGATTGAAGCTTGTGTAACTGGGAAAATATGTGAAAGGTAAATTCTGGTAGCGAAAGTAGATAAATTCTCTCAGAGTCGATGACTAGAAATAAATGATATCTGCATAATAATTTTGGTAGAAAACGTATAATATCCGACATGTCCGAGTAATGTGCACACAAAGAAAAGATAATCGAACTTATATAATCTTAACCACATTTTTAGCACATGTTTTTATCATATGCAAACGTGAGTCGTGTATGCTTTTCCACACATTTTGCTGGAAAAAGGAAAAACAAACAGACATCTACTGCATGTGAAAGCGAGTTTGCTTCATATCATTCTCATTATTCATTATATTTATGTTTTGTTCATTTCCTTATCCTTATTTTATAATCTGTATGACTTAGTACCTCATTCATCGTTATATCTTGTATTACAATGATTATCCGATGCAGCTTCTTTCCGATCATCACCAATGATTATCACCATCCTTAACATCATCACTGCCACCACTGGCGTAATGGTGGGGGGCAGTAGCCCCCCCCCCCCAAAAAAAAAAAAAAATAATAAAAAATAAAAAAGTTCCACGACCCAAAAAAGACCCCAAAAGCGGGAAGAAAAGAAAGGAGAGGAAAGAAAGAAAAGAAAGAAGATAAAAAGAAAGACGTCCACTTTATATACCTGGCTAGATAAAAATGTAGTTTTCTGATTACAGTAGTAGGCTACGTCTTTTAGAACGTATAAATGGCTGAATTTTCTTAGTACCTCCCCTTCCATATGCATCTTTTGCATGCAAGATATATTTGTTATCCCAATTTTCGTATTATAGGAGGGGAACCTTCCCCAAACTAGCCCCTTTACAATAGGCTCACACACTATCGTGAAATTTCTTTCGAAAGTGAGGGAAGTAAATAACGGTTTAATTGTACAGCACACTACTCAAACTCCGAATTGCTTAGAATGCAAACTTTCACTATTCAGAACAAAAAGATATTCTTACTCTGTCGCTCCGCTCCCTGGTTTAATACACTTACACTTATTTTTTTTTTAAATCTATAAACAGGTATTACATAAGCAGAGATAATCGTCATCCGCAATTCAAAGTCGCACAAAAATTAGTGACAATATAAGCTGCCTATCCCGTAAGAGAAAAAAGAAAAGGGATGATATTAATCATTAAGGTACGTGTGTGCATAAAAGTGGTCTAAAATGTAATGTTTCAAACTACAACACCTAAAGTTTTCTGCAAACTTTCACTATTCAAAACAGAAATCCTCTTACTTTGTCTCTCCGCTCCCTGGTTTAATACACTTAAACTTAAGATTAAAAACAAATAAACAGGTATTACATAAGCAGAGAGGAACCGCAACTGAAAGTCGAAAAAAAAATAATGATGTAAGCTGCCTATCTCGTAAGAGCAAAAAGAAACGGGAGGATGAAGCTCAGACTTTGATCATTACGGTACTTGGCGCATAAAAGTGGTCTAAAATGTAATTTTCAAACTACAACCTCGCAAAATGGAATATGTAATTTAGCAAGGGCGTCGACTCTGAAAGTGCAAAATTTTAATGGTACACCGAAATGCAGTCTTCTTTATTTGTGGGAGGGGCGAGGATGTACCACCACCCCCCCCCCCCCCCCAATTCAAAGGATTTATATACGATTATAATTACATATTGCGTTCCTTGCGCTTTAGAAAATAGTTCAATTCTTACTGCAGGCTAGAACCCACAAATTTTTGGGCTCATTACGCCACTGACCCCACCACCACATTCATCAACCCATCATCATTGTCACTATCATCAACATCACCACTGCTGAAGGAACCTGAAGAGAATTATCAGCTCTCCATCTCACACAATAAATTCAATATAAAAAATGAAACGTCCATACAATTCGATTATTTTTCTCCTATTTTCTTGGAAGAAAATGATTTAAATAGACAAACAAGATATAAGATATCAATGAAATCACAATACTAGTGAATTTAACAAAGATTTTTACCTGAAAAATAACCCCCCAAAAACCATATGTTCCAGAGTATCACATACAAAAGCATCTAGATGATTTGTATTAAGCTAAAGGGAAGTATAAAAGAGGACATTAGGGTATTATACTGGGATTTTACTATCTAAGAACATCTGTTTTTATACAATGTATACAAAAATCATTTTGACAAAAATACAATCAACACTTAAAGGTAAGTCTACAAAACTTTTAAAGGTGGGTTTGTTTCTAATTCGCTTCCACCTCTACCAAATCCGAGTATAAAAAATTTCATATATTGTAAAAAAAAAAATCCACTTTATTTTATCTGCTAATAATACAACATACATTTACAGCTACAAAGTTCTTGTAAACCTTTTTTTTATCGCCATTTCAATGTACATGACAACATTTAGCAAGTTAATTAGTCTGTAATTCCTAAATTTTCTGATCAAGCCCCTCCATCTTCAAGATTTAATCAAATATAAACACATGTGACATATTTTGTCCAATGCAAGAATCTTGAAAGAGGGGCATAAAATAGTAATATCTACATGATTTCATAAAATTCCCTTGATATATAATAAACCTGATATTTAGAATTACCTTACATATGGAGATTAAATTCCATGCCTCACTCAATTACGGGAAAGGAAAAATATGACACGGTTTTTGGTGATCCTGATACAAACAAAGTAGCTTTTCTGGCTTTCATATGATGAAGTTACGATAACCACCTTTTGCTCTTTAGACAAATCTGAATACACTGTTTTTATTTCATTGGTCACTTCTAATCAGTCACACTGCATATTTTCCCTCTGAAAACTACTTTGAAAATATGTCATTTTAATCTGTTAAAGAGAAGGTTGAGTTCTGGGAAAGGTGAAAATAGTCTGAGCTTTCTCATTCCTTTCATGTCAGTTTGGAAGAACATCACAGTAGAAAATGTCATGTCCCCTGAAAAAAATTTACGTAAAAATAGCTGAAGTATTTGGGCCGAACATTTACGTCACATGTGTGTTCAAGTCCCATAAACCCATTTCTGGGTGCAGTGCATGTGCTTTTCAGCGAGATTGGGTCAACATGATTTCAAAACCCCACAGTAGACACTAATTCACATGATCAACCTTTTCCAATTGATTTGAGACAATTTCTTTCACAATGTAATCGCATGACAAGAACTCAACTTTATCATTAAAGAGTTTATGATCATAATAAATAACCACAACCTTTGAAAATAATTGACAGGTAGATTTTATCCTATGTACAACTATATTATACATTTCTGCTTCTTTTGGCATCGAAAAATGAATGTCTTGAAATTATAATGATAATTCAACTTACACATCATGTTGCATATTATCATATGTTCTTAGTATAAATGAAGACTGCTGATACTTCGCGACAACTCCAGAACCTGTTTGAACAACTGTATTGAGTTATATATATCGCACCTGACAAAGCCAATCATAAGATACTTAAAAAGTAAAATGCCCATTAATTTCCAGCTTCTTGTGGCTAGCTATTAAATGTACAAATACTGACTGGTTGATTTTATTCTTTATCAGTCCTTTGAATCTTTATTTATACTTCAAAATATTAAATGCAAATACCCGATTCTTGGAATTTGTGTGTGTAATACAAATGAGGGTTACAAGTTTGAAACGAGGAAGAAAGGTTTTGGTAATATTCATCTAGTATTAGTTCTTGATATTTAAACCAAGACCCCTGTTACACATGCATCGACTCAAAGGCAGCCCTGGAGACAGCTTTACGCCTGCAATTTGAAGCCGCCTCGAGACCATTAAAACCCCTCTTACACTTACCGCGAGCCCGCAATATTGTGTCTACACATAGGCCGGCTTCACGTCGCCTTTTGACGAGCCGACGTTGGGGCGCACTCCATGTAAAAATTTTTAGCGCCGTTCGCACACTCGCACTGCAAGTGCTGTACTAGCTCATCGACATCGCGGACGGTCCGCGCATGCACAGCTTTTACGGGTTACGTCACTTGCGCTTATAAGCTGGCGCCGAGTCCACTTTGGTGTTACACCTACTGATTGCGGGACTGAGTCCGGCTCGAGGCCGGCCTCAAACCACATCCAGAGGTGGACTGGGATGGAGGCGGCCTCAGTCTGGCTTTTTAAAAAGAGTTGATTTTACACATACGTCGAGCCGCCTCTTTCAAAGGTATGTGTAATAGGGGTCCAAGATGTTCACAGTCTAATACTGAGACTGTTCTTGACTATACCACGGTGTAAAATCTGCTGTAAAACCAGAAACTATCACAAATGATTGCGAGTGGTCAAGATTCCTTAGGATTTCCTGCTGTCAAACGATGCAATTTCATCTAAGTTTCTGGCCACAAAAATGGCAGTCATGAATTTTTCATAAAAATTTCATGCCATGGAAGTTTCTGTACACATTGTCCCTATGTGAAAGCTTTCGAAGAGGTACATTGGTTTTCAATGCAAAACAAAGATCCAACAATGACTACTCTAGGCTGTGAATCAGTCTGTTTGAGAAACAGGCCTCTGTCATTCCAGATGTTGTAATGGTCTACAGCATAAGAAGGTCATCATTATCACAGAAATTTCAAATGAAGTTGGAATATATATAGTATCTTAATTGAAGAAGAGCCATATGCTTTTGGCAGGTAATTTTCATCTGCAATGGTTTAGTTATTCATCTATTCATCTATATATTCAGTATTCTTTTAAACGGGTAGCCCTGTCAGTAGTTAAGATACTTGGTTTACTTGGGGTACTAGTACATGAATATCCAGGCATATGTGCATGAAAAGCCCAATTGACTGCAAAAAAGTGGAAAGAAAAGTGTGACAGAATATGTGCAATAGTCATTTCTGATCGTGAAACTAGAAAATATTACATAGTAAAAAGTAAAAAAAAAAATCATCTGTATCAAAGAGGGTGACCTAATATACAGTGAATTCTAAAGCTCTGCACAATCTATTTCTTAAAGTTAGATGAAAATCATTTCTTCTTCCCTTCTTATGGTATTCTCCTGCTCCAGCCAATCTTTTTTTCGCCTCTTGTGCAGACAACTCCTATAATCCTGAAGTTAGAATAAACCTCTCACATCACTGGCCAATAGTTTGTTTGAATAACTGATGCTCTTTGAGTATAAAAACTTGAGGTACTTATCATATCCATATACTAAACCATGATTCTCAAAACTGTCTTTCCATTTACTGTAACTAATTAATATTTCCTTTGGGCTCCATATAACCTCCTACCTCAAAGGATAAATCCTCTCACATCCATCAGATGATGATTAACTTTATGACACATGCATGCCATCAAGGATTCTACATTTCTTGCTTTAAACTCCTTATTGATCCTAAGCAATTAACTCAATAACTTCTTAACTAAAAGATTTGCCGGGTCTTATTTTGGCAAAAAATTGGTCACTGCGAAGAAGATGGGGAGCCTTTCACAATGTAGTCATCAGAGTTTTACTACCACTGAAACGGAATCACCTCACAGGGATTGTAAAGTATTCTACTGTTTGTTTTTCTTTTTTTTCCTTTTTCTTCAACCAGAGTTAGTATTGAATATTCCAGAGCTCGTTTTCAGTTTACTAAGAGCTCTTTTTAGAAATTTCCAGAGTTCTCATTGGGTTTTCCAGAGCTAATTCGCTTTCCGTTCCTGCAGATTTTTTGTCTAGAATTCATCAGTTTCATAAAATCAGATCCAGGAGATGACCCAGGAACCCTAGGAGGATCCCGATGATGAGGAAGAAGAAAACGGGAGAGAGGCGCCCCCATGGACCCCTCGGCCAGAGGGCCGATGCGGTGGACGAGGAGGCTATGGCGGAGGACATGGAGCTGGAGAATGGTAGTCAAGAAGGGAGGTTGGTCATGCGGGTGAGACTGAGCTGAAGGACCTGGAGCCGTTCCTTGAGGCTGGTCTTAGAGAGGATGGAGAGCTGGACCCTGGGGTGGAGTGGTAGGATGGCCAGGAGCCACCAGTGCCATTGAGGACCATTTGCGCTTGCCTGGAACAACAAAGGGATATTAATATGATTATTATTGTCCAGATAAATCACTTTCAATTTCTTGTGACTGGTAGTGGAAAGGAAAAGTAAGAGGGAATGTTCAACTTTTTTGAAGTTTCATTCTGCAGCTGAGATGTCTAATGAGTATTGTCATAAAAAAGAGAATATAGCTATAGTTAAAGCAAAGTAATCATCATATGTTGATTCAGAAAGGGATCATGCCTTGTTCTAATGCCTCGTTCAGACAAGAAAAACCACCTTAAAAACTGCCAAAGCTAAATGAAATTACGTAAGCATAATGCGCAACACAAATCTCTATATGTCAACATAAAGACCATATAACAATATGGGGTCTGTATTCTGTACTTTGATTTTGTACTCCCACTTGCCATTCATTTAGATGTAAAATGGTCAACATTCTGCAGTTTATTGGATGTGATGTAATAATAATAAGAAGAAGAATGATAATAATAATTATTATGTATCATATGTGAACAAGGCTTTATGACGTTTTTGAAAATTCACAATCTATAATCTCAGTTCTCTTTGAAGAATATTTCACTTGTAACTCTTTTTATCTCTGTGTTGGTGCCTACCTGAGGGTCACTTGCTTGTTGAGGCATGGGGCCAAAGTGATCAACAATACGGGTCTGATGGTAGATGGGTAGATTCACAAACCAAGTACGGGCCTGTTGGTAGACAGCATTATTCAGTGCACGCAGCTCACTACTAGCTTCACCTAGTGTGCAAATGACAAGAAAGAAAAATCATTTAAAAGTAATGTTAGGAACTTGCAGAATCTCCCTCGGAGACTTAAAGCCGTCGGTCTCTTGGCTGCTTACTTACAAGCACACAGATGCTTTCTTAGCAGTCGGGTTAAATAAACCAATTGCATTTTTGAAGAAACTGTTTCTCTAGAAGCAAGTGGGAATCCCAATCAATTTTTAGGACAAGCAAATTTAAGAGACAATTTATGAACTCTTGGTGAGAATTATATACACTGAAAAGAATAAACATGGATATGCACATATGGGACTTCAAATTGAAAGTAAACAGCTGTGTAACATAAAGTTTATCCTTCATATTGTAAACATGCAAAGGAAAGACTCTAACTGAGGTACCAGAGTTGAAGATAAGATCACAAATTAAATCTTCCCCTTCTTTCCTCAAATGCAATACTTGCTTCCACTCGGGCTCCTCTGTAAGAAATTATTTACCCTTGGCCAACAGTGAATGAAACATCGTTTTGCAGCACCCCAGGTTGAAAGCGTGCATTGAGATATTTATTATCCTTCATTCTCTCTGGTCCTTTTGAAGGACTATAATGCACACATTAATTATTTTGTATATTGTATCGCATATTAATTCTATAATTTTTTTCACTCCGTACATTCCATGTAATTCAGCCGTTGGGCTGCCATGTGGATTTTAATAAATACCATTTCAATTTCAATTTTAATTTTAATTTCAATTACCCTTGTCATAACCTTGTCAAGGAGAATTTGCCCTCGGTATTAGTTTCCCCTGAAATCCACGCTTGGTATAAGCACTAAGGTTGTATGCACTTGTGAGATAGAAAGACATTTCTTACCTTCTGCTATAGTATCCTTCAAGAATTCCACCTTTGCAGTGTTGTAGCCATCCCTCATGCCTCGCTCCAGGACCTTGAACCTTCTTCCTCCTACTGTACCTAAGACGCACCTGCCATCCGGAAGGTATTCCAACTGGTTAATCTCCAGCATACATCCGTACTCCGCAAATCTGCAAGAAGAAATGAAGTGCCAATAGACTTGTGATGAGTACATCAACTGATTGGTTTTCAAATGGTTAAGACACCCAAATAATGGCTGTATACCAAGACCGCTCAAGGGAGACAAGAAAAGCGGTCTTTATGAGCAGGTGCTCTTTATGTACAGGTTCCTATAATACATGTTTCAATGAGGAACACTTTTCAAGGGAGAAAATAAGTGTGGTCTTTATAGACAGGTTGTCTTTCAATACAGGTGGTCACTAAAGCAGGTTTGACTGTATTTGTCTTTCTTATTTAGATTGACCTAAGAAACGGAGCATCTTTAGCTAGAGACTTCATCACAACTACTATGGTCACATTATGCTAAAAAAAGCTGTCACAGAAAAGAAATACAAAAACAAAAGGGGCCTTGTTTGGTAGCTTCTATAATGAGCCTGACGACATGCAGAATGAAAAGGTTGACACTTGGCTTTCCATATATCACTGGGCTCATTTAAACCCCAAAGTTAACACCATGGACAGATGGCCTTTACAAGAGAGGTGACCACTTCTATTTATAACTTGTGACAATAAATTACCATGACCGAGGAATATGAAGGCTTTTAGGAACGACATGGGAAGGGCTTGTATTATAAGTGTATGCATCTGTTGGTCCGGGCAAAAAAATACTTCAACAAAATATTCAAATTAGCAAAAATTTCTTTACTTACTCTGTTTCATCATCAGAGACACACATGCCGAACTGCCTGGCTCCCGACTCCATGGCTTGACGGATCATTAGACGATAACGCGGCTCAAAGACGTGAAGAGGGCACGGGATTGTGGGTAAGGCGATGGTGCACACAAACACAGGGATCACACCACCATCCTGGAATGCATGACTGTGGTAGTAAAAAGATGAAAGAAAAAAAGGAATTATCAACATGGAATATCATCTACATGGAATCTACTAGCAGACAAAAGGCAGTTTTTAACATTCTTTTGAAAAAAAACATGTAGGGATTACTATGGCAAATAATATCGTCTGTTTGGAGCCAGAAGGGCAAGGGCGTTAACTCGAATCATTTTGTACAGAGTTAACGCCCTTCTGGTTCTAAACAGATGACATTCTCAAAACTCACACTTATGGTGTCGCAATCAAATTACACATGGCACTGAGCTTCTCTTGCCATTGTCAAAAGGCCTCCCTTCAACATGATTTGTGCCAATACAATAAAATTGGAGCTGTGTTGACACAGGTTTCCATAGCAGGTCTTTTAGGAGTTTAAAAACACTCATCTGGAACTTATGCTGCAAGAACCACAGGTCAATGTTTAAGGACCAAAATATCTTGTTGTGCTTGAAGTGATGTAGATGGGCATGCTTACCTAGCAACCTGATCCAGTTCTTTTCTATGGATCAGCTGCCTTTCAGCGTAATCAGATGGAAGATAGGTCTCCATGAGTTCAAGAAGGGCGTAAGTCACTTTCTTTTTTCGGTTGATTGCTTGATACTGAAAATGAAGAGGCAGATATATTAACGTTTCATAAATGATCCTAACTAACTCATAGAAAGTTACAAGTATACTAGTTGCAAGGTCATCAATGGTACTTTTTCATGACTCCTTCACTTGTCACTATTTTCACTTCAGATGTACAAGCACTTATCCAAATTCCTTATCAGTGCAAGATATCATGCAAGGTTACTAAAGAAGAACAGTATTAATACTCATGAGGCTAACACAGGAAAATATGACCATTTCATAATAATAATTATCATTATTTATTATACTATAATATTCCAAACTAAAAAAAATGAGAAAGCTGACATTTTTTAGAATTATTGTTTACCTTTCCCAGAATTCAACCTTCTCTTAAGTGCAGCAGTGCCTCCCAATTCTTATCATAATACAGTTACATCAATAGCAGCTACAACCATCGTGTAGCAAAACTTACCTCTGTGAGAGACTGTTTACAAAGAGGACAAGCCTGGCTGTAGTCAAGGCAACGATCTAAACAGCCTCGGCAGAAAGTATGACCGCAGGGAGTTGTGGTTGGTTGATAGAACAGCCTGCAAATAATAAATGGAAGGTCTTTTTGAATATTCATACTAAGTCTACCAATATCTTCATACAAGAGTATGGCTTGTAAAAAATTGTTGATGTTTATCACAACGGAACCCCCCCCCCCATACACACACACACATATACACACACAAAAGGAAAGAGGGCTGCTTTCCATAAATGCTAGGATATATGTTGCATTTTATTGTAGTCTTCTTTTTTAAGTCTTGTGCATACATAACACAGAAAAAAAGAAACATCTAAAATTACTGAACAGGCAAATAAAAAGACATTTACAAGCATAGTGTCCTATTTATTTCAGTATCTTATAAAAAGTTCATAAGCAAGCTTAAGAACCTTTGTTGTGCAATGGTACTTGTTTCTAGCCCCCATTTACAATTCATTCAGCATTTTTTTTTTTTTTTTTGGGGGGGGGGGGGGGGAAGGGGGTGTTTTTTTTTTATTTGTTTATGCACCATGTGTGATCAAACCTTTATGCTTCTGGTCTGCCATGGGGAAGTTGATTTTGTAATCAGTCAGTTCAGAGCCCGCATATATCCCATGTATGTAGAACTAAGCCAACTCGTGTGTTTGTGTTGCTTTTAAATGATTTGAGAAGTCACATTTTAAAACATGCATATTTCCTCTATGTTACCACATTCTGTGGGAAGCTGTTCAATATCATTGATAATCTTTCTTTTAAAGGTTTTCTTGTATGGGGTTTCCTGAAATACTTGAGATCTGACTTCCATTGTGTACTAAATGTGTGTAACGAGGGAAGCCTCTAGAAACAACATGATTTACAGTACGCAGTTTGTCACGTGGCCATGCATGAATGAGCTCACCAGTTATAGAACAATGTCGTAATTTACTTCTAAAAAAACCAAAACTGTGCTAATTAAGCTACTTAATGGTCAACATTTGATACTGCAATAGTAGAGATATTAGAACATACTTCTTGGCTGTTCATATTACATTCAAATTTCAAGTACATGTACATGTAACTAAGTTGATTGACCAAAATTTCTTCTGCTGTGATGAAATAGGTCCTTTTCTCTATCCACATTCCAAACCCTGATCATATGATCCACTTCCAATAAAATCTGTGTGTATCTTGTGAATTGCCTGAACAATCCCATGTCCAGAAAAAAAAAGAGAAAGAAAAAAAAATAGGTTAGACTGCTGGAGTCCAAAGTTGTATGTGAGCAGAGCAGTCACACCACCAAACCGACCTCAAACTGACCTCAAACTGACATCAAACTGACCCCCAAACTGGACTCCAAACCAACCTCAAAGTGACCCCAAAATCAACCCTAAATCGACCCTAAACCGACCCCAAACCGACCACAAACCAACCGATTCTTGGCCATTGGGGTAATGTAATTTTTTGTTTGGTCTGTTTCCATCTGGTGTCGGTCTTGTTGGTGTGAGTACGGTATTACAGTAATTCGCGTGGAATTGGTGCTCCATAAAACCATGGACTCAACTAAACCCAGGTTCAACCTTGTCTGCATTCATGAATAAATGGCAAAGAGATGAGGAGTTTTGTTTACCTTAGACAGAGGCTGCACTCAAAGTCAGCTTTCTCAATCATGTCCACAGGTATCTCATACCCAGGTCCTGGCTTGGCCACTGCTCCAACGTCATAGAAAGAGAAGAGGAGTAATAGAATAACGATCGTCGTTTGGGGGATTTTAATGTCTTCATTTGTTGAAGAATGATGTGGACATGTTGCCCTGCCTCCACATACAGTATCAAAAGTAAACTTGCAACCAATATTATTACTAATCTCAAAGCACTTAGCTTAAATAATATCATTATTCGTCCTTGATGCAGAATACATACAGGAGAGTTTTAACTAAAATATTGTCAAATAATTGTATACTGAAATGTTTCATAAACCTACTTTATGTACCTCAATACATTTCTTGAAAACCTAAGGCATTCTGAAAAACACACTTTCAGGGTATTGTCATGGGTGGCAATTAAAATCTATGCTGCTTTAAATCGTGACTGTAGACAAATACAATGGAGTAAACAAAAAAAATCATTAATTTGATTGACATTGCATTTTCTTTCTTCAAAAATAATCACCAACCCTGCTGCTGGTACAGTGGTTACCTTGTTCTTTCTCTGTAGGGCCCCGGCTTCCGAGCATGCTCACTGGACACTTCTTAAATCGTTTGCTATTGTTCTTGGCATCAGGGGATGAGTCATCAGTAATAGGCCGGATGTACTCTGTTATTCAAGTTTTGAGGACGATAGGTCTTATGTTAGAAGTCTTCAGTGGCCTATCACAAATAATTATGATATCTACAAAGCACTCCATTTCTTTAACAGGAAACATGGCACATGCATCTGCACATGCAAGTACATCTACCTCATCAACACGTGGTGAGGAGATATTTATAACATAATAAACTGTAAACATATTTTTATTTTTTTTAAAGAGAAAAGAAAGATTTTGTTTTTTTGTAAAGTGTAACAAATAATGAAGAAAATAAAGATTGTTATTGATTGTTTTGATCACTTCTTTCATTGAAAAAGATGTCCCACAACAAGCTTTCTCACTTTTCGAATTTGAGAGTTATCCCTTCTAAACAGGAGCATACTACATGTGTATGTAATTCAAGGAAAATGCCACAAAACTTTCAGATTCTTTATGTTGCATATTAGGACATGTTTGAAATAAACTTCTTTGACCATACATAACCACAGCTATTCCTTAGCAGTGAATATTAATATTTGACTATCAATAAGTTCGATTTTCGGTTTCCATATGAACAAAAACACATTTTAACAATTCAGGCAGACAGCTACATGTAGTTAAAGTTTTCAAAGCCCACACTGGCATAATTATTCACATTACTTACCATCAGTTTGACTTGGTAAACGTTTTTTTTTGTATTTTCGCTCCTCTGGTGAAAATTTCCTTCTGTCCAGAGTCTTGCTTGTATTGAGATTATGCTGATAAGGAAACAAAGGTGAAATTTTCATGAAGATTTCTAATGTATATTACAACTCTATGAAGATAAAACACTTTATTATACCAACAGCTTTCTATGTTAAGTTTTTTTAAAATTCAAATTACTGATTTCATGTGGAGATCCTCCTACACAGATTTTTAATGATATACTGCATCAGCCATGCTGAATGATAACTTTCTCCTATCTTCAACTGATTTTCATCAATTATACCTTGGACTTGTAATTTTCAAGGGTTGGTTATTTTGTTCAGCATGGCTGGAAAGCTCCCCAGAGAGTGGAGAATGTGGGCATGTCTGAATCTGATGACTGGGGTAAAATCTGGTAAGCTCTTAGAGACATCGTGAATGTATTAAGTGTTATTTTTATAACTCCAGACTTTAAAAAAAATAGTAACAAATGAAACAGATTAAATACTGATACTGAATATCATATTATAGTTACTGAACAATTGTGATTTGTCTGTTCACTTGACTTCCTTATTTCTCCTCTCACCTTAATGGGAGAACTCTCATTGTCTTTCTTTTCTTCTGCCTCCTCAGAGCTGTCCATCCTTCCGCCCACTTCTTCCACCCTGCTAGGCTCTTCGGAACCATCGCTGATCGCATCCTTGATGTATAACTTGCTTAAGGTTGGGGATCGTTGCATCTCGGTGGCCTTCACACTGCTAGCATCCACAGGCTGGAGTAAGGTGTGTAGTACCTGAACACAAAATACATAAAGAAACTGGTCATTTCAGGTAACAAACAAAAGATGTATTTAATATATCTATATATTTCAAGTTAGGTGTATAATGCTGATACCTTTTCTCATTTTTTTTTTGTCAATAAATTTCATTTCCAAATTAATGTGTTTTGATATTTTCTTATAAAGCATGTACTGTATTTCCAATCTCTGCTCCAAAGAAAAACATGTTTGCACGATCACTTTTTTATTTCCTCTTGCTCACTGTCTCTTTCATACACATCTCTGCGTCACTTTTCTTTGGTGTTTACATTCATCACTCATTATTGCTTTTACATGTTAATATGACAAGTAAATAAACTCCCTTCATTATTTCAAATTCTTTCCTACATATGTACATGTACTTTTTCCCTCCATCACCTTTTCTTCTCCCCTATCTATTCTCCCTTTGCCTATTTCTTTCTTTCTTATTTCCACCATTTCCTATTTTTCTTGGTTTTTTCTCAAGCTTGACAAAAAGAAAAAATAGTAAATGCTTCCACCTCCAGCTTTCTGTCACTAACCCTTGTCAGGACAGGAATTTTTTAAGGGCTAATTTGATCACATTTTGTTCTTCAAATTGGCAACGAATATAATTTCTTTTAGTGCTGCATGGTTCTATTATTTTATGGTGTTTGAAAGCAATATAGGGATCTCGTAGAAATGTTGAAAAAATTGCCAATTTTGTTTTAAAAAAAACAATGATTTTGAACCTGTCAATGTGTAGCCATTTTAAGGATTTTAAAGCTTATTCTCGTTTTTAAAATTCCTGGAATCAAACACAATATGGTCATGCAACATAAATGGACATAGTGTGAGCAGAATTTCTTGCTTTTTATACTCATGCATCTGGTATATTTTTTAGAGCTCTGAATCAAAAGTTATTGAGCCAAACCATAAAATGTGGTCCATTGTCTCGAAAGGGTTAAAGAGATGGAAGCAGTGATCGTAGTTCATGAATTGAAGAGGCAACCCCGTTTAAATAAAAATGGAAATAAATGGAAATAAATAAATACACATTCAGTGGACTTACTGTGTTCTTAGTAACAAAAGAAAACGACACATGTTTGTGATCAAACACTAAGCTTTCTGTTTTTAGACATCTCCAACTATGGTTGAGTATAATTATTTCATATTTCACCCGCTTCGTTTTGTCAAAACAGCTCTGTATAGCCCAGTGAGATTAGTGACAATATCTGGGGAGCGTTTCATGCGTTTCATGAAAGGAAGTTGTCGGATATTTCATCCGACAACTGTTATAAGCTACTGAAATCCTTGCATCTGATTGGCTGAGAGCAAATTTGTCGGATAAAATATCTGACAAGTCCTTTCATGAAACGCCTCCCTGATGAAGAATGATTGTTACCTTTGTGAGTGCAACCTTCGCAGAATGAAATGATGGATCAAGAGTGAGGCACCTTGAGAAAGCTTCCATTCCTTCCTCCTGATGGTCTAACCCAACCAAAGCTGTTCCTTTCCTGTAGAAACCCTATTTTAAAATATTAAAAAATTAAAAAATTGATGGTTG
Organism: Heliocidaris erythrogramma; assembly: GCA_025617745.1. NCBI lineage: Eukaryota > Metazoa > Echinodermata > Echinoidea > Camarodonta > Echinometridae > Heliocidaris > Heliocidaris erythrogramma. The sequence goes on from CM046867.1 coordinate 38,983,090, forward strand.
GGCAGAACCTTCATTCCGTTGCCATTACATTGTTTTTCTATTGTACAATTTTCATTCTGAAACTCTGAATGGAAGTAAGGCCATTATGAAAATCTGACATCTTATCAAACACCAAGCTCTTGTAACCTATTTCTTATAAAATGGAAGGATTCTCTTTACATAACGGAGATTTATATAAACAATTCTTCTGTGTAAAGGAACAGTACCATTACATAAGTCTTGAAAGCCTCTTATGAGACTTGATAATATATAATCAACAAAGCCTAAAGTAAGTCTACTTTATGTAATTAAAATAACAAACGAGCCTTTTCTAAATTGTTAATTCAAAAAGGGGTTGATTATATAGATAAAAATGGGGGAAATCTAAATTGTCATTTTTAAGCGTACGTGTGCACTGAATTCGATCCAATCATATATTTTCTTTGAGCGCGCTCATGGGCAATGTGCGCTTATTTACGCTTATTTTAGTACGCTTACAGAGGTTTAAACCTTACCGGTGGTTTTAACCTCCTTTGTGAATTAAGGCCATAGGGTTTACATTGAAATTGAATGAAATGGGAATGGTTTTGTAATCACATTTGAAAAAAAAAACGAGTTTCATGTAAAGCATCGCTTGTCTCAGGCCTAAGTTAATGGGATATACTGAAGGATACGTACCTTAGCCCAATCAGGCCTCATTTGACAGACCTTGGTGGCATCTTGTAATGCTTCCTTGTACATCCCCTGGACATTATAGGCATGGGAACGATTGCTTAGACAAAGATGATCACCAGGCGCTACACATAGAAAGATACAACAAAACAATCCATTATTTCTCATACATATGAATATCTGATTTGTTATATTTCCCCTTCTGATGATCTGAATATCAATGAATGTCTATTTTCTTTTTTTTTTGTTTCCATTGCACTTGACTTCAGATAAGGCACTGCCTTCCTGCTAAGTTCCTAATACTTCCATAATGCTTATATGTTCACTGTATTTACTTTGTATTCTCATGAATAATTGTATCTCCTACAGTGTACTTTGATTGTATTTTATTGTTTTGTATACGCTGTATAATTGTATTCTTGGTTGTTTTTATTGTGTATTCAATAAAATGAATTGAATTAAATTTATCAAGGAGGAATGTTTGCCTGCATAATAAGAAAATATGGGCAGAGGGATTAATAGGTTCTCAAACACAATGTATAAGATCTGAATTATATTTCACCTTCTTCTTTATATCAATCAATTCAGAATTAGGAGAAATTTTGCCTACATCATTAGGTTTACATTGGTATTGCGTTTATTATACTTTGATGATGTTGAATACTACAAAATAAAATTACCTAATCAGAACAAAATTTGACCAACAGTAAACCTATGTACAAAATCATGTCTTCATTTCATCTACACAAGATGATATTAGGTGAACATTTAATACATGTACATTTACATATATACATGATCTACAGTTTAAAATGTTGAGTTCTATCAAGGCAGAAATTTGGTAATGACCTAACCTTTTCAATTATGTTTTCATTTGAATATCTTCAAAACTTATAACTTGTATTTTGTGTTTGGTTATCCCAGGGAGGTGTCCTCAATTTCTCTAAAATACATGGACATGTTACATGTAGTACTGTATTCCCCCTAATAAAGCAACCTACCATACAAGCATTATTAAAATCATCTGCTTATTCATGTACATGTTCTATACTACGAAGTAGGTCCATGATATAACCAGGGAAGTGTTCCCTGATATAACCATAAAGCTACATGATATAACACAGGCATAGTGCCAGGTGAGTATTGACAGGTGCATCTATTACACAACACTATCCTGCTCCCCAGTACAATGCATATCTGGGCCACAGTATGGTGGGTTTTATGTAACATCGCTTTGGCACCTTTGCATAAGCATTACCACTGCAATAGTGAATAGGCTCCCATTCAGACCCCGTCCCGCATAATGAGTCATAACATTTTGGGGAACATGTGCGACCAGGCGCTTCATCCCTATTGTGTTTCATGTTGACAAGCATTGCATAAAGGCAAGGACAACATTTAATTGGGTCAATGCTGTCAATCACATGTCCTTGCAGCAATGCACTGTCTGCAGCTTATGTATATTTTACATGGAGTCCGAAGTACAAGTGGGTCCACATACACATAAAATTAATTGGCAAGATGGGTTCTTTCACAATACAGTAAATAAAATTAAATACAATTAAATTATCACCAGGTTATCTTGACTTGATGCATGGGTTAATAGGTTTATACAAATGTATTACATCATTTAGAAAAATAGATCAAAATTGGTCTAAGTCTGAGTAAAAAAAAGCATCACTGAAAATCACATTTTTACAATTCCAGTGCCAAAAAGAAGATGTTATATTACTACTACTACTACTAAATTGTATTAGTATTATCATATCATTAATATTATTATTACTACTACTGCTGTTATTATTATTGTCAGTTTTATTATTATCACCATTGTTATTATTATTACCATTAACTTTTATTATAAATATCGAAAACAAGCTGCTGAAAATTGATTATCCAATAACAGCGAGCCAATGGAGTAAAATGGAGTCAAAAGGGGCCTGAGCTTTCGATCCTAGCAGAATCTTTGTCAGAGGCAAAAAGACAAACATAAAAAGCAAGACAAGCATTATATAGACTACAGACACAAAACAGATTACGTGTAACTGGAACTGTAAGGGAGGACTTGTGGACACAAAACAATGGGAACAAAAGGGGAGTGTGGGGAGTCAAAAACGGGGAGTCAAAAACCATGAGTCAAGAGGGTGTGGAGGGGGATTAAAACAAATACAAAGGCGTGGAGATCCAAGGAGAGTAATGAGCCCCAAGCTCTAGGGTGGGTAACCTGTGAAAGCAAAGGATAAATGGGGAGGCAACATCAAACAGGATAAGGAACAATGCAAAGACAAGAGAAAGGAATAAGTACTGTACAAGTCCAGTGCAGTGGAGTGGTAGGGCAGAAAATAAAGAGGGAGTCGAGTTGTCAGACACCAAGGGCAAAATATATGGCATATAAAGTAAAGTGTGGTGAAAAAATATATTTGCTGTCTGCTGTATACAAGACTATAAGATGTAAGGCATACTATGTACTGAAGAATATAAACATGTGCATATAAAGTCTGTAATATATGTGTCTAAACCAAACAAGGAGGTAAAACTTCCCCTTCCATTGATGCAGGTAAATATAGAGATACAAAAGCTATGTTTGCAGAAAAAATGAGATATATGCATAGTGTGTACAAATAAAAACCATACATGTACAATCAAACTTGTCAAACTGGGCTAATGATTGAGCTCTTGTCTTGAGACCAACAGTTGGTCTCGTAAGTTGGTCTCGTGAACCCACAGAAAAGTTCTCGGAAGGCTGTGAAACCGACATACTGGTTACATTGGAAATGAAGCAAAATGACACAAGATACAGTAGTCTGTATGTTTCTCAGTTAAACTAACTTTTGAATATCAGCTTGAGATTAATATGAATAGAATTATGATGTCCAGGTAAACAATTTTCCATAAATGGCAGCTCAGTTTTGATTCAAATAATTTCAAGTTGCCAGCAAAGGATTTTACTACTAGAGAAGACTACACAAACACAGGTCATCATCTTCATTATGAAAGAGACCATGAAGGCAGCAAGCTTGGGTAAGCATACAAACCAAGGAGGTAATAGGCAAGCCTAGTACATCCTTGTACAAACAAAGAGATAAAGCACCTCTACATGTCATGTACCTTGTATAATGGGGGTCTTACAAAATCTCCTTTTGTGTAACACCTCCCCCCCCCCCCCCCCCCATGACCTATATTTAACCCAGTTCTAGGACATACCAAGGATAGTTACATAGTGAAGGAGTTAATGTAGTAGATGACTGAATGGGTGCTCATTCATATTTTGCATTGAAGGATAGTCTTCACATATGTGATTCCATGCTCTGCAATAAACTTACAATGTACTATCACTAATATGCAACTACTTTTACTACTACTACTATTATTACTACTACTACATGTACTACTAATTCTACTACTAACTACTTCTTCTATGTACTACTTCTTCTATGTACTACTACTACTACTACTACTACATCATGTACTACTAGGTATTAAAAAAACAGACAGTTTTTATTGTAAATAACTCAAAAATCACACCTCGTATTAGACTGAGGTTTTTACATTTTTATTAAAGTTGAAGGATGAAAATTTATTGAGAGCAATTTTTATGCAAATCTCTGAATACTATTCTTTAAATAATTACAGGTTTCACTTTTCAAAAAATTAAGGCCACAAAATCTGTGTGTATCAGCAATAATTCAGAACACAACCATTGCCATTGTGTGTTGCAGCTGAAATTCCAGAACACCTTTTTAACCCAGAGTCATGAATCATTAATGACACTGGGCAGCAAAAGTTTGGCAGAAATGACAGGTGCAACACACAATGCCAGTTGTTGTCTGGTTACTGATACACACAGATTTTGTGGTCTTGCTTTTTCAAAAAGTGAAAAATCTAATCAAATATTCAGAGCAATATTCAAAAAAGTATTCAGAGAAATGTCATAAAACTTGCACCCGATAAATTTTACACTCTTCAATGTTACAATGTAAAAACCTCAATTTGATGCAAGGTATAATGTTGCAACCATTTTAGTTAACACCTAGTAATACTGCTACTACTAATAATAATATTAATAATTATAATAATTATAACAAAATAATAAATATAATAGTAATGTTAGGTGTTATGGTCAATGTTACCGGACATGGGCAGAACATGGGCAGAACATGGGCTGGGATGACCATGTCCACAACATCTACACCAAGGCCAGTAGAACACTGGGATTCCTCCGGAGAAATCTGAAGATTAGCTCACGGAAAGTCAAGGAGAGAGCATAAAACGCATTTGTAAGACCTGTGCTCGAGTATTCATCCAGCGTCTGGGATCCTGCACTGTAGAAACACATCAGTAAGCTAGAGTTGATACAGAGACAAGCTGCTCGCTTTGTCTTAGGCAGGTACCATAACACTTCAGTGTCACCAAGATGATCGACTCCCTTGGCTGGACATCCCTGGAGCAGCGTAGAAAGATCTCGCATCTATCCATGTTCTACAGGATCAACAATGACCGAGCCCACTGCCCAACAATCAAATCCAAAGTAGTTGCATTGCCACCTCGCCAAAGACGCTCCAACAGCAGGCAACTCCAACTCATCACCTGCAGGACGCAGTACAGAGCAGCATCATTCCTACCACGAACTATAAAAGACTGGAATGGGCTCCCAGAGAAGGCGGTAGTGGCAATGACTCTTGACACATTTGTGTCGAGAGTCAGCATGTAAAAACCTTCAACTACACCTTTTTATCATAAAGAACAAAAAATATGCTAAAAAAAAAAAAAAAAAGTCATTACCCGATGGGACAATGCAGGACAGGACAAGTTTGGTCTAGATCTACACCTAAAATGCCATAATAATCAACTCATTGATTGTGGGCGTCAACGGAAAGACAAGACAAAACATGGATGTCCTTTGGCAAGACATTTACATGTATCTACATTTGCCACTCTCTACCTAGGTGAAGAAAATGGGTATCAGTTATGATAAAAATCCCTTGAAAACTGGAGTACCCTATCAACCATGGTAGCTCTGCTAAAGCCAAGGTATATGATTGCGGCCCTCAGGGAGAACAGTATTAATACTGATGATTCTGATGTAACACCAAATCTTGAATTACAATCCAGAGATCAGACAAGAGGACATAGTAAAAAATTGTTTATTCCTAGCACTAAAACTCAGAGATACAAGAATTCTTTCTATGTACGATTACGTAAACCATGGAATAATCTTCACGACGACACCATTAATGCCCCGAGTGTGCACAGTTTTGAAGTAGCTTCAGATAGGTGCTGGAAAAAATGAGCCAATTAAGTACGATTACGAATTGCCTGCACCAGGAAACGATCCAGCCATCTTGAAAAGGAAGAAGAACTTGGAACTGAATATAGAGGCGTAGTGCCTGCATTCAGTATCTTCCCGAGGTATCCCTAGGTAGGTATAATCATTAATACAGTGAAACCTGTCTATAAAGACCGCTCAAGGGAGACAAGAAAAACAGTCTTTACATGTATGAGCAGGTGGTCTTTATGTACAGGTTCCTTTAATACACGTTTCAATGAGAAACACTTTTCAAGGGAAACAAAAATTGTGGTCTTTATAGACAGGTCTTTCTATACAGGTGGTCGCTAAAGAACGTTTGACTGTATTACTATAAAAGGAACATGTACATTTATATTGTGCACAACATCGTACATGTATCCATCCACACAGGTAAAGGTGCCACGGTCGAGAGGTTTGAACACTTGACTGGAGATGCGGAGGTTGTGGATTCAAACCCCAGCGAGACACTACTGTCCTTGGGTAAGACACTGATATTCTACATTTGCCTCTCTCCATTCAGGTGTTAAAGTACCAGTAGGACAAAAATCCTTGAATGCTGTGAGCTCTGAAATCAAGGTCCCAACTAGAGACAGGATAATCTTGGAGCTTCTTGAACACCTTTCAAGCGCTGTACAATATCCAATATTATAATAATTCTCATTGGGATGCTTCAGACGCCTACAATGTAGGTGTACCAAAATTACCCTGGCTTTGGCCAAGCGACCACAAGGTGCTGAAAGCATTAAAAAGGATTACTTCTTAGCAGGTGAGGTCCTGGTACCCATTTACCACACCTGGGGTGAGAGTGGCAAATGTAGCTAAATTTCTTGACAAAGGACATATGTGCCAGACTTGAACTGCAAACCATTTGATCCCCAGTCAGTCTGCTAACTCATCCATCGACACTTCTAACATGTAACAACATTGTATCATACATCAGATCAGACATTCAATTTTCAATACTACATGTGAAGTGGCCACACTCTTACTGCACTCTGCAGATGTACTTTTAGACCATGAAGATGAATGTGCTTGACTGCTTGTTGTCTTTTACCTGTTTTTATTGCTAGAGTGTATTTCTCCTGAGCTTCTCTATGTCTTCCGAGCTTGAATAATTCATTGCCTGCGACTTTGATTTGCTGAGATTTGACTTCCCTTGGAAAATACTTGAGAATAAGTTCACTGATTGTAACATTAAGATTCATCTTTTTACATCTACTGCCACTAGCACTGTACGGGAACATACATATAACACAAGAACGTTTTGATTGGTGTTCTACACAACTTTTACAAAATGTGTGTCCACATAGCAGAGTTATTGGTTTGGATAGGAGTCCGCGACACACAGCGCATGAAAACTTTCCAAGGTCTTTTGAGTTGTCATGCCCAGCATTGTGGCTGAGGTTTTTCACCAAAGCGTTTACAAAGCCATGAAGTTTATCACTGCTAATGTCACCCATGCGAAAGGCATGTGAGTATACACTCAGAGCTTCATTGAGTCGTCCCATGTTGGCAAGTGAATCGCCTTTGATGAGCAAGAATTCAATATTTTGTCCCCGTTCCTCCAAGAGCCGATCAATTAGGTCACTGGCAAGCTCAAAATTTGAACGCCTGAATGCTTCTGTTGCTAAGTCTTCCAGTTCCATGATGCCTCAAAAATAATTGCCTTTTTGCGACATTTTCATTGTGATATTTGCTCCTTATTAATAGCTACACATGTAACATGTGTAATGCTGAGGTAAATTATCTCCGTCAAAATTACAATCGTATTCCTGTACTGTAGAGCACGAGTTAAAGTTTCCCCAAATAATATTGAAGACAATGACTAGTTTATGATAACACTTAACAGATCCTCAAACTGCAGCTTTCAGCTAAAGTAGACCCAAGCTGACTGTCAAATGTTGCTATCACATCAACGGAGTGGAAGCCTACATGTATGTGGATATACCGGATGAGTTGACGGGTATGATTCGCGATCCACGCTGAACTGCGGTCCAATCCCGATTGATTCAATTCAAAGTTGCATGATGTCCCATATAATAATCTACCGGCGAATGGTTGAATAACACAGTACAGGCAGTAACTGCTCGTTGGAAACCACTACTATATGACCATGCTGACACGTTCACTTGAACGTCAAAAACAAAGTAAAAAAAATTATATGAGGAAAGAACCATTCCAGTTTGAATGATGAGAGAGTTCCCACACACATCTAACGCACGATAGTCTGTGTATTGCTTTGTTATTGTATTGTTACATACATAAAATTTACGTAACTCAACCAGCACCCGCGCACTGTGTGTTGTAATCAGCAAGGATTACATAGCGCCTCTGATCGGGAATTTGGTGAGCGCGTACTATGTACGTGGTAGTGTTATGGACTTCAATATGATCGATGTGTACCGAGCAGGTACCGAGTATGTACTTGTTTCATAATGACCGACTAGCTGCGCAAGTTTATCTCAGCTGAGGTCAAGCTCTCAGTTGGTTATATCATTTAGTCGGACGTACGTGCAGTCTGGGCAGCGTTTCATCAAACGGTCATTATGTACAAGTTCGCCGACATCCCATTGAAACTCCTTGGTACAGGTATTAGGATTTCGTAATCAGGCCTTCCTGACTTACACGACGATCCAGGCTGCAATGTTCTCACCACAACATAATTTTATTTGCAGTTTTCTTTATACAGGGTAACATTATCAGTTCCAGAACTGCTTTCCAAAACGGCCCTGTCAGTCTTTTTATGTACATAACCAATATGAAATGCAATAAAAAAAATATAATCCCTTCATTGTAGAAATTAGAAACAATGAAATAAATTAATTTACTTATATACAAAATACAGATTTGAAGACAAACTAAGAATAATTAGATTGAAGAAAAATGTTAAAGTTTTTGGAAAAGCACACAACAAAACCAAGATAAAAACAAAAACTAAAAAAAAGGAAAAAGGTTACAGATGACACTAAAATAAGTGATTTGGAAACATATTAGAAAATAACAACATATTCCTGAATTTATCATATCTAAACCTTATAATAATGACATTTGATTCACAAAAAGACAGTTTTTTCATTTACGGTAACAAATTGACCATGAAAGTACGGATAGGGCAATATTCATGTTCTTCTCTTTCTTGGGTAAAACAAAGTTATTCAAATTTATGGATGTTTCTTTCCTGGGGACCTATCGAATTATCCATTAACCTGTTATTAATGAATGAATACTTGGAATTCAGTTTGCATACTTACTGTTGCTATGTCTGACAAACTTCTGACAAGCTTTTAGGTTGTCAAGAACAACCTTTGTTTTAAAGGTATCCATAAAATTTGAATATATTTGTGAACAGGTCTATTCTGAAGATTATTGCAGTCTTTTCTATGGTACCACTTCCATTTGTGTATACAGGCACACTAAACACCGAATATAATTCGACTTGAATAATGTTCTGTTCTGGTCTATGGCAATGGCCACTGAGAAAAAAAATGATATATATTATTAGTCTGCATAGTGCAAAAACACGTTATGAAACACGGTATCAATGACTCAATATTCACATTCCCAAATGTAATGTATTGTATCCTGATGATTTATGTGGCATCATTGTAAAGCTGCGCCTGCGCATTGCGATATTATAACAGAGTGAAATCAGCCATCTTTGTGTCCTCTCGTGTTTGTTTCTTGCTCTCGGAACTCATCTAAATTAGTTAATGATACAGAGTTAAACGTGTCATTTATTGGCGACGAGGATAAACTTGGATAAAAGTTTGTTTTGTTTCAACTAAAAGAAGTATAAAATGGCTACTTTCGGAACAGTTGGAGAGTTTCAGGTGGAGGATGGCGACTGGGTGCAGTACGCCGAACGCCTCGAACATTTTTTTGCTGCAAACGATATTGTCAACGCAGAGAAGAAGCGAGCTATTTTACTCTCCGTTTGTGGAGGACAGACATACAGACTTATTTCAAGTTTACTGGCACCAGAAAAACCAGGAGAAGTAGAATATTCTACAATTATTGCGACAGTTACAAACCACAAAGTCCCTAAACCATCAGAAATCGTTCAGCGATTCAAGTTCAACTCCAGGCAACAGAAATCGGGTGAGTCGGTCTCAGCATATGTTGCGGAATTAAGACATCTGGCTGAACATTGTAATTTTGGGACAATTCTAAAAGAGATGTTGAGAGATAGATTGGTGTGTGGAGTTAATGATGACCGGATTCAGCGACGACTTTTAGCCGAAGTCGTGCTCGATTTTGATAAAGCACTAACACTTGCCACTGCAATTGAAACGGCTGATCGTAACACGGCGGACCTACGAGAAGGAAAACCCGGCAGCGAAAGGGTTAATAAAGTTGGGGAGGCGAAGAAGAGTTTTCGAAACCAACGGGGTCAATTGGTCAATGAGCCAACATGTTATCGCTGTGGAGGAGCCATGCACTCAGAGAGTGATGAATGTCCAGCAAGAAAGGTGGAATGTTACAAATGTGGCAAGAAAGGTCACTATTCACGAGCGTGTAAATCAAAAGGAAAACATCAACGCCAGTCAGGGTCAAAGGAGAAAAATCCAAAAAGCCACCACCTGGACGAAGAGGAGGAGGTGTACACTCTCTACCACACATCTAGAGATAAAAAGAGCTCAGACCCTTTTACGGTGGACATTGCTGTAAAGGGGAAGGTCGTTACCATGGAGATCGACACTGGGTCGTGTGTTACCATAATCAGTGAGGAAACATGGAAGAAAACGTGGAAAGGGGACGAAAAGCTTGAACTTCGAGACAGCCAAGTGAATCTACGCACCTATAATAAAGGCAGAATCGAAGTGGTTGGAGAATGCATCGTACCTATCAGCCATAACAACCAAACGGCATCTCTCAGGCTTCTGGTTGCTAAGGGGGCGGGGCCAAGCCTTATTGGACGAGACTGGATGCACGCAATTCGACTGAACTGGCATGAAGTGTTCAGCGTTATCGAAGATCGACTAAATAGTCTTCTCTCCAGATACTCAGAAGTATTTAATAAGGAGCTAGGAACACTCAAAGGTGTAGAAGTCGACATCGACATCGAACCGGGTATCAAACCGAAGTTCGTAAAAGCCCGCCCGGTTCCACTTGCTCGTCGCGATCGGGTAAATCAAGAATTAAATCGATTGTTGGACGAGAAGATTTTGGAAGCAGTTCAGTATTCCAAATGGGCTGCGCCAATCGTTCCGATTGACAAACCAGACGGCACCATTAGGATTTGTGGAGACTACCGACTCACGGTGAATAGCGCTGCAAGATCTGATACATATCCGATTCCCAGAATCGACGAGTTATTCACCAAACTAGTAAATGGGAAGCAATTCACGAAGCTTGACATGTCCCATGCATACCAGCAACTAGTCCTGTCTCCAGACTCCCGCGAATTAGTTACGATTAACACACATCGCGGACTTTTCCAGTACACAAGAATGCCTTTTGGAATATCTACAGCGCCAGCTATATTCCAACGGACGATGGACAACTTGTTAGCCGGGATTCCTGGGGTAGCTGTCTATCTGGACGATCTGCTAGTAACAGGCAGTTCGAAAGCAGAGCATCTCGACAACCTTCAGGAAGTTCTGGAGAGACTTAAGAAGGCGGGGTTGCGTCTTAAGCGAGAAAAGTGTGAATTTCTCGTTAATGAAGTCCAGTATCTTGGTCACATGGTCAGCGCTGATGGGCTACAGCCAACAGAGGGCCGAGTGAGAGCAATCAGCGAGATGGCAGCACCTACGAACCTCAAGGAGCTGAGAGCATTTCTGGGTATGTTGAACTACTACGGAAAGTTCATCCCAAATCTGTCGACCATGTTAGAGCCGCTACATCGACTGCTACGCAACACTTCAGGCTGGCAATGGGGGAAAGAACAGCGGGAAGCATTCAGTAAAGCGAAAGAAAGCCTTAAGTCGGCGAGAATTCTGACGCACTATGACAACAACAAGCCGCTAGTTCTGTCATGTGATGCCAGCCCTTACGGAGTGGGTGCAGTTCTATCGCACGTGATGGAGGATGGTTCAGAAAGGCCAATAGGCTATGCATCGCGTAGTCTTAATTCTTATATATTCTTAAAAATAAAAACGACAAAGAAGACATAAGTTTTGAAACGGAACATGTTTCCGAGTCATACTTCATCATCAGCCTGATTTTTTTACAACAGAGACGGTGCTATATATACTTTCAGATTACATAATACTAAATAACATGAACAGTTAACAATATAAGGTGTGTCAAAATGTACTAATGGGGTGAGGGACCTGGGTGAACAATACATCCAGTTAAATAGAAAGCAATATTTGGTAATTGTACATCTGTTGGTTGACTTTGGGTTTGGTCCAATAGACCTGTTTACTAAGTGTTCAAATTTTATGCATACTTTTGAAACAAAGGTTGTTCTTGACAACCTGAAAGCTGCCAGAGGCTTGCCAGACTATTTTACATAATAGCAATGAAGGGATGTTCTTTTGTCTACCAGAGCAATTGTGAAGGGTACAATGAGGAGCTGTATATTTTATCCCCTCTCTTTGTCATCGTGTTCATAGTGTAACAAGTCTTACATCTCGCACAGGTGAATTGATATATAACACGAGCACGTAGCTCTTGGGGAATGGAATCTTTAACAGATAACAAAGAATTGAGTTTAAATGACGAAAAGGAAAAGGAAATGATAATAGAAAGAGCTTTACAGTATTGTTTGGTTGCCAATGTAAGGTAAATTGAAATACCTTTTTGTTCTTAGCTCTTATATCATTCTCATTATATGTATTCACATTGGTCTGACATGTAAGTAGCTAGTTCCTGACTCTGGGAAAAGTAAGTAATAATGATGTTCTACATTTTTCATGTTCATGTGATTTTTTTTCTTGCATTGAGTTATGTTAATTCTTAAACATCGAAGTCTTTTCATACATAAAACATAGAATCAAAACGTTTTCGATAGGTTTAACCTATGCAAACAGAACATAAATATGAAACAAATATTTTGTTTTTCTTAAGTAAATTGCTATTATCTCATTCTATACCGGTTGGGTCTTATATCAGTTATGTTTGTATTTGTTTCGTTATTTCATTATGATTATACCAATACATGTTAATTCTTAAATCAATTGACGCCATTTGTTTTAAATTTATTATCTTATGCCACATCTTTTGCTTTCTGAGTTTATGCAAGAATATTTTGGAATTATCATTGTGTTATTTTTTTCCACACATTATATATATACATTAATTATTTTTATCGATGCTTTCAATATACTGTTGATATCTATTTTTTTGTAATTTTCTTTTATATTCATGTTTTTTTTTAAATCTCAGGACCATGCTGTAAAACAGTTTTTAACTGATCTTGTCATCGTGATTAAATATGTTCAAATAAATAAATAAATAATGTTGTACGGTACGCGCCCCATCATCGTAATCATGTTGCCTGCGCGCTCCGTCATCAACATCATCATCGTTCACCATTCTGTTATGGTGATGTCCCATTTCTGCCTTTAAATTTTTTCTTCACACTTTTTATCAAATTGCATTCCAGAAGAGGGTCATTGTGGATTGTAAACAAAAGGGGACATTTCCTGCATTTACCTGCTTAGAATTGACTTCACTGAGAATATTTCCTTAAAACCCTTCAGGGGAGTTCCATGGGGTCCTTATGGTTTACCCGGATTACCATTGGCAAACTTAACTTAAACCCACATATCTCATTCAGAAGAGAAAGTTTTAATATATTTTGTACAAGAAGGGAATTTTCTTTCTAAACTTTACCAGGGGCCCTCTTGCTTAAAATGTTGCGATTAAACACATCTCGAAAAATTACACGCAAGCCCAAAAATACGCGATTCTGATTGGTCGAAAATCAAGTTGCGTTTAATTTTTTGAGTTCTGAAAGTTTGAAAGTTTGAGAGTTTATTGAAAACTCAAGACCCTTTAGGGTATCAGAGTACAATATATGCATAACATATACATACATGTAGTTCAATTTCTTGTTCAGTGCGTACCAAAATGATTCAAAGGAAAAAATAAGAATAAAACAACAACAAAAAGTAAAGGCAACTTTTCAATGCAAGAGGGCCCAGTTGCATTGCTTGTGAAAACAAAGAGCCCTATTACGTCACAATAGGGATACGCATTTAACATTTCCGGCTGATCAAAACATAAACATATGACTCAGACATAATGTATTACATTTAAGCGTATCGTTTCCTATTTACGCGTATAAAGGAATGCGTTCAACGCGTAGCGTTTGTGCGTACGTGTACATGTACCACAGAGATCCTATATCGTGTGATACCGACGCGCGCGATGTATGACGTATGTGCTGAATGAACGGGTGCTGAGCTATGGTGCTGAGATCTCTCCGCGCCTAGCTAGTTCGCGCAGCCTCTACGATCGCGATCCGACTAGATTATGACAGCTATCATTAATAGAGCTCAAATTGAAAACTGATTTGGAGTCTCACATATTTCACATTGGAATTTGGAATTTGTATTTTGGAATAACGGTGCTTCATAGACCCTAAATAGAATTTCGACGCTGACATCGCCACCGTCATGAGGAAGACTGGTAAGCTTTTTTTTATGAATGTTATTGCCATAGGCCTACAGAGCTTCAAATTGTCTCCTACCCAGCTAAAGTTAGGGACCAAAAACGTTGCGGTATTGATTCAAAATTATTTTTTTTTTGTTCGTTTGTTTTGGGTTTTTTTAACACTCTTATTTCAGCAATTCCATTTATCCTACACTCAGTACCGTATTAACGAATGTTATCTTTCCTTTCAAAATTCCCGAACTTTGTGTAAAATGGATGCGCTTGCGCCGACGTTGACGTGGTCGTGGTCATCGATGGGTCGTGGGCATGTTGGGCACGTCTCCCTCCCCCCCCCCCCCCCATTTGAAAAAAATAATGATACGACCGTGTTCCTTCATCTTGTTTTTGTTTCGTGGTGGGGGGGGGGGGTCGGTTTTTTTTCTTCTCCTCCTCCCCTTCTTCTTTCTTCTTCATCTTCTTCTTCTTCTCCTCCTCCTCCTTCTTTTTCTTATCCTCCTCCTTCTTCTTCTTCTATTTCTTCTTTTTCTCCTCCTCCTCCTTCTTCTTCTCCTCCTTCTTCTCCTTCTTCTGCTTCTTTTTCTCCTCCTCCTTCTTCTTCTTATGAAATGAAATGACATTGTTCTTGATTAAAATGTTATATCTTTGACTTTGGCTCACTTATGATACGACCGTGTTCCTTGATCTTGTTTTTGTTTCGTTTCTTCTTCCTCTTCTTCCTCCTCCTCCTCCTCTTCTTCTTCTTCGCCTTCTCATCCTCCTCCTCCTCCTTCTACTCTAAAAAACTAGATGTCTAGTCTAGATCTGCAGATCTTAGATTAATCATTATTAAGTTAGATCTTGAGGAATGTGAAAATAAATCTTGTTCAACTGCGAGTGAAACATTTAGGTTTAAGTCAGATTCTCCTCAAAATTTATTCCAGAAAACTTTTTATTAGACTTTCCCCTGGCTTCCTTTCAGTTGAAATTTGTAAAAGATTTTAAGGCGGCTTTTAAAAAAATGTTTTGTATATAGACTCTACCTTACAAAAAAGTACCATGGTAATACCATGGTAATACCGCGGTAAATTGGGACGGTATTACTGTGAAAGTACCATGAATTTACGGCGTTACCCATTGTCATCATCATCAATCAGTATTACTACAAAAGCATGGTACACGATGCAAATACTATGAATATACAATGTTTTTCGTAGTAATACTGATTGATGATGATGAAAGTGATCAATAGCTCCACTAGACATTTACGGATCAATTAAATGTTGTTAAAATTATATTATATTGAAACAAAATGATTAGGTCCCACCGAGATTTGAACTCGGATCGCGAGATTCAGAGTCTCGAGTGCTAACCATTACACCATGGAACCAGACGTGCCCGCTGTGGTTTTATCACTACACTAGGCGTAGCGTAGTGTATATAGTTCAGTGGGTTTGGGTTTTATTGACGGGCTCAGGTTGATCGCCCTCTGTCGATGATGTGTGACCAGTATAAAAATTATGACCGCGCGCATCGATCTGCTCGCCAGGTATATGGTCCAGAATTGGTGGAGGAGATTTATTTGGAGGGATTTCCCCGGCCTCGACCCGTACCGATGACGCAATCTTTAAAATTAGTGTTATATAAATGTAACTTTTTACTTGAATTTGTTTATCGTGGAATAGGTCTCTTTACGTAACATTCACTGTGTAGAGTACCCCTTTCTTCTCTCAAAGCTTCTCTACCCTTCATCTCTCTCTCTGCTCTGCTCTGCTCTATATCTGTCTTCTTTCTCTGCCTAAGTAAATTTGCATCATTTGATATGTGATTATAGTATGTATAAACCTTTTTCTTTCTTGCTGGACGTCTCTATCAGCTTTAGACAAATCTTGATCTGGTATGTAACATGTAAATGATAATTATAGATCATGGTATGTATACGTACGATGATATTAAAGGACAATCCAGCCTTGGTAATAAGGTGATCTTTATCAAAGGCTGCGAAGCAGGAAAATAAGAAAAACAGCATGGTAAAAGCTTGAAAGACATCGGTCCAGGAATAAGAAATTTATGGATGCTTAAAAATTATATCACTAAATCTATGCGAATCTCAAATTGGCAATTTGGTAAAGCACTAAAATATCATTAATTTGCGGTTTTCTCTTAGGCGCCTTTTTCCTTCGGGGCACTACTCAAAATATATTGTAGATAGAATACTGTTATAGGTTCTCATTAAAGAAAAGTATCCTACTGAGTAATAAATTTTGAAGAAAAAAAATATGAAAATTTAGTCATTTTGTAGTGTCAATGGAACAACCGACGATACATAGAGACTGAACCTATTGGTCTAATGGCGGTAATATATCACAGCGACATCACCGATTCGGCCAATTTGAAATTCCCATGCATAGACTATAGTGATTACAACTTTCAAAACTTCATAACTTTCTTATTGCTTGTCCTATTTTGTTCAAACTTTCGCCAATCTGCTTCTCTGATGTTCCTCTTTCTTTCATAACAATTTGCCCTTCATGTTTGATTTCCCTTTATAGATCAGGAGTTAATTCAACTTCAAGAGAGATATCATAGAGAAATTTTACTGGATGCCGACTAGGCCTAAATAGAATTCTATCTACTAGATCTACTATATCTTGGGCAAACATTGCACCGACCAATATTCCCATTATGTTCTTATAAGCTCTTGATGTATTTTTTTAATTTGAAGCGATACCTGGATATTTGTTATGTGTACGGAACTTCCTTAATTCCAAAGCACAACTGGTTAGTATAATTAATTAATAAATTGACATATTATATTTTTGCTCATTGATTTATTTATATACTATCCCATGATCTGTCTTAATCTCCAAATGCAGATTATCTCTCTTCCCTTGTTCTTCTATACCAGTCCCCCCCCCCCCCCACTACTTCTTTGTCTTGTATTCATTTCCACACAATGAACTCCGTAATTTGCGTACTTTGTTAGAACTGGGGAGCGTTTCATCAAGTGTTTTGTCAGTGATTTTTACTGACAAATTTGCCCTCAGCCAATCAGATGCAAGGATTTCAGTAGCTTATAACAGTTGTCGGTAAAAATCACTGACAAAACCATTGATTAGCCTTCTGGATCCTTGGTGTTTTGGCTGGCTATTGTTCACACTTTGCATGTTATATACAAAAAGAAAGAAAAAAAAACGCTTGATAAAACGCTCCCCAGATGGCACTCACCACATTATATCCAATTATGTTTGTGATTATATTAGTTGATAGTATGTATTTATGCTTAATCTTTCCATATGTTTTTTTTTCTTGTATAACATTTTTAATTAATTTGTGTATCTTGTATATGTTGACATTTTCTGTACAAGTATATACATGTATGTGTACTTTTTATCTTTGTACAAATATTGTTCAATTCAGCCGTAGGGCTGCGACGTGATATTTTTCTTTAATAAAACATACCATTATCATCATCCTGAGAATGGTTCTTCATTAGCAAAATTGCACATAAAAAATATCTCGGACAACTACCCCCGGACAATTATCCCCTATGCTAATTCCTCAGGACAACTAATCCCTTCAAGAATGAAAATAAGTGTAATTGAATTAGGGGGTAGTTGTCCTAGGTAGTTATCCGTGGACGATAAGTCAGGTGGTACTTGTTTTAGTATCGTTTATTTTCTATAACTGTTATTATTTATTTTACTGTAAATTATTTTAATTTGAATGAATGAAGCGATATTCTTAATTTTATGCTTCATGTGAATTAAAGGAATTATAATATATGATGTCAACATGATATTAACAGCGAAAATCGTGTTAAAATCAGATAAGATACAATTGAGTTTTTCTCTTTCTGTAACTTATTGATCATACATGGTTTTGTTTTTGAATACAGCATGTCTTTCTTCATAATACGTTATGAAAGAATATAGACTATATTCCGGTTTGTAGAGGATGCAAAACAGCATCAACCTATATAGTCACATGTACACTACCTCAATCAGGCCTGTGTCGACACCCCTTCCATTTCCGTAAACATCTCCGATCTTAATAAAGCATTAAGCTATATCTTAAGAAATCTAGGAAAATGTGCACAAATGGTGCACACTGAAGAAAATTATTATCATGACTTTTGAGGTTCAATCGATGGTTAGAAAAAAAATCGATATGAGATGACGTAAAAAAAGAGACGGATTAAGCATAATATCCATGGATAAATGAGGCTCAAGCTTCGATAGAGGATGTACCCCCTCTGTGTCAATGAACAGTATAGTAATCTAAATACAATCAAGTGCATCATCGATAAATGTCAATACAATATCGCACGTAAAAGTGAAAGAATTACAATAAAACAAAAAACATAAGTTCCATAATAAAACTAAAAAGAATTAGGTTTTAGAAAATTAGAGTTATGCAAATAAAGAGATAAAGAGACAGAGAGAGGGGGTGAATGGGGGGGGGGGGGGGGGGGTGAGATGGAGATAATGATTTTAGTTATTCATCAGCTAGGGCATATTTTTTTGTATTTGGAAATGAAATGAAATAAACCTTGCATCAATCAATCAATCAATTATGATCAAAATTACGGATTACGTTCTGCAGGACTGATTCTTCAAGTGCCGATACCCGCCTGAAAGCAAACGGGGATAGGGCCTTTTCTTCAGTTGCTCCACGCCTGTGGAACTCTCTACCGTTCCAACTTCGTAACTGTACCAACCTTGATACCTTGAGTTTCAAATCAGAACGTAAAACGTAAATCTTTTCCTAGCAGCTATATGTGAATGATTTGTGACATATTGAGGAAGCTGGGCGCATTTGAATGTTCCTGCAGATAAATGGGGCTATATACATTTAAATGCTGTTCATCATCATCATCATCATCATCAAAACAATGGGAAAATGGGGAAAGAATAGAAAAGAAACGAAAGAAAAGAAAAGAAAGAAAAATAGGATAATCAAAAGGGGTCAAACAAGTCCTTATAATTTCTTTCACATCATAAAGTATGTCGGCAAGACCAAGGCTGAAAATAAACGGATCGAATGATATGCTGTATCTAATTTAAAATAAGTGACATTAAAGTTATTACGTTGACATTTTTACATTAACTTATATTATAAAAATAATAAAATATGTTGTGGACCTTTTCTATGGACGCTCGCATTAGTGGCATATAATTGGGATTCATTTGTGAGCCAATGGAAAATGGATACCTTCCTGGCAGGCACCCACTGACTACTGAATGGTTTTATGATTCAGGAACGTCTTGAGATCAGACTAAATTCATGTCAGAGATAAAAAGGGGGCAACAGTTGAAAGGTCAAACGGTTAATGAAAGCCTCCTGTCTCCTCTTCTTCAAGTTCAGTAGCAAACTAGCCAACGGATGGCTTTCACATTTCGATTTCATTTCCTCCTAACTTATACGAATTTACAGACCGTCTGTCCACAGCGCTCACATTACCCCCATTATTCGAGTGCTGGATTGTACTAGCCCCCCTCACCCCACCCCCGCCTCACTCCTCCAAGGCTGTTTGGGTTTGTTATCCCTCCGTATCATAATTAATGACCGAATAAAGCGTCGTAAAATTTACGTAAAACCATTCCCTCGTGAAAAGCTACTTTTCGCCTTTATTTTGTAAAATTTCCTTCCGTCATGGATTGTAGAGTTTGTCAAAAGCAATGTCAATTTTAATGAGATTTTTATCAGATTTAACATAATATATCAAGGATTTTCCTCTCCATTTCAATGACTAAAGATGAGTTTATTTCAGAAGTCTGAATATCTTGGGGTCGCTATAATGTTTTTTTTCCTGAATTATAATTATTAATTCTTCTAAAAGATGGCAAAGGAGGTGCCCCCAAATGTTTAGTTTTTATTTTAAAAAATAAATATATGAAATTAAATTATCTGTGTGGAACGTAACAAATCACTGAAAATTCCTGTTTTGATGCGATTCATGACTGACCAATATTTCTTTTCAAGAGGTTTTGAAGGTTTCCCCTTGACAAAAGAATGATGTACATTGTTGATTAGTGTACTAGCGCCCTCTTTTGGTCCTGTTACCAAGACGGGGTTTTATTCTTTTCATTGACACAGAAGGAGCTTTTTAGTGCAGATGGTTGAAAGATGAAGACGAAGAAATACTACTCTGCTACAGTATGTAAACTTGTAAGGAAAGGATACTAGTCAACAATATCTGTTTGTTAGCGATGTGTATCTATCTTTAAAAGGCGCTGTAGAAATGTTTGTTATTAATGAGTATGTGATTGTGGTCAGTCAGCATTGAGAGATCAACTCTTGATCATTATTTCATATTTTCACAATTTTTGTTATTATTTATTTTGCATGTATTGGTTAAAACGACCCTGGTATAATTTGAGGTGATGCATTATTTCTAGAGTTAGCTGCAATGGTATATTTGTAATAAAAATACGAAGTAAGATGGGGCTTTACCAATTTTGAGCACCTCTCCCATTTGTTTTCCATGAATTTAAATTTTCATGGTTATTGATGAAGAAATCTATCTTTTTCATGCATAAGAACATGTGTCCCATCATCCAATAGTGTATAAAGTGCACTGGTATAAATGAAATATTTTCGTCATAAAAAATAAGAAATTTCTGGCATTTTTTGTCCCGAACAAAGAGGTCCACAAAAAGTACGTCATAGTGCCAATTTGCGTTTGATCAGTTACAACTTTACAAATTCGTAATTCTCTTATCCTTTATTGGATATTCGCCAAACTTTCACTGATATGCTATGTGAGAGTGGACCTTTCCTTTAACTCATATTTCGAGTTCGATTTCTGCCAGGCATGGTGATGAAGATGAAGAGGGGAGTGATGCTCTCATCAGGGGCGATGAGAGATAACAACAATAACAGGTGGTAAAGTGGGGGATAATTGGCTAACAGCAGGACCCCAGGGGCCGGGACTGCAGGCTCTGGGTTCACGCCTCGGTGGGAGTTCTATTGGTGACTTCCTATCTAAGACTCCCGCAATGATTTCAAGAAAGATCCCACAAGTGATTAGTGCGCGTGGGGGTTTCCCAAGGAACGTATGAAGGGGGTAGACCAGTCCCCCTACCTCATCTCATTCTCTGTCCGTCCCTGTTTAGAAAAAATGAACAAGAACGAGGCGTATAAAAGAATGAAAGGAAACACAGTGCAGCTGTGCAGGTATTAAAAAGTATGATAAATGTAAAAAGTTAGATTGAAATTCATTGAAAATAAACTATAATCTGTATTAAGCCGCCCCCCCCCCCAAAAAAAAAAGAAAGAAAGAAAGAAAAAAAAAACTCTTCAAAGTGTTAAACGAACAATCTGTCGTTTATAAAATAACCCACTTCAAAAAGAAAAACAAAGGAAAAGAATAAGATAATTTTCAGTAAGACAAATATATGCCCTACCCTTTTCTTCTTTCTAAAGGAATGATAAACGAAAAGAACTGTCCAGAAAATGATCTAGTCTATTGAATCGTAAATTTCATTATACATGTATACAGTATTTGGGGGCATTTGAAGCAGTTCTCCGCTATGGTGCCCAGAAATATGATTCACCTTAACTTGCCTGAGCCGCCCTATGACCTCGGTAAACAGGAGGATGAGACGAACAGGTATCTCTCAAAGTCAGCAGGAAACTTCCTCATTGTTATGGCAACTACCAGAAAAATATAATATTTCCGTTCCATGTAGCCTACAGTAATCATGTCATCTGGCTGAGCGACGGCTGTTGCTCTTATCTAAATTATTCTTACAAAGTTACATCGAACATTATGAAATCATATGTTTGAGATCCAAAAAGAGGAGGTCGTGAAAAAAGAAATCATATATTCGAGGCCCTCAGTGCGAGATATACATGTAGTCCTTTACTAATTTATCTGTCTGCCAATTTTATTTTTTTATTCATTATTTTTCCATTTTCCTTCATTTTAATCTCTTGTTTTTATGTGATTGTTTTCTCTTGATTCAATAAAACATATAAATAAAAACAAATTTAAAAATGGTTGTTTTCCTGGCTCCTCTCACATCTACATGTATAAATTAGGCAGGGGTATCGATCTATCCTTATGGGAGGAGAAGGAACACCTAAATTCGGAGTTACTGCGGGAAGGGGGCACCTCACCCGACAGGACGCCCCTACATTTACAAATTATCTTATTTAGAGATAGCTTTTTTCTTCTTCAATAATTCAGACGCTTTTTATCACTCTGACTGTATTTTTTGCCACTGACCTTAGCCCAAACTCTGTATTATCATCATGCTTGGGGTAAATGTACTTCAAGAGCAGAAGATTTATTTTCATCTCTGACAAGAAGAAGACATATCCTATCTTGGGCGCTGTTACTATAGTGTTAGTGTTGAACGAACTTAACAAAGATTATCTTCATATACGGGTCATGAAAAAGAGACTATATTTAGACTTGACTGACTACCCACCCACCCAAGACCCTCAGGAGTACAAGGGATTCCATCGTGACCTCTTGTGACCTTTGATCACGTGACATGGTGTAAGGGGACCACACCGGCTGCCGTATAGACACCATGCAGCCAAGATGGCGTTATGCCTTATCATACATAGAGATAGGTCGAGATGGTATCAAGCTAAGAAACTGGAGATATAATTGGAATGCTAAAAATACATTATTTGCAAGTCAAGTTTATATCAAGCATATTCTAGTACATTTACAGAAATAGACTTCTAGATATAAGAAGCATTGATAATGGCTGTGTCTAGATTTTACAAGCTCTGCTTTATAGTGGGCCTCTCCATTTCCACAGAATATAATTCAAGTTTCATACATAATTTTTCCACTTTTATTTTCAAAGGTATTAATCATTGCACTGATCTATTTTAGTTTCAAATGTAATGTTTGTATAAATTTTGCATTGTATTTTGTATTATTATGAAAACTGTATTTTGTATTAGT
The DNA here is from genome assembly GCA_025617745.1 of Heliocidaris erythrogramma. Taxonomy (NCBI): domain Eukaryota; kingdom Metazoa; phylum Echinodermata; class Echinoidea; order Camarodonta; family Echinometridae; genus Heliocidaris; species Heliocidaris erythrogramma. The sequence continues at coordinate 39,006,519 of CM046867.1, forward strand.
ATTTTGTTGGAAATTAAAAAATGAAATATGATATGATATGATGTGATGGACAATTCGTCTTTCATGCTTATAATAGTCTTAAATGTATTTTTAAACTTGTGGAAATAGTAGAGCGTACATGTACTTGTTGAAAATCAGTCCCACAAGTGATATGTTCATCAAAATTGGCTACCAGTGATGGGGCTGGGACCAATCTCAGTCTTGAATTTTCGCTGTCTTGGTCTTGGTCTTGGTCTTGAACCCGAGACATAACATGAAGGGAACGTAAACCCTGTTTCATAAAACTTGTTATCAATAAGAAGTTGCAGTAACTGTTATAAGCTACTGAAATCTTTGCATCTGATTGGCTTAGAGCAAATTTGTCATAGACATGTGGCAGTTGTATAGCAAGTTTTATGAAACGGGACAATGGTCTCGACTACAACACTCTATACTGATCATAATAACAATGGAATTCTTATTCTTCCAAAATTACTCTTCTCGTTATAATTGTATCTATGTTTATTCGTACCGTGGTATAATTATGATTCCTGATGAATTTTATTTTTTTCAATCGTTCTTCTTAATATTCTCACTTTTTTCACGGACGTTTTTATTTCATTACAATCTAATTATCTAAGACAATTTTGTGAAGAATTCAAATTCTATCACATGTCAAAATGCAAAATAGTTCCTTCAACCTGGTTCGTTTTCGATTTTGAATACACGCTAGTACCTTTTTTCATTTTTGTGCTATGCAATATCAGCTTTAGAAAATCCTTATTTTTTATGATTTCAATCCCGGTAAAAACTTTATAACAGTTGTACATATAGTTCAGAATTATCTCAGGTTGAATATGCATATAGATGAATGGGACTACGTCTTTAATGCCGTAAGCTTATACATGTAATAGACCGCCTTATCAAATTGGGCTTTTTAAAGAAGTAAATTGACCCAATTCACCCAAAATGAAATTGGGTCACCTGCCTTAATTCATATACTGCGATACTAAGTTGGTATTCATCACTGTAATGGCCTTCAAAATATCGCGATATCAGAATGAAAAACATATAACTTTTCATCCATCAAATTTTACAGCCTATGACCTTTGACATTTTTACCCCATGTAATGAGTGTCCCTTCCTATGCTTATGCTGAAACCTATACCGGGTTTGAAATAAAAATTAACGAAATAATAGTATGGACGGACAGACAACCCATATACCTTTTCGGTGTCGAAGATGTGACATTAAATTGATTTGGTAACTTTGTAGAGGCTTGATAAAATCTGAGCTGCCTGGCCTTACATGCTATCAGTGTATGTAATATGGTGTAAAAATGAAGCCGGGGGTGGGGGGGGGGGGGGGGGGGAGCACTTCAAAATCATCATATCCTTCACCAAAGTAAACATATGCAAGTGATCGGAAATGCCAGACCCATTTCCCCCCATAGACTCAGTGTTAGACTAAAGCGTATGGCCATACACTTTCGTAAATGGGAGTATTCAGTCACAGATATCTTAATAATAGCATTATACATGTATATTTAAAAACCTTTCTATGCCTGGCTATTTATTTATCCTTCTGAACATCATTATACGAGACAGATATCAAAATTCAACAATTTATTAAATTATGCCTCCACAAAGTTACCGAATCCCTTTTAATATTTTGTGTACTTATATAATTTGAAAAAGGAAAATATGCTGGCATGATTGTCTTCCACTGAGCTCTTATGGAAAAGCAGCCAATATGAGATCCGAATAAAACTACGCACAATTTTATTTCAATCCCCTTCCATCATGTCTATACACATGTCTGTTCTTAAACATATGACTTACTAGATACACAATGTAGTACAAAACAAAAGTTATGGAAAAGGCAGCCAGATCCAGAATCCATAACTTTATATAGTTTTATCGTGATTATTGTCGACCATTTACATTTTTAAAATACTTTTTGTATCTTTGAAACCAACTGCATATGGTTGCAATAAATAAATTAAATATTAATAAACTAATAAAATATGAAGAGATGCTGCAAGGAAGATGTCATAATTTTTGACATTCTGATTTTTTTTATTGCATTTCTGATTTTTACGCTTTCATTGACTGATTCAGTGTGACCTTTTTAATGACCTCTTTGAATTATCTTTTGATCCAGATTGCAATTAATCAAATATCATAATAATTATAATACATGAGCAGAAAGAGCAAATATCACTTTTTTTAAATTCCTTTTTCTGTTACAGTACCTTCTGCCGTTCATGAATAAGAACGATTTAATAGAAAGGAAACACTAAGTCTCTGCATTGGCAACACGGAGAGGGATTTAAAATCACTATTTCTGTGTTCAAAATGGCAATTTCTTGTTGCATATTGATTATCAATTGTTATTCATATTGTTTCATTTGATACACATATTGATCTGTCTTACACTGCGTAAGAGTGAAAGATAAAGAATGACTGATGCCAATTTGAGGGGGGGGGGGGGGCAAAGCTGATTCATTTAAGACCTTCAGAAAATTCTGAGAATAATTGACGTCAGGGTAGACTTCCCCTTTAAAAACGTGTTAATAGAAGCAGTCACCTCCCTCGCGATGAGGCGACATGGTTCGTCTCAAGAAGATGGTAAGACATTCGATTTCCGCTGAAACCGGACGAACAACGATTACTCCTGGCATTCAATTTTCATCATCACCGGGCGGGTACACGTGATCATACATCCATTTCCTGCCAGGCTCTATCCTTAATACGCCTTGATCCATTCACCTTCAAGGATCTCTTTCTCTCTCTCTCGCTTTCTCTCAGTTTCTCTCTTTCTCTGTCTCTCATCTCTATAATGCTCTCTTCCCCTCTTTCCCCTGTATGTGTATCTTATTCTCTCTTTCTATTTCTAATTTTCTCTCCCCTAAGCCTTTCGCTCTGTTTCTCTCCCTGTCTCTATCTAAGTCTCTCGTTTTCCTCTTAGCCTTTCTCTCTTTCCCCTCTCTGCCTTTCTCTCCTCTCTCTTTTTCTTTTTCCTATATTATTTCTCAATCTCGAGATCGTTCTCTAGATCTGTCTTTCTGTCGCTCTCTTGTTCTCTTCTATTTCTCTTTTCTTAAGTGTCTGTTCTACCTCTATCTGTCTGCTATCTCACTCTTCCCTCCCTCCCATCTCTTTCCCTCATCTCACTCCTCAGTATTTTCCTTCATCAGTTTCCAATCATCGATATTTCTTTACACTTTATACATGTACATCCTTCCATTTTATACTACATTGTCGCGTTATACTCTGTCCATCATCTTACCACACTTCTGTTCGCCTATCTCCCCCCCCCCCCCCACCCCCTCTCTCTCTTTCACCTTTGTCCACCTCTGTCTTTTTAATCTGTCTTTCCCAGTCCCCTTCAGTCTCTCTCTATCTCTCTTTCTTTCACTTTCTTTTTCTCGGTCTTCTGGACACGCTCATCTACAGTAGATGAGAAGTCATTTAATTTCCGTTCTACCAGGACGAACTGATTGCCAAATAGCACCTATGTCTTTCATTTTACTTATCTATTTAATTCATTTTATCTTGCTTACTTCCTCCTTCATATTCCCCTATACATGATTTTTTTTTCCATGTGAGATGTTTGTATAGTATTAGTGTTAGATCTATATTATGATGATTATGATATAATGCTCGAAGTAGATAAATGTTTATGATTTTTGTAATATCTTTTGCAGAAACTTTTAGCAAACTCTCTTTCTCTGTGTCTCTGTCTCTGTATGTGTCTCTGGCTTCGTCTTCTGTTATACCTCTTCTTAATCTACAATTTGTTGTCTTCTCTTTCTTAATCCACTATCCACTATCTGTCTACATTATCCTTTAGTATATACATGTAACAAGATTTAGGTTACGAAATAGGAATTTAAAAAGTGATGTGAAATATTTTTATGATAATAAGAATATTTTGGTATGTAACATTTTTGTAGTAAATATTGTATTTGTGACATAATTTTGTTGAAAATTCAATTTTACATACAATGTGTGATTATATTTTTGTTTTGTTTTGTTTTTATAAGGCGTTTCAGTTTATAACTTAATTTTTACTGGCCCTTCTTCATCTATCTCTCGATTTTTTTGTGATGCAATCCAGTAACGTGTATATCATGTATATTTGGTTCCTCTAATATAAACATGTTTCTCCATTTTCGTGTCTTGCCCCTTCTTTGCCCATTCCTGGTCTAAGGCATTTGGCATTCCAAATTTCTTTTCCAAGTACGTGGGATGATTGCTAATTTATAGAGGAATGTTGCGCTCAAATAGATCCTGCATGAATCTCTCCATCTATATCTATCTCTTTCTCATTCCCAATCTCTACCCCCCCCCCCCATCCTCTCCTCCGAATCTCCCCCTACCTTACTCCCATGTCATATCTCCAAATGAAAGATGATTTCCTCATATTAAGATGCTTCAAGCCGATATTCCCTTGTGACAGTTGGGGCATTTGTTTTCCTCTCTGGTTTGAGAATGTTTTCTGGTAACCCAAACTGATATGCTTAGCAGCTGAAACCGAGTTATTTCCCCCGAGCTGGTAAAGGTTTGATGTGTCAGGCAAGTGTTTGCCCCCGTCGCTTTTCACTCCTTTGGTATTTACTTCTTTCTTTTTTTTCTTCCGGAAGTAGAAGTTGTTATTTTAATATATATTATATTGTGTGAGGAGTTTTGGATGTCAAGTGTGAGTTCCTGTTGTTGATCAATGACCATTTTATCAAGCGCGAGTATTTCTTGCATTATTTATCATTTCTTGGTATTTTGGTTTGAGTCATGGGTATAGCGGCATCTTCTTTCTCACACCTCTCATTTTATGTCCTTCTTTTCATGCTTATCCTGTCTTATTTTCTTTCTAGTTCCCTTTCTCTTTCTCTATATACTGCTTTCTATCCCTCTTATCTACCATTTACTCTTGTTTATTCTACGCTATTTCTCTCCCCGCTTTTCCTCTTATTTATACAATTTTCTTTTTGTATGTACAGCTTTTTTTCTCCACTCCTCTTCTTCTTTCTCTCATTTCTCTTAGATAAAACTTCAAAGATAATACCGTTCTTAAAATCTAATGAAAAAAATTATATTCATGCCGAAAAAATATTATCTAAAGGAACAGTTATATGTAAATTGTGTAAGAAAGACAACAAGAAACGCGATTTGGTCGTGTTGATTTCCTTAATGGCGACAAACTCTTCAAGAGTTGTTTTTATCAAGTTCCACTTGGTAAGAGACAGAAGTTGCAAATGGAAATCAAGACTTAAAGGGGTACTCCGGCCTGAAAATAATATTAATTGAATGAATACAGTAAAATTAAACAAGCAAAACACTGAAAATTTCATCGAAATCCGATAAAAAATAACGAAGTTATTGAATTTTTAAGTTTTGCATTATTTTGGGAAACAGTTCTATGCATGTCATCATGAATATGTAATGAGTGAGCTGATGATGTCACGTCCCCACTTTCTTTTTTTATAACTATATTATATGAAATATTCATTATTTCATTTTTTCATACATGTCTATAAAAAATATCTCTTTTGTAACAAAATAAGTTACAGCAATGATGAACTTACACATTAAATAAGGAGTCAGTCCTTTTAGTTATAGGCTTGGAGCAGAAAATTTGAATAATTGCAATTTCATATAATAAAATACAAAAGAAAAAGTGGGGATATGACATCATCAGCTCACTCACTGCATATTCATGATGACGTGCAGATAACTGTTTTACCAAAATAATGCACAATTTAAAAATTCCATAACTTCATTATTTTTCATCCGATTTCGATGAAATTTTCACTGATTTGTTTGTTTAATTTTACTCTATTTATTCAATTCATATTAATTTCAGGCCGGAGTACCCCTTTAATTTAGGACTAGACCATCAGTTTGTATTATTTTCACCTCCATCTACTTTTCTTAAAGAGGAAACAAGGTGGAGTATATTTTTTTTTAATTCTAAAATATTTTATACCCTCCCCCTTTCATTTTATTGGGGGGGGGGGGGGTCCATGGTAGAAACATAATGACTTAGTAGTACACAAAGAAAATGTACACACGAGAGGCTGTATACGGATTTGAACTTTGATTGACTGATTACATTTTAGATCAGAATGCCTCCCTTTAAGACCAGATGATGCCTGACTCTACCAGAGTGGAGCCAACATCCTGTCATCACCAGGATGCCTGTGCATCTCTCCTCGTTGCCTAGCAACCACACCAGTGTTATCTAGTCTAACGGAACATCACGGTCATAGGATAGTCCTCCAATACAGACATGTTTCCCCATGATAAAAAAGAAGAGGTGGTGGCCAAAGAATGATAAAGGTTCATCCAGCATTTTGCTCCCGGCCTTCTTTCATCAGAGATAGGCCTATAGGGTTAGGGTTAGGATTGCAGTTTGTTTTGGGGTTAGGTTTAAGGTTTTATGGTAAGGTGCAGTTTTTGGTCCAAGGGTGAAGATCAGGCCGGGGAGCGTTTCATCAAGTGTCTTGTCAGTGATTTTTACTAATATTAATAATAATAATAATGAATATTTAGAAGCGCTAAAAACAGAAAGTACCATGATAGCGCTTACAAAACTACACATTTGAAAAGAAAAGACAACAGCAACAGCAAAGAGACAGACTCAAGAAAGTAAGTGATTACATTAAACATTATATTACTGGGGAAAGAGATATGTTTTAGGGATCTTTTGAAATACAAATTTTCTCTCAGCCATCAGATGCTTATAACAGTTGTCGGTAAAAATTACTGACAAAACGCTTGATGAAACGCTCCCCAGAATTCGCGTAGTGTAAGATTTTGTTTTCTTCTGTTTTTATTGTTATTTCTCAAAAATCAACAGTAAGAGCAACATATAAATTTAATAGCTTAAGAAATTGACCGCTGGTCAATTGTCGTAGAGTCCTTTTGCATTTAATCCTTTCAAGACAGGAATTATTCAAGGGCTAAATTGATCACATTTTGTTCTTTAAATTGGCAACAATATATATTTTTTTAAATCATTGTTCCCATACAATGTAATATCTTAGAAAAATATATACATGGTCAGGAATTTTGACAAAAAGTTGAGAAAATTGCCAATTTTTATTTAAAAAACAGTGATTTTTAACCTCTCAATGTGTTGCCATTTTAAGGATTTTAAAGCTTATTCTCCTTTTTGAAATTCATAGCATCAAATACAATATGGTCATGGAACAAAAATGGACACAGAATATGCAAAACAAATTGGTCTTTCTACTCATGGATTTTGGTATATTTTTTAGGACTCTGAATCAAAATGTGGTCAATAATTGTCTTGAAAGGGTTAAAGATGTTACATATGTTCATACATTCCCATTCCAGTTGCAGTCACACGACTTTACGTATCATCGTCTTTATCGTATATGGACGTATAGAAGTGGTATTCCGATCAAATATCGTTTTCGTTTTCATCCTCCGTTTCGAATTACGATAGGTCTGAATGTCGTCAAGACTAGAGACTGGCATCCATTGACGTCACAAGGTTGGAGTTATATCCGCCGGTGTGTAATAACTTATCATATTAATAATTTGGGAATAAGGCGTCCAGAGGCCGAGTGAAGGGTGTGCCACAAATGACGGATTATGAAAGCAACAGACCAAGGAGAGACAGAGAACAAGAGAGAGAGAGAGAGAGAGAGGGGGGCAGAGGTTGGGTGCGGACTTCAGGAAACGATTTTTTTATTTTGGTAGAAGGGGTGGGGGGATTGGTAGAGAAAATGTTTTGAAGGATGAGATACTCCTAAGAGACATATATTGTATAACCACGGCTGTAAACTATAACTGCATATAACTGCACAATAACTCCACTCATTAAATCTAATTACTGAATTATAATCGATTTTTTTTATAATATTGGTAAATGCTGGTCACATGTGTGGTGTTTAAGTAATTACCAACCATTACCAGACAAATGTCCTTTGAGGTTAAACCCAACTTTCACGACATGTCCAAAGGATCTGACCTCAAAATTTTGATTGTATAAAACGGGAACACAGAAAAGTGGAACACATTTTTGCATGAAATACAGAGCAAGGCATAATTCTATGTCCCAAAGTTTTCAAGTTCCTATTCCATGTTTTCATCTGTTTATTTCCTTTCTTCCGAACAGTTCGCCAGATGCTCTCTTGTTTCCGTAACCATGGTAACCCATCTCCGGTAGAACAGACATCAGGAGTTGACAGACATTAGACAGACGTGGTACGAACGAACAGCTGAGCAGGGACCAGAGTTCTAACACCATCCGGTCTAGTTCAAGGTATATAGGTCTTTATTCAGTCTAGTTTGCTAATACAGACCTGTCTTGTCACTTTGGTCAGTTTACGACGGTCAGTCAATAATGAAGCGGTCACGAAGCGGTCAGTCGAGACCTGAAAAGGCCTCATTAATCGGCCACAGTTGCCACAAAGGATTCCCAAAGATACATGGGATAACACCAGGGGAGTGTTTTGTCAGTGATTTTTACCGACAAATTTGCGCTCAGCCAATCAGATGCAAGGATTTCAGTAGCTTATAATACTTGTCAGTAAATATTACTGACAAAACGCTAGATGAAACGCTCCCCAGGTATACCTAGCTAAAGTTACATAATTTTTCGTTTCCCGAACCCATCACGCTTTAACCGGACGCTTACCGCCCCCACTACCACTCAACCGCGGCATACATAGTTAGAGACTTGCTAATTTTGCAGTGTGGTAAAATCTACTACTTGTATAGATTCAACCAGTGTAAAGATCTACGGGTGTGTGCTTGTTGCGGGGCGATGGATATGGGGGGGGGGGGGGGGGGGCTGTCATATGTATGTGTAAGCCAAATAAAGAAAATAAAAACCGAACTGGGATAAACGTAAAGCGAGATGGTTTCCGGTATCTTAAATAGGCCAAGCATCAAGTACGGGATGAACAAGGATGTCGCAGGATGAGTTTTCAAGATGACCACGATGTGACTTTTGACCCATAGCTTATAGAATTTACCAAACTGTCGCAGGTGTTCTTAGTGTGATACGTAGGTTGAACGGCTGTAAGGCAGTTAAGTACATTCAGCTTTTGCTCGGAAAACAACATTTTATTTTATTTTTTTGTTTTTATGTAACATTCGTATTGCTTGAGGGAGGGGCCTGTGGCACAGGGGGGTTGTACTGATACGCTAGAGTGACCTTTCTCTCCAAAGATCGATAAATGATAGAGTTTCTCTGAAAATGGTTTAAACGTCGTATTTGTTCATTTGAAGTGCTGTGGTTTTTCCTTAATCAGTCAGATATAATCTATATATTGAAATTATATATCTAATCCTGTTGCAATGTCGTCTAAAATCCAGTCGTATTCAGGTCGTATAGGTTTGCTGAATTCCCCGTTTCTATTTACTCATTTATTTTCTTTTTATAAGATGCGTTGCCTGATTCTCAATTTATTTCTTTCTATTTCAACCTCTGCCTGTCTGTTTCCCCCCCCCCCCCAAAAAAAAAGCCAACCCTTCCATCTCTCTCTCTCTCTCTCTCTTCCTCTCCATTTTCAATATCTGCTCAGGTAGCTTTTATAACGGAAGCGATAATCGATCCTATCCGAATCGAAAGTCACGTGACTTATGGGGTCGTCTGCTCGGGATTGTGAGAGGCGAATCAGAAGTGGGTCAGGGCTTGGCTTGGCTTTATCGCCTAATAGAGAGCACAGATACGTTACATATCCAGTAAGAAAATACCAAGGGAAAGGTGTTCCACATTGAAAACATGAAGTAATCCTACTTGTAGGCTTTTTCACAGTCAATTATTTGTATCTGTTTGTCTGTATCGTTCTGCATGAGCATGCTTTTTGTTATACGGGATTTACTCTAGATGATGATAACAATATTATATTCATGATATTGATAGTGATGATAACTTTAATAATGATTTTTTTTAGAAGGCATATATCAAATATTGATATCTAAGCGCTTCTAATGTGTTTCGGAATTCATTTCAACGGCTTTAATTTAAGCTTTCAGTTAGCGCACAATGCATTTAAAGAAATATAACCAACAACGTACCCACTTACCATGCTTACTACATCTGGATTGACAGTGACATATCGTGTGTTGAGAGCCAGAAGGGCGTTAACTCTGTGTTAAAACATATGAGTTAACGCCCTTCTGGCTCTCAACACACGATATGTAGATTAATGTTTTGGCAATGGACATTGACAGTTGGGTTGCATCATAAGGCTGGGAATGAAATGGAAAAGAAAACCACTTTTTGTAAAAGCCTGAAAAAAGACTGATCAATCGCTGTTCGAGATCTATATCTCGCAGACATGTTTTATTCTCTCTCAAATGTTCGCCACATGCAGCTCTCTCCCAGGACCTAAGAAAGAAAACTAACATAATTCTCTGGCGATACGGTAATCCATTGATGCAATACCAAAATATCAAGAACAGGAACAAGATAAATTTAGGTTCAGGTAACATGGGTAAAGTCCTTCTGAATCCCTGCAGTAACTTGCACTAAGTTTCGGGGGAGTTGTACTTTGTGCGTGATTGTGTTATCCAGGGGCGTATCCACACTCTTACAAATATTGGGCAAAATTTTACCCAAATTTTACCCAACATGAGGGTCCTTATGAGTCCGACCAACTTTTGGGTAAACTTTACCAATTTCATTGTTATTTTTGACCAATGTTGGGTAAATGCATGTAAAAGTTGAGCAAGATTTAACCAACCTATGCCTAATCTTCATTTACCCAGTGGCATTTACCCAACATTTCTAAGAGTGCAGGGTTTTGTAAGGAGGGATGGACAATTCCGTTTATTTTAAGTCACCACAAACACGGAAAAAAGGGGTTCGGACCCCCCCCCCCCCCTCCTATCTTCATATTCTAAGAATATTCCTTGGGGAGCTGTGAGTGGTGTACTGTCAAGGCATGAATATTGATTTTAAAAGTAAACGTATGCTCGTGAAGTGATGGTATAAGTATTCTGGTAATACTATGATAATAATATGGTATGGTCTTCATCTTCAATTGACTCATGTGCTTGTAAAGCTGGCCGAAAGTGTGATTGTTCCCCTGAATTACAATTTTGTGCTCTATGTAATCTTTATAAATGTTTGTCTTTAAAATACGTCATACCTTGTAATTTCACGTCCAAAGCATAAGTCGTAATAGACTGCAAGTTACATGGCTGAAGGAGTAAACGGTGACGAATTGTGACGTTCGATTCCCATCCATTAGTTCTTTAGTTTGTTGAAGAGTGTCTTAATGGGGCTTGAACCCATGACCTTTGCATCTGCCTTTGAATCTCCAGTCAAGTGTTCAAACCACTCGACTACTAGGCTTTTTACACTTGATTTTTTTAAACCCCGTATACTATCCTTAACCGCGGACTATAATTTTTGCTGTTCTCATTGGCGCTTATCCCCGTCTTTTGACATTTAGCCCCACCAAAGGTGGGGCTAACCCTGCTTTTTCTAGGGCTAAAATAGTCCCGTACTATCTGGGAGTTAGCCCACTTTGGTAAAACGCAATGTGAACAGAAAGTGGGCTAAGCTTAGTCCCGTACTCTCGGTGAAGCTAAATAACCCCACGAGTGTAAAAAGCCTATACTACGACACCTCCACGTCGAAAGTGGTATCTGGCAATGCAAGAAGGAGCGAATTTGTGGCGGATAGGGTTTCTTGTCTGTCAGGGTGTAGCCGTAGGGCATCACGATGGATCAGTGCTGCCCCTATCCACCGGATAGCTCGGATGTACGACCATGCTTGGCAGCGATGACAAGCATCTGTCGAGCAAAAAGATGTCCGCTATGGCAAAATAATGGTCCGGTTTTTATTTCAAACTTTGCTTTGACCATAATTTTACTGTGAGGTTAGTAATTCAGATTTAAAATGCTTCATCTAACTAGTGGTTGTCTGTCTATCTGTTTGGTGTAGAAATGGCAGAGTCGTAAATTGCACATAATGATTACAAGACGTCAGAAAGCTTACCTGGCGACGTTTACCCCAAGCTATATTTCGTAAAATTATGGGGTTAGGGTTCAGGTTAAGTATAATGTTAAGTCCAGGTTTGATGTTTGTGTAAAATTAACCGCGGAACAACTATTGTCGTCACAAAATCAGCGCAAATAGAATATACTGTATAACTTGGTTCCGAACGGTTTTTACCTTTTAAAGGAGAAGTCCAATCCAAAAATTACTTGGTTTTAATAATATTGAAGGAGAAAAATCAGCACTACAGATCAAAGAAAAATCGGACAACTAATAACAAAGTTATAACTTTGTAGTGGCATGAAGAACTAGGGAAAACAATGAAAATCATCAGATAAATTATATAGAGATATTATTTATAATAATATGTTTTTGCATGTATGCACTAATACAGAGTAAATAATTTTATGTAAAAATCATGAAAGTATGAGTTTTTCAATCCAATATACATATAAAAATGAGTGATTATGAAAATGTAATATTTTGAAAACAGTCTCAATAATAGTTTGGGGTTCGAGAAATATTTTGTAAAGGTTTATAGCTTATATACATGCAAAAACATGTTACTATAGATATAACTTGGTTCAAGTTATATGAAAATCATATTCTTGGGCAAAACATTGAGAATTTGTATAATCAATATAAACAAAATAATTTGTGAGTTGTGAGAGTTCAGTGGTTGTGACTCAATGACATCACAAACTCATGACTGACTCAGTTGCCAATTTGCTTAGTGATTTTCATTGTTTTCCCTAGGTTTTCATGCCACTAAAAATTCATAACTTTCTTATTATAGTTGTCCGAATTTCTCAAACATTTTTTTTGACCTGTAGGTCTGATCTTCTTTTTAATTAAAACCAAGCAATTTTTGGACTGGACTTCCCCTTTAAGTTATCATTTTACTCCACAGAACGGAAGTATCACCCTGTTGCGCAGCATGAAGTGTGAGCTCGTCTGTGCCTTTTGCCTGGGGCTATACATCATTCGTGCTTTTTTGGGGAGGGGGGAGGGAGAGAGAGACGATATAGAGAAGGAAGAGAGAAAGAGAGCGATTGAAAGGAGAAGAGTAGAGAGACGGGGAATGAGATGAAGAACAAGGGAGAGAGAAAGAAAGAGGCCACATAACAGAAATGTAAGTGGAAGAATATGAAGATGCAGAGCTCGGTACCGGATGAATGAAGGAAGGAAAGGGAGTTTTGTAGGAGAGGGGATGAGTGATGAAAAGAGGGAGTGGAAAATGGAGGAATTCAGAAATGTGAGAAAGAGAAATAGAGAGAGGGGGAGATGAGAAGGAGACATTTGAGGATGGACATTTAGTTGAGTTTAACCTTAAGTAACAGAGAAATAAGGGACATCACAAGACCATTCGAATATTATTTGATTTAACTCAAGGGTTGTAGCAACACCGTGTCAAAGCTTGCAGATAGAAATAGAAGTTTTTAGAACGAGTAAGTGATTTCAGCATCACATATGGATTTATTAATTAATTACAGATTCTGATAATACAAGAAACCCTTTTTCATTTTCAAGAGCAAAGACTTTTTTTTCTAAACGAAGACAAAGCGAGAGAGAGAAGATAACAGCTAATTGATGATGATTGTCTTTCATCATTCAACACAATAATGACAAATGAAATCTCTAGGGGAATAGACCCTTCTCAGACAGGAAATACCTCGACAGGTTGATGTAGTCCCTATGGTCTTTACCATTTGTAAATATTAGACGAATGTTTCCGGCACTTGAAGGTCAAAATCGATACCAGATCCGCAGCTTAGCCTCATTTTTCTTTTCAGACTGTGGGGGGGGGGGGGGGGGGGGGGGGGGGGTTGTTAAAGTCGAGGATTAAAGGTACGATTTAAAGTTGAAAGGCATATTTTGAGGTATGTTAGTGCAATTGTATTACTCGAGACACTGACTTAAACTAAAAAGCTTTCTTTAAAGAGAATGGAACCCCAAAAATAAATGCATTTTAATAGAACCAGAAAAATCGAAGAAGCATATCAGTGAAAGGTTGAGGAAAAACAAACAACTTATAAAAAAGTTAGGAATATTTGAAATCTTAAAATAGCTCAATGAATGGAGATCTGTAATCGGCAAGGTCCTCATTATGCTGATGAGATGTTGTGATGTAAATGTGCTCTGCTTTCCAATTGCCTTATTCAAATAAATCAAATCAAATCAAATCAAATAATGTTGTAAAAATCCACTTTCCTTGAATATATCCTAGAAAATTTGATTTCTGTATCATAGATGGTGTTCATAAATTTATTCCTTTATTTTAGGTTTTTAAAATCTTCATAAATTGTTTTTATTCTTTATCCGTTTTTCTTCAATCTTTCAGTGATATGCTTCTAAGATTTTTCTGCTTCAGTCTGTTAAAGTGCATACAGGTTTGGGGTTTCATTCTCCTGTAAAAGGTGACCACAACGCCAAAAATATGGTTAACTGTAACAGTCTGTCAAAGATCACTGGCTTCATTTTTGGAAGTAAATCTAGATTTTTAAAATTCTAGTTTCCCAGCAGGTGAGGACTTTGTTGTTTCAAAACGCTTTATCACCTCATATTTTCTCTCATCCCCCCTTGTCATGGTGATGATGTTTGTTTTGTTGTGGCTATTAGTATTTTGAAGAAAAAGTGGGGTAGATAAGATAGGGAGAAGAGGGAAATAGAGAGAATACTGGAAGAAAGAGAGAAAATAGGTCGAAAAATAAATAAACTTAATATCTGTAGAAGAGAGATGGGAGAGAGCAGAAGAGAGATAGATGGTGTAAATACTAGAGGTGAGAAATTATCAGATAATATTGATGGGCCATCATTGCTCTGCTTCACTGAAGTGATGTTTCTGAGAATTGTCACTAAATCTAAAAAAATGTTTAGCTGTAGCATCGTATATAAATACCCATCGACTGATTTTAGTTGCCTTTATTTCTCTCAAACATAATACTTCATAATAGCTTCTTCATCTTTTGCACTTGAAAGTCATCAGCATCTTTGAACTTGAAGTTTATCCTAACAGCAATCGACTGAAGCAAAACATCGCGCAGAAGACTGAGCATAAATATGTGGTTTTTTTCCAAAGTAAGTAAAAGAAATATATAATTTTTTCAGTATAGGTGATGACTTAATAGAGATGATAGACTTCACTTTTTAAAATTACATTTATCTCGCTGTGCATGCTTTGGTTCTTCCAATGTGATTTCAACGCGTTAAAAAAAATCATAATCTAATGAAAAAAATCGTAAACATGAAAGGTTGATGTATTATTGGGTGGGTGTAATTTTTATGTAAACTTTGTTCAGGTATGTGATGAAGCTCTTTGTCATGTCTTATTTTTAGTTCATACTTTTACAAATTTACAAATACAAGGAGTTTCAAACTTTCATTTTTGATCCATGGAGACTATCGAAGGGTCTGAATAGGCACGACATATCTATACTGTATAAAATCAAATTTCCCGCTATAAGATCTCGTAAAAAATAAAATGAATGCAAGCTCCGTCGCAGTTCCCTTCCTCGATTCCATTTGGTCATAGTGGTATATCTTTCGAGTTTGACATTTCATGTATTTGATAACAAGCATCGAGACATGATAGAACCATTTTATAATAATAATAATATTGGATATTTATATAGCGCTCATATCCACCATGAATGGTGCTCAAGGCGCTCCAATATTACCCCGGCTCTTTGTAATAAGTAAACGTGCAAAATTTATATTATTAGTGATACATTGTTAATTTATAAATATTGAGATCAATAGATTTATATCCCTGTATCTTATTCATTCCACCAGTTGTATCCTTATTTCTTGTACTGGATGTTGCATTGTTGACTTATCTATTTGATTTAAAATGAAACAGTACATTTCATACATTTATGGACATAATGCGTCCCTAATGGAATCACCCATTGGCACATTTCTATTGTCAGTGGCGGATCCAGGATTTCTTGAGGGAGGGGGCTTAATATGCATCAAATTTTAGGACAAGCAAAAAAAAGGGGGGTTCATCAGCGTTTTTAACTTTAAAATTTTAGCATTTTAGCATTTTTGGGGCCCCTTTTTGGTCCCAGGGGAGGGGGCCCGGGTCCCCCCGGATCCGCCACTGTCTATAGTAAATGCTGACGTCAATTTTAAAACGTAAAGGCCTGAAAACGAATAAGTAGAACACATTTCGATGACGCCATCTCTACATCACTACATATTTACATCTCTTTAAACACCCATCCATCCAAAGGTCATCGAAATTACCGGGGCCTTTTTTATTTCGTGGAAAATATCCCCTGAATCACTCCAGAAACATTTGAGGGATTTGGAAAGGGGCTGTCAAACGAATCACAGTGGAAGTTAAATCTCTCATTTTGATACTCGCCGCATTAAGAGATCGAGATCGATCTTAGGCTATATTTGTGATTTGTGCACTAACGGTCAACATCGAAGTTTTCCATTTGCAAACTAGGGTTAAACAAAACAGTTTAAAGCGATTATGGGTCACTTGTACTTTACTTGCGTCAGTGAAATATCCAGCGTAGAGGGAAGCTAGCGCACGCCCCCATCCCCATTTAAAGGCCCCGAAAGAACAAAAAATCAAATCTGAAATATTATCAAATCACGTTTTGTGTGGCTCTCCAGAAACAATTCATGAAATCACCCAAGTTTACTTCTCCATATTTATTTTGCCCGTCAGATTTAGACATGAATTCTAAAAATCATTAACATCATCAAATACACCCAACAGTGTCCAAATAATTCAAAATAAGCAACAAATTTGGACTGACGTGTGACGCTTTTTTATTCAGATTGAAATTCCACAACGAAACCTCGACCTCCATGACGCTGTTGAGTAATTTTATTGAGAAATATGTTTAATTTTCATGCAGTGAAATGTTGAATAGAGTAACAGTGCAAAAAAGAAATATTTATGAAAATACAGGTACATTGAATTGTATGTTGCGGCACGTATCTGGGAACTTTTCACTGAATTCGGTTTCAATTAAATAAACATAACGTAACAACTCAAAGTTTCTGGTCATGTTGAGGTCCAATGTCTAACGATGACCTTGAGAGGGCGCCTGATCAAGGCCTCATATCAGTCTGTCACAAAATAGGTGAAATAAGCGGCTGAAGCCCTACCCTGACATGCCAAACATGGTTGTATCAGTATGTTTGATAGCCCAAACTTCATATCTTTTACGAGGCAAAGAAAATCAGTTGGCTGTGTAATTCCAACTTCCTTCCTAGTTCGAGCTTCACTTAACAAATACAATTACGATGAAAAGAAAAATGTTTGCAAGGTTTTCTTATAATATTTCGGGCATGCATTATTGGCTCTGATCACAAATTCAATCTCACTGTATTTTCTGACAAGCAACCGTGACACAACATAATTATGAGAGTTGATGTTATGTTATGTGCATGCTAGAAAGAAATATCGCGTACAAAAAATGAAGAAAAAATCAAAAGCAGAGGATTATGAGATACTCTTTAAAAGATTTCAGAAAATAAGAAATATGGTCCAAAGGGAGGTACAAAAAGCCAAACTAGAATTTTTGCAAAAAAAAGATAGAAGAAAATAAACATGATTCTAAGAGGCTTTGGAAGAATCTAAAAAGCTTAGGATTAAAAGGAAAGAAGGGAAAAGACCAAGATTTTGTCATTTCAATCGGTGGAGAATTATGTCATGATAAGGTGACCATTGCCAACGAATTCAATTCTCATTTTACTAGTGTGGCTGCTAAATTGGTAGAAAAACTCCCTTCTTGCAAAGACTTTTTCAGTGCAGACAGTGAGATCATTCGTGAGCTTTATGAAAGAAAAGGGGTAAGCCAAGGCAGATTTGAGTTATTACCAGTCAGTGAACAATTTGTTTTCAATGAGTTGCGAAAATTGAATGTATCAAAAAGCACTGGCTTAGACTTGATTCGGCTAAATTTCTGAAAGATGGTGTGATGATGCTATACAAACCCTTAACTTTCTTGATTAACTTATCTATCTTGACTAATACTTTTCCAAAGGAAATGAAAATAGCTAAAGTTACTCCACTTCATAAAAAGAAAGATAAAACTGATGTTGGAAATTATAGACCTATCAGTGTTTTAAGTATAGTATCTAAAATTCTAGAAAAGTCGGTATGTGTTCAGATTGAAAAATATTTTAAAGAAAATGATATAATTTATGAATATCAGTCTGGTTTTCGACATGACTATTCAACCGAGACATGTCTTATTCACTTGACTGATTATCTGAGAACACAAATTTCCCAGGGACAATTCGTTGGTATGGTACTCCTGGATCTTCAGAAAGCTTTTGATACAGTTAATCATGACATCTTATTAAAAAAGTTACAAAAAATGGGTTTTAACGAAGCTACTTTAGAATGGTTCAAATCCTACTTGTCTAATCGACATCAGGTAGTGGCTATTAATGATATTCGTTCCAACGTTATGCCTATAGCATGTGGTGTTCCTCAGGGAAGCATCCTTGGACCAATCCTTTTTTCAGCTTATATCAATGACATGTGTGCTTGTATAAAAGCTGACTGCAAGCTGCTATTGTACGCTGATGACAGCGTACTACTTTGCTCAAATCCAAATCCAAAATTTGTCGAAGAAAAACTAAGCGACCAGCTGTCTACATGTGTCGATTGGATGACTGATAATAGGCTATCTTTACACTTTGGACAAAACAAAATGCTTTTTGTTTTGTCCAAAAAGTAGTTCTAAAAAGTCATTTGAATTTCAGGTGACATGCAATAATCAGGTAATCCAGAGAAAAGAATCTGTGAAGTATTTAGGCATTGAGCTGGCCAGCTCAATATCCTTTTCAACTTTAATAGAATCAGTTGTAAAGAGAGCGAATTCTCGCCTGAAATTTTTGTACAGATATCAAAATTGTATGGATCAAAAGGCAAGACGTATACTCTGTTTTGCTCTTATTCAATGTTTATTTGATTATGCTAACCCTGCTTGGTATAGTAGCTTAAAAAAATCTGATCAAAAGAAGTTGAAAATTATTCAGAACAAAATGGTGAGATTCATCAACTACTCTGGTCCCAGAACTCACGTTGGCTACAATGAGCTCTCTGAAGCTGGTTTTCTTGAAGTCAACCAAAGATCTAAACAACTGATTTTGCACCATGTGCATAAGATATATCATACTAGGTCGAATCATTATATTCGATCAAACTTTAATCTTGTTAACAATTTACATAGTCATCATACAAGAAACAGCCGTTTCAATTTTAACTTACCAGAAAGAGTAGGCAGTGTTGGTAATTCGTTTTATTATACTGCCATAAAGCATTGGAATTCTCTGCCTAATGACATAAAAGGAATAGATAACTTTGTTAATTTTAAGAGGAAATTGAAAGAATATCTTTCACTAGAGAGTCAGAGAGAAGAAGCAAATGATTATGTTACATCTAGGTAAAATATCCTGAATACGGACCAGTTTCTTTTCACATGCAGGTTAATATGTTGTTTATTGTATATATTTATCTAGTTTTAACATGATGAAAGATTTAACGTATTTTTTTTTTCCATTCTCATCTTCGTTTCCTTCTCTCTCTCTCTCTCTCCATTTCTTCCTCTTCTAACTTCGTGATCGCCTCTTTTTCCTTCTTTTTCCTTCCTGCTCTTTTCTTTCTTTTCCTCTCATTCTAACTTTGTATATATTTATCACTATTATTTTTATGATTTATTTTTCCTTATTTATTCCTCAACGTGTAAATATTTATAAATATGTTCTAACTCAATAATTATTTTATTCATACAAGAGGACCCCACTGGAAATAAGCTTTCGAGCTTTCGTGGGTTATCCTGTTCAAGCTTGCTAATTTGTTATTCTACTATGTACAAATTTATTATGTTCTGAATGCTTGGCAATTAAAATCAATCAATCAATCAATCAATGTGCTATTGAATAATAAAAAAGAAGGGTTTGTCTATTACTAGTACTAGAAGATAACTGATAGCTAAAGGGTTTACGCGAATATCACCCAAAACTAGTGACGTATACTATAGCGTAACATAAGTGTCTCTATTTGGACCCTCCGGTGCTCCTGTTGCTGTTCTTCCCCGCAGTCCGTCCGCCTACAATATTGCCACCCTTGCCACCCCCCCCCCCCCCAACCATGGATGGACTGATGTTACGCCACGGCCTGAAACTGATTATCAAGATTATAGAGACTTGAAAATCTTTTGATATTTTCCCCATCTTTCATCAGGGTGATCTAATCAGAAGTCAAAAGCTGTCTTCAGCAGAGCCTTGCATGAATAGTGTTGACTTCCAAACAGAATTTGTTTTCTATACAATCATTGTTTAAGAACACCATAGACCACACGAATTTCGATTGTTGTTTAACGGCACTGTACCACGACGACAAAATGAAATACATTTTTTTTTTCATATTTGTCGGATATGCGCTCTACTCGTTGCCTTTTATTTTAGTTCAACAAGTTATTCCATTTGTGGCTTGCACAAAAGTACAAATAATAAATTAAACAAAAGTACATATAAGAAAGGAATTGTTTCAGAGGTTTTTGATATCTCTTGAGTGCTCGCGGTGGCGTGACGAGTCGGCGGTTATTTTGGCGACCTACCGCACGAGTAGAAGCCGGATACATAGCTCACCAACTGGAAAGCTCGCTTGGTGACGACAAATGTTGAAGTGAAAGTCGGCGGTTGACGGTTTTGCGCAGTGTGGCACGCCGATCATCCGTGAAATGCCGCCAGAAATGGTCACGGTCTACAAGACTTCTAGAACAATTGCGCTCAAATGAGAAATAATTAAATCATTGGCTGGTGATTACATCCTCTGCTAGTCCTGACTATATTTCCATCACAAGGACAAATTTCATTTAGGAAGAAAAATAGAACAAGAGAAATATCAATTTTATCTAACAGTCAGTCTCTGAAACTAAAAATTGTGTGTAAAATAATTACAAAGAACAGAGTTCAAATATTTCAATAAATTTATTAGCCCATATTTATAGATATAGTCAAGAAGAGGAGGAGAGAGAGAGAGAGAGAGAGAGAGAAAGAGAGAAGAGGGATGTTTTCCATCGTGGTCTAACCTTGACCAAAGATCTACCATCCCAGGGGCGGATCCAGGATTGAATATCGGGGGGGGGGGGGGGGCACACAAATGCAGGTTTGTCAACTTTTGGAAAAGGTAGACCCGTATTTTTTGGGTCTCGCCAGCTTCTTGAAAAGTCGCTCAGTGGGGGTGGGGGATTTCGCTCGGGGTTTGGGGTCCAGCTTCCCTCCATAATTCACTGACAAGCAAAAAAAAAATTAAAAAAATAAAAACATGTCTTCATTCTAAAGGGGGGAGGGGGGGGGGGCAAACGAGAAAATGGAGGATCGTCTATGGTCAAAATGCATACTTTTCTTCAAAAAGGGGGGGGGGCACGGACCGCCAATGTACCATCCTATATCTTTCAAGTAATTTATTTATCATGTTTATTGTGTCCTTTCAAGATTAGATTAGATTTGGAAACTCGTAATTCACGAAATAGGGCCTAAACGCATATTGCAAAATGTGTTAACGACAGGGAGTCCTCCTCCCCCCCCCCCCCCACTCCCCCACCTACATGTTCATACAGTCTAACATTTCGAGAGCAGGATTAGTGCTCCCCTCCCAATATCTGCCCATTTCCTTTGATCATGTTGCATGATGTTTGTTTTTTTCTTCTAAATTTGTTATAGTCAATCATCCTTATGTACCAGATTTATTTGAAATTTGATGCCCTATGTAAATGGCTGATACTACCTTTAAGAGCATCGATCATGTTTAGAACCCCCATCCCACCTCTATTGTTTTCTTCTTCATTTTCCTTGTTCAAATATTTCGTAGTCAGTCATCCTTTCCCCGAGACATTTCATATTCATACACAATGGTTCATCCAGAAAATTGAGCTCGTAAACAGGAAATGGCACAGTATTACTTGAACGTTGGACTTTGTTTGCATGCATTATCATTTGGGCCCTCGCCAAAAAAATATAAAACCAACTAGGAATATAAGAAAGAAAAATAAATTTGTTACCCTTATGAATAAAATGTGCACCTTCTAATATAATGAAGGATTAGATCAAAGAAAGAAAAAACGAAAAACAATACCAACGACCTTTTTGTTGAAAGTGGTTAGAAACGTGTAACATACCTGCCAATTGTCCCTATTTAACAGGGACATTCCCGATTTTGGGGTAAAAGAAAGAGCCACTTCTACCACTGTGTCCCTATTTTTGCAAAAATCTGTCTGTAGTAATGTATAGGAAACTCAGAAATGTTCCTATTTTCAACCTGTGCCTTGGCATTTATCCCTATTTCTTGGGTTTCAGGGTTAGCAGGTCTGGTGTAAGTAAATCAGCAGACATGGAACATTTTCTCGGCTATCGCAGTCATTGTATAATATATCTGGGGTGCGTTTCATGAAAGCACTTGTCAGATATTTTATCCGACAAATTTGCTTTCAGCCAAGTAGATGCAATGATTTCAGTAGCTTATAACAGTTGTCGGATAAATTATCCGACAACTTCCTTTCATGAAACGCTCCCCTGTTATCATATGTCTCTTGTGTTACTCTTTCTTTTTACCCGGTCACCTTTCATACCAACACATTACCATGGTAACACGCCTGTGTTACCCGAGTCTAAACCTTGGTATGAAAGGGATATTACGTTACAGCTTGAAGGTATTGGTGATGTTAAACCTTTCTTTCATATTTTTTATCCTAAGTTACTAAAATATTCTGAAGTTTTAGCAATTTTTTACCTTAGATAGGTCAAATGGCCTCTGTCAATCCCTCCACACTTTGACTCGTTTTGCTGTTTTTTATCTATCTTCTAGTTTGTATATGTACATGTATACTATATACTTGTTCTTGATGTTTTTGTTTCAATCAATTTGTCGAAAATAAATGAACTGAACTGAACTCTCCCCTTCCACTCCTCTGAAATAATTATAAATAAACGGATAAAGCTAAGCAATCTCTGTTTGCTCTTATAATCATTTCATGAGAACTACTAGTTATAAAGTTTATTATCATGTAGATGTGAGCATAGTTTGTTTTGTTTTGTTAGATTTTATATTCTTTCATTCGTTTTGTTGGAGTCAGTCATCGCTTTGAATGATAAAATACCACCTGTAAAGTCCACTTTAATATGCATTTTTCCTTTCTCCTTTCATTCCTGTACTGCAAACTTCAGCCATTCTTCTTATCGGGTAAATGTCAAAGTTTTGTGTATACAGGAATAGATAAATAAAAGTTAATAACATATATATATACTCAGTGAATCTGGCACTAAAATATTCGACACCTAAAATGAATTTTGATGGATAAAAGGGATAATCATTATTTGTTGAATTTCACTTATAATTTAATATTGTGACAACAACCAATAATTGATGTATTATACACACCCATTATCCTCCATGGAAGTCCTTGAATTTTATTTCACCCTCACAGGAACTTCGAGGAGGATGCTTGTATTTGAACTTTTATTTGTTGTCTTAAAACTATATTTTGTTTCAAACTAGATGTTCTCGACTACACTTTTGTCCAGGTCAGAGCTAAACTTCTTTATGAAAACTGAACACCACAACAAGGTGATACAGGCCTGTCTTATCTCATTTCTATGGAAGTGCTTTCAACTGCAATTCCTAAATCAGCGTGCCTTGTTTGGCACACACCATCCACAATAGCTTGGACTATAGACCGAGTCACATTTAGAACGACAAATGTCATGCTCTGTAGCACAGCTATTGTTGAATCGGAAGGAATCTTTAAAAAAAAAGGAGATATAATAAATGTAGAGAAAGAAATAACTTGAGTTCTTTTCATTTGGTGCTGACCTGGAAATGAGGGGTATTGTTACAAACAACCCTAGCTGACGTAATAATTTCCTGTCGGGGTAAGGACAGGGGCATGGCCGGGGGCATGGTAGGTTATTCGTGGTATCTTCTTTAAGGGGTAGCGGGTAGCGGGGGACGGGGTTCCGTCCAAGCAGGTACTAGGGTAAAGTAGACCCGCTGTTCTTTATGACGAAGAGGATTGTAATCGAGAGAAAAAAAAGCTCTTGATAGGAAAAAAAACCGTCTTGTAATTATTGGAAAGGTTGTGTATATTTTGATGGGTTCATGTCTGTGAGAGCACTTTAGGATGAGATAGGAGGAAGGGGGAGGGGTAAACGGTTCACATACGTCGCTGTTGAGAATTTCCAGACAGTCCTAAAAGTATATGCCTGAATATAGAAGTACAATTGAATGCTATTTTGTATCCATTTTCAAACCATTAGGTAAAGATAAAAGGAAAATGGGGGTTTTGAAATAAAAGAATAAAAGTCAAGCAAATAGAAGAATATCAGAGTCAAACGTGGTGCCATTGCTGTAAATTAAAATAAGGGGCGTATTACATTTCATTCTACTGTTTGTTTTGTTTTGTTTCATTTGTTAAAACCTTCTTCTCAAATCTTAATCGTAAGGACCCATATCTGTCCTCTCTCTTATAGTAAATATATTAAATTTTAAACATAGTGAAGGCAGAGAGACTGAGAAAGAGAGAGTAGATATTGCTCAGCGGTAGGCTCTGAAAGGGAAGACCAACCAGGGGAAAAATAATGGGAACAAGCGACTGGGAGAGTAAATCCATGCCACGGGGGTTGGGGGCGATCGAGAGGGTGTAGTAGAAGTACTTCACTGTGCCACGACCAGCCCGAGTTTCAAGAGCTAACTCAAACACAAGCGATCCTTTCCTGGTCCACTCGCAAGACCAAACAAGACGGATTTGTACAAAGCATGTACTTGACATCTAGGCCAACGCGATTTCCTATTTTCATATCATATTTAACCTGCAACTGTCGTGTACACGTGTAATATTTCATCAGGTTTGGAATACAATTACATTCTTATTCTCGCCCTTCGACGCTACTTTTTTTCTCCTCGCTCATTCGGCGCTCCCGATCAAATTAGCGAATTGACACCTATTCTTGTGGAACGTATTCGTCAGAATGACATGGTGTGTTTTTTAATGCTTCTTTTTTTAATTCCAGGTTGTGATTTGTGTTGAAAACTGCTCATGTTAACCTGTGGTTTTGTAGATCATAATTCTACGTTCATATGCTAGAAAATACAAAGAAATGGTCGTATCATAGGGTAGAATATCATCCAGAGACAAGTTGATGTATAATTATGCATACACCAGGATTATAATATTTGGTCTGTTGGTATCGGATCAGAATGGAATTTTCACCTTACCTCAATGCTTCAACGTCGACATATATTTCTACATTTCGCCATCGTGAAGGGACCAAGTAATGATTGATGAATCCACGTTTATTCAATGGAATATATTGCTCTGCAAACTGCATGGGTGTAGATAACTGGAGAACCGACTGGTCGTTTTCGTTTTGTACCCGAAAGGAGTTATACGATCATTTTAGATCATTCTGATCATACGACCTATAAGTTGTGACCATGTCCGTGTTGTATGGACGTAACTCCACGGATTCCAAAGAGGGAACCACTGGTAGTCGGACCATTACAAGGCACGCCATAATCCTTGATGATAAGTCACCTTATTCCACTTACAAGGTCAGTTCATTTCTAATGTATAGCATCTGAAATTAATACTTCCAATTTCATTTTATTTCTACCCACCATTTTATTTTAATTTTGATCCAATATTTTTCTATTTTTGTAAATGAAAATAATGGTGTGTATTTCACCTTGATTTCATTTGTAGAAGATGTCGGGTCTGAGATAAGCTCCTTCTTGTCTCTATCGGTTCCAAAAAGTACTGTCGTATAGCCATACTTATTTAGCTATATTACCCGTTCCCCTGCCTCGCTCCTTCCCGATCAAAGCCTTTCTCATAATTATTTTACCACTACTATACACACAATTTTTACTCGCGTAGAACAACATGACATTTCTCCAAAAATGCAATCAAGATAAACATGGTAAAAAAAATGAGAAAAACCAACATGCTAGACAGTGCTTTCATCATTCCTTTCCAGTTAGGAAACAAACCAATACAAGTCGTCATTTTGGGGTGAAATTCCTCTAAATATAGCTCGATTCAAAGATAAATTTAGAACTAATTAGCTGGTTATTTTGTAAGGTTACTCTGACCATGACTGCCGATATGATCTCGGCGTCTCGATGTTTGAAGCAAAGACGACGAAGAGAAAACAAAATGACGAATCTCTCAAGGATGTTTTCCTTCCATTTCGCGTTTTTAATTGTGTTTTTACGCTATTCAGACCCAAAACTGAGTCGCAATGACTGAGCAAAATATCATTTTACCCAGTTTTTTTTTGTTTTTGTTACGCTCTCTGATATCTACCTATAACTTATGATAGCATGTCGAGTTTTTAGACATCATTAACATGCCCTTCATTTGTCACGTGTCGACAGTCAATATTTATATCAGTTATAAATGATATTTAGTTTCGGCATCTTTTACATATTTTACATCTTTTTAAATCTATCCTTGGATCTGTTAGTAACCTACATGTTAGGTCGAGTTTTGGACATTGTTAACGTGCACATCCTTCTGTGACTATAGTAATGAAATGACTTGTGTCGAATGTCCTTACTGATAATTCTGATATTTTATTTCGGCATCTTTCAAATAATTCGTTTGTACTTTTTAATTCATGTTTTAGCCTTGAATCTTTCAAACCTATATCTGCATGTGTAGATTTTGACATCGTTAACATGTGAATCCTTTTGTGAAGAACAAAAA
The DNA here is from genome assembly GCA_025617745.1 of Heliocidaris erythrogramma. Taxonomy (NCBI): domain Eukaryota; kingdom Metazoa; phylum Echinodermata; class Echinoidea; order Camarodonta; family Echinometridae; genus Heliocidaris; species Heliocidaris erythrogramma. Next base: position 39,033,230 of record CM046867.1, read on the forward strand.
TATTTATACATGTATATAAATATGAATTATGTACATTTAGCCATGAAATGTGTCGAAAGTCAATATTGATATAAAAATTTAATAATATGTCGTTCCGGCATCATTTTACAAATTTCTTTGTCATTTACCCCTCGTGCCATCACACCAAGTCCATTGCGAATCGATGCATGGATATCGTTAACAATGGCCATCATTTTAATTATGTACATTAAAAATGATGCCTGTCCTGCCTGTTCGAATTCAATATTGATGTCAGATTTTAATGATATTTAGTTTCGGCACCCTGTATAGATAGGTATTTTCTTTGAATTCATATTTTATTCTTTCACCTACCTCATTTTGGCCCGTCACCTTGAGGTCATCTTTAAATTCTGCATCGTTTTTAACATCCAGTAATGAAGTTTGTCTTAAGTTCTCAATATTGATATCAATTTGATAATTGTATTTTGTTTCGACATATTTGATGTAATGCAAGAGCAAAACTTTTACTGGGTGCGTGTAACTGGGTCCCCCCAACCTCTCTCTCTCTCTCTCCCTCTCTCTTTCTTTCTCTCTCTCTCTCTCTCTCTCTCTCTCTTTCTCATGAAGATGGCTTGTGTTTATGAGACTGAATTTCAACCCTTGGCGCAACGCTGACGCACATAGATAAATGTGTGCTGCGCGTGAGGTTTTTTTTTTCGATTGCGTCATTACCTAAGCTAATCAAGCATGTGAAGGCAATTAGTGAATGCGAGTGCGTCAAAGACTGCACCAGTCGCTGACGCAGCGCTCCGTCAAGCAAATGACGCATCGTGTACAAAACGGATAATAGATATCAAGGTAAAAGGGATAAAACGCCACTAATGACCAAAGCCAATCAGCTTTCCTGCTGTTTAACCCTTACTGTATTGGGCTATTTCGAACTCCTTTCGAACGACCTCCCCCCCCCCCCCCCCCCCCCCCAATCTCTCATCTCGGCCGCGACACGATCAATCTCAATTTTGCACGGACCTCTAGAATCACGTAAAGAACACAAATCTATTTTTTTCTTCTTATTATGATTATAATGATTTACGCACATTATATGCATAAATATACATTTCGATTGATAATCAAGTAAAGAAAGGCTATGGAGATAAAATTTCAATGCAAGAAGTGATTTCTAAACCTTAAAAAACATTAAACAATAAAATATTTTAAAAGTGATTTCACTTCTTATGTATTCTATTGTTTTATGAGTTTCTTATGTATTTCTTAGTTTTTTTAATATAACTTTTATAAAGTCTACTGTTTCAGAGTGTTATCTGAGCCAATATTCAGTTAGAATAGATGATAATTACAGCTTAAAGAAGAAATTATAAGTGATAAAGGAGGAACATGAAGAAATGCAGTTTCCCGGGGGGTTTTTTGTACACAAAACTCAGAAATTCTCTGTTTTCAGGCTGATGTTTAACAACAAAGAATTGTATACCTCAACATGACTTATGCCTGGATACTAGAAGGTTCATTAAAGAGCTTAATTTGCGATGTGATATCACCGTTATGTTCGTTCTACTTTTTGATTTTTGTTCTATTGTAAACCATTTGATTTAAGCACCACGGCTACATGAGCCTCGTTCGATCCCTTTAAAACAGTGTGAAATTTCTCGTTTGTATTGTGAATAGCCAGCGGGATATTTTATTTCTTCATTGTAGCCGATCCAGAGAAATATCCCAACTAAACCTTTTCCCCTTTCTTGAGTCTTTTCTGTCACTTTCAAGACCTCCATCTCACCTTGAAAAGAGGGGTAATAGACCCGTACGTGACCGGTCAAGTTTATCGACCATTATTAGATTTATCAAAACCCTTCGTATCCCGGTGCGCGCATTTAAGTCCACGTTCTTCGCGCAATTGAGAAAATTTATTTCGAAGCCGATGTTTATAACGCTTAATTCTCATATTATTCTTTGTTTTGTACTCAAGAAATTGCCAGGGTGTGGCGTCACTTTGGAAAGAACAAAACATACGAATGAGCCGTTTAGTGGATACCAAGAAATTTCGATCATGTTCTTGTTGAAACAAAATGGTGTTTGATTGTTGTTGGTTTTTTTAATCAATAAAAATGGTGGGAAATGGTATTGATCAAGAAGATTCCGATTATAAAATACATGTAAATATAGTTGGAGGTTAGCTCATAGCTAGGTTCACACTGCACAGGCTGATAAAAGTATGAACTCGCCCAGGGGTGTCAGTGCTTCAGAGTTTACTTTCATGAAAACATTTCATTTCTCTCGACTATAAATCCTTTATTTTATACAATTACAAAGGAGGAAATGTCGATCAGATATTAAAATCATCTTATATTTTTTGCACTTTCCTTCTTGTGTCTTTTGTTTTTTTCACAGGAGAGTTTGAGAATTCCTTGACCAGTTCTTTATACTTTTTTTGTTCTCGGTTGAACATGAATATCCGCGTATTGATTATGTATCTTTAACAAACAAAAGTTACATTGTTATTTATAGTGCTTTACCACCATAAACATGGAAGATATAGCACAAAAATGGCTCGCAGATAACAGCGGCGGACACAACCGGCTTTTCAGGGCACCCTTGGCATTGACGGGCATGCCGCTTGCGTATCATATGAGAATAGTACCTTTAAAAAGGTTTAAGCCAACACAAGCTGCCAAACATTGGAAAATTACACAGTATTTTTAGGGCCTCGAAGGAGTAGAAGGCTGACACTAGCCCCCAAGTTCACACGATCACAGCGTGCGAATAGAAGCATCAAATTGGCAAATATACAGCGACAATTTCAACCGTTTTTGTTGCCCCTTTTTCGGCGGCAATTTGTGGAGGGTTGGCCTGCCAGCGGGATTCTGTGAAGGGCTATGAGAACAATTTTCATCGAACAATATTTCCATGCATGCATGTAAGCTCCTACCTTTCTAGCGTTTTGTGTGTTGGATGATATTATTTCTACATAATTATGAGCTCGAGTTAGACTCATTCAAGGCTTTTTCACGCACCGGTTCGATTTCACGACGAGATACACTCACCGTGCAGACGATTTGCAAGACATGCAGGCGTTTTAGAATGAATGTTATTGGAATTGTCGGCAACCGTGAAAGTTTTGATATCCCCCACGCTTCATCACGTTCGTTTGCATGCTGTGAATATATACAAGTTGTCTGCTTCCTAGATTAGATCACAATGATGTATGTACATATTACCAGTAACCATCACAACATATAAGTTATACCTGAATGTACTATCTACACTCTAAAATAAGTTGGGTAAAAGTTTACCCAACGTTTTTTTAGAGTGTAGGCGAGGCAGAACTGGATTTTAACGAAAAACATTATTTAACGGCCTGTTTTTGTCCACGACCCGGTTTCCTTTACCCCCCCCCCCCAAAAAAAAAAATAAAAAATAATAATAATAAAAAAATCTTACACTGTCATCCCCCTCCCACTGCCCAAGCCACTTTCCTATCATTTTTATATTTATCTGGTAGAATAAATTATAACAACGACGTTTATACAACTCGGATTATATTTTCATTTTGTTAAGTGTCAGTGGCGATATTAATTAGACGAGGTCACGAGCCTTATCAGATAGTGAATATCTTTCGCTCCATTTCCATGATTTCTGTTCCAACTTGTCACTGAATGTTTTTGATTTACATTAAGCACACACAAACAAAGAAGAATTATTTCGGATTGTACATCTGTGTGCAGAGGGCCTTTATTATAATGAGAGCAAGCCCAATCTGTTTTGTCTTATACGTCACTGACCACATCTAAGATTTTAGTATACCTAAATAATTGGATCAGTGCGATAGACCTTCTAGCGCTTGGATCAGACTAAATATCCAGTAAAACAATATTTTATGATATGAATGTATGTTCACAATTATATTATCATGGTTATACAATTCCATAATACTTGGTCACGTGGGACCTACCTTTGATCTGCCAGTGAGTATGGTTGCCCGCCGAACGAGCTGCATGGCAATATACTGTGACTGGCAAAAAGACACATAGCGGAGACCCCCCCCCCCCCCCTCCCCCTATCAACACCTCTATTATTGGGAGTGGGTGAGGAATTGAAGGGGAGGAATTTTGGACATGAAGGGGAAAACAGATGCAGGAATGGGGTAACCCCACGCAATCATTAACAGCCCTGCGTAAACTTAACCCAGTTTCATTGAGGAGACGCGACGGGTATGAGGTAAAACGGATAAACAACATGAACAAGGTCCAGTAAGGATTGTGACATTGACCTGGTGAATACTGAAGGAAGAAATATCCCTTTTTTATCAATTATTTCATTAATTGATTAACATTTTCAAAGGTTTTTAATTGGCACCCTGTAATCGGCACGCTGGCAACACCCCTAAATTAGGGTGTAAATTTGAACCTTGAATTTTCAGTGAAAGATTGATCCGAATAACTCCCCCCTACCCTCCCCCAAAGTAAGACAATCATACATGTATACCGGCGCAATAGAAAGTGACGCCGCGTGAAGAGATTAGCATCGGAACATAATGGAACGTATGGGGACAGCCCGTTGACTGAAGACCGAAGAGGCCGAAGGTTCAAGAGACCGAAATTCATTGTCCTTGGTTTCACTGTCCTCTGGATCTTCTGCCGGGGTGAGAGAAACTTCGCGAGACCGAGTATCGCGGTCTCATGACCTTCGGTCAACTGGTCTGCATGGTACATTAGTGTAACCCACTGTATACTAGGACTGACGAAATCGAATGAGTTAAACCATATCAAAAAAGTTCTTGGAGCTACCATGTTCCATTCGAGCCCGAATGCCGAGTGTGTGATTGTGATCTCGACATCGAAAAGGACAATGACACCGTACCGCCCAAGATCGCAAAAACGGAGTAGCAAAAGTCATCTTACTGTGTGTGTGTGTGGGTGTGTGTGTGTGGGTGTGTGCGTTTGTTTAGCATTATGTCCGAGGACATTTTCGGACAGAGAACAAAAAAAAATCATGACAACAATGGTCCTCGGAAGCCGGACAATAGTCCTCGAACGTCGAACAATGAATTTATGCCTTATTCCGTCGACTGTCCGAGGACGAGTAACAATAGAGGAACAATAGTTGTCCTCGGAAGTAAAGCCATGTAAACGTGTGTGTGTGTGTGTATAATTGGGTTTTTACAGACGTGTATCAATCTGATATGATTATTTACGTCTGGGGACCGACCTTTAACGTCACCATCCGAAAGACGTGACTCAGTCTCGAACCTGGGTCCGCTGAATCAGTTTATAACTTCCACTGTTCAACATATGACGCCAAATAATCATAGATGGTCTTGTGCAAAGGCTACGAACGTCAAATCCGGTTATGTTACGCCAAAATGTTATTGTAACCGAACAAGGGATTACTCTGTTACAGATGGAACTATTGCGAATAGAGCATATACGTGTCCAACTTGGTCCTGTATCATTAATTTGACGAGGTCTACTTTACACACCATATTAGGTCAGAATGCAAAAGAAACGAGTGCGTTGTCATGGATTGTAATCGACTTGCCGATAGCTAGGACCCCATGCTAAATGTGCGTTGTCATGGATTGTAATCGACTTGCCGATAGCTAGGACCCCATGCTAAATGATTATGCATCGAGTTTTTTTCACTGACAGGGTTTCTCCCTTTTTAATCCTCTAAGTTAATTACTTTTGGCTTTTTAGTTCTGAATATGGACGCGCCTATGATTTGAGTTCATGGTTATTTTCATGCTCTTCATCACCCCCCCCCCCCCGAAAAGTTAACAGTTTGGAAAAGTCTACCCAAATATATATTTCAAACTATTCTAAGGACATATTCATACATGTGGATAGCTTAGGGTCTAGCTCTTCTATCAAAATGACACCAAAATATCAACCAATATTCTACGCTTGAGTGAGCAAAAGCTAAGTTTGTAAAAGGGTGCAAAATCCAGCCTTGACAAGAATTGATATTGGCTCTGGCTGGTATCAGACAAGCTGAGTCATGAAAAGGCTTAGAAATATTTATATTCTGTTCAGTAAAAGGAAATTTATGAAATAACAGGCTTTGTTCTATGTATGTCTTTACACATCCCATCAACATTCTTTGCTTGAGTGAGCTATTAACTACTTTGTTGAGTGTTCAAAAATGTTACTTTAAGTGAGTCTTTTAATTTCATCTGGCTTGCTCACTGAACCATAAAGTTTTGATGGGATATATCAGGACATTCAGTGAACAAAGTCTGTTCTTTCATTAATTGACTTTTAATGATCAGAATATGACACTTTTAAGCCTTATCATGACTCAACTTTGCTGATACCAGCCAGAACATAAACATTTGTCAAGTATGGATTTTGCACCCTTTCACAAAAATTGGCTTTTGCTCACTCAAGCGTAAAACATTTTGAGATATTTTGGTGTCATATGATAGAAGAAACCCTAAGCTTTCCGCAGGTATGAACATTTCCTGAAAATATTTTGATATATTTAAGTGGAGAGACTTTTTTCAACTGTCAATTTTAAAAGGTTCTTAACTTTGTTCATACAAGCCAGGACAAATAGCAATTCTTGTCAAGTCTGAATGTTGCACCCTTCCAAAAAAAGTGGTTTTTGATCACTCAGGCTTAGTAATAAGTCAGATTTTTTGTGTTATTGCATAGGAGAGACCCTAAGCTATCAACAGGATTGAAAATTTATGGAAAATATTGTGAAATATTGATTTGGGGAGACTTTTTCCAACTGTTAACTGTTTTATGGGACGCACTGTAGAACACTATTGACCGATGAATATTCTCCTCCACTGCGTAAAATATTATATTCCTCGTCCTCCTTTTCTCTTTCTCCATTACTGTCTTCTCGGTCCCGCCCAGTTTTTCTATTCTTCATTTATTGACCACATTTCTAAACGAAACGGAAGTGTAATATTTCGACAGTTCTTTAACAGAGCTAATTGTCATCAGAGGAAATTCTCCACAATTATTTGTACCACGAAAGCCACATTGAATTCATTTTTCCAGGTTGCTAATGAGTTTAATTACATGCCGCCCCCTTCTCTCTATATCTGTCTCTTCCAGTTTGTCTCTGACTCTGCCTGATTTACAAAGAGTTAAGTTTGACTAACAGTTGCACCTAAATTCCTAGTTGTGTGACACATCACCGCATTGGTCAGATCATGCTCGGGGGCCGCGATCTATTGGGTAATCTACCAATGAGATTACGCGTTTAATACCGTATGCGCATTGGCACTTACGCATGACTTTAAGTCAAACTTTAATAACTCTTTGTGAAACACCCCATGCTCTCCGTATGTCCGTAGGCGATCCACGGGGCTGAAACGGCCACGCCCTAGATTAAAAAAAAAAAAACGAAACGTGGGGAAAAGAGGAAATAGAAAATTGACGACATTTATTTTCATTTTCTTTATTACCTCCATAAGGTTAGGGTTTGGAGTCAATGCTGCTGCACCATGTTGACGTGCTCAAGAAATTTTACTCAAGTAAAAGTGGTGCCCTTAAATCATTTGGTTAATTGGAGGTGCCGTGGTATAGTGGTTCATTCACTTGACTCTCAATCCAAGGGTTGAGGGTTCGAATATCAGCCCCGAAATAGAGTCTTTCGGCAAGATATTAATCCACATTTGCCATTCTTGACTTGACTCGCAATTATATTTTTTATTTATTTATATATTTATATATTTGATTATATTGACAGTATAATTCCTAATCTTCTCCTCTCCCATCCTCTAACATATCTATATTGCTGAAATACATCAACATGATCAAGCAAGTGTATTCATGAGCTGCCAATAACGGATTACCACTCATATTATGCTTAGCATTTGTTGTAATATTTGCCCATGAACTTTTGAAAAAAGTAGGCTTTGTATTTTGTAATTTTAAAGAGGTATGACGAATTAGCTATGGGACATACACACGTTGAAGGCCATTTTTCAAGTATCTTTCATCAACCAATGAAAAAAAATGCAGCTTAAGTGGAGAATCCCCACAATGAAATGAACAATGCTGGACTGTAAAGTATTGGTACATGAAAATGTCAAGTACACTTTGGGTGATTAGACAAAGTGAATCGTGAATTTATTTTTCTTTTTTCCTTTACGTGTAATGTGGGATGAGTTTTAAGGGTATTGTAATAATAATAATTATAATAATGATGATAGTAATAATAATAATTATAATAAATAATAATAATAATAATAATAATAATAATTGTTCATTGATCATTGATCATTGATGATAGATAATTGATAATGGAAGAAAAGAAAAGGAAGGAGGAGAAGAAAAAGAAGAAGGAGAAGACAATCATTTACTTGTAGACCACCCCCCCCCCCCCCGCCCCCACAAAACAAGAAAGAAAAAAAAAGAAATAAGAATAATATTGTTAATGAGTTTGTTAGAATACACAGCTTTCAATGTTGAACTAGACTACAACAGTCTGCAACCGGAGTAGAGTGTGTCTTATTTTAAGATTTGAACTGCGAACCCACTGACAGACGGTTCAAACCTTTCGTAGCATTCTCCTTAGGAAAAAACATACCGAGCCAAAATGCCGCTAAAACTTTCCAATGCCAGATGTTTTTGTAAGCTAAGTTTTAGCTGGTGAGCGACAAGAAGTCTACTAAGTATTCTTGAACGTTTGTTGTAAAATCGAGAGGGGAAAAAAGAGAACTTGCGAGAAGGGGAGAGAGTGAGAAGGAAAGAAAGATGGCGATTAAAACCGACAACAAAGATGTTTTGTGTGCAAGTTTTGGGTATGAATTTTCATATTTTTGATAGCTTTTCCATTCTACTATTTCTGTTTCATGCACGTTTGTTAAAAAACAGATGTGCAAATATAACCCAGCATTGGTGCTATTATTAGCTTGACTTATAGACCTCATGAATCGGCAATCTATCCCCTTATAGCTATAGAGCCACCCCACCTCATTCCGTTAATTGTTTATTCATATATTCTGATTAAATTGTAAAGGGGGGTTCATCTCAATCCTGTATACGGTTCTATATAGTCGGATGGATGTTTCGCTAAATGTTTTTAATATGTTGGTGTTATTTAGCCCTTCTGATATTCAATTAAACGTGTCTATCCCGAAATCATAAAGACCCTTCTTTACTTTTCGATACATAATTCAGAAAAAAAATGAAATGCATACTAATCGAACAAGTAACATTTACATTAGAAATACTTTGCATATTTTTTTTTTTTATTTTGATATTTTCGTTGAAACGCGTATTTCGACAGTGGTTGTGTGTGTGTGTGTGGGGGGGGGGGGGTGAAATTTGACTTTGAGTGATTTCCACCGGTCTATACTAAAAGAGGAGAGGGCTGGAATAACAATATTTTGTATCACGGAATCATTTTAATGAGTGTTCCCATTCTAAGCTTGATCGGCATGAAAATATATGCATTGACTGTTATTGACTTTCCAAATGACCAAACGGAAAATATTATTCTGATCATTTTATATGGGAATGAATTTTTGCTCGAGTTAAAACACCGGATGTTTTTCTCCTGCCGCTTACTGATTTTATTTTTGTAAAGATGGATAAAAGGTGAATGATGGGAAGGCAATGGGAAACACAGACAGGATCTCGTCAAAGGCCCGTTTTATTCTACGCTGCAAAACACCACACGTGTTATGGTCATGATCGATAAAGGGTGTGTCTTAGTTGCCCCCTTTCTACCAAACACCAGCCCCCCTCTCCCGCCTTATCACCAGCTACCAAGATACCGGTGGAACTTATCATCGGAACATTTCTGAAAGAATATTACATTTATCTCTTTGCTTTCTCTTATTTCAATTTTGATTAGAACATACAGGAACTTTCAATTTCTGTTCATAAATACAGGGACGGTTTTTTTATACGATGGTGGAAGAGGGGGGGGGGGGGGAGGGGGGGGGGGTAAAAACTGTTTGTTTTAGGACACGGCCCTATTCCCATATAGATAGTGTACAGCATAGACTTGAAATCAGCAAATAGAAATGGTGTCTCGTGTCCGTAGAACTCTATTTATAGACGTCTCCCATGATATAAATAATTAATATATATTTCCAACCTCAATAAGCGTGATAAGACCGGCACCTGGACCCCCCCCCCCCCCCCCCCCCCCCATCCCCATATTATATATTGTTAACTTTCAAAGTATATTCCTTTCGATTTGGGAACAGAAACATGAAAAAGCTTATTTCTCCATATTTAAAAAATATATATATTATATATATTTTTCTCGTGTGAGCATGACCTCAGATGAAACGTTACTACCAGATGATTTGTTGGGATATAGTGATGGTTTTCGGCTAGTAAAGTAAAAACATAAAATGCCTTGTAACAGTTCTACAGTTACAAGTTGAAATATATTTAGATTGAATGTTGTAAGCTGTCGATGTACTGGCTTGGGGCTGTAAACCCAAATCAATTATTCAAACTATTTGTAGTTGGGACTGGCCCATTAATTAGAACTTTTTGGGGAGGGGGGATGTCCGCGACGCATCTGTTTCCAATTTCGACCAGTCCTTTAAATAAAAAAAAAAACACTGTAGAAATGTATGAAATTGTCTGCCTGCGTAGAGAAATATGTAAATATACAGTATATAGAGATCAATGTTGTTGTTTTTTCAATATTTTTCATTATAATTTCTTCTGTACCCTTTGTAGTCGGCCATGATCATAATTATGTGCTCGATATTTGAACAATGGATCTGGTCGCAATATCCTTACTCCGTCATACCTGTTAAATCTATATTTCTACATGGACATCGAAGCTAGGCACATAGTTGGCATTCTTTCGACCATTTGCCCCAATCCTAGTAATTTGCACATTCTCCGACATCACTCCCCTGACGAAGTTCTCGTCGAAATTTTCTTCGACAATTTTCTCAAATTGTCCGCCAGCTGTGCTTATAATTTGAAAATGGCGCTTGAAGCGAGAGCCGATGAAACTTTTTACTTTCTTTCGAACTTTTCTCTTCGAGACACGCTCCGGTGAAATGCGGTCGTTAAGATTCCTCTGAAATCAAATTCATTAACGGATTGCACACCATGTAAGCCCTTTGTTCTTAATGGGTAATATTGCTTTCGCTCCCAATGGAACCATTATGTGATTAACTAATCAGTATGTAACCTTCTTAACCCGTTAAGATATAAAGGATAATTTACAGCTTAATGGATCAAAGAAGGTTGTGCCAGCCGAGCTTTGTTTTATATTTGGCTCCCCCCCCCCCCCCCCCCCATTCTCCAACCTTCATTTTTATTGTACGTTTTTGTTTGATTCATCACCATTTGATTCAGAAAAATATTAATTTTAGTGAGCTAATCTCCAGCTTCGCTTCTGGATATTTTGTAAAGAGATATAGCTTAAAACGTTTGAGGCGAATGATAGCGCCATAATACGCAATTTATATGCAAATAAAAAGATTAAAACACATATCATCTAAACTCAATGAACATCATAATATTCGGATGATTTTCATTTCATAAATACTTAACTGCGTTTATTTGCTATCTCATTCCATCCCCCCCCCCCCCCCCCCCCCTCTCTCTCTGTTTTATTCTTCTCATTAATCCTGTACTTAGAATTTTCTATTATCAGATTATTTTGTCTTGTTCAATTTACCTTTAATGTTTTGTTGAACATTCTTTGCAACAGATAACAGGAAAAAGAAAAAGTTTGTCATTCATGTTCGTATTCTAGCACCCGACTAGCTTCGTCTGTAATATATTTCTAAAGTTTCGATCGTTTCCTTACCTTTTCCCCATTTTCTTTTAATAACCTTTAGTCGAGCTTGTTAGCGAGCTGAAGAAATGTGAACGAAGGGATACTAATAATACAACCGTGGGCTGTTATTTTAACTTGACTATTGTTAGACGGGGAGAAAGATACTGACAAGGAAGGAAAACAAAATACATGTGTAGAAAAACATAGAGCCTGCATGTTTGCTTGGTATGAAAATTTGGCTGTTCCGGTAGTCGCCATTGTGTTCTTGTTTTTCTATATCGAGTTGTTTTCCTGAAGTCGCAGAGACTTCAGAGAGAGGCCAGGCTGGCTCAAAAGAGGGAGAGAGAATGATTCTAGGATCAAAAGTAAGAAAGGAAAGGAAAAAGATTATTTGGGGAGAAAAAGTTGGGCCGCAGTCATGCGAAAGCTTCCAATCCGCTTAGCAGTGGTTCGTAGCTTTACGCCCTTTTGTCGCTACCTCCGCTTGACTTATTTTGATTTTAATTTAGGCTAACGAACCAGCTCCCCCCCCCTCTCTCTCTCCCTCTCTCTCTCTCTCTCGCTCTCTTTCTTGGTTTGTCTGTCTGTCTGGGTCTTTTCCATCACTCCCTTATATCCATTCATCCCTCATTGTGTAGAGGTAGTAACACTTTTATAGACTAAGTCCCTCGAAAAAAGAATTGATGTGATATCTCCAAAAGTAAAATTTATCTCTCTATAATGAAATACGTAATTTATTATGACCTTTTTTTCTCTCTCTCGGTGCGTTTCGAAGACGCATGCACCTTGCAAAATATATACATGTCTGTGATAATTCTTTCGCCACATGCCAATATGTTTATGTTCTTATTATTTGTTAAAGATAAATTCAAAGACAAATTATAAATTATAATATCAAAAAAGTTGCATTTTACCTTTATTCTTCAAGTTATTGCCCTTGAATTTTAAATAATAGTGAGCAAGAAAACAGTCTGAAAGACATATTAACGATATGTACAGAAAAGTATTTTTCCAAAATACATGTAATTGATTAACGGAATATAGACCAAAACAAATATTTTGATGGAAGTGTAATTCACTTTTTTGCATAAAATAAAAAGGAAAGATTCTCCGGATTGTGTTTTTTTTTTGTAATTCAGCTCCAGAAACTTATATTCATTTGTTTGTGGAATGCCCTGTGGTCAAACCTGTATGGGAGGAGACTGTAAATACCATCGGTAAGAAGATAAATCAAGTTATGAACCCCACAGTTTTTCAGAAAATGTTTGGGTTTGAAAAGGATAAATTCATAACATTTTTGTTTCTTTTACTTAAATATTATATTTATGTATGTAAATTTCAGGGGAAAATTCCCTCTTTTTTAGGCTACAAAGCATATATTGTTAGTAATAAGGATTTAGAATATGCTATTGCAAAAAAAGAATAACAAATTGCCTCATCATTTTAAGAAATGGAGATTTAAACTGTGAATGTCGAAATGACTGTTATTCTTATGTCGTAAATATACTTCATTATAATTTTTGTAATACCCCTACAATTGTTTGTATCCCATAACCTAATACAGACACTGTGTTATTATAACTAAATTCAGAATAACTGCCAACACTGACAGAGAAGTATAATGTTTTTATGGTTCTGTCATAAAATTATATTATATTTCTCTGTCAGATTACATAATGCTGCTTATATTGAAATGTGTTTTTTTATTATTGGAATGGGGGGGGGGGAATGATTCATTGATGATTTTTTTATTTTTTTTTTTCTCTATTTCTTTCAATCATTTTGAATTGCTTGTACATATTGTAATTGTTTTAATTCAATAAAACACATTATACAAAAAAAGTGTAATTCACTTCAAAGAATTTTAACCTCAGTCAATATTTTAGGTAAAAATGGAGTTCTGCCCTTCAGCATTCACCATATTCTTTTTCTATTATTGATGGTATATGTTCATATCAAGGTTCAAATTACGTCGAAAATGACATGAGCAGAAATAAAACCAAGAAAAATCTAGAAAACAAGCAAAATGATTATCCTTCAGTACAATAAATTCTAATATCGTTATTATCAGCATGATTTCTAATTAATTCTAAATGTTCGTTACTTTTGTTTTGATTGTCTGCAACATTAAGTGAGACTTGATCAATTTGGTTCTGGTAGGCTTACGTGCTTTTTTGGGAGCAATGTATGTCATTGCTTTATCACTTTGTACCCCCCCCCCCCCCCATCCCTGAAATTAATACATTTTTTTCTTATTTTCCTCTCCTTTCCTTTCCTTTTCTTTTCTTTTCTTTTCTTTTCTTTTCTTTTCCTTTCTTTTCTTTTCTTTTCCGTTCTTTTCTTTTCTTTTCTTTTCTTTCCTTTCCTTTTCTTTTCTTTCCTTTTCTTTTCTTTTCTTTTCTTTTCTTTTCTTTTCTTTTTTCTTTTCTTTCCTTTCCTTTCCTTTCCTTTCCTTTCCTTTCCTTTCCTTTCCTTTCCTTTCCTTCCTTTCCTTTTCTTTTCTTTTCTTTTCTTTCTTTTCTTTTTTTTTTCTCTTCTTTTCTCTTCTTTTCTCTTATCTTCTCTTCTCTTTCCTTTTATTTCTTATATTTTTTTTTGACAAATGCAAGTCCCGTTCCCTTATAAATCTCTCTGTCTCTCTCTGTCTCTGTGTCTCTCTCTCTCTGTCTCTCTCTCTCTCTTCATTCCTCCATCCCACTTTGATTGCTCTCACACACTCCCATCACGTTTCTGTGCACTCTTGAACTCGAGGTTCAAAATGCGGAAGGGATTATCGGTCGGCTTCAATACAAGTCACAGAAAACCTCCGATTCTGACATTTTGATGAAAAGGTTGAGTGTGAGTGGCATTGTATGCTCAGGTGCCAAGCCAAACTGGAGAGGAAAGAAAGGCAAAGATGTTGTGGAGAGAATGAGAACAAAGGAGAGGGGGGGGGGGGGGGGGGGGGGGGGGGGGGGGAAGGAAGAAGAAAAATTTGTTTGATGGTGGTGTGTGAGCGTTCCGTTTTGCTTGAAATTGCGATATCGCACGGTCGAACATACAAGGGGAAAAAAAATTTTTTTTTTAGATAGTAAATACGGCTAAAAATACTAACAAAGATCCACATTATTTTTGCTTCAGTTTTTAAGAACTGAAGAGAGAGAGAGATGGTGAGATGGGAGGCAGGAGAAAGAGGAGATTAATATGTGATGTTTATCATTCTTTTATCCTTAGTTTATAACCCGCTTGTTGCAAGACGAGGGAATAGAATGATACCGAATTAAGCTCGTGAAAAGAGGCACAATTACCCTTTCTCATATTTTCCAGTGTTACATGTATGTAAAAGACGTTTCACAATCACAGTGAATATGCATTTTCTGATTTTTTTAAATGAAGAACTTCCAGACGTTCGCCAGTGTAAAAGGCGTTTTGCTGCCCTCACATGATCTAATTGAGAAATGTTAGTATGAGTTGGTAGTCTCAGGTAGTCGGCACCTGAGATGTTGTCAAGACAATACATCTCCTTACCCCTCTTAAAATCTCTTTTTTTTTCTGTCTGTATGTCTGTCTGTCTCGCTCTCTCTCTGTCTCTCCCTCTTTATCTGGGTCAGTCACTTCTGCTTTCGCATTCTTTCTTAATAATATGTCCCCACCACCTTACATGTATTCTTTCACATGAATTTATTTTAGGCCTCCTGTTTCCATAAGTCTTGTCCATTCTGTCTACTTTTTACATTTTAACACGTATTCCTCCTAGGAAAAGGGAGTCTAGTCGGCCTGTACCCCCTTCACTGTCATCAACCCCCTCCCCCCCCCCCCCCCCCCCCACTCTCCTCTAAGAATCTATACATCCTGGCTTGCATTTACACTACAGGTCACTTTTCTCCGTTCACCAGTTTTTCACTTTTCTCCGTTCTCTAGTCTTTCACTTTCCCTCTAGTTCCCCTTTTTTCTTCTGAGGAGGCTGCAAATGCGATTAGATTCGTTATTTATGCTCTGGGACCCTTGCTGTCTCTCAAATAAACCAAATACACCAGGTTCATAGTTCATAGGACGAGTTCAGCGATATACCACGGCTCTTTGTACCCCTCAATACTACCACCACAACACGAAGCAGCTCATTCTGGTATACACATCATATATAGTTTATGATATTATTGAGATGGACCGAAGAGAAATATACATGTGTTTATCATATTCACATCCTTAAAGGTGCTAGTCAACATTTCGAATGGAAATGACTCAAAGTTTAGTTTGTTGTTGTTGTAGGAATGACAAGAAACACACGAAAAGAAAACGAATAAAATTAGTCATCAGAAAAACAGAGGTAGGCCTACATGAGGGGCACATGGAGGGGAAATTCATTGTGTTATAACTCATAAAGGTCTACATGAAATGATGTAAATGCAAAACATTTCGAAATATTTACTTTAACTTTGGGGTGGGGCGCGATGTATACGGTCAGACATGTTTTTATTGAGGGGGTGGGGGAGGGATATGCCTCAATGCAGAAGTAAATATAGGCCTGGAAGAACTGATATCATGTATCGATAGATATCAAACCTAGGGTGTGGACTAAAATAGGTTCTTTTTAAAATCCAGACCAGAATATTTGCCGAAGGTGACTTGCATTTCCTTTTCTTTTCAAGTTGTCTTTTTTTTTTCATTTACGGTCGATCAAACGGAGATCAAACGCACAAGCCAAGTTGAAGTATTCCATTGAGGTGAGTAAAGGCGACGATGTAGAAGATGAAAAAAAAAGGTACAAAGAAAAGAAAATCGAAAAGGCACCGAGTGTGTTGTGACTCTTGACATAATAATGAACATGGGCTGTGTAAACATCTACGATGGGAAAGAGGCACGAAACATCGGTCACTGGATTCCATGTTTTTCGACAAACCAACCGACGAGAGAGAGACAGAGAGACAGACTGTGAGACAGATAGACAGAGAGAGAGAGGGAGACAGAGACAGACAGAGAGAGAGAGAGAGGGGGGAGGGAGACAGAGAGAGAGAGAGAGACAGAAAGAGAGAGAGAGAGAGAGGGGAAAAGTTTATCTGGGAGGAGTGTACATTAAAAAAACAGGAATGAAATAACAGATATAAAGCGAACAGAAATGGGTCAAACAACATTACAACAGCTCACAGGTCACGTCTTATTACTTATTGCATAGGCATATCAACACACGGAAAAAGATTCCCCCACCCCCCCCCCCCCCCCCCCTCATCGGGACAATAGAAAGATCTATATGAGCACTGCATGTTACGCTACCTCGATATTGTGGACTTTCGTGGGGGAAAAACTTCGGCCACACCCTCTTCTGACAAACCTGGATATCCGCCCTTATTTATCAATTGGAACATGAATGTGGTTTTCTCTCTCGCACTCCGCCTTTCTCCCTATGTCCACCCCCCCCCTTCCGCGCTCTCTCCCCATCCTACCCACCTCCCTCTCTCTCTTTCTCTTTCTCTTTCTCTCTCTCTCAAACACCCCCACACTCTCTCTCTCTCACACACACACACACACACTCCCACATATCTGTTGAACTTGTAGTTGCCGGAAATTACAAGGGTCATCGAAGGGCAAGGCGATATATCGAGATCCAGACCCGATCGAATAAGGAGCACTGAATCAAAAGAAGTAACATATTGGGGGGGGGGGGGGCAGGTCGAAGATTCCAGGATGGGTGGATCTTAATTTTGTAGTAAAATAATAGTGAGTGAACAAAATATATTTGATAAACGCTTTATCGGTTCACCAAAGGTATACTTCAATTTTGGATATCAAAAACGCCGGAAAAATTAGTTCCCGTAAAAATACCCGATGATAATAACAATATGATAATAACGATATGATAACTTCCTAAATGTTTTGGGGATCAGGAAAGCTAAATACCATGAGAATATGTAAAGAGATAAATCATGACGACAGAGGCTACTATCGAGATATCTTGGGAGCAAAAAAGAAAAAAGAAAAACCTCAAAACGTTGCCCTCTTGTCGAACTGCCCTGAAAGTTTGTTTCTTATTAGGGTGACCTGTGTGACGTCAATAGTGGTTGCTACGAAAATATATCTCATAATGTCCCGTGATCTTATCATATCAGTTTCTTCAAAAATCTCGAGTTTTTCGTAAAGATTGAAATAAAGAAGCACCAACATGATATATTAGAACTATTTTAGAGCATTTTAAATGCCTACCTCTTTCAAACTTAAGCTAAAAAAGTTTTACCTAAACTTTTTTTTTCTGGTTACCTTAAATCTGTTGTATATCTTAACTATTTTGCTTTCTTATCATTAATGTACGTAAAGGCATAACGACTTGCGATATCCGCTATAATATTATAAGGACTGCACATTATTATCAATAGTAGATGAGCTCTTGTTCCTGTCGTTCCTTATCTTTCCTTTTCCTTTCCTAATCTGGCTGGAACGTACTCCATGGATGATATCAGGTGCAAAAATGGATGAATTTCTACAAATATGGTGAAACTGAGATAGGTTGAGAGTTGTGTGGAAGCAGGTCAACTCTAGGCGGGAAAATGAGCAGGTGCGAAATAGATAGATGGAACTGGCAAGCTAGCCTGATTTCAGACCATGATATTTTCCCATATTCCCTAAATGAATGTGAGGATTTTGAACAAGAAATAAAGAAGTTATGAATTTTTTAAGTAGTGATCACTCAAACATAAATTGGCAACTCCGTGACGAATCTTGCGAGCCTCTCCCATTTTCCCCTTTACTGAAAAAAATTCCATTTTCTCTCAGTTAAATATTTAATCATACATGCACCCTAGATGTAATCATTGCAAATATCTTTTTGCATACAACCTATATGAAATAAATGTATCCCTTAATGAATAACTGCGAAAATGAAAATGTACGAAATTTTCTGTACAGAGCAAATGGAAGAGGAGGTCGCAAGATACGTCGCAGAGTTGCCAATTTGTGTTTGATTGATTACAACTTTTAAATTAATAAATTTCCTATTTCTTATCGGATTTCGCTCAAACTATCACTGATCTGGACTTATATAGGCAGTAGAATTTAGCGGGCTTTCGCAGCAGGCATTCTGTGTCGTCTTAAGAGAAGATGTAGACCATTAGCTGGATTACATACGAACTGTCTAATATTAAAATACAAATACATGTACAGAACTTATACCATTGAATTCGTCATTTATTGTTTCCGTCTATCCGGGGATAAAGTTTCAGCCCTCTTTCTCTCATCCCAAACTGCACATCGAGTTGATAGACAAAAAGTTGTGATTATTCTGATGTCGATCAGAGCTTCAATTTTGATGCCGTGGACCTTACTACATGACTTTTCGTTGTGTTTGTTGACTGCAATTCAAAAAGAAAAATCCGTGTTAATTTTGATATAGTTTTGAGAATAATTATTATCTAAGCTCAGAACTAGAGGTCACAAGTATAATGTAGATTATTGTCGTTGCAATGTGCGACATCTAATATACATGTATATACATATTTTCTTTCCTATATATAGTTGTCGAAATATGCATTATTCGTATGCGTTGATGTGCATGAGCCGTGTATTTTCTATCACCAATATCGCTCACACGTCCTATACCTCACGACCTCTCCGTTACACCTGTTCACCCGAGGTTTTTATGACCTATCACCCCTCGAGACGTACTCGCTTCCAACTTATCTGTGCCGAAAGATATCAACGCTTTCTTCTTCTCCTCCTCCTTCTGTTCCTTTTTCCTCATTCGTTTTCATTCGCTCGCAAAAATTGGAAACTGACAAGTTTGTATTCAGGCAATAATTGTGCCCTAACGCCTATATGGACTCCCCTTTGTTTTGGGATTTTTAGGTTGTATGTACTTGTTATATAGATCTACATTGCTGCTATTTGGTGGGTTTTTTTCTTTTATCTATTTGTTGTTGTTGTTGATATTGAGTCCCTTTTGATATCAATGAATTCATCATGAAATTGCCGAACATCGAAATTCTGATTAATACTATGAAGTACTATGAAATACTATAGAAGATTTGCCATCATTACAACGACTGAGCCCAAAGATATTTGGGGGTAAATAGTAAAGACTAGTATATATCTAGTCTTACATCACAGAATGATGGATTTTCAAATACCATTATTGCTTTACCTCATGATAACTGTATTCGTTGTTTACTCGCCAAAACCATCTTTTAGTTCCCACATTTCGTTCTGAACTTTCGCACGCGAGAAAACTTTGAATCGCTTTCCCCGACTTTCAACCCAGTAAGCAAATTTTACAAAAATGAGTCACCGTAATTATGATTGTCAAATTTAGAGGATGAAGGCAAAAAAAGGTTACTTTCGACGAATAATACCCAACGGCTGTTCATTCGACCAGCTGGAAATCTCTCGGGTCCTTCAAGAGACTATTTGAATTTGGGCAGTGGCGTAGCTACGGAAAGACACGGGGGAAGTGCCCCTCCAATTTTATGGGGGAAAAAGAAAGATAATACGACCCCACCCCATACTCTCCCTCAATTGATAACCTCGTCCATTCCCATGTTTCCAATTCTTTTCCAAGCAAAATGCTAAATTCGTTTTAAAACTTTCACATTTATACCGGTTCGTGGTCAAAATCATAATTATGTCGTCTCCCTCAACTTTCTTTAAAATTCATCTTATGTCATTATATAGTGGATCTCAATAAACAGCTTTTATAGAAGTTGTCGACAGCATAAAACTATATTTCCTCCTCATGCTGAAACCAAGAAGTTACCTTTATTTCTTTTCTGGATTTTTTTTTTTTTTTTTTTTTTTTTGGGGGGGGGGTTAACATGGACACATACCATCGAGTATACACGATGAACATTTCGCGGGTTTCCCCCTCACATTAGTCAGCACATTTATGACTGTCGTCTGGTGATTTATGTGTCTAACCAAGGTCTAACGGATGTGCCATAAATGTGTGCACACATGCTCGAAATGTCATTACGACTTCTATTTCTTTCTTCAACTCGAGTCATTATGTTCTCCTTATTATGTAATATCGTGTGTACTTTAACATAGTTAAGTCGTAACTCTGATTTATTACTTCATTCATGCATCCGCCATTGAAGTTTTCGGGTTCTCATATTTTCCTAGTCCTGCTTTATCGATCTGAAACGTGCTACTAGAGCTGAAACAATCGTGATAATGAAAATGATATAGAGTCGACTATATTCGTTGTATAGAAGCCATGCAGTGCTATTTAGTAGATACAGAGCGCGTCAATGTAATTGAACTTGCTGTTTGTATTTAATAGATAGGTTTTGCTTTTTGAAATAATTTTTATAGTAAATTTTTGACCTTGGAACTTATTTTCTGTCATGGCTTTCTTATGCATCCCATTTGATGTAGAACAAATACAAAAAATAAATTAATGGTCTTTGATCTTTACTTAATAACTTGAAAAACCCCTAGTCTCTGTCCATGGACCTACTACGAAGTAGGTCCATGCTCTGTCTCAATCGACACACGAGCCAAGTTTCAAAGTGGAATGTAAATATTAACTGTTAGAACAAAACCCACTCATACCAAACGAGCAAAAGTATTCCTTTAATCCTCGCTCTAAATGCTCCATACACCTAACTTCCAGGGTATATTAAGGACATCATCTCCACATTCTTCGTATTTAGTCTTTGAATTTCCGACGAAATACAATGAAAGATTATAGTCTGTTGTTATCATTTTAGGTATTGAGTATTTGCAGGTCTGTTGTATTTAGAAGCTGTCTAGAAATTATTTTCAAGGAGTGATCCAGTAGTAAACGTGAATCTTCATTGACTCTACATTGACTCTACAACAGGCATTCTTCTGTAAATTTGCCTCCATCTGTCCATGGCAAGAATGCAGTCAGTATTTTTTCGGATATATATATTTGGGGGCGGTCACCAATGCCTCCGTAGACGCCCCTAGTTGTTTTGGCCAGCAAAATTACAACGAAATTATTTTGCTGGAAAACAAGGGAAAATCACTTACACAATGAAAGCATACCGTCAGTCAAAACATGGATATACATGGTCAGATGGCTAAAGCATGTAGGCCTATGGAATAGAGCCTGAACAATCCGAGTTGTCGGCTAGCTTTGGTTGGTTACTCAAGGATTGACTCAAGATATTTTATTGTATTGTCATACTCGATTCTACATGAAGACAATATTTCTAGGTGAGTCTACATTGCCCCCCCCCCCCCCAATCTTCTCATGTTTCAGTCTGGGAGGGAGATGAGCACCAATCGATGTTGAGGTAAAAACGGAAATAGTTGCGACTGTAAGTCGATTAACCATTTCCATAGGGGCTAAATTGCCGATCCTTTCATGGTCTATTGGTGGAGCAAAAACCCTGTGCATTATTCCTTTCAAATAGGGCCAGTTAGATTACAAGAAAACACAATTTACATAAGATATCTTTATTATCTTAGCAAGAAAAATAAAGAGAGTGAGAAAGGAAGAAGATGTCGAGTGTGTACAGCAGTGGGTTCAGGTTTTTGAAATGGGAAGGGGAAGTATAGTCCAAAGTTAACAACTTTGCTTATGCACTTATACTTGTACTTGTGCACATGTTTATCAAGTCTTGTGTACATATTGGCAATGTCCAGTGTTTTTCATTATTTGTTATTTTCAGTAAAATTAACTAAATTTGATGATTCTAAAGCCTAATGATACGTAATTGTAATGTACAAAAATGAATAAGAAGTAAGAAGACAGTTAGCTAGTCTCGACTAGCATTTGAAATACCTTTTAGTTCCTATTAACACTAGAAATGCTGGAAATTTTCACATGCCAATTATTCCTACAACATTAAATCAAAGATCAATTCTTTTCCAAGGACCATT
Source organism: Heliocidaris erythrogramma (assembly GCA_025617745.1). Taxonomy (NCBI): domain Eukaryota; kingdom Metazoa; phylum Echinodermata; class Echinoidea; order Camarodonta; family Echinometridae; genus Heliocidaris; species Heliocidaris erythrogramma. The sequence continues at coordinate 39,055,739 of CM046867.1, forward strand.
TCTGTGGAATACTATTCCCTCTGAAATAAAGAATTCTGCAAGTTTTAACATTTTTAAGCGTATAGTATAAGAAATTCCTTTTGGACAAACTTAGGACGTAATAAAAGACACTTCTAGGTATTGTTTGTGCTTTGTGTAGTTAATTTTTTGCTTGTTGTTTTATTATATTTCATAGTGATAATATCAAGTAATATTTATGATAGGGTCGGCCTCATAATAAGGATGATATTTTCCTTCCTGGCTGCTGCCCAATTCAGTAATATTAACATTTGTATCATTTTATTTATGTTACTATGTATTCTGTTGTTATTGTGAATTTTACTGAATGAAATAAAACTGAACTGAACTAACCATCCTTAGTTTGTTAAATAAGCGCATATCAGTGTTTACAATTCAACAACAACACCAAAAAAGAACTTTTCTAGACAGTTTCTTTCAAGATGCAGTCGCATAGTCTTGGACCTTGAACCATGAATTAACGTCCATTGGTCACTCCACTATGTGATCCTGAAACAACATCAAAATCTGTTTGGAGCCAGAAGGGCGTTAACTCATATACTTTAACACATAGTTAACGCCCTTCTGGCTCTCAACAGACGTTGGGATATGATAGATCATCTTCACATTTATTGGCTTCATAAATCTTAATACGTGCAATGATTTAAAAAAGGGGGAAAATCAATTCTTACTTTGGCCGAAATTGCCTGGCGATTTCCATGCATTGAGTTTATCATAGGGTGGTCTTTTACCACGTCTTTTGCCCGTTGGAAATGCATTCTAAGTTCAGGCATGCATCATTTATCATCTCTGGATTTTATTCAACTTTTTATCCCGTAAACTAGGTCATATCGAAACCGATACATATCAGTAGGAACAATCTGTTGGGCAAATAGCGAATAACATGGAGGAAACGGAGTCCTAAATCATTGAGAGCTCTCCGATTTCATAACATCATCCATATCTCCAAGGCAATGGCGGTGGCATCGCTTTAGTTTAAAGGGATAATTTTGGACATTTTATTTTGCCTGTAAACGCAGTGCTACAAGATCACTCTTTTTGTTTGTTTGTTTGTTTGTTTTTCACTATCCTAGATAACGGGATGGATAACAAAGAGAAAATAGAGCATGATACATTCTGCTCAGAAGCCAAGTCTCATTACTTGTCAGCAAGATCCGCCATTTTCGATTTCTACGGTGATTAAAAACCGGGGGGGGGGGGGGGGAAGGGCTCTAGTATAGAAGTTTCATCTTTACAATTATTATATTATTTTGCCCTGTGCACATAATAAATTTCTGAGTAATAGACAAAGAGGTTATCACTTTTTTGAATCACTAAGACTAAGTAAATTGATATGATAAACCAACCAAAAACGACTTCATAACCTTGCCTTATTTAAAAATCACATCATATCAACTTCACAAATTTTCGCTATCAGTTATATCCTTCACAAAAATAGCTAGCATTAATTACACTCCCTTTAGAGTAGTATCCAACTAGTATCCGACATATTCTAATTGCTACATGTGGGGCTACAGGATAAGATGATGTATTCTCTCATCAGCTCATGTACATGTATCTCATTCATATTTCATCTCCATCCTGATCGTTGATAGAGCTCTGAATGACGTTCATACTAATTACTGTCACTCGCACAGTTGGAATCTACGGGAAGACCCCCCCCCCCCTTCTCTCTCTCTCTCTCTCTGTGGCTCTCTCTCCGGTTACCCATGGCAGAGTCATACCATGTCGAACGTCAGATATTCCCTTTGTAATTCGCAATGCCGTGAACCGATGGCTCGGTGGTAGAGCAATGCTCTTTAAGCCGGAAAGTCGCTGGTTCGAAAAGAAGAAAAAAAATCGATGCCTTCCTGTGGTAAAACTGGAATCCTCAAACGGAGTCCCTCGGATAGGACTAAAATCATAGGTCTACCGGTCGCTTGTATACAAGCATGTAATATTTTCTGAGCAGTAATATGAACATCAACCTGTAACTTGAATTGACTCATGAATGCATTTACGATTATAGCATGGAACGAATATAACTGGGACTGAGTGACGAGACTACAGCATGTCGTGCCCTCTCAGTATGAACCCCGTGACCTTTTAACCCTTCTCATCTCTCTCGTGCACTTTTAGGGGTCATCGCAAATAGTTAGTGGGCGCTGATTGGCCTGCTCAAAAGTGGACAAAATTTCTCTGCAATCTGTAAATTCAATGATCATAAGGTATTTCTTCTTTTCCTTCTAGATGTATTTCCTTTTCTTTCTCCTAGGTGAGGCACCTAGGTTATACAACATTTCCGCATTTGGAACATGTTTGAAATTCAAGAGCCACGATGGGTGCGGCGTGCCAAACTGTGTAAGCTTTATGTGCTAAATTTATGCAATATCCTGGGTGTAGTGAATTTGAGCTGTCACGGCATTTTCTTCCTTGACCTTCATCAGGTGTATATGGACAGTAGTAGGTCCATGATATGAAGGTCTGCAACTATACCAACACTTTCAACTGTATCTTTTTAATACTTACTAGTACATATTTTTAGTCCTAAGTATAGAAAGATTATAGAAAGCCATTTCTAATGATTATGTTATATGTTATTTGTATATTCAACAATGAAAGTGAAGTACAATCTTTTCATGATTATCTAAATACCAGGCATCCCAATATCAAATTCACCGTGGAAAAGGAGGTCAACGGTAGGCAGCCTTTCTTGGATGTATTGATAAGCAACAATACAGATGATTATACCACGTCATTATATCACAAAAAGAATTATACTGGGTTGTATACTAACTATCTTAGTTTCACCTGTTTTAAATACAAAACTGGACTGATTCGAACCTTATTGGATAGGACTTACAAAATCAGCAGTAATTCCAATCTCTTTTATGTCAGTATTGACAACCTGAGTAAGGTTTTGAAAAGGAATCTGTACCCAGGTTGGCTAATCGACAGGTCAGTGAACCAATATCTACAGACGGTTCAAAATCAAAATGATGTGAGAACAGAGCAAAGAACAAAAAGGTATTTCAAGTTACCTTACATTGGTAACCCATCTAAGGAAGTTGGAAAGAAACTGAAATCAATGGTCAAACAATACTGTAAAGATCTTTCTATTATCATTTCCTTTTCGTCATTTTAACTCAATTCTTTGTTATCTGTAAAAAATTCCATTCCCCAAGAGCTCCGTGCTCGTGTTATATATCAATTCACCTGTGCGAGATGTAAGGCTCGTTACATTGGCCAAACCAAACGTCATTATATAACACGAGTACAGGAGTATTTGGGGAAGGACAAAAACTCTCAAGTCTGGAAACACTTACAATCTTCAAAACAATGTCTATCAGAATGTAACCCACAATGCTTCAAAATACTGGACACTGCCCACACAGATTTTCAACTCAAAATAAAAGAAGGTCTATATATCAATTGGACCAAACCCAAACTCAATCAACAGGTGTACAATTACCAAATATTGTTTTCTATTTAACTGTATGTATTGTTCACCCAGGTCCTTGACCAGACAGGTCCCTCACCCCATTAAGTACATTTTGACACACCTTATATTGTTAACTGTTCATGTTATTTAGTATTATGTAATCTGAAAGTATATATAGCACCGTCTCTGTTGTTACAAAAATCAGGCTGATGATGGAGTAGGACTCCGAAACATGTTCCGTTTCAATACTTATGTCTTCTTTGTCGTTTTTATTATTATGTTATTTATTCTACTAGTACAATTAACAACTTATATGTTTATTCACGTTTTCCCTTTCTATCTCTTTATTATTTATTTGCCTTTCACTATAGGCATATTTGAAGCCCATAGTGCCTTTGACTCAACAGTGGCAAGCATTTTTTGCAAACTTTTGGTTTGAAAGAAGTAAAAGAAGAAGAAAATAAAAGTGACAATATCTCAAAATTACTTTCCTACTCCCCTCCCATTTATCAAAACATAAGTGTCTTTATATAGCCAAAAAAATAATTTTCTTTCTTTTTTCTCTCTCTCTTTTTCTAGTTGGACTTTGTTCTAATTATCCTGTACTTATATTGACTGAAATCAATAAAACATTTTTATTAAAGAAGAAAACAGAATTCATTTTACAATGCTTGAAAAATAATAGACCGCTATCCAACAGATTTGTCATCATCCTACGTTGTATGCCATACTTTGAGTGACAGTTTATTATGCATTGCAAATTAACCTGTACCTTACTCCTTCCGTGTATTCTCTTGTTTTGACACACAAGCCTTATATGATTATATCCCGAGTGGAGTAATTGTCAATTTAATTATTTGTGCTCCTAATTACATTGTCTGTCTTACCACGCTCCCCGAACATGAATTTTTTAATCGCTCGGCCTCGCCTACCCGTAATGCATTGCGGAGGTATTGTAGCACAATGTACACGTAGATCCGAGTGGTTAAACAGTGCAAGAGCATCCACGTTAAAAGGTCAAATTTGTGTAATCCATTATCATATTAAACAGTATGACCAATGACATAATGTGCAATGTCATCATTTAGCAATTGAAATTGAAAGACTGGAGATAAACTTGAACGACATGATTGCCTAGTGGAAATAGATTTTATTTGAGAAATTCGCCAGTCCCCCCCCCTCCCCCACCCTCACACTCCAGTCTCCAGATAAACTTTATGCTACAATATAAAAATTTGCCGACAAATTTACCGAAATTGATATTGCAATAGAGAGAGAGAGATAGAGAGATAGAGAGAAAAAAAAATAAAAGGAAAAGAAATATCTGTATATATTTAAATAAAAATTGCCAAAAATTGCCGACAGATCACGATATTTCTAGCGATGTCCGTTGGTTAACCAGTCCTTTTTTCTCTCTTTCTCTCTTCTACATAGACCATTACAATAGTCAGAGGCACTGTCCTTTAGATGGCGGATATAATCGAACCTTGATTATAGAAAGTGGTTAGACATTGAGCTAGAAATAGATCCATTGTTTGACTATAAGACAATAATTAGTTGGAGCATTATTATCTTTACCGATGAAATTCGATTATGTTTCTATTCCTGTTTACTGGTTTTATCTGGCCTATGAGGAACATCTATGAGTGACTCGGGTGAATCGCAAGCTTTCAATATTACTTGATGTGTCTTGGTCGAGTGGTTTTAAAACTTTACTGGATATGCGAAGATCGTGGTTTCGAGCTCGGCATTAAAGTCCTTTCGCAAGACACATCTACATTTGCCACTCTCTACCCAGGTGTAAACTGGATACCTGGGAGGAAGGATTTCCTTGAATGCTGTGATTAATAAAATGATATGACAACTCAGTTACGAAATCCCTTCGTCATCAATAGCATCATCCAGACACTGGACACTGCTGCCATTGGCAAGTGCGAATGTTGGCAATGATGAAGGTTTGATGGGCAACTTGACGATAAAAGAGATTAGAAGCAATTTGACGGCACATACCTGGTCACGTATTGATATGAATTCAAAGCTTTAGAGGTGAGGTTGGGGGTCGGGTCGGGAGGCGAGGGGTGGAGTTGGGCACTTGTAATTTTCATAAAGAGAAGTACTAACCTAGATGTGCATATATGTATTTTGATTAATTATAATATCTGGCAAAAGGTGGAAAAGTTTCTCCGTTTTCTTCACCACGTTCATGGCTATACCGCACACGAAGGTTGGAAAAACCCTTGTTTTCCCCTGCAGCTAAACACTTGTCCGTAAGACGTCGGGTGCTCGTTAGTCTGTCCCCCGGTCCTTCCCCGACATTGAACCTGTCATCGACCACTAATGTCAATCCCACAGCCGCGTCTGTCCACACTGTGATGATGACATATCGTTTCCTGTTTCTCCTGCCGTCCACATGGATGGATGCAGGGTTTATACACCCCCGGCACACCAGACCGACTTTAGATTGACAATAGATCGAATACAAAAGATAACTCTACTTCGAATGGCCATTTTAAAAAAAAGTATTGGTCGGTTTCGACAGTGGCGGATTTAGGGGGGCACACAACATCCCTTGAACACCGTTGAAAACCAATTAACTCAACAACGAAAAAATACCCCCTTAATTTTGCAATTTTTCAGAATTGTCCCTTCTTTTACAAAATCCTGGATCCGCCCCTTAGTTTTGAATAATTATTGGTGTGACTAGACTATGTATAGGAGGTAGGTAGTATAGATCCATGGTAGGAGAGGGGTATCACCAACAGATGGGTATCCAGCATTACCCCCATTCTTAATCTCCTGATGTTCCAGTACCGACCATCCTCTATCAAGGCTCAAGGCACATTACTTGGACCAGGGGAGCGTTTCATCAAGCGTTTTTTCAGTGAGGTTTACCGACAACTGTTATAAGCTACTGAAATCCTTGCATCTGATTGGCTGAGAGTAAATTTGTCAGTAAAAATCGCTGACAAAACGTTTGATGCTACGCTCCCCAGTACCTCCTTGCTTGGACTAGGCAGGGATTGATGAAGGAAGGTCTGTGATTCGAGTCTCTTATAAGAGAGAGAGAGAGAGAGGGGGGGGGGGGGGGGAGAGTTATGGCGAAAGAGGGAGTAATAAGAGGTATCGTGTCATTTGGGGCTACATGACTTTGTTTTATGAATTCTGAGGATAGTCTGTTTATTGTTCAAATCGGATTCCAGTGGTATATTTGACTGGACGAATTTCGTTGGAAAGATTGTAAAATTGCAGTCTTCTGGGTATAATATTATCTGGGAAAAGTTTAGGACTTATTCATTCGCCATCGAACGACGGGGGTGGATGTGCATGGTTTGATCAATCAGAATAAAACCATGCAGTGTCATCCATCGAAATGAAATGTGGTCACCATAGCTATTCCATTTCAAACTGGGTTGGCTAAAGTTTCCCGGTATGCAACATTGAACTTTGACCTTGAGTAGGAACCACATGATGGGTTCGTAGTCCTCATGATAGGACGTCCTGTCCGGATCGAACCATGGTCGAATATAGTCTTAGTTTACCATACAGGCCTCACTCAGTTTACACGGTTTATACATGGAACTACCATGTGGTTTGTGGTAGGGTCCATAGAACTACTACCGGTAACTGTTCATGGTTTGCTTTATAGTGAGAAGTATTGGCCATTAAAGTGAGAAACGTCCTCGACTTCTGCTCAAGAAATTTTGGCAAGTTGTTATGCCCTCGCACAATTTATAATTATTATCCGCATATGATGAAATTTCGAATAAACATGTAAACAGTGATTAGATCATTCGTGATAAACATCAAAATCGTCGAATCTTTCTGACCTAGGTTTACATTGGGTCTATGTATTGTTCATGTCAAATCAGAACGCGTGGCTTCGTACACAACCCATGACCATCGGCTAGGAATCGATTTTCATCGGCGTCCTGACTGTTCCCAAATCGTTGCCGAGTGGCAGTATATTTGATTGGAAGGTGTGCTTGTAATCTTTATTTTCCACATCTTTTGTCCATTCATCATCTTGAGCATTCAGAATTATTAGGCCTTCAGAACTGATTCAATAGCTATTAATTTACAAATATGGCAGCAGGCTGATCTCAAAAAGTGCGCATTGGCTTGTAGTGGTATCGTGGTATCAGCTCATTAACTAAAAAGGGTCTGTGAAAGTAAACTAACAGCCCACCATGGTCATGATCGCCTGCCGTAGAATAAATGTTATGATATGTGGTCACTAGGTGGGTGTCTTTTTCCATCTCATAACTTCTTTCATCTCCTTCTTTTCCTCTCATATTTCCCAAATTTCATCCCAAGAAGTATATCAGGTATTCCTGTTACACAACACTGCCGATTGACAGCAGTACGACTACGAGTGATCGTATGTTGATCAGCGCCCAATCAGAAGTTCGCGGTGAATAAGACACAGAGCAATTGGTGATAGATTTACGACTGGTAGTAAAAACGTGCGATCATTCGTAAGCGCATGTGATGAACGCTTATAGCCATGTAGCCATGTTGCCAACTAATTTTGTACCTCTGTAGCACACTGCAACTCGATATTGCTTTAAAGTTGCCTAAAACACAGCCAGTGCTATAGGCCTACGACGTGCATATTGATTAAGGCCTAGAGGTTTGTTCCGACAAACCTTAACTGTGTTAATTCGTAAACCAATTAAATTTGTGCATTTTGAGTGGTGTCAATTTAAAATGAATTCTTACATAAATTTTTTTGTAGTTGGCCTTTGTTGGCAACATACGTACAAGAATTTCCTCGAAAAAAAATTATGTAGGCCTACAATAGTCGGCCTATTATGGTCATTAGCCATTTCCCTTCAACCACAGCCGTCGTTTCTCCGGGGTCGACGGCTGGCTTTCCTCCTGTTTTTCGTCTTTCCGATTTCATAGGAATTTTCCCGTCATTGGTCTTTTGACGAAGAGGAAGTTTCTCATTTTCAATCTGTCAATGTGCATATCGTCAGTTGTATGCCGCAACACCGGTAACAAATTACCTTCGCTGCTGTAAGCTCGCGAAATGATGTCAAAATATGTCTGTTTCTAATTGTGGACCGCCTTGTTCCTTGGGCTCATTTTAGAACTGCCACGCGCCGTTTCATTTCTCGACCCATTTCCTAATTATACTCGGAAACGATGCATGTTTTTAGGCGGGACCCTTGTTTGGCGATTTTCAGGTTTGATCCGTAGATTATTGTCCGCGTTGGGAGGAAATCGCGATTTTTTTTTTTCTTTTCGGGATTGGGGGCGGTTACCTTTAAAGGGCAATCTAACCTTGGTAATAAGATGGTTTGTGTGAAAGCAGAAAAATAAGAAAAAATGGATTGCGAAAGTTTGAAAGAAATCGGACAAGGAATAAGAAAGTTATGGGTATTTGTAAAATGAGATCACTACATCTATGCGAATCTCAAATTGGCAGTTTGGTGAGTTGATTGTGACATGACATTGATACATGCATACTTGTGGACAACTCTCCCGTTTGTCGTACACAAAAATATCATTAATTTGCGGTTTTCACCGAAGCACCTTTACCCTCGGGGCAGTACTCAAAATATATTGGAGAAAACCTATTGTTATAGGTTCCTCATGAAAGAAAAACATTAAAAAAAAATTACACTTTAGTCATTTCGTGTGTTGAAGCGAACGGGGGAGTTGTCCGTAACTACATCACAGTGACATTACCTATTCGGCCAATTTGAAATTCCCATATGTATAGTGATTACAACTTTCAACAATTCATAACTTTCTTATTGCTTGTCCGATTTCGTTCAAACTTACACCAATCTGCTTCTCTGGTTTTTCCTCTTTCTTTCAGAGCAACTTGCCATTAAGGTTGGATTTCCCTTTAAAGAGAAGGCCAAGCTCTGTTAAAGGAGAGGAATAATTTGTGAGCTTTCTCATTCCTTTTTAAGGATTGTTCTTTGTGCATGACTTTAAGTCATACTTAACTCTTTGTGAAACACCCCGGCCCCTGGACAGTTTCTTTCACAATGCAATTCTATGACCAGTTCAGATGTCTTCGCCTCTCTTGAAACAAAGATACTAAAATGATTGACATCCGATTGCATCCCATCTCATCGCAAGAGGGATTACGATGTAACATTGATTACATAATGTGTCCGTTTAAACGGTTTGTTGATAATATTTTGTGACTGATATGGATTTTGACCATTTCGGGGGATCGACCAAATCTTTTCAATTTCAAGTAGCTTCAATACAGTACAATACAATACAATATTGGCATTTTAATAGCGTTCTTATAGAATAGTATCACAGCGATTTACAAACAAAATATAATATTACTAACTTACAAAAGTAACTTAAGAAAATATAAATGAGTCTTGCAGTAAACTTGAAAAACTTTATTTTGTTAAGCATTAAAATGTTCCAAAGATATACAATACGGTTATATGTTGATACAATCACGATGTGGAATATATGTGTGCGTGGGGGGGGGGGGGGGGTAATCACCATTAATACTATAATGGTGGGATTTCTTGAAAAAACATAGTCGTTTCAGAATCGGAATGAACCCTTTTCACCGAATAGATAAATATTCAATTTCATATTTCCTCAGGTATGTATATACCACTATGCTTTTTCTTTGTTTTTCTTTGCATGTAAAGAAGTTGTAAGTCGCTTGTTTTACCATTTGGATGAATCCTCATTTTTTTTCATACCGGGGAGGGTCTATCGATCACGACTGAATATCACGATTTACCGTGACATCCTGCCTGTTATCCCCCCTCTCACTCTCTCTCTCTCTTTCCATGGACCTACTAGTAGGCCCATGCTCTTTCATACCATCTGGTAAGAGGTCATAGACCCCTGGTTGGTTAGGTCTAGCCTAGAGGCCATTGAACCCAGTCAGCTCAGGAGGAGGCGAGGCAGGAAACATGCATGCATGGGTTAGCTCAAATAGAAAGACATTAGAAGATGACATTAGGACGATGAACGGTTGTTTTGATGATACCGTTTATCCTTATAGAGATTGGAAGTCACATTAATGACGTGGTGATATCTCGTCTCGGATTCAAGGCGAGGTGACCTCTTAATGAGAATCAATTGGTGACGTCACATTGAAGAACTATTGATAAAAATAGCCCGGATGTGCAGGCAAAAGTGGGCTTTTCTACTTGTCACTGAAAACGAATAGGTAGAACTTCGCAGTCGCTGTGAAAAGAAGGAAAAGAAGAAAAGTACGACAAAGTGTATAGCCTTGGTGTCCAGGCAAAATAAGCTTTTCTACTTCTCAGTTGAAATCAATTGGTAGAGCTTTGAAGTCACGTTGTTGAAAAGGAAATAAATATCAGATATTCTAGCCTTGCCTTTCAGACAAACTGAGCTTCTCTGACTTCTCAATGAAAATGTATATAGCTCTGAAGTCTCATTGAAAATGCACTCACAAGATATAGCCTCGGTATCAAGGCGAGGTGCGCTTTTCTAACTTTATTTAGAAATCTAAGATTATTATTTTTTTCAGAGTCTGGAGTCTGCATCGAGAAACGAAAGATAATCAAGAAATGGTATTTCACGAAACAGCTTTGCTCTATTTACGAAACAGGAACCCTTAGCTAAATGGCAGAGATTTACCTCTTTTTTTCTCAAACTGACAGGTAAAATGGAAATGGCGATTCATCAGACATTCGTTTTTTTTTTTTTTTTATTTACACAAAAGACCTTATTAGCCGATCAATTTTCGACTCTTTATTGCTTCGAAGGTGACGTTATTTAAACTATTTAAATTAAGAAAAAAAGACAAGAAAGAAAGAAAAATCGGTTGCGCATATTAATATCACCACATCCTTCATCACTGCAAAACACTTCGAGCTATCTCGGGCGGAAGGCAGATGTCAAAAAAATGAATAAGTTCTTCATCTTTTGTCGACGGTTAAAACTTTCCGACGTGGAAACGCGTTTCCGGGCTAGATCAATCATTATTTGTTCGCCTTCATTTCTACCTACATCCACATCTCTCTTTTTCTCTCTCTCTCTCTCTCTCTCTCTTTCATCTCTGCCTCCCTTCTCTCTCCCACCCCTGCCCCATCTTTCTCTCTCTCTCTCTCTCTCTCTCACACACACACAGACACACACACACACACACACTGCCTCCATTATTCATTTCGCCTTTTTCTTATCCTTTCTTTGGCTCCATTTCTTTCTCCTTTCTCCCACAATCTCTCTCGCTTCCTCCATCTCTTTCCTTTCTCTGCCCCCTCATTCTCTCCCTGCCTCAATTTTTGTTTTCTCCCCCTCCCTCTCTCCCTCTCTCCCTCTTTCTCTCTCTCTCCCTCTGCCTCCATCTCTTCCTACTTTCTCTCTCACTCTTTCTGTTCCTCCTCACATTTTCTTATGCTAAAGCCCCTTCACTGTGATTGACAGAGTACTTCAAGTTATACCTTTCATATTACTAACTTCCGTCTGTTTAATTCGTGACACGTTCCTTCCTGATGATATTAATTATTCTCCTTAACGGCTTTTGTCGCTTAGAGAACCAGTGCTCCCCTCCCCCATTTCTTAACATGGAGGCCACCTCTCTTTACCCTTGCCTATATTTCAGTTTTTATTTCACTTTCTCATTCTCTTTTTAGTTTTCCTTTATCTTTCTCCCTCTCTCTCCCTCTCTCTCTCTCCGTCTCTTCCTCTCTCTCTCTCTCTCTCTCTCCGTCTCTTCCTCTCTCTCTCCGTCTCTTCCTCTCTCTCTCTCTCTCTACTTTTGGTGTATCCGGAATTGATTATGGGAAGGCGGAATCTTTAATCATGGTAGCCCTGCGTTCGTTGTATCAAGTGCAAGTTTTCTTTTATTCTCCTTTTTTTTGTAGACGTTAGCCGGCTCGATACTCCTCAGTCGTCTGACTCTTTCTCAAACCAAAATTTGACCAAAACCATCTCTTTTCTTCCGTTTCCGGCCACCCTAACCAGTGATAAACACCTTTGTCCTATTAGTATTACCAAAGCCCCAAAATTTTACACAATTTCCTCATATTTTCTCCATTTTGATGCATTTTCTTAGGAAACAGGAAAACGAAAACCTCAAGTTTTGCAGAAGTTTGAGAAGTATCGTGAATAATTTACAAATAGGTTGGTATCTATAATGTATATCCTCAAAAGTTGCTTCTGATAATTCTGGTATATCAAGCTGAACTTTTCTCTTTGTTTATATGTTAGAGTTTAGATTTTATTTGGACTAAGTTGTATGTCATTTCTTATATTGAAAATATTCGTTAATTATTGTTTTTCATCTTTTATTAGACTTAAACATGTTTGAAAAAGGTTATCAATTTTTTTTTACAACAGTGCTTCCACATTAACTTGAACATTTTCTGACGTAACATTTAGTAACATCATTATTCTACTCAGTATTCAAGTTTGCAATAACCTATATCGAAAAGCCCTAGAAAGAAACAGATAGAATTCCGATGTTTTTAAAAGTATTTAGTCCTATGAATTTTTTAGGATATGATGCTCAATTTTTTTTATTGGGATATCTGAATCGACTGCAGAAGTCAGACAACTGACACCATCTATATACCCACAGGCCGTTTATAGAATTTGACCCATAAACCGGATATTTTTAATCTGCCATTCATTTTTGGAGGCCAGCAGTACAAAGTGACCTACGAGAAATATTCATGAAAATATAAAATTCAGGAAAACTATTCTGCTATGGAATAAGTATGGCTTCCAGCTTTCCAGGTAAAAAGTAATAATTTTCAGTCTTCAAATAAAAGCTATAACCAAAATCTTCAGTCCCAGGAAAGATAATACACCTGTATTGGAGTGGAAAGTTTAATCTAGACAATTTTCTACATGTACTGTAAAAAAATTATTCTCTTCAAACAATAGTCTGCCATTTTTGACAGACGTGGCGCTGTAAATAATGTTCACTATTTTATATTATTACAAATTAAAATCATGCAGACGTTTAAAGAAAATATAACGAGGTCGCTCCGGCGGTTCTAATATAAGGGTCTGAACTATCAGCGCTAAACTACACTTATTGTATCTCTTCAAATTCATTTTCATAGTTTGTGCTTAGTTTACCGGTATGCGTGCAGATGCTATGTTAGAGCAATTCCCTGGTTGGAGGGTGTAATTTCTTGTCCCAAAGCGAGGCAAGTTTATTCTCAAACTTAAATCCCAACCCTACCCCTATGCATGCTTCTGTCTGAATCTAGCATACCTAATCATAAACCTAACCCTAACCCTACATGAGCCCGAGCACTAATCTTTATCATGCATTTATCCTGAATTTCTCTGTCTCAATCAATGATTTATAGACTCAACGCACGTCCATCCCATCGTATGTGGAAATACAAATCAGACTCTCCATTGATCCATCAGTCTCTCTTCACTTTAATAGTCTCAATGTCAAATATGAATTGGACATTGGAGGAAGATAATCAGGCGACATAATGTGGTACATACAGACAAGGTGGCATAATGTGATTTGACACTTCGTCCTCCTGCGAATTGCGGTCAAAGCAATGTAAGCCCGGTACAGTAAACGTTTGTCCTTTGTAGATGTTTGTACCAACTTTGCATAGGGTCGGCTATAGATTTTTAAGGAAACGAATTTCTTAATGACTTTACAAAATTAAATAATCCGATTACTCGAAATGATAAATACCTTTCATCATAACATTTATTGGGATTGTAAATACCGTTGCAAACAAACGTAGACCATCCAAAATATTTTGTCCATTGTAATAAGTACGATTTCCTCACAAACGTAAAAAGTTATCCTGCAACTTCGCACAAAACCTCTGTTTTCCTTTAATCCCTTCGGTTGCGAATCCTTGATGGGAATTAAACTTTTATTGAAGTTTGATTACTCTTTTCCGTCTTTCTTTCTCTTGCGCATGACATGAATCCATGTAGCCGGTTTAAAGTCATCCTTGGCAAGGTTTTAGTGGGCATTTTTTTTTTTTTTGGGGGGGGGGAGTAAGAAATGGAGGGAATTCCAGGCATCAAATATATAAATTTGAAGAGTGAAAGAGACCAAAATTGCATTTATTAGGATGCATGAACAACCATGATCGTAAGCTATTCATTTCGGGAATCGTATTTATTTTATTGCTTCATCTTGTCATGCTTTTTAAAGGCATGAATTCAATCAGCTGGAGGATTAGCTCGTGTTACTGTTAGGACAATGTTATGCGCCTTTTAACAAAATAATTTTCAAACAAACTCCAAAGACATATCAACCTCTTCTATTTTTACATCAAACTGTTAAGGGCTCATTTCATCAGGCAATATTTTGATCCGAGATTACTTTCCCAGGACAATTTTGCATCCCATTGCAGTATGAACTTATTTTGCTTCATTGTTCATTTTATCGGTTGCAAGGGGCTGAAACTATACCTTTATTATGGACGTGAACATATTCCGCGTTGCTTTTGAAAAGGACAAGACACAAATACCTCAATTCGTGAAATACGAAACGATTCTGCATTTATTTTGTTACTTTTAGGTCGAACCATGGACCCAACTAGACAAACACATGTAACAAGTGAGCCCCAGACCATGCTCAGACATACCGATTTTAGCTGCAAGACTGGCTAGTCCCATTCATACTATATATCCATGATAGTCCGAAAGAAAATATATAAACATCATGAACCCACCTGTCTGGGCTCAACAGAGAGTGTCGGCATCGACCTAAAGAGAATCCCGAAATAGGATCTTATCCCTGGAGATCCTAGTCTCGACCTCAATCTAATTAGCTATCCGACCGAAAAGAGGGGGGCTAACCATTCTAATTACCGAGGTCCACTGGGGGTTTAGGTCCATGGTTACTAGTAACCCCATCTTGAGGGTAACATCGACACCCCTCCCCGTATCTGTTGTTTCGTATGAGCAATATGTGTTATGTAACAAAAAGTGGTGACTTTTGCAGAGCGTAGGTCAACTTGGAGATGACCTTTGAGATAGAACTCGTTTGCAGTTTTACGGCTCTCCACTGCCACTTCATGGAGTATCCCAACTGTGAATGTCGATTTACTTGTTTGCTATCACACTTCATAGCCCCATGGATGAATCAAAGAGACGAAATAATTGGATAGAAATAGGATATTATTGACTGAGGGAAAACAAAAACAGAGGGAGACAGCGTGTTAGGCTAACTGGCAACATAAGTACCCGGTTGGACATTTTGCTGTTCCATACGCTACCAAGAAAAAAAAATAATATATCGTATGTCATTTCTCTTGTCACTTGGTCAGATCCTAGCTCTCGGATGGTTTTTACTAAACATCTTATATTGGAAAGTAACGTATCTTGGACTTGATCAGCTCGTTGCAAATCACCACGGATCAACAAAAATGGAATGCCTTCCTCGCCCATGCCTGCAAACATATTAGGCTCCCATACAGTCAGCAGGCAAGCATTTCAACTGGATTAAAATCATACGGAGATCTGACAGTGACGTTCTGGACTTTCTAAGCACATTTCTAGCATATGAAACTTGTTGAACCCCTTTAAAGCTAAAAAATGTTGACACATGCGTGACTTCTCGGCTCCGCATTCATCACCGTGTCCTTGAGTTCAGATTTACTATTCACTGGCCTGTTGTGTTTTGCTCTAAGTTCCGCTTCGTTTCATATAGCATGCCATTCTATACCGAATCCCTAAATTGCACAAAATGTCTCGTTTCGGATATTATCAATTTTGAAATCATTTGAAGCGCTTCCTTTCGTTGCCAATTTGGCATTGTACATGGCATCAGATCCTTCTAGTGATTGCCAGGTCAGCTCGGATATATTTGGTATGCTGTCACATTGTCAGGAAGGAAATGATCGTTTCACAGTAATGTCAAAATAGATAATTCTTATCAAATATCATACTTGTGACAATTGAATTCGGGTATTATGTTTTCTGGGATTATTGTGTAAAATGTGACAAAATATTCTCAGTAACTAATCTTTCTCTGGCTAATCTAGGCTGCTTCTATATAGGCCTATGCTTTGAAAGTCATTTTGTGGATGCGATAGCGAGTTTATCATGTCATGTGTATAACAATTAAATTCCAGTTTCATTTTATGGATTTGCTTGTTCAGCGCAGAACTTGAATGTGACGAATAGTTGTTCCTGCTTAGTTTGAAGGACATGGTGGAAAATGATGGATATTTCGCAAGAGTCTCCTCGCTTTTTTTTTTTTTTTTTTTTTTTTGGGGGGGGGGGGGGGGCATCCATGTATTTTCTTAAGATAGATGATTTGACCGAGGAACTACTTGATTAGGGGGGTTATTAAAGTTGCTTAAACCTGTCCATTCCCCTAAAAAAAAAGGACAAAAAAATGAAAAGGAAATAAATAACGTAATTTTTGAAAAAGAGTCGACCATCTGAGGCCCATCCTCCCCATCCATTGTATGCAAGGCCTAACCGCCTCCTAATGGGATAGCTTGCCCTACACTGATCTCTGCAAGCACAGACCCTAATTTGACACTTCAATATAGTAAATATTGTGGCTTGAGTCTTGAGAGAAGCATAACCCAGGTTCCTACTGGTTGCGTCAGGAGGAGCTATACTAGTACGTGTCCTATCATAATGGTAGTCTTAGAGTTCAGACACACTGTTACGCATTTCGACTGACCAGTGAGGGTTTGTGCCTGCAAACTACGAGGCTTGCCCCTAGACTGACCGGCACAGCTGGTGAGCCGTTTCCTGGAGATATGTGAGAGGCCAGAAATGATCAGGGGGAAATCGACATAATACAAATATATGCATAGAAATTATTTAGTATCATTCACTCAATAAGTAGACTATCAATATGGCACGAAAAAGAGACATGATAACGAAGCTTTTCGACCTGCACTCATCAGGTTATCACGTCGAAAAGCTTCTTTTTCGTGCCATATTGAAATTTTGTAGTACCAGAAAATTATTTAAGTGGACTATCATTATCATCATCTTCATCTTGCGAAATAGCGCAATTCAACACAGAAATGGTTCTCAAAGCGCTTTACAAACAAAGTATGTTACATATTTTGATTAAAATAAAGACCTGATCCAATCAAAGCATTCAGATAGGACGTCTGATTACGCAGAGTACACATTTAGATCAAGCTGGCAATTAAATAACCAAACAATTACAATTAGTGTACATACAAAAGAACAAGCTGTAAATGTAGGAAATTACTGACATATAATTATACAATGCACTTATAAAATGACTAATTGTTGTCAGCTGCACGAAACTGAAACTGAAACTGAACTGAAATAGGTGGGTTTTTAGTTGTTTTTTAAAAAGTTCAGGACTAGTTTGAGATCAGAGTGACTGGGGAGGGTGTTCCATAGGACTGGGCCTGCATATGCAAAAGTCCTTTCGCCGTAGCTTTTGGTCCTTCTTGAGTTCACCTGGAGCAGATTCTGAGAAGCAGATCTGAGAGTTCTTGAAGGGACATATGGACTACCCAGTTCAGATAATTTGTATAGCCTTATAGACAAGTAAAATGACTTTGTATTGAATCCGGTATTGAATAGGCAGCCAATGAAGCTCAGCAAGTATTGGTGTTATATGATCATGCTTCTTACGCCTGGTTACCAGTCGGGCTGCCGAGTTCTGGATTCTCTGTAGCTTTCTAATCTCCTTGTCAGGAAGACCAGTTAATAGGCTATTGGAATAATCCAGAACAGATGTCACAAATGCATGGACTAGGACCTCTGTTTTTGTGCTTGTTCGAATCTTTCCTATTCTTCTTAGCGCTAAGGAGGCACTACGGCAGACATTGTTAGCATGTTTACGCATGTTAAGATTGCTGTCGAGAAAGACACCTAAATCACGAACTGCTTCTGATGGCAAGACTTGGCACTCTCCAGATGTCATGGGAGCCAGGTCTGTGGAGGGCCTGAAATGAGTTCACATGGAGCGCTTCCATCTTACTGTCGTTCAGGACGAGCTGGTTACATCCCATCCATTTCCGGATATCTTTCAAGCAGAGCTCAAATTTCTGTCAGCAGATTTCATAGAAATGTAGAGCTGGTGTCGTCTGCATAATTATACTGCCAAAACCATGTGCTTTGATGATATCCTGGACTGGAGTAGTGCAGCAGATGAACAGAAGTGGCCCAATTACGGATCCCTGTGGGACACCCCATTGTAGTGGAATGGGATCATATGTGACACCATTAATTGTTACTTTCTGTTCTCTGTCTGAGAGGTATGACGATAACCAGGTTGACGTTGTTCCAACTACACCGAATCTGTCTTTGAGCATCGAGAGAAGGATTTCATGATCAATCGTATCGAAAGCTGAGGACAGCTCTAAAAGGACGAGTATAGCTTCACATTTGTCATCTAGGGATTGTAGAAGGTCATTGTACACTCTCAGAAGTGCCGTCTCGACACTATGATGTTGTCTGTAGGCAGATTGCCTAGTGGCGAGGAGGGAGTTGGCAGTTAAGTAACGCATAAGCTGTTGACTGACGACACGTTCAATGATTTTCCCAACGAATGGAAGGTTCGAAATTGGGCGATAGCTCCTCAAGCACTCTGGATCAAGTTTCTTCAGTACAGGTGTAATGAGTGCTGACTTGAGCGATTTGGGGAAGACTTATCATGTCAGTAATGGCAGGAAGAAAAACATCAGTACATTTGCAGAACACAAGTGCAGGTGCTGGATCCAAGGAACAAGTTTTTATTTTCTTGGATTTTATGAGTTTTAGCACATCTTCTTGAGAAACATTTTGAAATGACTCAAAGTTGCAGGTCAAAGAACTCCTGGAATTCATGAGCGTTGGAAAGGAGGAAAACGAACTAACTTCTACGTTGTTCAGTGGCTTGCGCAGTTGAGCGAACTTGTCGTCAAAGAACTTACAGAGTCTTTGGGAGAGCTGTTCATCCGAGTCATGGGAAGGCAATGACTGTCCTGGGCGCTCAACAGTAAGGTCATGTATCACCTTGAATAGTTCGTTCCTGTTACAATCATTGGTCAGTTCCTGGTGATAAGATCTTTTACCTTGTTTCAGAGCAGCATGGTACTCTGAACTGGCCTTCTTCATCATTTGTTTATGGACAGTCAACTTTGAGTCAGGCTTTCTCAACTGGCGTTCTCTGGAGCGTAGATTCTGCTTTTGTGCCCTTAGCGATTCGTCGTACCAAGGAACATGAGGGCGGAGCTGTACAGATCTGACCGACACAGGGGCATGTTGATCTAGGGTGTCTGCAATTGAGTTGTTGAACAGTTCAACCTTATCAGACAGGCCAAGATCATCAATATATTTTGCTCTGGCAAAGCAATCTTTAACATCATCACTGACTCTTTCGTAGTCTATATTATTTAGCTTACGAAAACGAATCTCCTTCTTGGTCAGTGGAGGGCGTGCCAGAGATGCAGAGAAGACGATTGCTGCGTGGTCGGATGGCATTGCAAGAAGAACTGTTACGTTGCTGATTGAGTCATCGTCTTCTCTAACAATCAGGAGGTTGTAGACTTTGAAGTGAGTTTTATTGCGCTTCATTTCTGAATGCAGTGCTTAAAATGGGTTGTTTCCGCATTGCTGCATGTCTTGTGAGTATACTCTTCAACAAAAACTCCGATAATCACTAATCAATATTGCTTTTTCTTGACGACAGAGGTCACTCATACTGAAATCCTCGTTTTCTTATTGATGTGTGGTTTTGGAAAATTACTCGTACTATAAGTGGTTAGTCAGATTTTACTTTAAATTTTCAGCTCTAGTCTGTGAATACTAAATCAATGCTCGAACCTTCATTGTAACTAACTATTTTCGATCAGAAAAGTGAGTCATATTATCAACCATAGTTTCTAATTCTACTTTAATATTTCCCTCCGCTATAGTTCACTTCTCAAAAAGTCTCCGACAAAAATGATTTCTTGGTATACTGGTATTTTAATCGAAAACATTTCAGGAACACATTTCTTGAGTAATTATTACTGCTATCTTGTTCAAGGTGTTATCAAACTTTTGAAGGAATAATGTTTACAAAAAACAGTGAAGAGTGACTATGTGAAGGAAGATGATACGGGCGCCGATAATTATATGGAACTTCTTGGAAATTACTCCTGTTGTAATACTGACATTAATGAAAATTGACATCATTTTCCCTTTCTAATCCTTCTTGATACAATGGGATGTTATTGCATTCAAATCCAAACTAACCAACAATTCAGTTTCTTTCACGATCGTTTCAAAATGTGGACTAGTATTTAACCTGTGCTTAGTCTATGGGATCAGACACCATTTTTAACATTCTCGAATAATTTTTGGTTACTTGAGGCACGCCTAAAACATGATAGTAGAAAACGGTGACATTAGTAGGACTCTTCTGTTTAGTCTGTCGTTCAGATCGTGCAGACCCAGCCCCCGACGGTGGTTTGCGACTGGCAAACTTCACCAAGCACCACCCTGCACCAAACCCATTAGCAAGGGATTAGGATAATAAGGCGATCAGCAGCTCTTAGCGATAATCCAGTCCCTAATCCAAATCCCCATTGAGGAAATATGCAATCCGGATGTATTGCGATTTATTCCTTCTCCGCTTTCTGAGTCTTTATATAAGGCGACTTGGAAAAGCCCAGTGATAATCTGCGGTGTATCTGGATTGCAGCAACTTGGTATGGTTTACATTATATTCAGCTTGAACCTTATAATTACCAGTCATTCCCTCAATTGATAAGGTGTATAGTCCTAATTAGCAATGTTCGAAATACCCTATTGATCAATTCCTGCTGTGCTAACGAGGCTCTCACTGATTAATCCATCAAATTTAGTACGTGTAAATTGCTTCCGAATTCGACGTTGGATTAATGTTTATTACGGAAATTGGGTCATTAGCACCAATGCTTATCCCTGGCATTGTTCTCAGTTTAATTTATAAATCGGTCACACGCCTTCCATCTATAATGAAATTAAATTCAAGATTAAAAGAACAGTCTTTGGGGATGATCACCTGGAAAAAAAGGTTGACGTTTTGTTGATGCGCCGTGTGCAAAATTTTCATTCATTATTTATTTTTAAATTGTCTTCATTTTGCCTACCATGAGACATGTGTGAAATATTATGCCTGTATATTTATATGATGAATTACATCGTGTAACTTTAGATTCAAAACATCGGTTAATGAATATGTTCGCTGATTTTTATTAATATATATATATATATATATAATTATTAATATATCTTAACATAGACAATACAGCAATATTAAAGAACCGCATCTGATTGACAAGACTTTCCCAAGACTATCAATCGAAAAATACCCCAGACAAATCATTCCATGGATAATTAACTCCGACCCATAACCCAGGCTGAACTACCCCTAGAACAACTGCCCTCTGAAACAGTAAACCCCGGACTGCACCATGAAAATTTACCCTAGTTAACGCGCGCGCGAACAAGCGACAACTAGCTTTGACGTAATCATCTTCGGGGTAGGTATCGGGGAGAAGGTGTCCCAGGTTCGATTGCCTATAGGGTAGTTAACCGGGTAATAATCCCGAGATAGTTGTCCTAGAAAATAATGAAAATGGTCTGGTCAAACTTGGCGAATAAAACTTTTTCTTTGGAGTACTACACTGTAAAAAAAAAATACTGTAGGAATTTACAGTAAATTACTGGCAACCCGCTGCACAGTAAATTACTGTATTTTTCACGGTATTGACTTAGTATTGTACTGTTTATTATACAGTTAAACGGTAAACAGCGGTATATAACTGCAAAAAATACAGTATTTAACTGTTTATGATATAGTATTTTAATGTGCAGCTGGGTTGCCAGCTGTAATTCCTACCGTAATTTTTTACAGACACTTTCCCCATTACATGCTTCTTTAAAAATATTTTCCGTTCCATGGAGAATTACTGTATAGATACGCTTCAGAGCCTTTTTTATCAAGTGGAAAAGTTGATCAAATTACTTTGAATTAATGAATTTAATGAATTATGAATTTAAATGGTAATTTATCTCTGGTACCCCTACTAACTTATCTAGTAGAGCGCCCTCTACAAAGCTAAACATCGTCAGGATTGAGATTGAAGATAGATGAAGAGAGATGGGGGAGGGGTAAACGAAAGGGCTAGGGGGTAGGGAAGTAGAGATGGTAATAATTTTCAGCACCCGTGACTGGTTATCTAGCCTGATTAGCCAATATCGTGTGCTCACAAGCAGAAGCTTCGTAGAATGAAGAAGTTTCATGGTTATGTGATAACTCCTTGGTAGAATAATAAGGGTTGGAATTATGACGGGTTTAACAACTTCAAATTGAAATTTAGCTTAACTATTCATTGAATGACAAACTTTGATTTTACTGGACTAACAAATGAAGATGAAGATGATTCTGATAATGACAAGAAGGTAGCTCATGGATTTAGCGGCCTGGCACTAATGAGTGACATGAATCTTTTTCATATTTGAAATAATAACTGGTTGGATTTTGAGAGATAATCATTAAAAAGTGGATCTGCAAGTGGAAATGATGATCACATCATTTATATGAAATTTGGGGCACATTCGATGTCATCATTTTTGGAAGGCATGTAACCGATGATTCAAATTGAATGTTGGACAACAAAGTCTCGGAATATTTCGGAAACGAGCATGAGAGCGAATGGTTCGTAACACATCCCCGATATTACGTTAGTTCACCATGCACCGTTTCGTTCCGCGGTTCATTTGAAGGGTAGACATACAGTCTTGACTCATTTTCCCTCTCTCTTCTCTCCTCCTTCACTGTCAATTTCCCATCCCCTGCTATCCGCAATGACCGCTGAAACCAAGCTCTTGCTATGGGTTGGGGATGGGGCCCCGACTGAGTGACTGATCGTAAACATGATTACATGGCCAGCGTTTGTTTTTGATAAACGGGGTAGAGCGGAACTTCGATAACACCGGAAATGTCTGATCCCCGGGAGATTACGGCGTCGCAAATCATTCGCAACCTACCATCCTTCGGAGGGCCTGGAATGATCCATCATCGCCACGAGGGGGTGGCCCTTGATTCCTTGATTTCTCCATAGCTGTGAGGGGTAGAGCCAGACCGGATATTATCTCCACATCATCACGTTTAAGTAGGCAGCTTTGGCTGTCAAGCGTTTAAAAACCAGGCCAACCGTCTTGGATTCGAATGGAGGGAAAGCAAGCAGAAGAGTATTGTTTCAAACCGGAAATCGCTTGATTAGCTGGTATGTAAATGGTAATCCCGCATGTGATCATGCGCTCGAAATACGAAGGCTAGCCACCCCTAAATTCAAGGTAAGCTCGTCCGCACACTATTTGCACGCCCCTGTATTTGCATATGAACGGAATTCATGCCGTGACTTCGAGCAGCCGAACTGCGAGGGATATGTGACTGGGTGAAAAGAATTCGGGGCCCCCCGTGTACCGGTAAATAAAGCATACGGGAGTATTATAGCACTTGGCCTGCACGACCGTACACAGGAACTAGCAATTTCCGCTCTGTTCCCTTGAGCGAAACAGTACGATCGCCGTTTGTAGCCTACACACACGGCCAACTTGGACGCTATATTACTGCTGCTACTCGTTGGAACTACTTACTGGAATATACTGACAGCCTTTTTCTGTGGATTAGTTCATGTTGTTGTGGTCATGTTAGCTGGACTATGACTGAAGTGCGATATGAATGGCGAATGTGTACGATTATTCGTCCTGGAATAGCGGAATAGAAGCGTAAGTATTGTAAAGCCGAGGAAATGGAGGGGTCGAAACAAGCTGTGGTCCCCACAACACCACCGCGGAGCGGGCGGTTGCCCATTGAAATACAAGCTTAGGACTGCTTTGCATTGGTGGGCTTGTAGCAGCTTACATGTACCAGTAAAAGAAAAAGAGGAAAAGGCTTGCTTAGCGCGGATTCGTATACTGCAGGTGCATAGTGATCTCTGTTTCTTTTGCAATTGGCCTACCAAGTACCAATAATGTGTTACAAGTGAAAAGATGTGGATTTAATTAGTGGTTGTTCATGTTGTACCTCTGTAAAGTTCATTTGAAAGAGGACCTCTTCTTACACGTGACGCTAGTATTTAAACTTCCTAAGCATCCCAACCATGCCAACATTCCCCCATCTACCTTTCCGAGTTATCTAACAGTCTAATTTAATATCTGTTATCATTCATATTTTTGTGTGGATGTAGGCTATGCCATGCATGTAAATATACACACACTGCTGCTCGTACTATTTCTATGTCGTCTATGGTTTCTCGCCATGTTTTAAATCTCTATTACCTGACAGATTTGTCATGTTTGTCATGATTGTACTTTTGATATTTTTCACTGAAATTTAATCCATTCCAGTGTGTAGTGCATGTTCATATTTTGTAAACATTAATTATGACATGGATTGATGCATATTCTTTTGAATATTCACTGTACTTGAATACGAATTTCAAACATATTTATGATGGTGTTACAAATCCAAATGATCAAAATGATAACCACATTTAACTGATTGACATTTGTCATATTTGAATGGCGAGAATGTTATAGCCAACAGTACAGACATTTCTGTTTTCAGTTATTCTACATATTTCACGCAAATTCAACCATTTGGTTATTTAGTTCAATATTAATTTTACATTTTATTTTGATAATAAACTCTGTAAGTCTATACATGGTCATCATTTTGAATCGCGCGTGGAATATCTTGGGGAGAGCAAATCTATGCATCTATGCATCGCATAGATTGTTAGAATTGGGAAAAGATTTTGATTGATATTTGGTCAACAAGGTTATCTTTCTGATGAAAAATGGTCACAGGAAAACCACCACTTCCGAATTCCCCATCGCGACCTATCACAAAAATATGATCTTGAGGGTTTTTTTTACCTCGCCGTCGCCTCAAGTACAGCATGCATGCAGGCAGTAGCCAGCAAGAAGCAGCTGTAAACCCCCACAGGCGATCATAAATCGACGGCCATGTCATACCCCTAGCCCCCCTTGGGGGATCTGGCCTATCAGAATGCACCGCTGTGCACGTGGCTTGGCCCCGAC
This sequence comes from Heliocidaris erythrogramma, assembly GCA_025617745.1. Taxonomy (NCBI): domain Eukaryota; kingdom Metazoa; phylum Echinodermata; class Echinoidea; order Camarodonta; family Echinometridae; genus Heliocidaris; species Heliocidaris erythrogramma. The sequence goes on from CM046867.1 coordinate 39,081,156, forward strand.
TCCTCCACCCGATCCATGGCCATGCCATTCTGCCATTGACGTTCAGATTTCCAGCAGTCACACCGTTTTACAGAGAACACGAAGAAAACCCAAGAAAATGAACACGTTGGCAACTTTTTTACCCTTCTGTTTTAGGTTGTGCAGTTTATGGGCAGCACTCTGCAGTCATATTTCTTCCCGTTTCTTAGTTGGAAAGATTAGATTGTCTGATATTTGTTGTTGACATTATGGTTTTAACATTGAGGAAAACATTTGTAGATTCAACACGAACCATGGGACGAAAATGATGTTCCTTGACGTATTGTAAACATCCTATGATGAATGGCCCATGTTCATGATGTACGTTGTTTATACGTCTCCACTCTCCAATATTTATTGTCAAAAATTCTTGTCTATAGTCACACACTTGTACGGAGACAAGACTTCATGTTGTTATAGTTCAGTTACTATAACTTATAGTGCAGAATGTGAATATATCGATACATCATGATTTGTCGATTTTAGTCTGATTATTACTGTTGCAATCTGTTCATAAAAAAATGGCTTTTTGCCATGTTACATGTAGGTGGTGAAAAAATGCAGTGATGAAATGTTCTTTTGATTAACGACTGTCTCGCGCTCAGTAATAAACTACCGGAAAAAAATTTGTGTCTAGAAATGACAACCCTTGCACCATCATGCTTGCACTTTGTATGTACTGTTTATTGTAAAGCCTAGAAAATTATTAACAGTCATATTGGTGTTTTAGTAGATTCGTTGGAATACTACTAATAGTTTATATGGTTGGCGAAATTGTAATTTTACATTTTTGCGTTGTGCTTGTAACAATGTCACATTTTCGTTAGATAATAATTAGATGTTGTATAGAGCAGGGACTTGTTTTTTAAAGTAGATATTCAAAGAAAATCACAAATATGGCAATTAATGTATCACTAGAAACTGGGAAGCTTACAGATGGCAATCGTATAAGTTTTATGTCAACTGCGTATCTGATGATTATAAAAACAACACAAATAAAAGCTCTTCTCAGCATCTGGAATATCCGAGGATTCGCCAGAAATATAGCGATGTTTTGATGTCGTCACACTCGGGATCGATCCTGCTTAAGCAGACGACGTCCTATAATGAATGAACGTAATTGCAATGCAATTATTTATCAAATTATAAAGAGTTTGGTGTATTTAAACTTAACCTTATTTCACACCATTATAAACGGAAAGTGAAACTGATTCTGATAGCTAAAACCGTTTGATTGTAAATACACAGGAGAAGGGTCAATGATCAATGAAATAAACCCCACTTTCAAATTGAAAAGCCCTCCGAATAATAGCAGGATGGTATTCGTTCCCTCTTGAAACGCCGAACATGCCCCGGTGCAAGCAGCTGAAAATACAATGGTGTCTTATTTTGTTTACAAGTGACTGATTCCTTTATTTTTTTAACGCTGCATTTTTCATCAAAATAATACCATACACGAAGTTAAGAGTGAGGCAACAGACTAACATTAAGACTGACGCTAGTGAAGGAAGAGAAATAAGTGAAGAGGAGATGACAAAACAGGCACTGAAAAAAGTGTAAGATGTTATGGGACATCGTCTGCTTAGACAGGACTGGTCCATGGTGTGTCGTCACATATCTCAGCAGCGTTCGAGGAGCTCTTCAGCTGCTATATCGGAGGCTGTATTTTACCGTTTTATAATTGATAATAATCATTACTTCAAATGTTTCCAAGCGTTGAATTTGGATAACCTTGTTTAATTTATGCCATCTATGCAATAATAAGTATTAAGCCAATATTTAAAATCATTAAAGTTCTACTTTAAAAGTTCGAACTGTAAGTAAATTACAAAGGTATAGGCCTACATGTACATTGCGGGATATCTTTTTACATGTGCGAGGGTTTATATCTGCCGACTACAAGATGAGCTTACAGTGCTTTACAATCTGATATAAATATACGAGCGGAATCGCCTTGCCTATAATATAATTAGATGTTGTATAGAGCAGGGACTTGTTTTTTAAAAGTTCGAACTGTAAGTAAATTACAAAGGTATAGGCCTACATGTACATTGCGGGATATCTTTTTACATGTGCGAGGGTTTATATCTGCCGACTACAAGATGAGCTTACAGTGCTTTACAATCTGATATAAATATACGAGCGGAATCGCCTTGCCTATAATATAATTACATGTATAGCTTCTTCATGTAAACCACATTTCAATTTGAACGCATTCAATTCGCAAGGCCTCTATGGGGATTAACTCTAGCAATTCTTAGGGTTTATCGTGAACTAGACCCCCCCCCCCCCACCTTTCACTCGGTTTTAAAGACTCTATAAATCTATTATTGCGCCGAGCTAAACGTCCCCGTCAAGTGTCGACGATTATGGTCTTGTGATGGGCAAGACTTTTGACAGGAAAACGATGTCAATTGTTGCGGAATTCACCTTGAATCGAGGCTCTGAAAAAAGTCCCGAATAGCTCATCGATTACCTCGTTGTTCGGAGTGAATTAGCTGGGAGAGTTTATAGAAGGTCTTGTATTGTAGAACTCTCGATCTCTATCAATTGGGTTTTCCTCGGCTTTGCATGGGTCGATACGCGAGACAGTCAGAATAACAGGTTCTAATACCATGTTTTAAACCTATACTAGAAGGTCCACTTAACGGCCTTTGTTCTCAGACATCCGGTGGGGATGTTGTGGGGAGGCTGGGCAAGGTGATTAGGAGGGGGGGGGGGGGGTAATAGATAACGACATTAGTCTTGATGTAGAACCAGGGAGTAACAACTCCTTTATGATTGCAGAACCTCTATTATGGTCCTGACCTAAGGGAAGAATACTATTGATGCAACTGATACATCAATTGATGCACAGTATTGCATACACTAACTGGAATTACATGTAGGTTCTTGTTAGCTGTCGAATATCTATCTAATGAACGCTTTACTACTTTGGCATCAATACAACATCTCAAGATGCAATCTATGTAATTTGCATTTACCTTTAATGCAATGTAAAGCTAAACCAGTAAATGGGAGTTTGGGACTGATCTAGGTTATGTATAATGATAATGCTGGTAATGTTAGTAGCTTCATTGTACTGCCGAGGAATATAAAATGCCCACCTGCAGCATTCGTATGTAACCAAATCATAAACAACATGATTTCAAACTGCATTTACTTTTAGGTCCATGCTAGTGCCGTACAGTATTTTTACACGGGAATGACCGAAACATCAGCATAATCTAAATTGAATCAATTCGTGGTCACGGTCAGTGGAATTAGTGGTAGATTGGTAACAACATGGCTCCGATTAAAACTGGCCTTGCATGACCAGTGCATATGAATATTATATTAATATATTATAGCAGCAGCGAGGAATTTTATAACCACGTCTCAGCACTCCAAAGGTTACAGTGTAGGTAGCTCTGCCTTTGGTTGTACATGTACTACTAAAATAAGGCCACAGACCTACTGTATTATTTACTGAATTTACCACATTAAACCAAAAAAAATGTTAAAAAAAAACCGTTTCGGGGTTGTCATACGACATCACTGCGTTCATCATTCAGCCATTATAATGTGATTAGTAGATATTAAAATATCATGTAGTTGTATTTTCATAATAAATGTTCAGGGAGGCATGATTAAACCTTTCTTTTTCATTATATAGACCCTGTTTTATTTTCATTACACGGTGGTTATCTATTCTTTGAAAATGACATTATATTAAATTATCTCTTTTGTAATCCGTCTGTAGTACGAAAATATACGTGTTTGGAAAGAGTGTGATTCTTAATAGATTCGAATGAAAATAGAAGTCAGAAGTAGTCCCACATAAGATTAATGGTTCAGAAGTCTATTGATATCGGGTTGCAGATTGAAGTCCAGCATTTATAAATTCGTGAAAACGAATTCATGAAACCATTATTGCCGACGTGACAATCGCACCCATTTTCCTTTCCCGGGTGTAAGAAGTGGGCATTTGTCTCGCTAGAGGGGCAATGAGATGCCCATTGGCCGAATGGGACAACGTCGATTGATTTTTTTTCCTCCCATGATCATGGAAAACCCAGCCGATGGTGAGATTGATTTTCCAGTCGTGTCTTCGTTTCAAACTTGTACCAAGTTCACACCGGATGTATTGTCTAGTGTGGCATATTTCTGGCACATCTTGTTTATTCAATCTCCAGCTTCCACTGGTATTTTCTTCTCCAGCGGGAGAATTCGTCAGGGGTCGAGTGACGTATGTTACCCCCTTTTGTCATTAGAAAACAATTAAGGGCAGTCTTTCATGACTTTATTCGTTCGTAGCGACAAAACGCAATTTATTGTTTCCAAATAATTTTTTTATCAGTTTCAAATAGAGTTTTAATTAGTGACTAGTTTTAATGTTCAAAGAATGATCTCGTTTTGATCGTGCGTTTGGTAATATAATATGCCTTCAATGTTAAGGATCATTGCTGAAGTTATCTCGACTGTAGCTATTCTTTCTTAACTCCCCAACGTGTGCTAAATTTAAAGAGTATGATACCCATACATCACCCCACCCACCCAGAAGACTTGAAATATCAACCAACTGCCCTGTACAACGCACTTTTTGGGTGCCATATTCAGAGAAGACGGGGGCAGTCAGAGGACCGCGTACTTGAGATTATAGGCCAGATTTAAGGCGTCCTTGAATGGGAATTTCTGCCTTTCTTACGATCCGTTAGAAGATCCCAGAACATAATGTTAACAGGTGTAAGGGTATCAAGACATATTCTATTTCTACACCTTTCGATTAGTAAAAAGCACGTTCGTCGCTTGCACTTCCTTCAAACATTTTACCACAAATTACAAATACCTTTCTAGGTATACATGTGTCTCTGGTAATAATAAGGGATGTTTGTGTAACTTTGTATAGGCCTACTATTTCTCATCCTGCATTTTATGTTCTCTTTATTTAATGTTCACAAATGGCTTTCCTTTTTACAAAAGTGACCTAGAAGGGACGAAATCGTTCGTCTGAAAAGTTGATATAGATTATTATTCATCCACTTGGCTCTGTCTCTGATACACTTTTTTTTTTCAGAAATCGAGAAATATTAGAAATATTAGAAATAAAGTTATTGCAAACATTTTTCAGACGTGCAATCTACAGATAAGTTTGAAGCCTGAAAGGGCTGGTCACATTTGTCCGATAACGATAGCGAGATTTTTCATTAAAGGTACACCCTAGAGCTAGCCTACTATTAACAGACACAAGCATACTCACACGTACACACGATACATGTATGTGTACCTTTAATGGAAAATCTCGTTACCGATACCGTTATCGGACAAATGTGACCAGCCCTGAACAGAGCAAGAAGCATGGGAAAGAGGAAATATTTACGGTTTCCCTCATACACACACGTGTATGTCAGTTTGAACTCTGGAAGACCGGGTTTGCGTGTTTTCAAGTCATACATGTAATATGATCGACGTTTATCACACGAACACTCGCCTCGGGCATTGCAAGCGAGCGAGCAAGCACATCAGTAATAAATCGTCCCTTTCCGGACCAAAACGAGCTCCTTTTTTACCTAATCTGTTTTTCGCGTTTCTTTGTGCAGAGGTTCATAACAAACGCCTCGCTTATTCCAGTGATAAGCGAATATCCAAATGTTCGTGGAATCGTTTGAGGGATATTATACATGAGTATATGAGTAGACATGCCGTCAGTTTTTTCTTGCCAATGATGGTGGACTCGTTTTATTTTTCTATGATATTTGCTTGCAAAGTTACGTGCCCATTTGCCCATGCATCCAGATGGGGTTTTATTTGATTGTGTTTTGGCGATTTGCCATTTTAGTAGAGGAGGTTCCAATGTTCATTCAGGCTGACTTCTAAAAGAACTTTGTAGCTTATTACCTTATGCTACTCTACTAATGTATCCAGATCACCAGGTGTAAAATGTACATTGGTCACACACCGCACAAAATGAAAATGAATGCTAGATAAGAACAGGTTTGGACTAATTTGAGAGTGGTGGTGAGTGCAGACAATCGTTTCTTTTGCATCGCATTTTGAAAAGTTTGTTGCTTTGAATTTTACGTCAATATTTGATTACATCGTAAGTGTGTATATGTATATCACTTACTGCAGCAGACACAAGGACTTTCTTATATTGCTGAAGATTTCTGCAAACTGTGTCTGATCAAGGAGGTAGTGCCTCCTTGGTCCAATGATCTCCTGGAAAGTATGTTACAATGCTTAGTTCAGTTCCACCATGGTCCCACCAAACTCTCAGGGGCATGTGGCCTTGATCTCTTGTTGTACCTCAATTTTTTTTTCTGTCCCGCCATTTCCTATTTCCCTTAGCTTGTTCTCCGTCTCTTGCGTTTAGCTCTGCCGGGGAAGACCATTGGTCATCTTGGCTTGTTGACCAAACACTTATCGCTCACTAATCCCCGGAATCTCAGGAATTTTTCCTAGAGGAACGGGAAGAAGAATGCGAGAAAAATGATGGCGGCGCTCACAACAACATGTATGCATGGATACTATAAAAATGCTTTATACAATGTCCCTATTCATGGGCTAGGCGATGTAAAATATATTTTTAAAGGGAATTTGTGAACATGCTCTTCAATAAAATGTAAACAATGTTGGTAAGTTTGTATTACATGTACATGTATTTCAAAGTGACCATAACGTCGCTACTCACTAAGCTTACAACCTGAAAAACATTCTTTCTCTATCTTGTTTCTCTACAGAGTTTATGGCGTACTGGGTTGCCACACGTTACATCCATGGCCCAAGATGGTGGAGATTTGGTAGTACGGCAGCCCACGTCTGTACACGGCTCGCCGCCAGGATCACGCCCCATCCTGCTACCACCAGGCTGGCGTAACCGCAACCTCCTCGCTCTCAGGACAGCTACAGGAGACGAGGCACGACCTAATGATTACGTGGACACCAACAATGACAGATTGAATGGTAGGAACAATAACGAATCACCAGATTCAAGATCAGCGGAGAATTCTGGCGATGAGGGCCATACAAGGAGTGATCTCATTGTGATCAGGGACCCCAAAGGTAAAGCAAAAGTACTCAGAGTTGTGAAACCAAATCCGGACGAGAAACCGAAAAATAAAAGTGAACAATCGTCACCGACAACGCCAACGCATGGTGGTGAACTTCATGGGAAAGGAGACGAAAAACTAAGTAAGGATCCATTTCCTTGCCCCCAGTGTGGTTACTGTCGATGTGAGAAGTGCAAAAACAGCAATAGGCTACCAAGTACTTGGTGTTGCAACGGCAGGTGCGAATGCTCGCCGGAGTGTGTTCTGAACTGCTGTACCTGCATGACATGCGTGAAAAGCCTATTTTACCATTGTGCAAGAGAATCGGACACAGAATACGCCTACTGTACGGACGATCCCTGCTCGTGTAGGCCTCATCGACGCTGTGCTAGGTGGACTTGCTTGAGTCTCTTGTCCTTATGCTTGCCTTGTTTATGTTGCTACCTACCTGGGCGAGGAGCACTCGAAGCCTACAGACAATGCCATTCTCAGGGAAGACAAGGATGTCAGTGCAGCAGATGGGATAACGGTGAAGCGTACGACGCCTTATGAGAGTAAGCAACACCTCAATCGCTGTCAAAGCGTTAGCTGCATGTTTGTTTTCATCAAGATGACAGTTAAAATTGAGAACAGTGCATCCTGCACAAGATTTGTGCAGTCTACATTATGGATGATCCTCACTTCGTATCTTGTGGATATTATACTGATGTCATGGTCTTCGTGGACTACTTCTACTATTGGAAACCTGCATGATCCAGGAGAGCTAAGGAATCGACCCTGGTACCGTTGGAACAGTGTTCGGAGGAGTGCAGCTCAGGACGATGAAAGGTCACCCATGATCTCTCTTCACATCAGTGAGATGTGGCTTGATAGGGTCATTATTGACCACAGAACGGTTCCAGTGAGGTAAGGGTGGCAGGAGAGGCGAGGCTTCATCAAGGGGTAGTAGTAGACAAGAGTGCCTCTGGGCCTGGCTTCATGAAGCTTGCAGGAAGAAGTTCTTCAAGCGGCTTGAAGACATTCTGCAGGAGTCCTTCATGATGGTATTTTCTATTCTGTGCAGTCCCAACCGTTGTAAGTTGATCTGACCAGGAGCATAAGTAACCACAGTCCTGGCAGCCAGACAGTATGTTGTCCAACAACATTATAGTGAGGAGGTGGGATGTACATGTATCTCCAAATAGGTGCAATTAAGACATAAATAAGCCACTACAAATATACACTGAAAATTTTGTTATACATTGTAGTGTGCTAAATGTTTAAATTTATTATAGAGCTTCAAATACAAAAGTAATTTAAAAGAAAAGAGAAAAACACGTTTGTACATTTTTTGTTTCTATTGATTTACGAGAACAGTGATTACTACTAAGATGGTATCGACCAAACTTCTGGAAGAAAAGATGTTTTTCTGGGAGTTGTAGTCAGAATATGTACCTGTATTTTGTCACATCTCTATTTAACCTATTGATGTACATTTGCATAATGTACTGTGTATATCTCAGAAATCACTCAGAAAAACAGGTATTACAGTGTATTTCGTTCTAGTGATCCAATGAATATTGTAATACATGATGTGCACGACATCATTAGTTGGAGTAAATATATTTTTGTGGTTTACCTTGTAAGGCATCAGAGTATATTCTGAAAAGAAGATTGTCCAAATACTTACTATTAGGCCCTAAATGTTTCATTTTAAACGGACCAAAGTGCAGAGGCAACGCATGTACATTATATGGTAACGTTATGCAAGTGTCTCTTGACACAATGTGTTCAATTTCACACGAGATAGCATAGTACCCGTGATGGCCTATTAATATTTATGAACATTGTATGAGGCTCGCTCGCTCGCTCGCCCGAGGCTACGGTTAGACAAATGGGTAGAACAGATAGCAGAGAAGCCCTATCTCGTGCAATGTCCGGTTTACTCTTTGCACACTGCAGGGCGTACGCTTCTTATCTCTAATCGCACTTCTCTCGCGCGATAGTATACATGTAGCCTTCGCTCGATGCATCAAAAATAAAAGATGGCGGGTTTTTTCCCCCTCTCTTTCCGGAGAGCATACAGACTCGCTACCCTCTTCGTCTTGTGTGCTGTGTACATAAAGCTGGTAACGCTTATGGAGGAAAGATATTTTGTCTATTGGACGAGTTTGGGGCTCCATATTGTTCGAGGGGTCGTAGAGTGTTTGGTCAGGGTCTGAAGAGTAAACAAGGTCCTTTCCACCACGCATAAACCTTAGGCATTCGGGACTGAGTAATCTATTGTCTCATATCTTTCTCATTTGGAATAATAACCAACGGAAATGTCGTGTATACTTGTGTGTGGACTGTTGAGAATATAACGATCCCCGATTTAAAAGAAAAGAGATGTGAAAACAACGTATAACTTGTAGAATGATACGAAACCCAAAGTTGTTTAAACTATCTTAAATTCAACCATATGAATGTTCAAAGGTTTACCGAATCTAAGGCATGTACTATTCATGTGGTGTGGCAAATTTAAAGATGATATTTTAGCATTTTTACATGCATGGTTGTAGATTAGTGTAATTATCTACACAATGAATTCAATAACACTTCTGAAAAAGTTTCAAGAAAAATGATGGTTGTATAAAATATGGGATACCTTTATGTTTTAGGCTTGGTTTGACGTTACACAGGGTCATTCAAATTTAAATCTTGTTATAAGTTGAAGTGATTTGTTCAGTTCAACGTTCAGTTCAAATAGGCAACTCGGTCTGCATACAAGATGCATGATGTGGTGTACAATTTCCAAACATGAAACCGTGGTGGATTTTTAATAGACGCCGTCTTGGCAGGGGAGCTTACGTAATGTGGCTACTGGCTCCATTTCCGAAATCAGGGGGAAAAGATATTGGGGGGGGGGGGGGGGGAGTCGGAGAGAGTTCATCTGAATTCTTTATACTTTCTCTCTCTCTCTCTCTTTCCTTGATTCCACTTAATAAAAAAAAACAGAGAGGAGAGGAAAATGTTGACAAACCACATTTCATCAGGCTTCTCTTTGTACAACCACAAGTGCTTCATTCTTCCCGCGCCCTAGTCTGGTATTACCATCGTGTGTTATCAAGCAATACAAACTCATTTTTCATTTGAAGACCATTACCACCTCGAACAGTTTCGCCTCTGATTTTTACAATTTACCAAAATTTGCGCATTTGCTGATCTGAGCGAGCTAGCCCAAGTACTGTTGACCCTTGTTTACCACTGCAGCGGCCTCCGTGCTCTTTCCAACTAAGTTGGCCTTCGCTTGGCCATAGTCTAAGGATGGCCTGCAACGCTTAGCAAGCATACATCGCTTTTCTTCTCTCTCTCTCTCCCTCCCTCCCTCTCTCTATTCAATTTAGGCTTCCTCCCCGCCTCTATTCAAGCATAGATTGGCACACCTTTAGACCTCCGAAGCCCTATTGTTCCAGGTGCCTGCCTTTTTACCACTCTTTTTCCGGTATAGAACTAAAGCCCCGTCGCAGCTTCCACTCGGCATGCAAGCAAACCCATTTCAATCAGCCTTTTCAAGTAGGCTAGGTTTATTTGCTACTTGCTTTTCAAGTAGGACCAAACCAAGCCAACTTGTAAGAATTAGAATGGCCTCCTTTTAACATTAAGCTGCAATTGGCAGCATTATTCTAGCTGTATAATTCAAGCTTTTGTCGACAATTTGACTTCTTTGTGGGCAGCTTGGAAAGGTAATTTTCGTTTTCACTTAGTTATCAAGTAGTCCTAATAGACAGGACTACACACAGTCCTATCTATAGTCCAGATGCACAGACTTAAAAGGCTTACACTCTTAATAACAGTCGATAATAAAGGAACAAATCAGCTGGCTTTTGTGCATCTAAATAAAAACGAAACAAAACAAATCTTATTTGGGACTAGTGGAACATGCAGTACATGCAATTTTGATATTCATATTTTGGTGGCTTTCATTTAGAAATAACTAAATCATTAAGGTCTATATTTGTTGATTGCATCTACCACAGTCACAACCATCTCCCCTTCCTTTCCCCTTTTTTTTCTCCCCCCCCCCCCCCCCCCCTTCTTTTTTTTTCAACTTTTAAAAACCACCGGAACGTTGCTCCAATGAATAAACCATTTCCCTTCTCCTTTTGCTCACCATTCAACCAGAATTCCGCAGGTCTTTTGAAAACTTTTATTCCTCGCTCTTTGGGCAGGGGCTCCGTCGCCGATTTGGTTCTTTGTGTGTGCATTACTCCTACAATAACAAGCAATATAATCATTGCACCAGAAATAATTACGAACCAGGGCACGGCTTGTATATTGTGGGAAGCGCAGGAGACCGTACTCGACTTGCCGCTCTGCCACAATGCACTTCGCCGCATTGCCAGCCGGAGGGGTGTGGGACTAACTCAATACCGTGTGCGCAAGTTCATTACCTCTACCGCGCACTAGTTTCCCATTCGGAGACCCGTATGTACTATTTGCAGGAGGTGTAATACTTCGTTGATTCCGTAGTAGATGGGATATAATTTGACAAATTGACATAGCTTTTCATATCATCTTCAAGTTAGATGGTGACAACTTGAGTACTCTATTCTCAGATGTTCAATGAATAGTATTATCGTATGAGCCTGTCATATAGTTGATTTACACGGAGGCCTATATATTTTTACAGTAGAAGCAATGGCCTGATTATAGTAAACTACTTCTATTTCTTCCTAGGTGTCGGGTAACACATGGTGTAACGTTTTGATCACAGTTTATAGTTTTATATGCAAACTTCCAAATTTTCAAGATAAATCATCATAGTCGTGAAACCTTTCACTATATATGGGTTATGTGCACTATCTTAAGCTTAAATTCCCCTCCCATCCCCTCCAAGCGCCCTGATTTAAATGATATTACAAAAATACCACGTTATTCAAATCACAAGATTTTTGGGCCTGCATTACGGTTGTGATTTTTGGTTGATTAAAATAAAGATTCACACCGTGAGAACATACATATTTTGTTGGTTCCATATTTGATTTTCACATAATACTTGGCAATATGATCAGATGGTCATTTTTCTCTTTCACCTTTTTCAACGGAAAGATTGGGGATAGCATTCTTTTATATAATACTTTTTTCGTAATAAAATGGGTGATCCTATGATCTACATTTCTTTTGTGTGTGTGTGTCCCATAACAACTGCTTTGTGATATGTTCTCGGCTTTCAGACAACTGTCCATTGAATGCAAAAATTGGCTCGCCATAATTGGGAATGCTTTTTGGAAGCGAATGTTTACCTACAAAACGTTCTTGTTTGTTGATGTAGTGGGCTCACAAATCCAAACATAGGGAAGAAGAGAGAAAGAAAAAGAGAGAGGTGGAATAATAAAAGGAAAATCTTTCCTGAAATGTATTGTTCGTCATAATTCGATGTTGGAACCTTGCTTCGTATCCGCTCTGCCAAATGAAAATAACTTGGTCTTGTTGGGTCGTGAAGTGAAAAGCCAAGAAAAACACAGCCTTCTCTCTCGTCTTTTGCGATCATTATGCCGGGCTGAAGAAAGCTGAAAAAATTGAAATGTCGATCATCCTCGGGCAATGTTATTCGTGATTATTACTGACTTTTTATTCATTTTTTAGGTTGGTGGCACGGAATGAAGGTTTTCGAACTCGACAGTGCACGTCCTCACAAGGAAAGTGTGCTAACATTTTGTTTTTTAATCTCCCACGGTTTTACCCCAAAAGAATATAGCCTATTTTATCAATAAGAATATTACACACCAAACACAATTGCATGGCTGAATTTGACCCTATATTCTGATCAACAATAAGATATCCCAGTGAATAGTGTCAGATAGGCAGCAGAGGTATAGTTTGGAATATTGATTATCAAATCTGCATCGGGAATACGTTACACCATTGGATCCTTTACCAACTAGCCGGTGCCCATTTCTAAGGTTTGCAAAGAAGTAGATAAGAGTGGTTTCAAGCCGTAAACAATAGCGAAAAGAAGCAGAACGGAAATTAAAAAGCAACGGTATTGACAAGCAGATTACGTTATCGATTAAAATACCGCGAAGGGAAGCAATTAAGCATTAAGCCTTGGCTTCTTCTCCGCTTGGTGAACCCTGCGGAACACTTTCAGCTTCTCATGTTATAGTCTCACTCTCATCACTATCCAGCCTAAATCTTCATCCCCACCAACCCCCAAAATGGCGGCGAATTTTTAATCTCATTCAAAAAAATCTTTGCAGTATATGAGTTAAGAACGTTAAACCATTTCGTTGCATTGGTTTCTTAGACTTATAGCTTTCTGTTCTTTCGAAGAATGGAAACCGTCATTGGCTCATTGCATATCATCTAAAAAAAGGGGGGGGGGGTGTACTCACAATTATATTTCACGCACTCCCTCTAATAGCTCCATCTGTATCTCTTTGTAATTGTAGTAATCAATAATCAATTAAAATCAAGATATTATATTTCATGCACACGTTCGCTGTGCTATGTTTTAAGAATGTGATTGAAGTATTCTTGCTTATCAGTTTATCTGTCGCCATTTTTTTAAAATCGACGCCTTCCTGTTTTTGTTAATGAACAAACGAATCGGTTCATGCGCCGCCATGTACAGGAAATATATCATAAAGAAATTGCGGGGCGATTGTTTTTTTCAATCCCTTCCTTAGTACCCGTTATTTGCCGCCTTCTCCCCTCTTGTTTTCACTCCCTCCCTCAACAAACGGGGAAAGAAAAATCATTTATTTTAATTCGAGACCACGCAGGAAATTGCATTCAGCCATTGTGTCGTTCGAGCGATTTGACTACCGGAAATGAATTCAGTGAGGGTAATTTGCCTAATGGGTCTGAGCCTCTGTATGTGTGTTGCCAATTTAAGCATCTGCAACTGAGCGAGCGTCTGGGGTTGCATTGCAGCAGATAAATGACTTTGGACGAGTACAAAGCCATGCTCTGTGCGAATCCATTTACTCTGTGGACTCCGAGCGACCAAGAGTGCATGAATTGCAAAATGATAGCCCCATTTCAAACGGTATTACAGACTGCATGGCTGTTTATTTTCCAGCACGGTTCTTCATGTTGGAAATAACATAGGTTACTCTGCTGAAAATTCGGTGGAATCTGGTCTATATCCATGCTATTAAAAGGTGGAAAATATCAATAGTTATGAATTTGACTTTCCGCATACTTTGAGATTTAAAAAAAATGCATTCCACCATTGCACGATATGCGATTAGAGATATCAAGCGTGCCGTAACATGGAAAGGACATGTTAGAATTTTCCCAATATGTGTACCTTAATGGCGCTAGTTTATTCTTTTCAATTATGATAAAAATTGATTTTCATGCAATTGCCAGTGCATGACATGTGTTCTGTAGGCCTCTACACGATGATGCTATGTAATTTCAAATAATGATTTAGAAATGATGCTGTGTTCATGCGTTGCCTTTGCATACATTTGCAATAAATATTAATTCTTTTGGTGCAAAACTTTTAGAATTTTTAAAAACGAAAATTTCCCCATTTCGAAATAGGACATTACATTAATCTGACTTTACTCCATAAAGTACTCAAATTACCAAGAAAATGATGTATTTTACTGTTTTTCGTTACAATTTCATGTTATGACTTCACAAGAGAACTGGCTTTCTCCAAATTACATAGTCCCATAATGATGCCTTACATGTACGTATTCCTATGTCGTAAATTTAAATTTTATTCCCGATTTTCTCTTGTGTTCGCTTGTCGTTCCTGTATTCCTCTACACTGCCACAGTTGTATTCACTTTATGTTTTCTTTTTACACTTCGTGTATATTTTCAGTATATCACATAGAGTATAAACAAATTTGTAAAAGAGTTCATTTAAGCTATGAGAGAGTATGTAAAGATTTATATTCTGTGAAACTCGCTAATGTGTTATACAACATATTGAAGTGTTATGGGGATTTTACGATGATGTTCTTAACGTTACAATACAACCTTTATAATATTATTAAGGCGAACACTAGTCATCAGAGGGGAAATGATATTGCCTTCGGAAATTATATATGCTCTGAATTATACAGTGCCTGGTCAGTCTCCACACTTGTCTGAATTGAAGATGAATTGCAATGGCCAATAAATTCCATTTGATCTGATAGCGACCAATCAATTTTTAACAATATAAATACCCCGTCTGGTAACAGAAATACGTGTCTGTAGTTGAAGGGACTGTATCTCCTCCGATATTTTGTGAATGCATTCCCGCCTTCGCTACTTCTGTAAACAAGTCCTCTTCAATTGTTTACAAAAAGTATTGATCAAAAAAGAAAACCCTAATGTAGAACCAGTTCATCCCGTGTTCTGAACCATGCCTGGATTATCTGTCGGTTAGCCAGGTCTTTTTAAGGCTTCAACACCCTTTCTTTAAGATCCAATTGAATTATACGTAATCATATAGCTCCCCAAGGAGAAACTTGACAACTTTTCAAGTAATTGGCTGCCAATTCACCTCAGAAAAAGGTGAAATCCCATTTTGGAAGGGGGAAAATGGTTTCGAATTCGTACTCGCAAATAAAACAAGTCTCCGAATTCTCGCTGTCAAAAGTGAGACAAAGTTGTATTGAAAGAAGAGCACTTAAAAGTAAGGAAGCATGTTAATAACAAACAAAAAAGTTGTATTCATACCCAGTACATATATATCTCTGCCTAATAATGGAATAGATTTCCAACTGTGTAATCGGTTTTATAATTTCTCTACACCACAAGAGGGCAGACTTTTTATTCAAGTTTTTCTACCGTGAATGTTCACGCGTAATCAATGGCAATGTCTTGGGTTTTCAGACGAGAAACATAGATTTTTGTTTTAAATGTACAAGACATAGTTTAGACAAATAGTGAAAAAAATTACACATTGGGTTGCCCAGTTATTCAAATGAAAATTATCAACCGTGGTAATTTTATTTCTATATTGTAGCGGTTTTTTTAAAAGAAAATGTTAATGTTTTATAAGTGCTCACTTTTATGAATATTGAAAAACACTGCCATAAACAAAATAAGCCTGTTCTTTTCACAATTTCTTTTATCTTTTTACTACTATTTCACCATTTTAACAGTACATGTACATGTATGATATATGAATCAATTTTCTGATTTCCAGAGGGCATATTTCTGTGATAAAAATTGCAATTGAAATCCTCTTGTTTTCCATTAAACATTGAATAAATGTAAAAGGGATACATTGTTCGTCATTATGTGATATAAAAAGCACTTTTATGGAATTGGTTTAATATTGCATAACGTGATAGCCATTATATTGGCACGTGCAAACTTATGTCTTAGAACTGGGCTATATGGAAAATTGTTTTTAATTTCATGCATATTTTGCCACTCAGCCTATTATATAAGGAAAGTATTTTACTTCGCATTGATATCAATTTTTATCACATGTTTTTTATGACCTTCCACGTAAAAGTGATCTGTCGTCTTTACACGATTGTTCATATTTAGTATAATCGTTATAGTCAAATGTTTTAAAGAGATACAATCATAAAGGCCTATATTATGCGGTAAGCGCTTTGGTCGGTTACATTGTAACTGGTAAGGCGCTATAAAAGAAACAGCAGTTATTATTATTATTAATTGAATTTCGTCACATTTAGTTGACGCAAATATTTTGAGTCTTGAAGTTTTCAGATATTTGTTCACGTATACATTTCTAAAATGTAATGCAAATTTTTATCCATTATTAGCCCGCTTTGTGATTGATGGTTTTGAAATTCAACACAGTCATGAAGTTATTTATCATGTATTGTTCGATGTCGTAAGGAGGAAATATTTGAAGTTCTATTTTATTATATTATTTATTTTCCAGGAAGGCATTAAATCTTGAGAAAATCAAATGAATTATTGATTTGTTTTATCGTGATCTATTGTGTTCTGTATAGTGTGTGATGATGAACGGGAGCTGTGTCAATGTGACGAAAAGGGCTGTAATCATGGTAATACGAATAGAAATAGGAAATGGGGAGTGTGGGATAGAGAGAGAGAGAGAGAAAGAGGTGGTGAGGGTGAGATAGAGAAAGAGTTGGTGAGAAAGGGTGAAAGAGAGATAGAGAGAGAGAGGGGGAGGGGGGTTCATGGAGAGAGGATGTAAGAATAAGAGGGAGAGTGATACAGAGTTATCAATTACATCAATATTGTTTATGTTCATTCTTTCATACTAAAATTTGAGGAGAATTATGCAATGCAGCCTCGTTGTAACAAACCTAAGGCCTATAGGTCTATCAATTTCATTTACCAGTGCTAATTCCTGGGGAGCGTTTCATCAAGTGTCTTGTCAGTGATTTTTACTGACAAATTTGCTCTCAGCCAATCAGATGCAAGGATTTCACTAGCTTATAACAGTTTGTCGGTAAAAATTACTGACAAAACGCTTGATGAAACGCTCCCCTGAACCCTCAGGTTGGCCTATACATGTAGATTGCAGAAATATCTAAGATGAGGGAATTTCCTTGGTCCCAGGGAGGGTTAGGCTATAACGAGGTTTCACAATATACTGATTTTGACAGACCAATTTTCTTGTGTTACTCAACCGCATTACATAATTATTTAGGAAATACTAGTTTACACCCTGCCGGATATTGCAATGTGCTTGGAGACTCCGAGTGGAGGAGCGGGAGCAAGGAAGGAGTGCCTACATAGAGAATTATGCCTCATGATGAGAGCAGGAGGCTCCAGGGACATAATGCTCTTTGCGTCTCGTCAAAGACACAGGGCCCATAGAACCCTGGTGACCTCGTGTTATTGAAAGGTAGGATGCCATTGGTCAAAATTATGCAATATTTTTCATTTAACCGTCAGCCCCTCCCCCAATCACCAATTAATTAGAAGCAACAGAATACTGGATGAATAGGAATTTGCTCATTACAAGGATGTCTCACATGGGATCAATTTAACACTATGAACATGACGAACAAAGAAGCGGACAATTTATGCTGCTCCTCATTGTACCCTTCACAATTGCACTGGTTAACAAAAGAACATCCATTCATTGCTATCCTGTAAAAATATGTAGAACAGGTGTCACATAATAGCAGTGAAGGGATGTCCTTTTGTCTACTAGAGCTATTGTGGAGGGTACAATGAGGAGCTGCATAAATTGTCCGCTCTCTTTGTCACCCTGTTCATAGTGTAAGCAAGTCAGATAAAGGGGGTCATGGGGTTATGAAATGTTTTCACACATGCTAGTGATTTTCATTTTGAAGAAAATTAGTAAAGGGCCGCGTTTGAAGAGATGAACGTACATGTAGGTTACATAACATTTACAAGTCAATTAAGTTTTGCCATAATAGACCGCTTCTGTAATGTATACAAATTTATGCACTTATTCTCTGAGAAATATGAGGAAGGCCATTGGATTGAGGAGAGGGGATCCACAGACTTGAATGTGATTCAATACAAGCATTTTCAAGGAAAGAGTAGGCCTATATTTACAGGAGAACTTCGGGCGACCAATACAGTAAGTAAAGGAGAATAGCCGAGGAAGCGTAGAATCGTAATAGCGATTGGGAATAGCGAATCTACACTTCCAAGGCTGTTCTCTGACTTAAACCATTGCTATGACGTCAATCTATTCAATAAAGTGTAGATTATTTTTATGAATGTACTGTTATCGGTAGCAATGGTTTAAGTCGGAGAATAGCCGAGGAAGTGTAGATTCTAATTCCGAATCTACGAGGCGTAGCCGAGTAGATTGGGAATAGCGAATCTACACTTCCAAGTACATTCGTAAAAATAATCTACACTTTATTGAATAGATTGACGTCATAGCAATGGTTTAAGTATAAGGAATGTTTCAGGTCTACATCTTTTGAGCTTCTTCTTAGTATTTTTTTTTAAATCACGATAAAAAGTAATAGTCGTGAGCAGTAAACAAACACAAAAGTAAACTGAATCTACTATTGTACACATAATGTTTAACCAAGGAATTTTCCCAATACCATGAGCATTACGCTAAAATTAGAATGGATCTACTGAGATCATGATTGTTTTGTCCGATGTGGCGCTTCAAATTTCATGTAGCGATTGTGGCTGTAGACCCCCTCCTCTGCAATGAAGTATGACATTGGTCTAATGAGTGTGCATCGCGCTATCCTACGTCTGTCAATTAGGCTAACGGAGGCCCTGGCCACCAATTAAACGGGCTGATGTGACGCCATGTTGATTAAAAACATCCTGACATGGTTGGGATTCCGGGAGAGAGAGCGGGGGATGGATGATAGGGACCAGATGTAGCGGTAGTGGAAGTGTGGTGGAAGGGTGTGGTAGAGCCGCCCCCCTCTTTGGGTTTGTTATTGACTGTCTCACGGGTGGGGTGGGGTTAATGGTTGAGAATGGGAGGGCCGAGAGAATGGTGGGATCTTTAGGGCGATGATAATAGTAATCGTATGATGATGATAATGGTAATCGTATGATGATGATAATGGTGGTGATGATGATGATGATGATGATGGTGATGATGATAATGATGGTGATGGTGATGGTAATGGTGATGGTTTTGGTGATGGTGAGGGTTTTGGTGATGGTGATGGTGATGGTGATGGTGATGATAACGATGGTAATGCTGATGGTGATTATGTTGATGGTTTTGCTGATGGTTTTGGTTTCTGTGATGGTGATGGTGATAATAGTGATGGTGATGGTGATGGTTTTGGTGATGATGATGGCGATGATGGCAATGATGATGATTACCGATAATAACCGATGAGGAGGAGGACGACGAAAACTGGGTGGGTATTTGGCCATACACGGTCACGATGATTGTCTCCTACGTTTATGAAGTTGACGAGGACGACGGTGAGCGTGAGGATAGTGATAGGGAGATGGTGATGGTGGTGATGGTGATGATGGGGGTGATGGTGGTGATGGTGATGGTGGTGGTGGTGGTGGTGATGATGGTGGTGATGGTGGTGGTGGTGATGGTGGTGGTGGTGACGGTGATGGTGGTGATGGCGGTGGTGGTGGTGGTGGTAGTGGTGATGGCGGTGATGGTGGTGGTGGTGATGGTGGTGGTGGTGGTAGTGGTGGTGGTGGTGATGGTGATGGTGGTGATGGTGGTGGTGGTGGTGGTGATGATGGTGGTGATGGTGGTGGTGGTGGTGGTGGTGATGGTGGTGGTGGTGGTGGTGATGGTGATGGTGGTGGTGGTGGTGGTGGTGATGGTGGTGGTGGTGGTGATGGTGGTGATGGTGGTGGTGATGGTGGTGATGGTGGTGATGGTGGTGGTGGTGATGGTGGTGATGGTGGTGGTGGTGATGGTGGTGATGGTGGTGATGGTGGTGGTGGTGGTGGTGATGGTGGTGGTGGTGATGGTGGTGGTGGTGGTGGTGGTGAAGATAATGGTATGAATATAATCATTGTTGATCGAGTGATGTATAACGGACATGTTCAGAAGTGTTGGTAAATAAGAGGAGTCGTTTGTCTCCTTCACTTTGTGTGGTTAGGGCTTACATTTCTTTTCAAGACAAGAAAACAAATATTTATTTAAAAAAAAGATAATGCATCTATGACTTGGATGATGCCATTCAATGACCATGATCATGATGATGTCGATTTAAATGATTTTTTTTTCTTCAGAGCTAACATTGATTCAAGGCGATTTACGCCCCACCCCACCCCCCACACACACATACACACACGCACATATCCATACAATTATTATTGTTCTGAAAGATCATTAAAATCAATGTTATCCAAAACATGAAAAGGTAAATTGTGCAAGACTTACTGAGGGAAAAATAGAAAGTAAACTATTATGACCTATTTCTTGAAATGCGATGTATGAGAACAACCTTCACTCATTAACAAAAATAGTATTGCTGTTTTCAGCTCTACCAAAGTAATAATGTTGAATTATTTAATTTGCTGTTGGTTTCTCCATAAGTTTTCTCCATTTTTTGCTTTCCAGTTACAAGCTAATTAACGGCCATTAACCCGGGTTAACCATAATTGAACAGGAAGTCGCCCTGGAGAGCGGTGAGGGCAAAAACCTAGAAATTCAACTTTCTCCCTCCCCCCCCCCCCTCTCTCTCTCTCCCTCTTCTCTTTCTTTCTCTCTCTCCCTCTTCTCTTTCTTTCTCTCTGTCACTCTGTCTCTCTGTCTGTCTCTGTCTGTATCTCTCTCTCTCTCTCTCTCTCCCTCTATATATATATATATATCTCTCTCTCTCCATCCTTTCTTTCTCTACAATCTTCACAGGAATGCCGCCCAGGTATCAAAAAGGAAATTGTGCTAGTCTCGAACGCAGACCACGATTTTGCTATAATTTTAATGTAGTCGCTGTCAATAATTCAGACCCGTATTAATAGGCCTCATGGCTTGCACTTGTTTATAAAGCTAATTATAAGCTTGATTACCTATTTCTGTTCCTTTTCAACATAGTGATATAAGTCGATACGAAGGCCTAGTTGCAATCTAGCATCTCCCTGAAAGCTGACTCGCAAGTTTTCTCATTAATTCACGCCTAGATCCTTAAGCCTATTCTGTTTATTGTTACATCATCATCTTCACCAAAATCGATTTATAATTCTTCCATATGAATACCACCACCATCACCACGACGCCACCAGTATAGCACTACCATCACTTTCAGTTGTCGTTGTGTCTGTTGTAATAAAGTCTAAAAAAACCAGACTATGTTGGAATTACTAGTTCAGACGTGTATAAAAAGAAAACCGCAATTTATTATAATCGCTTTGTATTTAGTTTTTGCACGTGGGATTGAGGTTTTTCCTCATGTTGGTTCATGTGGTCACGGATTAGTCTACACACAAATCATTTTCTCTAGCAGATGAACAATATACTAGTAGAACTGCCTTAATTGGAAAATAATTATGCATCAATTAAGTTAGGATGATCCAAATTTGATCCTTTGTATTGAACGAAATTTGCTTTCGAAGTCCAGGAAATCAAGTTTCACTTAACAGAACTACGATTGTCTATATTCCTGTCTTTTCTCTTCGTGGCTGGTAAAAAAAAAAAAGAATAAAAGATAAATAAATTAAACGCATATAAAGTCTGTTTATTTAGACTATTCATGATTCGGTGGGTAATACCTCCGGAAGTATACCCCCACAAAACAAAGCCCTAGTACCCCATGCCGCCCTAGGTATTTACCCCCGTCTCTCAAAACATTGCCCAGTTTTGACCCTTACTTTTTTTTCAGCTGACTCTTGTAATAAAAGCATAAAAACTAAAATTGGCAGCGGAACTGCATTTGCTGTTTTTGCAGGCGAATTTTCTCTGCAAACAACATTTGCAGAGTTTTTCATATGTCATTCTTATGACCAAATGGATAGATAAAATGAATACTGATAAAAACTATAATAAAATGTTATATCTGGAGAGAAAAAAAAACCTTAAAAAACTATTTTATATTTAAAATATTTGTATGTCCTAAAAGGCTACAGACCGAAATTGAGAAAAAAAAATGATTACCGCCTTCTACCGCACTTCCTCCTCTGAAAATGGATCTACACGGAGAAGTCATTCAAGTTGAGGGTTCGAATCCATACCAGGTGTGTATTTCATTTGACCTCTCTTAACCAAGGTAGAAAAAAGGGGTACTTGGTATATGCATAGCAGGTGGACTGACGTCTCTTGCCCAAATATCAACTTTCCAATATCCAACCCTTAATTGTGATCAAACGAAGCGAGCAAGCAAAAGGTTTGACAGTTGGTTATTGTGATGAATATTTCTTTTTGTCATAGAAAAACATACTAGACAATTTCTTGCTCCACTCCTTTGAAATTATTCAAACGGAAATCTAAAGAATATTTAATAACCGGAGCCAGGTGTTCTCATATAAAGTACATCTGATAAATCAAATTTTAAATGCCTATATTTTCGAAAGAAAATCGGGTTAAAATTTAAATGCTTACAAGTCTCTTTCGTTCAGTGTGTTATATCCCGTGTTGTATCTCCCAGCTTTACTTTTGCATAAGGGTTTACGATAACGGGTGCATTGACCGCCATTTTTATTTCTCTCAAAGAATAGATATAAGAAATCAAAGAGGAATGGGAAGAAAGAGGTGAAAAATGTGTGAAAATAAAGTGTCGGATGCTTCCCGCCCGTTTCGAGTACATGGGGTCCATGGTCAAACAATGTTCCAGAGAAACGCAAATAGATTAGCTCGGTGATAAGAGCGAGCAAAGGTTACTTCGTGTGACCTATTTTCTGACTTATGTCTTGATTTTTTGGCGCTTCCCCGCCTCCTCTAATTACACTGGCAATTGTTTGTTTGAGTACTTTCTGTCCATCCATCAAACACTCTAGACTTTACAACGAATCAAGAGCAGCATCCTCTTCAAAATCAGCCGACGTTTCGGTCCCGTGATATTTTCTTCCCTAAAAATACCCTCTAACATGAAGAACAGAAGAAGGGTGTGTGGATCTCTATTTTTGTCGGATGACAATGTCGCATATTGTTATTTGTTTTATTATCATCCGTGAATGACCATAACAATTTATCGTGTGTAACATCTGCCTGGCCCTAAACCTGATGATAATCTTGATGATGATTTCCGGTATAAAACACGTTATGTGTAATATTCAGCGTCGAGTTAGAACACACGTAAGCATAAAATCAAACATGTAATTATTTGCCAAATATGCCGGCAAACTCTTACGAGTCTTCTCTTTTCAAGAAACCACACACCTCTATGAATTTTTATGTTTACTTCGTTTAGAAACTGCAATCATAAAAAGTCAAATGGACGCTATATTATCATCGGAAAAAAAGAAGAATTTATATATGAATGTGTTAATCATTTTCATGTGTAAAGCGTTATGTAAAAAACATATTTTCAAGAAGCAATAAGTAGATAAAATTGTTTCAGCAGAGAATACTTTTGATATGTGTGAAGCAAACTGTTTCTAGATGGCAACCTTGAGTAATGATGCCATGGGTTGAGAGTGGCAAATGAAAATTAAGTACCAAAGGACAGTTAGTGCCGCGGATTAGACTCGAACCGCGAACCATCCACAATCTGATGACGTATCCACTAGATCAGAACACCTGTGCACTGATATAGTGTTGCAATATTTGTTTTTCACATCTGCTGGTTCTGAATTTTTTCCAAATATTTTGTTCCTTTCAATTACGTTTTTTAATATTTTGATAACAAATTTCACGTTTCACGAACCAGTATTTGAAACGAACTTATCAAAGCAATCATGGACTACAGTTTGAATTGATTTCATTTTAATTCATTTACTCGTCAGATAAAAAAAAAACCGTGAACTTTTTTTATTTAATGGCATATAATGACAGGAATATAAATGACAAGAATAGGTCCCACATATACAAGAAAATATTATTTATATATAGTCGATGCGTTTAGACCGTCTGCCTTCGTAAAACACGTCTCGTACCTGGGCGTAGACTAAGCTATGAATATGGACTTGGTTGTTCAGAATAATGATCAGTTCAGAGCCTGTTATTTTCTGTCCTAGAACATGATAATTGGAAACCTGGACCCAAAACATGACCTTCAAAATTCGGAATAATACCGTCGCAAAGAGGTAATTTTACTCCGGTGCAAAAGAAAACAGAACAAGTACTTTACAAACTGGAATGTTGGAGATTTCGATAAACTGAAAAGAGAGCACTATAAAGCAGGTATATGAGAGAGTTGAAGGAGACGGGAATAAAAGGGGGAAATCGTAAGAAAAGAGTCCGACTAGAGTATGAACTGGAGGGCAAGATTTGTACGTTGAATAGACTTGAGAGGGAAATAGCAAAAGAAGAAAGGTTGTTAGCCCGCCTGAGAGGATATTATACCGGTCGCGGAAGAGGTCAGCATTACCGGCCAGATGGGAGGGAAGAAAAAACTAGTTTAGAGGGTTCCTCAATTCCGTTTGATCTCTAATCTGCTGAATAGAAAGAAGCCGCCGCCCCCGTCTTCAATCTTGAACTACCCCCCCCCCCCCCTTCATCTCTCTATCCATGGGTAAGGAGGATCCATTGCTGCTGTATCTCAAACGACTTGATAAACTTGAACAACTCCACAAATTACCTATTCACTATTTTGATCGATTGTAATTGTTTTTAGTTTTGCAATTTCATTTTTGTAAATCGGTATGTGAAAATGTTTTGCTATTTGTTTTCTCTTTTGTTGTTGGTGTTGGTATTATCCTTATTTTTTTACGTTGTTATTTTGTTGCTACCGTTTCAATCATGGTCACTCTCTCCATCGTCTGCAACCAGTAACAGCTGAGTTTTGGAGCAATAGTCCAACATTCTCGCCATCACCATCATTGTCAACGTTTTCAAAATATCTCTCGAGGTGATGCTTTTATCTTCATCATTCATTTCGATCTCAGATGTTCGAATCGCTTTTTGCTTTCCGCCTTTTTCTTCAAACGACTAAATCTCAAATCTCATCATTGATATCGCCCCGCCCCCCCCCCCCGCCTTTTTCGTCAATAGACGATATTTTCCAGCTCTTTCCGTTTTCTGTCGATCGATTACCGAATTTGAATTAAGTCTGATCGTTGATATCGGCACATTTTTCGTTAACATTCAACATCCAATACTTTCCAGATTTTATACATGGGGACGGAGGGGGGGGGGGGGGGGGGGTTCAAAATTCTCGAAGGGCGAGTAGGGAACGGGGTTTGGGGAAATATGATTTCAGGAATCCCACCGCCCCGCCCGACTGGCTCAGTAAGAGAGAGAAAGAGAGAGAGAGGGAGGGGTGAGAAAAAACAATAACAAGATCCCCTTTCTATCTCCCTTTCCAATGTTTTCATATAATCTTTTTGGCACCTGGATACGCCCATACCCTTATTCAGCATCTGTATTTACATCTCACAAGCAACTGTCCAAAGTATGGGACACCAACCAGACACCACTAAGGCCTGATAGCAAACGGTTGCCATGGTGACCAAGTAAATGTGCTGATACCCCTCCATCTCACCCTCCTCTCTGTTGATCTTTCTGTCTTATCCCTGCCAAAATCGTTTATACCCATCTCAAAATGACTACCCAGCACTTGTTTCTTCGCTTATTTCTTTTTTCTCCCAAAATTGTTTAGACCGGCATGATACAGTTGGCTTACATTATTTTATTTTTCTGCTTTAGAACAGTTGGTGCAGTTGTTTCGCTTCCGAGAGTTTCTAATTCAATGCGGCATCTGCCCCACCGGGACCCGGTCGAGCTGCTTCCGCATGGCGTTTCGTGACAGATGTTGCGAGGCTTCAAACCTAATTTAAAGATCGTGTCATAGTCCTCAAATCAGCCAGGAAAAGATGGGATTTAAAATATATATATATATAATAAAACTCTTCCGGAATTAAGATGGCAGTCCGGGATACCAACAAAAGCGAACACCAGGTATATGCGGAGTAGTGATGAGCGGTGCTGAATTTAAATTTGGTACTGGGCACGACTAAAAGTTATACGTTTTCGTTAAACCAAGGAGGTACTTGCCTAGTGCCTCCTTGGTTAAACCTGACACGGCTTCCTTGTTTGATCCAGGGAGACATTTCATCCCATCTCACTTTCTAAATGTATTTGATGTTGACGATGATAACGTAGTTTTTCTTTTATGATGATGATGATGGTGGTGATGATGGTTATAGTGGTGGTGTATGGCGATGATCATTTAGACGGTTTGGCTGGCAGGAATAATTATGATTATCGTCTTTAGTATACATAAGTATAGGACTTACGTGTTAAAATACCATTGCGTCCCGTCCACTCCATTCTTTTTCTTAAAGAAACTATGTAGGAAAGTAGGAGGAAGCATTTTTATTAATGGCACAGAGTAGCGCTATTTAGTAGTGTTGATTCTTACTTGGATATTTGGGTATATGTATATTTTATGCAGAAACATAACAACCAAGGTTTTAAATGCACATAGTATATACATAATGTTTTCACTCTAATCTTTTTCTATTTTATCGTTCAACGAGAAGGTGGTATTATTGTAAACCCAAAGTGGTTCTTTCTGCATAGACTGGTTTCCGGTCTCCACAGAGGTACCATAATAGGCATCGATGTTCTAGCTCATCTACCACAACCGTAATATCAGTTGGCATATGTCTCTCCTAATTGTTGAAATCAACGTTCTCTCTTCTCTAGATCACATAAGACAAGTCGGGCTGTGCTAGTCAGGTGTTATCCATGTCAAATTCAAACATTTGTGTTCTTAACAAAATCATCAACTTAATGTTCTTTACTTCGTTTACCTGTATATTTTGTATTTGTTTAAATTTTCTGGTTTGAATTGGCTGTTATTTGTTGTTTGGAATTTGTTGTTTTTTGTATTTCTTAATCGACCTTTGAAATGAACTCTCACTGTATCATAAAGAATTTTATTTGATGTTTCCTTCTTTCAATTCCTTGCTCTTCTTTGACTATTCATTTTAACGCTGATAATGAGACCAAACATGATTTTTGTATAGACCTATTGGTAGATTGAACGGAGTCTTTGGTGGCCAGACTCTAGAAATAAATATTTATCTAACTGCTTATACTCAGCAATAACAAAATTACACTGCATTTATTTCTCAGATATCAATTTCATTTGGGTGTTTGGGCAGTGTACATGGTGCGACATTTGGGAAACGGTTTTTAAATTTATTTGTTTTTAAACTACCAGAACAAAAGACTATATACAGTCATGTATTAAAACATTGCGACTGTCATAAGGGATTCTCCCACTTTTGAATAAATTAGAAAGTTTATAATTCTTTTTCACCTTTGTACCATAACTCAACTTCCTCTTTAAAGATAAAGTTGAGTTCTGGGCCCCGTTGCATAAAACTTACCACTAATGGTAACTCTGCTATCAATGGTAACTACCATGGTAACATCACTCAACAGCCAATCAAAATCAAGGTTTCCATGGGAGTTACCGTTGATGGCAAGTTTTATGCAACGGGCCCTGGTCATGCAATAACATTGTGAAAGAAACTGTCTCAAATCAATTGGGAAAGGTTGATTATATAGTACATGAGCATTGATGTATGCTGTAAGGTTTTGGAATCACCAAAACGAGAAGAAATTGACTCAATCCCCGCTGAGAGTCTAATGCACTGCACACAGAAATGAGTATATATGGGACAATTTACACATGTTCACCCGAACATTTCAGCTGTTTTCTTGTCATATTTCGAATATAAGGGCCTTTGAAGAGCAATCCTTTTCAGGGGACATTTCTGGTGTTTTACCAGACTGAAATAAAAGGAATGAGAAAGCTCACAAATTATTTTTTACCTTTCCCAGAACTCAACCTTCCCTTTAAAGGAATCTTCAGAGGAATCCTTCTTCACCCCCGCATCCCAGGACAGCCTAAGGCGAGAAGGTGAGAGGAGAAACGAAAATGAGAGGTGTTCTGAATTACCAACAGACTCTTCCACAGGCGTTTCCTTTTTTCTAGGTCAGGAGCAGCAGCTGATCAGTTGGTCACGGACGGACATAAATGACAAATTTTGAAAGTTTGAAGGCCTGTAGAAAATGATTATTTAATAAGTGAAGATAGCTGTTTAAAGTTTCATTGTGAAGGGCATCCCTGAAGGAGTTGAAATTTGATAGATTTTGGTATCCACTGTTACCTACTAAAGTTATAATCCATAAAATATTCAATGTCACGGACGGATAAAATGCCTACTCTTAACCGATTAGGCTCATCATTCCATTTGTTTGTTTTTTTAGTTTATACAATATGTTATGCTTTTTTTCTTTCTTTTTTGTAGAAGTGATAGTAGTTTTGAAGTATAACATAACTTGATTTGATTAATTACTTACTGCTGATTTCTGTTAATTGTCACATATATATATATATATATATATATGGGACCTCAAAGAGGCAGGCACCCCGTATACCATCTCATGGAAGATCGCCAAACACGCGAGGTCTTACACCAACGTTTTAAAGCGATGCGACCTGTGCCTTACGGAGAAACTCCTTATCCTGACCGCGGACAAGAGGAAGCTGCTGAACAAGAGGCCGGAAATCGTATCGAAATGCAGGCATGAGAACAAGTTCTACTTAGCCAAATTTGCGAGAGAATACACGTAGAGACTCTTGACTTTTTATCATTTTATCATTTTTCTTTTTCTTTTTCTTTTTCTTTTTCTTTTTCTTTTTCTTTTTCTTTTTCTTTTTCTTTTTCTTTTTCTTTTTCTTTTTCTTTTCTTTTTCTTTTTCTTTTCCTTTTTCTTTTTCTTTTTCTTTTTCTTTTCTTTTTCTTTTTCTCTTTCTTTTTCTTTCTTCTTCTTCTTCTTCTTCTTCTTTTTCTTTTTCTTTGTCTTTGTCTTTGTCTTTGTCTTTTTCTTTTTCTTTTTCGTTTTCTTTTTCTTTTTCTTTTTATTCAACATATTTACTCTATATCCCACGTATTTTGCATTACTTTCATTACTTTCTATTCTCTCTGATCTGCCTAGCGGATTTGGGATTAACGCCTCCAGCGTTTGCTAAATCAACATTTTCTTGACTTACCTATTACGTGCTTGCTATGGATGTCATTGAGTCTTGAATTGCGCGCTTACCAATGGAGACTTTTATTGCGCGCTTACCATGGAAACTTGCACTGCGCACTATACGCGGAATTGCGCGCTTACCATGGAGACTTGCATTGCGCGCTTACCATGGAAACTTGCACTGCGCGCTATACGCGGGATGAGGGTAAAAAAGGATTGTTCATTGGAAGTGAAGTACATTTTGCCTGAAGATTGCTATTAAAAGCATGAAACTCGGAGTAGCAAATAGAACCATGTGTTAGTGTGCATTCTTTGTCTTTGTCTATATATATATATATATATATATATATATCTATACAATGTATGTTGATTGTTATGTATTGTTTGATATCATATATGGAATCAATAAAAGATTACTGGAAAAAAAGGAACTGATCAAAAAACCAGTTTCATTACAGGTCAAATGACTCGAGTATTGAAGCACAAATCTTTCTCTGTCAACATCTTGTGTAAGGTTTTATTGACGTAGCACCGTCGTAACGAACAGCAACATAGCCAAGATATTTCAGTTGAGGGGGAGGGGTGCAGAAGGGAGGGGTCACCAATTTCTGTGGGGAGGGGGCACCCGAAAAATTGTAATGAAGTTTGACGGTATTGAAACTTGACATTCTGATGAATAACACAGCTTATACAGTGAGAATGTTAGTTTACAAGTATCCTTTCTTACTTACATTTGCACTTTAAAGAAAAATTATTTGGGGCATCAGAAATTTACGGGTGCCCCAAGACCACACCCCCTTGCTGATGACGACCAAATTGCAAATGTCATAGATTTTCTCGATGTTCAAAAGGAGAGGCGTTACCCCGGATCACACGAAACAGCTGGCGATGGAGACTATTGAGGTGAGACGGGAGGAAACCGTACACCTGTGATCGTGGGGAAAGCCCTCCTTATGCACGTGTCCGCCAGGTATGACGAAAGTCGACACCAAGGTCATTGTGGAACCCTTCAAAGGAACCGCTCCATTAAAGGGACATATCACCTAGTTTGCTGCCCAGGACAAACTCCTGTAACACAGGGTCTGAACTATGAGACTGTAGATTGCTCCCCGTTCAGGCTAGTTTGCAGGCACAAACCCTGGTCAGTCGTAAAAGAGAGTCTGCGCTGTAAGACTAAGATAGGCCATGTACTATAGCTGCTCCTGACACGACCAGTTGGTAGCTGGTTTAGGCTTCTCTCAAGACACAATGATTTTCTGCTAAAGTGTCAAATTAGGGTCTCTGCTTGCAGACTACGTTCAGGCCATGTACATGTAGGCTCAAGCCAGAGACCGACAAATTAATGTTAGGCTAGGTTCGAGGTTCTATCTCATTTTGTTAAGTGTCTAAGAGAGTATGTGTCTGTAGACTACATATTCAACCCCCCCCCCCCCCCCATCATCTTGAAAGGACGAGGTCTTTGCTATAAAGGTATAAAAAGAAACGTTTTAGATCAGTTTTGTAATAATGTGATTGCATCTTTACATAGTATTTTCTCGATCTCCCAAGATCAGCTAGCGCTATCACCCATTTCATAAATGTCAAAAGGATAATGTCGGCAAGCTCTATAATAAATACGTTGATTTGGGAAGGAAAGGCGTAGACCTACATCTTCACAGGAAAACAATAATATGCAATAATGAAATAGGCTACCGAATGATGTTGAGGATGTTGATAATATGCTGTTGGATATGAGGGAATGGTTGTGGATGCTTCATCCCTGTAAATAAAAATATTACAAACCAGTTTTGTAACTTAAGATACACAAATTTTGGGGACCACCCCCCCCCCCCCCCCAAAAAAAATATATATATATATATTTATTGTAAATTATGTCATGAGCCTTGCAGTTATATTCAAAGAAATTAATTCAAGGTTGTGATAATATGAAAGAAGAGTTAAAAGATATTCGTAAACCAACCCAAAAAAATATCACCAGTTTACCTATCTTCCATAATATTGTACGGTAGGTAGGTACACAATGATGATTGACCCCTCTGCAATCTAGTCAAACCAAGGAGTTCAGTCTAAAGATTTGAAATGAAAGACAGAAAGAGAGAGAGAGAGAGAGAGAGCGGGAGACGGTGTTATTTATTGTACTGGGCACTTCTTCAAACTCTTCAATCCATTCTCAAAGTCAAGCGCGAGAGGTCACGCTTGTGGGAAAGGTCATCGGAGTCGCTTCCTGTTGCGTAGGCATCATCTTGACATGTTGAATTAGTCTTGACTCCAAAACTTTAATTCCGTTCTAACTGTTCCATTCGAGATGTTCTATTCTGATGATAAGCAAATGATATGTAATCCATGTTACCCAATCAAGCATTAATTTTGATTCATCTTTAACAAATTGATAGTGTGCTTACAGGGAAGGTTGTGAAAATTGTCACAGTGGCATTCCGCTAGTTAAGTGCATGTAACCAGCTGGGGCGGCAATTTCTTGTCATTCCGGGGCGGGGGCAACTTTCGACGAATCTTAGAAACCTAGTGGGGAAGGGTCTGTAATGGTGCACCCCCTCCAGATTGACTATGAGGAGATCTTGCATTTTGCAGTTTAACAACTGTGCATTTTGGCGACACCCTTGGTAGATTATTTTAATCAATCTGCAACGGGTCGAGACATTTGGCATTTTCAGTTGGAAACTTCAAATTCTAGGGCACTTTTGATCACACAAATTGAAGTATCCACATCTAGACACCTTAGTACTAAATGCGTACAAAATATGTGTATTCGTTTCCCCCGCCCACACCAAATTTGACATTTTTATAGATCGGCGATTATTTTATTTAAATTTATTGTTGTTTGATTGTTTAGTGATTTAAGTGCAAAAATTCCCGGGGTTTTTCAATGGCTCAAAATGCAGAAAAATAGATAAAAGATGGCCATTTCTAAAAATAAGTTTTGTTTTTCTTCAGCTATTTCACCCCCCCCCCCCCCCGTTCATTAAAATAGCCCCTACGGTATGTATTTTAAAAAACATAGTACATGTATTTTGTTGTTCCTTCATTTCACAGGAGGTCACATAGTAAACAATTCAACAAAACAGTAGTAAACCTATATATTATTCCAATACAACATCATATAGTCTTTTTTTTTAAACATAGTTAGAAATCATACATTTTCCACGTCTCAGGTGAATTTATAACTTCCCAAACCAAGATGAGAAAGTATTGATATTTGATAATTTTTTTTTTTAAAGTTAGAAGTTCAGAAAATGTTATCGATAATAATCCGATCGCTGGAAATTTAGGAAATGGAGACCGACGAAAGGAAAGATGTCCATCCGAAACTCGCCTTTTTTAAGCTCAGATAAATGGTAAAGTGGTTGAAACTGTTGTCATAATCAAATCATGGTATTGCTTAATTTGATTTTTTCATCTTGATGTATGGCCATTTATAGTGAATCAACGGAGGATGTTAGTCTTTGATTTGTAAAAGCAGACTGTTAAAACAGCATTAATATAAACACGTGGGACAAGTCAGAGATGAAGCTTTGCCTGTGGCGTGTGAGAATGTTCGTTGGATGAGTGGGCGTGGTCAACATTCTGTAGGATGGGGTTCGTGTGTCTCTATCATGTACCAGGGAGATGGGATTGGGAGTTTAACTGTTGTCTTGAGTTTGCCATTGAATTAAAAAACTTAAGAATCAAGTTGAAGTGGCACTGTACATTATGAATATTAACCATATAAAAGTTCCAAGCCCACCAGAAAGATATGTAGTCTATAATTAATTTACCTTCTGCTTTGCAAAGAAAGTACCCAGGGCATCGTTTCATCAAACCGTCATATTACAAGTTCGCCAACATCCCATTGAAACACATGTTAATATTGATACCCGCGTTTCACTGGGATGTCGGCGAACTTGTACTTATGACCGTTTGATGAAATGCTGACCTGATGACTGTGTGATCCAATTTTCAGTATTTTGTGTTTTGAAACTAAAGTTCATTGAGAATCATTGATGAAATATTAAAATATCTGGGACAGTTGTCTTTTAATTCAAATGAAACAATATGAGAACAAATCTTTCCAATACAACTACCGGTGCATTAAATGGGCTTTAACATTTCTTTTCTCTCAAAACCATGCATTTGTTCTCCATCTCATCTATCAAAAGTAAAGTCTTGTCCTGATATCTCTCATAGGAGCTCTGAGGGAACATTCTTCTTTGGCATATGAAGTGTGTATTCCTGTGACTAGG
Source organism: Heliocidaris erythrogramma (assembly GCA_025617745.1). Classification (NCBI taxonomy): domain Eukaryota; kingdom Metazoa; phylum Echinodermata; class Echinoidea; order Camarodonta; family Echinometridae; genus Heliocidaris; species Heliocidaris erythrogramma. The sequence continues at coordinate 39,114,892 of CM046867.1, forward strand.
CCCCTACAGACACAAAGGGATGGATCAATAGAGTTCATGCCAATGATTTCTATGTTTGTCTACTCTCTGGGACTTTGCCTCACACTTCCTGTGCCTTCTAAAGAATCGTCTTGTTTGCCCACCCAGGTAAGCACGTTTACTCATCGGCTTTTCTCACTCATTACCAAACCTCTTTATTCAGTTTGGACCCCTTCTCCACTCCTTCATTCATTTCCCTAACCTCCCATCTGTCTTCCACTTGGCAGTTGGAGGTCCTTCGCTCCTTCATTCATTTCCCTATCCTATCCTATCCATCTTTCACTAGTCAGGTATGATTCCTTCACTCGTTCTTTCGTTTCCTTATCCTCCTATCTGTCCTGTAACTGTCACTATAGTTTATAGCCTTGCCAGGTTCAAGAAATTTGTCTTGCTATTAATAAAAAAAATAGAACCATGTGTTAGTGTGCATTCTTTGTCTTTGTCTATATATATATATATATATATATATATCTATACAATGTATGTTGATTGTTATGTATTGTTTGATATCATATATGGAATCAATAAAAGATTACTGGAAAAAAAGGAACTGATCAAAAAACCAGTTTCATTACAGGTCAAATGACTCGAGTATTGAAGCACAAATCTTTCTCTGTCAACATCTTGTGTAAGGTTTTATTGACGTAGCACCGTCGTAACGAACAGCAACATAGCCAAGATATTTCAGTTGAGGGGGAGGGGTGCAGAAGGGAGGGGTCACCAATTTCTGTGGGGAGGGGGCACCCGAAAAATTGTAATGAAGTTTGACGGTATTGAAACTTGACATTCTGATGAATAACACAGCTTATACAGTGAGAATGTTAGTTTACAAGTATCCTTTCTTACTTACATTTGCACTTTAAAGAAAAATTATTTGGGGCATCAGAAATTTACGGGTGCCCCAAGACCACACCCCCTTGCTGATGACGACCAAATTGCAAATGTCATAGATTTTCTCGATGTTCAAAAGGAGAGGCGTTACCCCGGATCACACGAAACAGCTGGCGATGGAGACTATTGAGGTGAGACGGGAGGAAACCGTACACCTGTGATCGTGGGGAAAGCCCTCCTTATGCACGTGTCCGCCAGGTATGACGAAAGTCGACACCAAGGTCATTGTGGAACCCTTCAAAGGAACCGCTCCATTAAAGGGACATATCACCTAGTTTGCTGCCCAGGACAAACTCCTGTATGTCTCTCCCTCATCATGACATGAACAAGAACACAATCCTTCACAATAGAGCGTAATTTTTTTCTTTCTAGCCAACCCCTAAAAGCCCTTTACCACTTCTTCCAAAGCTTGTTTGACATGATCAGGTTTAATGGGTGAAAAACCCAGAAGCACTATCTAGAGTAACAAATGGGGTTCTTTTTTATTCTTTTAGACGGAACAATAGGATTTCAATTAGGCCCTATTGTGCGCTGCAGGCCACTTAGTAGCTCACATTGTTGGATGTGTCAAAATGGAGATTCTATGTGACACAGGTGCTAGTTGCTGTAATTAAGAGCAGAATGTTTCTCAGTGTTTACCCTTTTGGTGTCTTGAAAGACATTGTCAATCAGCTTACATGTATGTGCTTTCATGCTATACCTCCATTCAGACTAGAGAGATTTGTTGTATAGTTGTATGAAAATCATGAAGCTATATGATAAGTTATATTTTTCTCTTGTCTGAAATTTGTATCATAACACATCATTTGGCATTTCATCTGCATTTCATCTTCTGAAACTTACAGATTTTTAAAACTGTTGACCGGAGAAAAAAAATCCTTGTCTATTTTGTGTCATATGTCGGAGCACCATTGAACATCATATTGAACAGAATCTGTTTAAATGGGCATGACTAATTGTGAGCTATGACTGACATCAGCTGACCTCCCACCTCTCCCCCCCCCCCCCCTCCGGAAATATATTTTCTTATCTTATGTGTATGCCTACTTTGTTACCGTATACAATGAATCTTCATATTTTTGTGGTACAAATTTTGTATTTATTCTTGTGTGAATGTCCTGCTAGATGACTCTACATTCAGTATTTGTCATACATCCATAGGAAATCCGTAGGAAATGGTCATTGGAAGATTATTTGTCCCTGTTTTCATTAAAATCTAACATTCTTTGTTTTATTGACCTTACAGATGACTTAATCGAAATGCACATAACATTCTCCAGCTTTAACGCCTAGCAAATAATAAGTTTAATAAAGTAGAATGTGATGAAAATGACATCTTATTTGAATTAGGAGTGCTCTAGTGTAGAATGCATGACTACAATGTATCTAATTTTGAAAGAGATCTGTACATGCAAGGAGTTCTGTGATAACTCTTGGTACATGCAGGGTAATAGTGACATTTCCCTGGTACATGCAAGGAGTTATCATCCTGTGATTAGTCCTTGGTACATGTATGTACTGTATCAGTCACTATGGCCCGAATTCACAAAGGAGGTTTAAACCTAAACCATGGTTTAAACCTCCGTTAGCGTACTAAAATAAGCGTAAATAAGCACACATTGCCCATGCGCGCGCTCAAAGAAAATATATGATTGGATCGGATCCTGTGCGCACGTACGCTTAAATACCCCAGGAGGGGGTTTAAACCGTGGTTTAAACCAAACCTCCTTAGTGAATCAGTCCAGTGTAAAAGAGATAAAAAGAAAGAAAAAGGAAAACAACACACATATTCACTTGCAGGAAGTTAACTTTTACGTATCCTTTGTTGAGAGCCAGAGAGGCGTTAACTCTGTGTTAAGTGATGAATTAACGCCCTTCTTGCTCTCTCTGAAGGTGATAGGAGTGTTACTTTAACTTTGTTCCCTTTGTTAGTGTCTTGAAAGGAGTTTGTTTGAGACAAACTGTTCAAACATTGCCAGATCATCAGGGAACAAAGTCATGATAAGGGATGTGTACATACACCATTTCAATGTTTGTCATGCTCAAATGTATGGGAAATGTTTCAATGGAAGACATTGCCACAGCAAATGGATCATATTTGTTTATTTGTCCCATCTGATTTAATTTGTCTTTATAATGAACTAATCAACAGAGTTGATGCAGCATTGTTGCAAGAGCATGTCCTGGTCAATCATAAGATGACCCCAGTACTTTTGCTCTGTTAATGTGCTAACACTCAAATAAATCGCATTTTGGTGAAGTGTTTTCTGATCGCCATGTTGTCCTTTTGGAGACATTGATATCAATGGGCTGATAAAATACTGATTAATGAGACTCCTCATTCAAACAATAAAGGTACAAGTCCAATATCTTCTCATAAACATTTGTAGGTTACATCCAACAACTTTGAAAGACTTCTGTTAAAGTTCACACACACTTAAAGGCAGGGGCGGGTCCAGGATTTTGTAAAAGAGAGGGCACAGAACCGGAAAAGTACACAATTAAGGGGGCAATTTTGTTTCATTGTGTACTTAAGGTATGCCAGTTGGGTTTCAAAAGAGGGGGCACGAGCTGGTTTTCCCCCATGTAGATCTGCCACTGCTTAAAGGGATAGTTTGCATCATTGTAGTTAAGTCTTGTTTATTAAGTGTATATCATTTTCACGCTTGGAGGAATTAATGAATTAAATATGACCATAACAAACACATAAAATATTATTTTTTATGTTTTATGAAATAAAATACTTAATTTTGTTGAAAGTGCATACATGCACTAACATGTATTGTAGAGTCAGTGATATAAATTTTGCAAAGGTATGAGGAACATGATATTATTTATTATATTTAGTTGATATCTTTGTGTCGGGTTGGACAAGACTTTTGCAAAACACTTGTCATAGTGTGCATTATTTGTAATACCGGTAATCTAGCCAAAACTGGTTATTAAATTATCAACCAGACACCCACACAGATAATGGGTTCATTACTGTTTGCCTTGTAAACATCCTTACCGGTATTCTATTCCTTGCTTACATTTTAGGTTATCCTGATAGCACTCTCAAAGTAGGTCTATGTAGCAAGGAGGTAGTTAGAGCCACAGAAGAGGTCTTTTCATCTCTTTGGGTTCAGCATCGGGTTAATATACCCCTGCCCCATCCTTATATTTTTCTCAAAATGCTGTGTTCAAAGAAGATCCTTGAGCCTAATGTGTGCACCTGCATTCATGTTCCTCTTCCTGCATTTTTGTAAAACAGCTTTATAATACATTTTCACATTTTTAAATTATAATTTTGATGATGAAAAACCCACTTTTGTCCTTGTTATCTACATTTTGCATATGTTGTATATCTTGTCAGCCTCTCTACAAACTAGATTTTCCCCTCTTCATTGTTGGATTCATTTTTGCCTTTCTGTGTATCCATTATTGTGACATTGCAGGAATCCAGAATTTAACTTTGCTTGGAGGGGGACATTTTAAAGATATTCACAAAAATGGGGGGGGGGGGGGGGGGTCTAATTTAGAAGTTATCTGCTTTCAGACCCATGTTGGTGAAGGCCTGGGGAGTGTTTCATCAAGTGTTTTGTCAGTGATTTTTACTGACAAGTGTTATAAGCTACTGAAATCCTTGCATCTGATTGGCTGAGATCAAATTTGTCAGTAAAAATCACTGACAAAACCCTTGATGAAACACTCCCCAGATCATTTCCATGTGCAGTGTGAGATATATCTCCCTCTCTTGAACCATTCTTTGCAAATCCTCTTAATGCCCCACCCCTCCCAATCTCTGTAAAGAGAAAATTCACAGGAGTGGTGAGCAATTGAGCTCCAGAAAGCTCAAAAGGAGCTCTGGTAAATTAAAAACACATTTAAATGGATTAAAATTATTGCAAAATTTGCAATGATATCATGCATAAGAGTTCTTGTAAAAAGTGTACCGGTATTTAGTACACTGCACTGCCCTCTACCCCTCCTCCCCCCTCCTTCCATCACTGCCTGACTACTCTCCCCAAAACTCCCCCCAACAAGGCACCCTCCTGTGAAGAGGAAATCATAAACATGACTTTTCATCAACAACAACTTCAGACCCCTGTTAATAAGTAACAAGAAAGGAAGTAATTAAATACAATGACAACTGATTGCTATGTTGACTAAAGACATTGCCATTTTAATGTGTTTGTTGTTGTAAAAATTTCTCTATAGACTTTGGAGTTTCAACTGAGATAGAGAGAGGAAAGCAGATTTTTATGATTGTGAATGGTTTGCGAGGGCAATACAGGGATATCTCAGCTTGTTTCGGTCTTCAGAGAAATCTTTGACGGTAGAATTGGGTATTTGAAGTAATTAAATATCATTGAAATTGATAAGAAGACAGGGGTACACTTCAATGAAATGTTTTGTATGTCTCTGATACAAATATTGACATACATGTATATTTGGCACCGGAAGCAAGTAAAACTTACTTTGCCTTGTCTTACAATGTTCTCTATATAAGTGCTATTTGCTTGACTTAAATACATTACTAGGCATTAAATACATATTGATAAATACGGAGCTCTTCGAAATAAAACACTTTATTCAACTACCTCTAGATGAGAATTTTCAAATCCAAATTACATTCTTCTATTCTTTCTGTTCTATGAAAATCAATCACAATAATAAATACTAAACTATGTTGTATATATAAAAAGAGTTTTTTACCTCTTAGATAGGAAGCTTATCTTCCTAGTGAGCTAAGTTTGTCACGTCACATTACATTTTTATTAACTACATTAATTTCCAGACTTATATATGCTCCATTAAGCATGGATAAAATTGAGTCTTGCTTTGTCCAGGGTTTGGTAACCTGGCATAATTTATCTTAAGAAAATATTTTAAAAATTAACAATGAAAAAAGGCAAAAAGAGAGAGAGAGAGAAAGAGAAGTCAATTGTATTTTTTTTCATTGTAGAAGTCTGTATATATGCATAAGAATTGAACATTTTTGGTGATAATAGTCCAAATTGACTGATCTGCATTGTGACACTAATCTATCTTTGTGTCTAGCACCAGTAACACCCATGTCTCTCAGTTACAACTGTATTTCTGCTGCTGTTCTTGTGCAAATTGACCTGGTCTCTCATTATTAATTTTCCTCCTGAAGTGTTTTTGTGCCATTCCAGTCCTGGGGAAAACAGGAAGCAATTCTTGTTGATGATTTCTGCCACTTCTGGAGGAGGGTATCTCTTTCTCCGGCAGGAAGCTTTTGATTTTCTTCCGACAATTCTGGCCTTTCTGTCCGCCACTTATGCACGGTTGTTGATGACACTTGGGGGACAAAAGACACACAAGGGCATTTTGTTTGCACTGTGATACAGAGAGCTTTGGCCCCATCTGCTGGTGGTGATGATACCCTGAAGAGTGGGTAAAGGGAGGGGTGCAGTATGTGCACCTGGTTCCCATTTGTTTGTACCCCACTTCTTGTCAGCCCCCCAGGGCCAAGCACCATGGGTGGAGTTGTGGGTCTAGCCAGGAGGGCATGCGTCTATGGGATTCTGGAGTATCTTGACATCCCCGCACTAAAGCTTTCTAAGTTAATTAATTTGTTGAAGATGTGTAGTGGGGACAGAAATATCTTGATCGATTCTAAAAACAGATTCCATTGTGGTCTAGTGGGGGGTGGGGTGGGGGTCCCTGTATGGGAAGTTGGTTTCTAAAGTATTTAGCCATCCGCACTTAAGATTTCTAGTAGAAACCTAAGTTCTGGAAGATACATAGTGGGAACATAAATGTTGTGATTAATCATAAAACATATGTAGCATGTTCAAATTTTCTGAGAACATTTACCTGGCAATGATGTAGTGCAGATGTGAAGCAAGAAGATTCCAGCAAGAATATCCCTTGTGTAGGGGTAGCACAGATGCAATAAAAATTATAATTAATAACAAATATAAATTGCCCTCTCTCAAATGTCTTCATTTGAAGGTCACAGTGATAATACTCTATATTGCTCTGTCATATTCATGACTGTTAAACCTAATGAGATTAAATGATCCACTATCATTGTGATGTTTTCATGGAAGTTCAAAAGTTCATAAAAACAAGCCAAGAAGGGGCATGCAAACTAGCTCTGGCATAAAGGAGAGAAATAATTATGTTTTTATGTCTATAGAACAGTTGTCCAGGGCATATAGCAATAACATGCAGACACATAGATAGGTGCAAACATTCAAAAACACAAACATTATACTCCAACTTACTTAACTGCCTCTATTCTTTATTTTCTGTGAGTCCCCACAAAAAAATTGTTGTTTTACTAAGATTCCTGCTTTTCTTCACTCCTTGTTTGCTGAAGGGGTAATATCAATTTCAAAATTGGATTGTAAAATTGAATATGAAAGCGCAACGTACATGGAGCAGTGGGTGCAAATATTTGCAATTGGGAATTGGTACACGTACTTGTTTTGGGGCATTGCTTTTTTTTCTTTTTTCTTTTTTCTTGCTATCAAAGGTTCTGGCTTGCAAGGTAGGCCCTATTTATTTTGCATGCTTACCAAATGGTGTGTGAAGGCCTGAGTACAGCAAAGGGGTGCTGCTTTATGGGACTTTATTCTTTTTAATAGAATGAGAAACTTGCATAAATAGCAAAAATTCGGTTTGCGTGATTCAATCATTTTGCATCTTGAAACTTTCCCCAATATAAGCCACTCGCAAAGTCTTGAAAGTTTCATGCATGCAAAAGTTTCCAGTTTTGCAGTTTTAGCCTTAACCCCTACCATGCCGTGGGCGGCAAATCCCGCCCAAAAAATTGAGTGTTGAACATTGAGTTTAGGCTCAGAATGGCTTGAAAATCCTTCCTCATACAGAAACTTGTGCCGTCAATATAATGTTTATTCCTATGCTATATATCTTTGCCCAGTTTGCTCAAGAGAAAACGCACTGAAAGTTAATATTTAACTCTTGAAAATTTGTTTTTGACAATTCTTCAAAAATCTGGTGGCAGGGAAGGGGTTAAAGTTCATGTTGTATGCTGAAGTAGAAAGTAATTTTGTAGTCAATACAAATCATGCATTTTGGGCTTATATCATATGTGACCAGGCACCACAAAACCACCAAAAAGTCGCACTGTGTGATTTTCAGTTAGAGCTCAATCAATGTGTTTTTGGTTGCCATGGTCAAATTTTAGTTTTGGGTATTTCCTTAAAGGGTATACTTTTTTCTAAGTAATCCAAAATTTTGGAGGCACCAAACAATCTTAAAGTAGAATTTTCGACATTTTTTATTAGACTTATGTGTGTCTTCTCTGGAGTTTGTGGTATTACTTTTCTTTTTTACAACCCTAAATACTTGCCTCATTTTGATCTCCCATAAATTTTAAACAGAGTAAGTTCTTGCATTGATACTTTTGCACTATGATGAACAGGATATGACTAATTAGTATGCCAAGTTTTCTGAAACTGATAATCCCTTCATAGAAATTTTCATTAAGTTCTAATCCTCCTTTTGTCACCTTAACACCTTAACACAACACCTTGCAAGTCAGAGTGATTCAATAGACTGCAAATTTTAAACTCTTATTTCTCAGAAGTAACATTATGAGAGACTGTGCATTCTTCTCTTTGTACAGTGAGTTAGGAACATCCAATGCTAATGAGTTTCATTTTAAAGCTGAGAATCTGCTCTTTCAGAATCAGACCTTAACTAAAAATTCATATCTGGCTACCTTTTGGTGGTTTTGTGGTGCCTGGTCACATATGCAAACATACCAGAGATAGCTTGTCTTTCAAAATGACCATAATGTTGCTAGCTGCAGGACCCTAGTTGATTAAAACATGCAACAGAGATAGTTCGGAAATGAAGTAATGGTGGCAGGATCCCCAAACTTTTATGTAGCTGTTGCATATTTAATATCTAAAAATGCAAGGAACTTATCATTGGTATTAACCGTTGATCTTTGGTAAAACTGTAAATGATCTTTATGAGTGAGATTAGGCCCCTGCAAGAGGCTCCTGCAGGAGGTCAGTGCGGCATTTCGTATTCCTTTGGTAGTCAACGAGCCAAGTTGTACCGGTGACCTTTGTATACCAATGTCCATTATTACACCTCTAGGCTCTACCTTTTCCCTCCTTTCTCTCACCATCAGGTTAGGCATTGACCATACCTGACAATGGATAGGGTTCTACAGGTAACCCCCTCAAAGCACACTCACCTTTGCACAAATTGTACTTTGATTTCGCCTCTTCTTGCATTCCTAGTTCTTCTGTCCTTTTCTTATCTTTTCTTCTTTTCTTTTTCTTTTCTCATTTTTTTTTTTTTTTTTTTGGTTTGCCTTATTATTTCTGTCCCTGGGTGAAGAGGAAATGACTCAGCGGCAAACAAACAACAATATATGAAACCGTGTTTGAACAGCAATCTCGAGTGCATGTGGCCATGCCACTCAAACCTCAAAAGCAAACCCAAAGGTCCTTATATTTTTTGTTTGTTCTCTCTCTCTCTCTCTCACTCACCCACCCTCCTCTCTCATTTCTATCTTTCTCTCCCATTCCCTCTTGTTAGCTCTTCTCTCTTTCTCTCTCTTTCCCTTCGCTCTCTTTCCCTTCGCTCTTCCCCTTCTCCCTCCTCTCCCCCTCCTCTCCCCATTTCCCTCTTCTTTCTTTTGTTCACCCTTGTTCTCTCTTTTCCCCTTTTCTCTCTCTTTTCTCTTTCTCTTCTCCTCTGCCCCTTCTCCTTGCTCTCTTCTCTTTTCTATCTTTCTCCCTCCCCTCTTTCTCTCTTCCAAATTCCACTCTCACATTCTCTCTCTCTCTCTTACTCTCTCTGCATCTTTCATGCTTTTTTTTTTTGCTGGATATTGTACAATTTGAACATGGGATTAGCCACATCTTAACAAAAGAGGTGATGAGGGTTTCATTTCACAGGAGAAGGGATTTTACCAGGTACCTACCATGACCCTGATGCGCCCATACCTTGCTTTCCTCTCCCTCTCTCTCTTTCGCTCACTGAGCTCTTTTTCTGTTGATAATTTCTCTTCTCTCACATTCTCTACTTTATCCTCTCTTATTTTCTATTTTTTCCTCTGTCCCTCCTTATCTTAAGACTTTCTTGCATGCCAGGCAGTCAGTTGTCGCTGAATAATTGAATGACAAATAGTTTATTCATTATTCGTAATTTCTTCCTTTCATTAACTCTAAAATTGCATGGTTATTGCACCAGTTTTGCATAGTCCATAACATTGGCCTAGGTCATGCATATCATGGAAATGTGTTTTTCGTAATACATGAAGATGTAAGATGTCATAAAACCACAAGCTGATTTTTTTGCTTTTTTTAATTGGAGCCTTTGGACTTCTCTACCTTCGGAAGGTTTATGAAACCCCTTCCAATTTTCCCGCTGATCTGGGTTTTTTTCTTTCAAAACACATTTTGAGACTATGTTAATCTGCTGCCTACTGAATTCTCTCTTTCCCATAGGCTTGATACAGGGACAACCCAGTTCCCGTAGCTAATGGGTTAACTCTGGATTTGTAGGCTCAGAAACATTTCTAATTTTGAGGTATTAATGAACAAATCTACCCTGACAGAATGTCAAAGCTTTGGATGGAAAATTCAACACCAAACATGCAGTTTCCCTAAAAAGCAGGTTTTAAAAGTAAACTTTTAGGGGGCTGTGTTGTACCCTCGTACAGGCAGGTGTATCCAAAAGTAAGAAGCTTTAAATAGCAAATCTTCTTATCAAAGCACTTTGATATCTGCCAGCACTTTGGATTACCTTTGAACTTTTTTTCCAATAGTAGTATTGAAGTTATGTCAAACTTATTTGCATGACTGAAGAAAATGAATTTGAGTATTAAAGCCCTTATATCCAGGTCACATCTAGGAAAGAATTAAATTTGTCAGAAGGGGAGGTATTAAATTAATTATTTCCAAATCTCCTTTCTCTTCCATAATATAAGAAGTTAGGGATCAAGATTTCAGTTTATTGCGGAATAAATTTTTAAAAAGTTTTTCCATAGATCTGAGCCATAAATCTCATGACCAAGTTCTGGATCAAAAGAGCGGCACAAATCAAGGAACCAGAATTCCCATCCAAAGAGGAAATGGTTACGCTTAAATTGGCACCTCCATACTGTTTATGCAAACCCCCATAATAATTTGATTTCTCACTTGGGCAACCAACCGACCTAATATTCCCTTTACCTCTGCCATACAGCGGATAAAACAAAAGCATTTGGAAATCGATGGCTGTCACGCTAGCTGGCTGTCTGTCTGTCTGCCTGACTGCCAGGGAGGATGTTGTGTACGATGCTGTGTGGCCAAGTTTATCAGAGTGAAAACCCGGGCCTGTGGAACAAATGCTGCTACGCCTCTTTGAAAGTTGAAAGTTCAAGGTTCAAATAAGGTGTGTATGACCCAGTTGATGAAAATACAATTCTTCTTTGTGAATTTACGTGATCGCATTTTTCGATCTATATGGCTGTTGATGCTTGCATATCTATGAAAAATCACAATATACTTAATCTTTAATCCCCTCCCCCCAACCGAGTGTTTCTGACCTATCTGATAATCTCATCTTTGAATATCATTTGTGAAAATTTAAAAGATGACAATGCACCATACAGGAAGCTAAACCCGAAACGATAACCTTGAAAGAACTTTTTCGGATACCAGGTAACCCAAATCAGTTTACAAATGCTTGCTGCACCTCAGAAAAGTATGCGCCACATTTGTCATACTATGCATGAAAGTATTTCAGAGATACTGGAATGTAGGAATCTATTTTTAGGGGGTTAACGTAAGGCATCTCCAAATATAAAAGTACACACTGATAAGACAGCAGCACTTTTAGAATGCTGATTGTCATCTGACATGGTGCTTGGTTGCAAGATACAGTTATTATCCAAGTCAGGAGACATGAAGTTGACAATGATTCAGAAAATAGAACTTTTAATTTGCAGAACTTCAATTTTGGACCATTTTCCTGTGAATTAAGTGCCATTCAGCACAATTTCTGAAGCTTGAGCAAGCTAGGACTATAATGAAGCACCTTAAAAAAAGTAGTGTATTGCAATACCTTAACCCCTACCATGCCGTGGGCGGCAAATCCCGCTCAGAAATTTTAGTGTTGAACATCTTTTTTAGGCTGCGAATGGCTTGAAATTTCTTCCTCATACAGAAACCTGTGCCTTCAATATAATGTTTATTCCTATGCAATTTATATTTTTGCCCAGTTTTCCTCAAGAAAAATCTCATTGACAGTTAATATTTAACTCTTGAAAGTTCTTTTTTGGCAATTGTTCAAAAATCTGGTGGCATGGAAGGGGTTAATATCCAGACTTGAGTGAATAAATACTGTAAAACTTTCGTGAATTGCAATAATTTTATGTTGTTGTTTCAATTGTGATTTTAATATTTAGCGGCATGAAACTTTTGCGAATCTCGCTCACTCGCGAAAGTTTCATGCACCTGAACGTTTCTGGTTTACAGTACTTATTTTCATTCATACAGGCGAGTCTCTGATGTCATCTCCTTGAAAGCCAGAAGGGCGTTAACTATATTTCGAGTGATAAGGGTTAACACCCTTCTGGCTCTCACCATACTATGTGTGTTCCTGATGGATTAACAAGTGACTGTCATCAGTTTCTTGAACCTCGCCAAGAGCTGTGCAAATTTGAAGATATGTGGCTGTGTTTGGATGACATTTCGTATGATGTATGGTGTTCTGTTTGTTTACCCCAGTTTTCACCTTGTAGATTTGAAATTAAAGTCTGATTAAAAAGGGTTTCTAATGGGGAAATTAAACCATCTTCTGATTTCCCTCCACCCTCCACCCCCTCCCCCCCCCCCATGACTAAATCATCAGTTCTACCGTTTCTCAAGCTACATTCTCTTGAACCTAAGTGAACATCCTTCGATCTCTGGTAGGCCATGATACTCTGTGTAATCCCCAATGGGATGATGTCCCAACAGATTAATTTTTTTGCTTGGTGCAAGATTTTTATAGCATTAATTTGGGAATTTCTCTCAGTTTGGTGTGAGGGAACTGTTAATTATGCATTGCTCATAGGATCTCCTGAAAGACTGCCTTTAACTTTACAAGCTTTAGGATAACTATACCAATACAGGAGGGTGAATTAGTTAGGACTCTCAGTTGTGCCTTGAACATAAGCCTGCATTTGTAAAATAATGCCTTAAATGCCTTGGTGATATTTTGTGAATCACTACACTGTACCCCCCCCCTCCCCCAAAAAACCCCCACCCCAACAACAACAGCAAGATACTGCAGGTATGCGAGTGTAATGTTGTAGGCCCTATACAGCGAGATTTAAAAAAAGGACTTTCTACCAATAAAATGCATTTTAAACTGTAGAAAGAAGTCATCAAACTTCTGAATTTCCACAAAGAATCCATGCAAAGTTGCACGTACATGCAGCACGTGTCCAGTCTACATGGTAGGCCCATCGATACGCTCTCACCCTCACCTGATAGAGAGAGAGAGAGAGAGAGAGGAGAACATTTAGGAAAAGAGGGAAGGCAGGTATAATCTGTTTAGCAGTGCAAAATGTTGTCAGCGGCCGAAGTTGTTTCTGCAATTTCCTGCAAATTTTGGTGTTAATCTGGGTCTCTGGACCGGGCAGAATGCCCTTCATTCACTAGCTGAGACAGGAACAGGGATTGAATTTGAATCTGGTATGCTCTTTGGAAGAGGAACCGTCCATAATGCTTCCACCAGACATCTAGGTGGGGATAAAGAAAGAAAAAGAAAGCAAAGAGTTAAAAAAAGAAAACCTGGTCTTCTCCTATTCACCTTGTCTGTATTAGCTATAGAGATCTTACATGTAGATTCTTTAATTCTATCATTCGGTTCTATTCTCTAAGGGTACTCCTGAGTAAATGCATTGGAAGGTATTAATTTAACAAATTTGATAGTCTCCTTCTCCTGCACTTGAGTTGTACTTTAATCTAAAAGAAAACCAGAAATTTTCATGAGCAAGACACCTTTGAAATTTTACGAGGGGGTCAAATAAGTTTTCTGCTGCAAAGTGACAGTTCTACATTTTTGCAATTTAGCAAAAGTTTCTTGTAGCTGGAATGTCTGTCATTAACAACATTGCTTAAGTTTCATGAGGTAAAATTTTATTACCCCTAAATTTGACAAATTCCTCCATTCTTCATTTTCTGAAGTTACCGTGCTTCAGGCTTAACATGCGCATTCAGTTCAATTATTATCTGGAGTTCTATCGGATCAATAAGTTTGGAAAACAGTTTTTTAGAAATACAATTACAAATGCATGGAATATGTTTTGTTTTGTGTACAAATCATGCTATGCTGGTGGCAGTTAAGTTTATATGTCCTAGCCTGTCTAAAATATAGTTTTAAAGCCTGTAACTGAGGCTAATTTCTGCCCATCTTCGTAAATACCGATGCATGATGATATCTCCATCTGGTGTACAAAGAATGTGTGTTGATTTTTCCAGCTCTTGTTTGTCACGATATTTTTGAACTTCGTTTCCTACTCTACCCCCTTTCCCTCCCCGTTTTAGTTTGTCTTCCCTCACTCTCTCACTCACTCACACACACACTCTCTCTTTAGTCTTACCAACAAAAGCTGCAAAACAAGCTTCACCTTCCCCCCTTTTGTCTTTGTTTTTCTTATTAAAAAATATATATATATTTGTCCTGAAGAAGAATAAAGTGAGGGGGGGGGGGGGGGTCACATTTTGAGTGTTATGGGATGGAATGTAAATGCTTACTGCTAAAAAAGATATGCTAGTTTTTATATTGAGGATTTTATAATATCACATATCATTAATTATCTGGACTCTAAATCAAAATGTCTACCTTCTAAAGAACACTATTTATGAAAGCAGAAGCATAAATAATCTACAATTACAAGCCTAGCTTCTCACTAGATTCCCTCATATTTCATGCCAATTTTGTTTGTCTTATCCCAACTTCAAAAAAGATGGAATATTGATCTGTCTCTCTGTATGTTCACTTGCATTTTGTTGTTGTTGAAAGTACTGAAGCTGTTTTCCTATAGCATTGTAACAATGCACTGGTCATTGTTTATGTTCCATTTATGTGATCTGAAATATGAAATAAAACTGAAATGGAAGGAAGGCCAAATTTTCAAGTATTACTGGCTGGAAATGGACACAACAATAGAACAATGATGCTAAATTTGTTGCCATTGCCTTGCCTTGTTTTCAAAGAACCGATTGTCTCTGCAATGGTTGATTTGTGGCATTCGATGTAGACACTTTGGCACTAGGAAAAAGCCACACTCCACGGATGAACAGCTTGGAACCAATACCGGACAGTGATAAATGGGCTCTCCGCCATTCAAGAATCCCTTCAAAATCATATTATATGAAGTAACAGAAAGAAAACAAAAATGATTAAAGTAATTATTTCTAGCCAGAGTGATTTGCTTGGTCTAACGATTACCTTACTGTATATATTTAGTCATCCTTGCATCATTGCAGCATTCATAAACAAAACAAGTAAATGTGTTATGAAGAGTTTCTTACAGTTACAGACAACGTGTAGTATAACTATCCTGGCAGTGTGAGTAGGTTGAGTGTTGAGAGCCATAAGGACATTAACTCTGTATCAAAGTATGTAACACTATCCTTCTGTCTCTCATCCAAAGACCTATCTGATTGATTGATTGATTTTATTTCTGCGTTCAATAGCATGATACAAAATATAGTAATACATGTATTACAGATTTTAAAAAATATATAAACATATTGTCAGACATTAACAATTTACTTCTTGAATACAAAGAAAATATACAATATGGAAAATTAACATTTTACAATTAACAGGATTTGTGAACGCAGGAGACCGTCATCATGAGCGATTTGCTTGATGTCGATGGCGGCCTCAAAGTAAAAAAGCGACATAGAACTTGAAAAAAGAAAGAAATTGAGAAAAAGAGGTCTGTTGATATATATGTCTCTAATTAGTGAAACTACTTGAATTATTATTTTTTTTAAAATCTGATTGCAATTTTCATTATAAATTCAATTTTTTTAATCTCTAGTGTGATTCGAATAGGATTGTACATTTTTTTATTTTTTTAAAAATAATATTTATGCTTTTATTATAAATCATCAAGAATAGATTGACATGATAAGAATGTAAACATAAAAATATAAAAGGATAAATAATAATAAAAAGAAAAAGAAAGAGGCAGAACAATATGTAAAACCTTCAATATTGATTAAGAACAAGCTCCGAGACTTACAAAAGATGGATTGTAAAGTTAATGTAACATGGATACTGTTGTCATGGACTACAGTCAGTGAGTATTTATATAGTCTCTCACTTATCCTCCCAAATGAAGATCAGTTATGATTAATTTCTTTAAATTGTCAAGTCTGCATGGGTTAATGAGTTGAGACTAATCATATGAAAAAGCAAACCAACCTTTTGGTAAGCACTATATAGGCACCAATCCTGCAGCTGAGCTCATGAATATTCATATCGCGTCAAATTGCTCATAATACGGTTTATTCCATCAAAACTAGTCGGCATGAATATTCATGAAAACTAATTGTAGCGATATAATAAAACGAGCAAGGGCATCGAGCAGCTGTTCTGTGTGGCGCAATTGGATAATCCAGTCCTCTCTTGGTGAAAGGACCACGAGTTCGAACCTCGGCAGAGGTTTATATTACGAAATTTTCTTTTGCTGATTTAAAAATAAGGTGACTGAGTAAGAAAATACAAGTCCGAAACTTGTAGTATCTTTCAAAGTCTTCAAAAAGGGGTTTCTGATATGAATATTCATGAGCTCAGCTGCAGGATTGGTGCCTATATAGTGCTTACCCAACCTTCTGCCCACAAAATTTGCTGAAGACAAAACTTATTAGTTGAAATACCTACTGTGTTCATTTACATCAAAGTGCCTAGAAGATAAGAAGAGAAATCAAAAGTTAATTCTATTAGATCTGCTTAGAGTAGCACAAATAAGGGCATTGCTAAATGAACAAGAGTATTTATCTCAAATACAGTTTTGATTGTCTCCACTTGGACATTTGTCTTACATTTTCACCCAAACCACTTAGATAATAGGAATTATACATAGACATATAGGACTGAATTCACAAAGGAGGTTTAAACCATGGCTAAGGTTTAAACCTCTGTAAGCTTACTAAAATAAGCATAAATAAGTGCACATTGCCCATGCACGCGCTCAAAGAAAATACATGATTGGATCGGATTCACTGCGTACATACGCTTAAACAGCCCAGGAGGGGTTTAAACCGCCCAGGAGGGGTTTAAACCATGGTTTAAACCATGGTTTAAACCCCCTTTGTGAATTCGGGCCATAGTGATTCATCATTACAGGGAAATCCAACCTCATGAGCAGTTGCTCTGGAGAAAAGCAGAAAAATCAGAGAAGCAGGCTGGTCAAAGTTTAATTAAATCAGACAAACAATTAGAAATATATAAATTGTTGACAGTCGTAATCACTACCGGTAGCTCTCCCATTTGTTCCAACACAGAAAATGACTACGGTAAAATGTTTTTCTTTTTATAATATTTGAATCTTTAGGATCTTTTTGTTTTGGGAGAACCTTGTCACACCAGCGTCTGTCTTGAAGGTGGTGGTATCATGGACCACGGTGTTTGTTACCAGTCACTCCTTGGTGTTATTCAGCACTTTACAATTAAAAAAGGTGCTTTCCAATACCTTAGGAGCTACCAGTGTGACAAATTTGAGGACCTTTCCTTGTAACTCCTTGGTGTCAGTAAGCACTTAACCATTTTGAGACTGCCACTTTCCAACACCTTAGAAGCTGCCAATATGACAAGTTTGAGGACCTTTTCACATTCCTTTCTTAACTTTTTTGTTATATGATCAAAACATTTCAATAAATTCCTTGGTGTCCCTGGCACCTAAGGAGGCACCAGAGTGACAAGTTTGAGCACCTTTCCACATTCCTTTTTCTGATCTTTTTTTTTTTGTATGATCAAAACATGATCATGTTCTATACATAAAGTCACATTCCATCGTCTAGGGCTTGTTCCAAAATATTTGTTTAGTTTTTCTTTGTTGAATGGGACATTGCCATACTAGCACAAAGGTACAGCTTATTTACAATTTCGTATTTGCATAGTTCATTATGTCGGAAACTGCAGACACATTCATTTTGTATGAACAGATTGAAGCTGTCATTAAAAATATATACATCAATTGCACAATAGGAAGCTTTTTAATCGCAGTTTGGGGAACTTTAATAGTGTAATGGCTACTTTTCTAAATGGTGATTGATCGTGAACATGTCTCCAGTAAAACCACTTATTAATTCATTGTCCAGGAGTTAATTTTTGCAATATTTGTTATGCCTGTATTTCCCATAAATAGTCTAGCTTTTTTACCCATTACTGGTTTGTTACTTGATATATGCTTGCTGGATAATAATTCACAAGTCAAGTTGAACATCATTGTTTTCCCATTTTGATTATTTATCCTAATGCAACCACATATCCCTCCCTGGGGCCGTATTCTGAAAACGGTGTTATCTTTTATGTTATTAAAACGATGTTAATTGTCATAACAAATCAAAATCAGGACAAGTCATTGGTTAATGATTGCGCAAAGATTGATGTGCCAGCGTAAAGTTAACAGAGACATCTGCGCAAGCACCAATGATTAGTGTTTATTGCGCGCAATTTCAATTTGTTATGACAATTAACACAATTTTTCTTAACACAAAATATAACACAGTTTTCAGAATACCGCCCCTGGCATCAAGTTGGCTTTTCTTTTAAACCTCCATTATAATAACTTTCTTATTTTCTTTTTATTTTCTTCAAACTTTCATTGATCTGCCCCACTTTTTATCAAGGTAGACTTAAATTTTAACCCTCCTGTTACCCATAAGCTGCATGGAGTTGACGTTATGTCTGTTTTTGGTTATGAAAAGATTAATGTGGGGAGCACGGGCAGATCCGGGATTTTATTTTTTTCAAAATGGGGCACAACTCTGAAAAAATTGACAAGCAAAAAAAAAAAGAAGCATATTTCAGGTGCCTTATTTATTAAAAATTTAAAAGTTTGGGGGGGGGGGGGGGGGGGGGAGGGGGCACATATTTTTGCTTATGTACTTCAGGTATGCCAGCTTGGTTTGGGAAGGTGGGGGCACAGGCAGGTTGTGCCTCCCTTAATCTGCCAGTGATGTGGATGATATATAAAACAGCCAAAGAAGATTCTGACAGAAGATGATAGATTTGATTATTATCTATTGATTCTTGTCTTATTTCCCTTTTTTTAGAAATCAATTCCAGTCTTCCCTCCCTTTCCTTTGTGCCAGACGTTTTGATCCACATTACCCCCAGCTACACACAAAGATAGAATGCACTGGGAGAATCAATGAGGGTTATTTTAGCCACTAAACGATGTGTATTGTGCCTTGCGTCTATTACCTCTCAATTAAATGGGTATATATCCCAACCAGTTCTTTACATCCATTAGAGAATCCAAATGACTAATGCATAAACGTAATGAATGTCATTTTAGTACTGCCTAGGGTTATGTTAACTGTACATCTCTTCATAAGGCATGGACCCAAAGAATGGAGAAAAAGAACAATAAGTATCCCTCTTTTTTTCCCCCTCTTGTAGAGAGTGAATAGTACAGGATGCGCCCGTGTCATGTTATTTTTCACCCCGAGGCGAATCGTCATCAGTCATTTGATTCAGTTGTTCATGCCTCGTTTTGACGAGCGTGGTCTCAAAAGGTGCGGGATTAGGGGAAAAGAATGAAACATGAATTTGATTGCGTATTTTTGGCTCCGGCACACACGCTGCATGTTGATGAGCAGTTAGGGAATTCTTCTTTAGGATCTGATTATTAAAGGGTACCAATCACAATAAAATATTTATCTCTGTAAGTTAGGGGTTTCATGCTGTTGCGCTATGTTCAAAATATCAGCTTCAATTGTTACTTTTGTCAAAATGTATTCAGAGCTTAAAGACACTTATCAATAAATGTGAAAGCGATTTAAATATTCTGGCCCATGCAACCATAAGCACATGCATGCAACTATTTGGGTTCTGTGTGCAGGGTTTTTATATTTCAGTTCCTGTATTTCCATCATACTTCTTACCAGTTAACCCATAGAATGCCAGTTAAAGTCTTTGAGGTTGATTTTATACATATCTTAGCTGTACACAAATTATCTTTTAAAGGTGATTGGTATTACCTTTAACTCTTTCAGTGCCGATGTCACATATATGTGACAGGTAGACTTGTCATTTTCATTCACCTATTGCTCAACCACAGGAGAGGTATATGATGTCAATGTATATAAAAATTTTGAGCATAAATCAAGCATTCTAAATATATGATCATAATTATATGCTACCATAGAAATTGTCAGAGAAAATTGCAGATTAAAAAAAAAATTACCTTATTTCAACATTAAACAATAGTAAGCAAATGAGAAACAAAAAATAATGGACAAAAAAGAAACAAATGTAATTTTCAATAATTATTATGCATAAAGTTGGGTAAAGTAATAATGTATGGTATCATAAGAAATGGTAATAAATGTCTTCCAAGTTTTGTACACAATATTTTGTGAAATAATAGATGGTTAATGAACTGCAGACATTTGAAAAGTAAGCATTGATCACAATATGGTAAAATTTTGAAAAGAGCTAAACCCCTTGGCATAGTAAGAGTTAAGGGCAATCCAACCTTTTTAATAATTTGATTTTTAATGCATTTAAATGAATTAATGAAAGTTTGAACAAAATCGGACAAACAACAAGTTGTAATCACTATACATATGGGAATTTCAACTTGGCCGAATTGGTACGGTCACTGCAATGTAGCGGCAGTCAATTTTCTTATTGTTTGTCCGATTTTGTTCAAACTTTCGCCAATCTGCTTCTCTGATTTTTCTGCTTTCACACAAATCAAATTATAAAGGTTGGATTGCCCTTTAAGAAAAAAGTGGGGGTATTTTGAGAGGTACTGGAGTGGTTTTGGGGGGACCATGAAGAGCATTGACGGTAGTTGAAACGTTGTGATCAGCTGAATGAGTACTAATGATGTTGAGGTGTAACATTGTACCCATGATGGATGCCCTGGGGAGCGTTTCATCAAGCGTTTTGTCAGTGATTTTTACCGACAACTGTTATAAGCTACTGAAATCCTTGCATCTGATTGGTTGAGAGCAAATTTGTCGGTGAAAATCACTGACAAAACGCTTGATGAAACGCTCCCCAGATATCTTGATCAATCAAGGCAGACACAGAGAGCTATTGCCATTTGGTCCAATGCACATTCGCCATTTGGTCCAATGCCAATTCATCTTGTAGCCAGCTCATCTACTCCCATGTCGTCTGTGCCTTGTTTGTCTTCTTTTAAACTAATCTAATAAAATTAATATCATTTGGTCTGCACCCAGTTTGTGGGTTATCCATGTGGTCTAATCATTTGTATTCCTAATTTACGTAAATTTATAATCCTATTTTCATTTGGTCTATTAAATTAGCATTGGACCAAAGAGCAATGTACTGACACCGATGGCAGGTAAAAGCTGCTGTACACGGGAATAAGAGTGCTTTTCATTCTTATGAGTGTTTTAGATGCATCATATATTAAAATTAATGCTCCTTAAACAAGTACAGATCTAAGCTTTGAATTGAACCCCATCTCCTTATGAAGTGAGTATTTGCACATTTCATTTCATCTTTAAAAAAAAAAAGATTGTAGAAGAAAAAAACACACAAGCTCAAAATCAAATGTGCTGACTTTGAATTAAAGGAAAGTGTGACTAATGTTTACTAAAGAACATAAGATGAGTGATTTATCCAAACAGTGCACAGGGCCATTTGTAATGAAAATGTCCTACATAGCAATGTTAACATGATAGCTCATTTGCTATGGACTCATTGAGCACTTTAATGGACAGATTGTGGAGGCTTATGAACAAAATAACTTGAAAACTGGTAAAGAATGTAAGAATCCTTTCAGAGAAGCTAATATGTGAAGAAAAAAAACTTGACGGATATTGATTATTAGACGAAGGGCCATTAAAGTAGTATCTCCTAAAATGTGTGCTGATAATTTCTAAAGATGATATTTTTTTCTAGGATTCTTTTTCTAGAGCCACTAATGGACCAAGAGCTAAGAGCCAGAATCGTGTTCACTCTGTGTCAAGGGAAGAGAGAATATACAGTAAGGGTAGAAGAAGTGAAATTGAAATGAAACTTGCTTTATATGGTCTCCTATTGTTCTATTTATTAAAAAAAGAAGAAACTGTGCCATAGTTTAATGTTCTTTTCACAATTTTATTTTTTTAGTGTAGTTAATAAAAAGAATGCCAAATTGCAGTTACCTTTCCTGTCTCTACAGCAATTTAAAAGATGTTTGTTCAAGTACTTTGCATATGCAGCTGTCTATTTGTTTTTACACATGCCAGTCAAACAACGGAATTTACATCCCTGGCTGGGATGTAAATTACTTTTCACTTGTCATTTGTTTAAATTGTCACTTTAGGAGAAAACCAAACTTCAGAGCAGCTTAAGATTATTATTATCTTGTACTATTAATTACAAGGGAATCTGATGAATTTTTTAAAGGGGCTTACAATAGCATTGAATAGGATTAATGGGGTGTTGCAAGAAAGATCGGTACTGACCAATCAAAATCATTGTTGCAAGCGCATCTTCTTGAATGGGCAGACCCTGAACCATTCAGAATGGTGGTTCTAATTTGCTTTACAATTTACAATTAATTGCAACTTTCTTGCAACACCCCATAAGTCCACCAGTCAATCAAAGAGAGTGCGTGTCAGCCTTCTCACAGCTTTTTCTTCATGACATGATCTTTGACCACATTTAAAATGGAATGAACAAAAAAAATCCTCAAAATTATCATTTAACTTTGGTTTGCTATCAAACATGGCTTCGGTCTACATCAAAACTGGCTGATTGATTTCAAAGTTTGTCCACCATATTTGAACTGTGCCATAATGGCGTATTGAGTTGGTTTAGTTTGGTTTGAAGACATGGCAGAGTTTTTTCTCATTTTTCTTTTTTCATCCTGTCATCCTTGCAAATATTTTTCATTTCTTGTCTGTTGTCTGTCCTTGGGCAGGGTACTTTTAAGGGGGTTGGAACTCTTTACAAAATCAGACTCTGCTTCTCCACACTTAAAGGTATTATCTCATGGTGCATCTTCATTTCATTCAGAAATTTACACTCAAGTTTTAGGTCCATCATAATACGAACAAAAGTGATTTCTTGGAAAATGCATTTTTCAGTCAAAATATTTCCTCTGGTTTCACAAATTAACTTACGCCATATAGGGTTAAGCATCACACTGACGCCAAATTGCAAAAACCAGCGATGATTTTCTTGTAGATAGTAAGTATATCTAAACATTGTTTTCATGATGTAGTATTAATAAATTTCCCCAAGCATAAAGATTGACCCATCTATCAAACAGTTTCTTTTTCCTTTTCCCCCTTTTTGTTGTAAATTTCTATTTCTTGAATTTGTCTGTTGCTTTATAGATGTAAGTTGGAGGTCTTGTAAGCTGTTGGTCTCGTGGGCCGTTGATCTTGTCACATGCATCCCTTGTTCCATTACCAAATTTTGCCCTTGTGGTAGGAAATGTATTGAAAGCAAAAATAAGCCTTGAAAAATGTGAATTAACAATCCATTGACAATTTCAAAATGATTGCTTATTCATGTAAATGTGATTTTTTTTAAATTCACTTTTTGTTTAAACTTCTATACAAGTATTTTCATTATAATGACTTGATTGTTGGCTTAGTGTAATTGTAAAGGGTAAAAAGTTTTGCCAATTTGAAGAGGAAGAGATGACTCCTTGAAGGGTAAAAATAAGAGGATTTTGAGATTCTGCCTTTAATCCATCAATTATACTGTCATTCATGCAGGTGTCATGTACTTTGCTAGTTAGGGTGTTCATAATTTCACGTAGCTTCAATATGTGTGTACACATTCTTTGCATCCACTGTGCTGTTTGCTCGGAGATTGATGGACCAAAATTATTGGCACGGACCTGCATTCATCAATCGCTGGAACATTTCTGAGCATGTCTATTATTTGCCCAGAAGTTTTGGTATTTTCTTTTATCGTCATTTTGGGCAAATATATCTCTCCAGCACCTGTGCTAATGTATGCCTTGGAAAGCCTTCACATGCTATTGATTGTGGTCATGAATTCCTATATTCATTCATCATATGAAATGTTGATTTAAAATAATTATTATTGCTGTAAGCTGCATGAAATATATGACTTGTATATATGTAAAATAAATTGTAGATCATAATACAAACGACACAAAATATGATATAATATAGAATATAGAATATTTAATGTAGAACATATGATATACAATATATTCAGATGATGAGTCTTGGATGTTCTCTTTGCGGAATGTGGTGCTGGTAGGAAGTTTCATGATGAAATCAATAGATTAGATATTGCAATTCTAATGCATTCAAAATATACTATTTGCAGACACAGGTGGATACAAACTACTGGTTTCTAACTTGGTTCCAATTTGATTGCAATCATATTGTCAAGATGGCTATCTGTAGGATGGGAAATTGTTGGCGAACATGTGTTATGAATAGAAGAGAGAAAGACGTGATTTTGTTTGAAGCGAATTCCTACTGAAATCTGGCAAACATGTGCGTGTTGCCTGGGCAATAAGAGAGAAAGAGAGAGAGAGAGAGAGAGAGAAAGCGAGAGCGAGAGAGAGAGAAAGCAAGCCAGCTAGATCCGTGTCCTTGTTTTGTCCTTCATTTATTTCATCATGCTATCATTCCTGGCATATGTTCACTCCTTTTAAACTCTACATCTTGTAGCGTTTGAATATCTAACCACCCCAGTCCCACACTGCCCATCCCACATCCCCCATCCCCACCCCCAAGGGTACTGCATCTATCTGACCAAGTTCATGCTTGAAATGTGTCTACAAATATTAATCCTTTTAGACCTATAAATCTCGGGTTTTGGTAGCTGCTCCTTATTTATAAATCTGCTTCCATTACCCAGACGGTAAGATTTATCAGTAAATTCAAGACTGCACGAAGGAAACAAGAGGATATTAACACCAGTAGACAGGTGGTCATTCTATAGATCTGGGGCTATATGTTACCTTTGATACAGTTTTTTCACAGTGGGCAATTCTGTTCAAAGGGGGAAATATATGGTCTTTATTGACAGGTGGTTGCTTTTAAGCAGTTTTGACTTTACTACAAAGAGGACCTAATAAATTTATGATCTCTTAATTGGCATGCAGTTTTTTAAGGCTACTTGATATAGCAACACACAATGCAATGCATAAAGGGGAATTCTATTATAACCCTTCATATAAGCAGAACATTAAAAGGAAACAGATTAATGAAAAAGTTTCCAAAAAATGAGAAGAAAAACAAAATACATCATTGATAATGATACGGTTTCTGGTGGTGTGTGGGTCCAACCGAAAAACCCATGAGTGGCTCATACCGGAGAAACATGAGGCCAAATTTCAGCTTTATCGATTCTGTTGCAGTCATAACAGTGTCATATCACTTTAGAGTTATAATACAGCCCAAAGTCAGTGGGTCCTAGGGGGCATATCATCTTTGGAGCAATCGGAAACATATCCTTCAAGGGAGGTAGCTCATATTGAGGGAATAATTTACGTGGGGATGACATTCTTCACACCCTTTATTGGTAGTGTGAACGTTTGTTGCAGTTGTTTTATTTTTTTAAAATAATTATTTTCCATTAACATTATCTTTCTTTGAGCCTTGCCACTCCGTGAGTCTTTCTCCTCTTTCTGTATCTCTTTTTTCCATTTCATTTTCATTTTTTTCATCAGGAATATCTTTCATATAATGTCCGTCCGATATACTCCGCTTTCTGCTTGGGGTTGATGTAGGAATTTTTAAAGCACATTAAAAAAATATTTTGTACTTTTTCAGTTATTTCTTGGGGGAGGGCACCTGGAGAGGCTTTATAAATTTGTAGTGGAGGCATGTGCGCCTACCAGGTCCCCCCCCCCCCCCCCCAGCTAATCTGCTGGTCTCTGCATATCTCTTTGCATATCTCATGCCTTTCTGAATATTGTAAAATTTGAACATAGGAATAGCCAAATTGTAACAAAAAAGTCAAGAGGCATTTTCTCTGTTTTCATTTGGAAATTTGCCTTATCTCCATGTGTATGTTTTATTTTACACTTTTCTTGAAGAAATTTTTTTATTTTCTTCTTTCACTCTCTCTCTCTCTCTCTCTCTCTCTCTCTCATAGTCTCTTCTATTTTACATCATGTGAAAAAGCATGGTTTGCCCCGTTGTAAGCTGGCCTTAGAACAAATCGACACTGCCCCTGCGACATCTTGCCTTTAAGGCACAGAGTGTGACAGAAAGGATATCCGCTAGCAGAATGGATTATAATCGCCAAGTAAAAAAATAAGTGGCGACAATGGGCTGGTTCATGCATGAGTGCCGCCTCTTGTCATCGAATTGGATTTGGGGGTAATCAGTCAGCGACATGCTCTGGAGTGCAGCACAATAGCCAGCCAGCATTCTCTTTCAACCACACTTCCGATTCATTGGAGGGAGCTGGAAACCTTAGTGAGAACAATAAACCCCAGAAACTTTTTTCCCCCTCCATGCACTTGCTTGTTTGGTTACTATTGAATTATGAAAGAGGAAGAAATGGGTAATAAAGAAAGGTTTTTGGTTAAAAATGAAAAGATGGTGAAAAGAAGTGGCTGTGAGCTTGCAAAAAGGGAATTATATTTTATTCTTTTATAGGTTTTCATTTCTCTCTTTCTCTTTCTCTCTCTCCCTTTCTCTATCTCACTTCTTTTCTCTCTCTCTCTCTCTCTCTCTCTCTCTCTCTCTGTTTCCATTTTTTTTCTTTGGAATCATTCATACGTGCACGATTTATGCCCGTAGGCCGATCAAAGGGCCGGAGGCGACTCGTTCACGCTACGTTGTTTCCCAATTGCCCCTTCTACTACAAGAGGTTAAAAATACATGTACATGAAAAAGATGAATGCATGCATAATACAAATTCTGATAAAGCCAAGTCAGAAAGAGGAGGAAAATGAATAGGGAAAGACAGAGTGTAAGAGGGAGGGTGATATTTTTGTTTGCATGGGTGTATGTGTTCAGACATTCGAGCAGGATAAAGTGTTCATATCATCAAGGAGCTTTTTACATGGAAGGTATTCATTTGATACTGGAATTTTTAAATAAGAAAAATGCATTCTTTTGATTACAAAATGTAAGATGTAGGCTTATACAAGAAGAAGATGGCACAAATGTTTCACTTCTAGAGTTTTCATTCTTATTCTTATTGATTCCTATAGATTTGATCTCTTAGTCCTACATGTATCTCTGTTCAGTGGTGTGTATAGGCTTAGTTATTGATGCACTATAAGATCAGAAATGATTTGTTCCAGTTCAACTGAGTTAAAACTTAGAACTACTGGTATACAGATATCTAAGGTTGGAAGCTAATCCCAAATCTTGATCCCTAAGCCTGAACCATCATGTATACTATAACCTGGTGACAAAATAGAGGCATAATCTCTCAGATTATTCACTCAACATCAAGATATGTACCCATCACTCTTCTGTAAACCACAGAAGAAGGGTCCTAATTCATGTTAGCTGCAATTATTAATGCAGAAGTTACAAATTCAGGGTGTTTTGGAATACACAAAATTTGTTATATCAGAACAAAGTTTAGGGATTCTTCTCCTATGGGCCTCCTTGAAAAGTTTATTGAAAGGATGTTTACAATCTACATGTTCCTTGTTTTAGAATTAATTAATCGGGGAGGGGGGGGGGAGGGAGGAGGAATATTTGCCTTTTTTTTTTTAAAGTCTGCAAAATAGGGGGTCATTTTGAAATTGTAGAGTACTGTAAAACCAGGAATTTTTGCGAATTTCGCGAGGGGTCGAGATTCGCGAAAGTTTCATGCCGCGAAATACTAAAATCACAATTGAAACAACATAAAATTATTGCAATTCGCAAAAGTTTCTTGCTGCAAAATTGGCTGTCGTTAACAATTCGCGAAAGTTTTATTTCACGAAAGTTTCTGGTTTTACACTAGTCATGCGTTAACCCTCTCGTTACCACAACGCTAAAATGCTATTCACTTTGTACATAGGGTTGTTGACTTTGGTTCTGACAGGGTTAATACACCCTCTATCATTGCAGAAATACTACTGTGCTTTAGAGGCTCTTTGGTCACTTACTGGAGTAATTGTAAGATTTTCTTGAAACATTTAAAGGTATTTTACCAGAGCTCCTTTTTATCCTACTTTTTGAGAGCTCTTCTAGATTTTTTAAGAACCGATCGCTCACTGATCATATGTATTTTTTCTCTCTGCCTGCTTTATAAGCAAGTTTTGTATGCATATTTACTGCTGTTGCCTACTGTAGTATGAACACACCATTGCTGCAAAATTCTATTTGATGTGATAAGGTTATTATTCTTTCTGGCTTTACTAGCGGCAAAATAATGCTTGCTTGATTTTTATTATTTCCATGTTTGATTACCCATGCATGAAATGCATTGAAATTTTTCTCTTCTTCATTTGATCATCCTTCTCATAAACAAGTTCTCTTTGCCCTGCCTTTTTTTTCTTTCTTTCGTTGTTATGACCTTTTATTTTCTCTCCTCGTTTTATTGCACCACAAATTGAATATGATAGGAAGGGATTAAAAAGTGCATTGTGAACAAATTGGTGCTTTGTGAAGGAGGTTTGTGAGGACATGTTTCTGCTCAGTCTTCGACGCTCACCACCAGAGTTCATTGCTGTTCATTCTCCTGTTCGAGTTCACATATTTTTTTAAATATCATAATTGGGTGATCATTTTAACCCCTCTCTTTCTTAGCAGAGAAAACAACAGATATGTTTTACTTTCAAATAATTTCTTTCTTTCCATGAGTTCTCTGAAACTAAAGAGATCAAATACTTCTGTGAAAGAGAAAGATGGTTGAATGGAATGTGATTTTCATCACGTAATGTCACATCTGGTCGAAATGGGGCATTAATTTGAGATTTTGAAATTCACAATGCAAGAATGCAGTCATTTGGTGATTAAGAAAACTCAAATTATTTGTGGAAAAAGTAAGACAAAATGCAAAGTTCTTTTAAAGAAATGTGAAGGATTTAAGAAAATACAATAGTGATAATCCTGGTGCAATCAAATTAAAAAAAGAAATGCTTGTGTAGTTATGTAAACTGTTAGAAAAAAAATATGGGTAAAATAATTTTTCCCAACAGGAAGGTAGTTATTTGTCAGATCCAACTTCACTTCTTGGTACTTGAAGCACTGCGATATTTCACATTCCTTTACTCCACAAAAATTGTCTGTCATTGTAGAAGCTTTTGACCTGTTAAGATGATTTTAGTTCTGTTAGCAAAAAACAAAATTGGAAAGAATTTTTTTAAATGTATTGTTATATTGATTTACTTTTGTAAAATGATATATCGTCCGCCTCACAATCGGGAGGTTGTGGGTTCGAACCTCAGCCGCGTCATACCAAAAGACGTTAAAAGATGGGAGTTGCTGCTACCTTGTTTGGCGTTCAACAATTGAAAGGATAGAGCAACGTCGATCTGGCGCTGCACAGTGGCTGCCAGGCCCACGATCAATTGGGCCAAAAGAATTTCCATTTTCGGTTAATAAAATTTGGAGTGGAGTGGATTATGTGCTAGACATTGCTGTTCTGTCCATAAAATCCCATAATTTTTTTTAAAGTGTAAATATCTGAAAGGAACCACAGTCTCATGGAGGCTTGTATAAACAATGAAATTTACATCATGGCCCAGGATGTAAATTATTTCTCACTCCTCATTTGTTTAATACTCCACTGACCAATCAAGAAACTTTGTAGCCGCTTCACATTTTAGTAACTGGCTGTTTATTAAATAGAATTTTAAAAACTTACCAAAAAGTATAGCCCTGGGGACTAATCATAACTATAAATAGGCTTTAAGAATGTGGTGTTATTTAGGCTATCATCTTATTTTGTTGTGTTACCATTTTTATATACAGGCAACATGGGTTTGAGAGTGTTCATTGAGTGGATGCTCCTATCATCTTTCTGTTTTTCATTGATAATACATTGAAGATCCTGAATTTTGTATTAAAAAAAAGTGGGGAGGGGCAGTCATAATGCTGAACAAAAGATTTGACCGGCAAAAGAAAAAAATGTATCACCTTTTACAAATGCATCTTGGGTTGAAATTTTGAAAAGAGGGTGGGGGAGGGGGGGCACATATTGGGTTGTGTAGTTAAGGTATGCCACATGGGTTTCGGGGGAGGGGGGGGGGGCATATATTTGGGTTGTTAAGGTATGCCACATGGGTTTTAGGGGGGCATATATTTGGGTTGTGTAGTTAAGGTATGCCACATGGGTTTCGGGGGGGGGGGGGGGGGGGGCATATATTTGGGTTGTTTAGTTAAGGTATGCCACATGGGTTTTAGGGGGGGGGGCATATATTTGGGTTGTGTAGTTAAGGTTATGCCCCGTGGATTTCGGGGGGGGGGGGGGAGGCATGGCTAGTTGTGCCCCCTAAGTCTGTCAGTAGATAGTATCATGGTGTTATTTGTTTTTAGTCAAGCCATCTTCTCCAGATGGCATAAATGCAGCAGCAGCAGCACAATAGAAGAAGCGGCAGAAAGAGGGACAGAAAAGGGAGATGAGGAAATCTAAGGGTTGTTCTCACCATTAAGTTCTCACCATTAAGAATTTTGACCTTTTCATCAAAGCTTTAACTTCACTTAGCCCTAATTTCCTCATCCTTTCATCACCCTTCTGTAATCCCATTTAGACATTTGAGCTTTGCTTGATTCCTTTCTTATCATCGGCAGATAAAGACACCTCCAGACAAAATGTCTTCCCGTTTTCTCTCCCTCTCTCTCTTTCCCTTATCCCATTCACACAAGGAAATTTACATGAAATTTGTATGAAGAAACGTGTAAAGAATCACCAGTTGGTGCAAGGGGAAAAAAGAGGATGACAATATCGTATAAAGAAACGTGCTATAAAGAAATTAGTTTCGGGTAGTTTAGCTTATATGATATGTTTAGTGCCAGCTTCATGGGCTTTGCATGAGCGTACACAATTACTGCTGCTATTAGTGCACGCTCATGAAAAGCCCTGCCCATTTTATAGCTACAGATTTTGCTCAGTGCGGTGTTCACATGGGCATAGTGGCCCCTGATTCTTTAAACAAGATTTGTTTCAAGACAAAGCTCAAACATCTCTGTGGCTATATCACATTTTGTCATGTGAGATTCAAATGACTGAGAGAATATTCATGTCTTATGCTATAGCTGGATAGTTTTCCTACAGAACATTGTATATTTTTGCTTGTCTGAACTGGGTATGTCTCCATTATAATACTTTTGCAGTGGCGCGAACAAGTTTCCTCTACCATAATGTCTACTGGGCTATCTTGAATTGTTCACAAAGATACAAAGATCCATTTACAAAAAGCCTATGATTGGTTTTCAAAGGTAATCATCGGATTGGCTGAAAGTTTTATTGGGGGTAATTATGGTATCGTGCAAGAAATTGGGGCAATTATCTTAGGCTATGTGTGAAGCATCTTTGGCGATCTTTTTCTTTCCCCGTATAGGACTGCATTGGTTTAATCCATAACATGGATTTGTCTTTATGCCAAACTATCCCTGAGAATTTCAGGTGATATTAAGGTTTATCTTGTCCTTCTGAAAATGACAAAAAATGAACAAAATGGATGTTATTACCAGGGATATTCATTGATAAGTAATGCCTACAATGTTGTGTGTCATTGTTATTTGAGAAGGGTGAATAATTGGCTGGGAAAGTCTCATTTTGTTTATATGTGGGATTGTAGCCATGTTATGCCTGCATGTTTTCTGCCATTCAATTCCGTATACTGCAATTCGATATGGGAGAGCTCTGTGTTATGAAAAAGTTTTTACGTTAAACATGGTATATCTCTTTGTAAACAATTTTTTTTAGGCATTTTTCAAGCTTCTTCGTTTATGGTTTATCTCATTTGACAGCCTAGAATACAAAATCATAATTAGTAATGATGATGATTATGTTGCTATCCTATCGCAACATTATGCAATGTGGTTTGGTGTTGTGATTCCAATATTAAATATGTTTAATCTTGGATCCATCATTATGGATTGGTTTTGTTTTGCACCAAAGTAGATTTATTTTCTCCCCCTCTCCCTCTCCCACTCTTGCCTCTGTCACTCTCCATCTCTCTCCATCTCTCTTTCTTTGTCTCTGTCTCCATTTCTCTCTCTGTCTCTGTCTCCCTCCGTCTCTCTCTTTCTCAGTCTCTCTCTGTGTCTCTCTTTCTCTGTCTCTGTCTCTCTCCATCTCTCATTCTTTGTCTCTCCTTCCTCTCGCTCTGTCTCTCTTTTGTGTGTGCGTGTGTGTGTGTGTGTGTCTCTCTCTCTCTCCAAAAAAGAAAGAAATAAAAAGTTACCAGTATGTCAGGAATATGTAAACTATCTGCTCGCCTCTTTCTTCAGAGAGACTCATTTTTCATGATTGGGGGAGGGGGGGGGGGGGGGGTGTATAAGTAAGGAGTGGGGGACTTTGTTCAATTTTCAATTCAATTCAATTCAATTCAATTCAATTTTATTTTACCAAAGCAATAAAAACATAAATACATACATACATACATACATACATACATACATACATACATACATACATACATACATACATACATGGAATATATACACTGGTACAATAAAATATAAAAAGTTGCTTGGCAGGTAGCAGCCAGAAAGGAAGCACCCCTTATGTGTGGCCGACCTTTTAATTAAAAGTTAAATGTACTTACCAGACAGTACAAAATACATTGTGTTGGCATCCTTGCTAGTCCTTATACAGGTTGTAAACCGGATTAGCATGGGCTCTTGAAAAAGAGGCTCAAAAGCATCCATCCCATGATCAAGTCTGCTTGTGTGAATAATTAATAGGATAGATTTAGCCCTCTATTGTTCTGTAGAAGAAAGGGGGTATTATTAGAGGGATGAGGAGCTGGCAAACTAACAAACAGGGACATGCTCCAATCAATAAGCTTACCATTGATTTTACCATCTTTATCACTGGGAGGAAATCACTAGTCTCTATCTACCAGACCTCTCATGTTGTTAATAGACCTGTTTACTAATGTATTAAAATTTATGCATGGTTCTCTCCAAAATGCTTAGTTACCAACTATTTAGTGCACCTGCTATCCATAATGGCATCTCTATGGGTGGAATCCACTTTGCATACATTAGTTGTTGCTATGTCGGGCAAGCCTCTGGCAGGCTTTTGAGTCGTCAAGAGAAACTTTTGTTCAAAAAGTATGCATAAAATTAGTAAACAGGTCTATTGATTGTATGATCCACTCTCCGGTGACAATATCTCTGCGGGCAATTTCTATCAACAGCCAAAGTTCTATGTCTACCCTGAACCCGACATTTATACCTAACTCTAACCTAACCCTGACCACGATCAAAACCTAAAACTCAAGTGCAAAGACGTAAAACCTAACCACCTATATTTACAAAGTAGAGCCAGGAGTATAATTATGTATTGAATGGTGGAAGCTATGATAAAATCATATAGTAACTAATCATTGATTTTAACGCTGGGAACAAGTCACTAATCTCTATCAACCCGACCTTTTTTAGCATGTATTGATTGGTGGATGCTGTGATGAAATTAATCAATATCCATTCAATCAGCTAACATTGATCTCGCCACTTTGAGGAAATCACTAGTCTCTATGTACCAGACCTCATGCATTACAAAATTATAATAATAATGATAGTAATACAAATTATAATATGTCTTGTTTACCCAGGGTAGCCTCATCAGTATGATATGCTGTTCTCCCGTTGTCTCTCATAGAGACATTTGGTATTATGTACTCTAAAAGCATAAATGATTAATATTATCATGTTATGTATCATTTAATCCCAGTGGAGTAGCACAGGTCCAGTCATTGAGGGGGCACTGGTTTTATGGAAGGGGGGGGGGGGGGGACAGGTCTAACTTGATGAATGAAATGAGAGAGGAGACCACCAAGAGTGGGTAGGATGTGGGATGTACAACAAACCCTTTCAGATAACTGCATTAGTGTTTGTACTTCACTCAGTTGTAAAAGATTCTAACTTTCCAACCATCTTACATGAGAGGGCGCTGTATTGAAAGACACTAGTGAAATCGTTTTCATTGTTGAGGCCCACAGTGTTCTAAAATGATGCAAGAATGAGTAATGATCGAGAGGGTTAATTTATATTGTGGTATACTTCTGTAGCACAGATTAATACTCAGTCAGCCAAGATTCTGGAACATTAATTGATGACATGAAATATCCTCTTTGAAAGAAAGAACAATATTCAGAGAGGTTCAAACAATTTGAAATACCTCCAGCTAGGAATCTGTTTCACTATTTGACTCCCCTGCTCCCTCACCCTCTCCCTTTCTTATACTTTCTCTCTCTTTCTCTCCCTCCCTCCCTTTCTCTCCCTCCCTCCCTCCCTCCTTCCCTCCCCCTCTCTCTCTGTCTGCCAAGAGAGTTATACACCACAGTCACACTGCCAAACCGACGGATTCTTGACCATTGGTGGCAATGTAATTTCTTGTTTGGTCTGTTGTCAGTCTGGCGTCATTGTTGGTGTGACTGTGGTATAATAGACATTCTTTTGTGAACGACTGGACCCCTGTTACCCACTTTCTCACTTTTTGACTCCCTTATCCCTCCCCTTCTTTCTCACCCCCCCCCCTCTCTGTCTCTCTCTCCCTCTCTTTCTCTCTCTTTGCCACTTTTGTCTTTTTAAATAAAAGTAGCATACTATTCTATCTTTTGAGAATGACTCAGACACATAGCAACCCCTCGAATGACCCTAATTAGCCTCAGAAATGAATTGCGTAGCTTGTCAGTAGTTGATTTTTACATGAATATAATAATGATCATTAGCTAAAAGCACCACATTATTCACCTGTCATTACATGCCTAGACTACAGGATGAAAAGCAAGAACATCAATAGTTTACTTAATTCATAGATATATTGTTTAATTTTTATCTCTCTACATTAAATTTTAGATCAGGAGAGCATTATTGATTTTCAGTTATGTATTTATAAAGGTCCGTCCTCAAAATTCAAAATCATTCTATATATATATATATATATATATTCACCAATAATTTTTTTTTTTTTTTTTAGATTGATTTTATTTCTGCGTTCAATAACATGATACAAAATATAGTAATACATGTGTTACAGATTAAAAAAATATATATATCAACATATTGTCAGACATTAACAATTTACTTCTTGAATACAAATAAAATATGTATACAATATGGAAAATTAACATTTTACAATTAACAGGATTTGTGAACGCAGGAGACCGTCATCATGAGCAATTTGCTTGATGTCGATGGCTGCCTCAAAGTAAAAAAGCGACATAGAACTTAAAAAAAGAAATTGAGAAAAAGAAAAAGAGGTCATGAGGAGGCCCAAAGCAAGTGCAAGTGCAGTGCAGTGCAAGTGCATTAGCGGTAGGGTTAAGATGTATTCACGAGTTGTATTGATCAATAATCAGTAAAATACTGTAATTTACATCTAGATAGTCAATGTGGTGGATTTGAGTATAAGGATATTAAATTACGCTTCATAGTCGCTTGCAGTGGTGTAGTCAAAATCTCTGAATCTTGAATTTTAATACTGTAAAGTTATGAACTTTCATAACCTTAACACATTATAATAAATCAGTACTGAACTCCTTGCATGATAACTATATGCAATACATGGAATGATACATTTCAGGCTGTGAGAGATTCGTTTCTTTACTCTGAATGTTGATATCACAGAAATATTCCTCTCATCTTCCTTGCCAAAATGCAGTGGTATGATAAGATGATCAGTGTTGACATTAAGCTTCTGTATTAGATTTTTGTTTAATTTTTCTTTGATTCTGTAAAAAGGTTTCAGTAAGTTTTAAAGCCCCAAATCCATTTAACGTTTGTTGCACCTCGATTTTTACCAGCTTTGTTCTGCCCAGTTGGTTCCTTTGGCATCCAAATTCTGTCTCAGCTCTTATACTCTATCCGTAATCGTTCCTTTGAATATTTATAGCATTTCACTCTTAATCTCTTTTGTCTGTTTGTTCTAAATATCCTCTCTCACTCCCTTCTTCCCTTCAATCCAATCCAATCCAATCAGGGTATTTATATAGCGCCAATATCTAGTTGCCTAATCAAAGGCGCTTTAGACATTATTACCCTGGCTTTAGCTTCAGCAACCGTAGCGCTCAGTGCATTCAATGAATAAATCCTACCAGGTACCCACTTACTACACCTGGGTCGAGTGTGGCAAATGTAGATTAATGTCTTGCCAAAGGACGTTGGTGCTGCGGCAGGGATTCGAACCCTGTACCTTGTTGTTCATAGTCCGGAGACTTGTCCACTAGACCACAAACACCTCTACCTCTACACCTTCGTCCCTCTCTCCTCTCCTTGTTTCTCTGCTCTCTCTCTCTCTCCCCCTCTCTCTTTCTACCCGCATTTCGGAAACCTAAAAAATGAAAAAGGGCCTGTAATGGCAAATAGGTCTTTGAAATAAAAGTCAAACAAATAGATACAAAATAATGTTTTAGAATCATTGTTTTTGCACTTAGACCTAAATGCACAGATATTATAAAACTCTTCAATTTCACTTTTGTAATTACACATCATGTATATTAGCATTCTTTTTTGCATTGATATGTTTAGGGTTGGCATTTTTTTCAATAAAACAATTATGATTTAAATGAAAGCAACTTGTGGGATATGA
Source organism: Heliocidaris erythrogramma (assembly GCA_025617745.1). Taxonomy (NCBI): domain Eukaryota; kingdom Metazoa; phylum Echinodermata; class Echinoidea; order Camarodonta; family Echinometridae; genus Heliocidaris; species Heliocidaris erythrogramma. Next base: position 39,151,642 of record CM046867.1, read on the forward strand.
TTTGATTTTTATATAACATGTCTTTTCTATAGACTCCAGCTTGAGCTGTTTCAGACATAGTATTCAAATATTTCGGTAAAATTTTGGGTTTAAAAAAAAAATCAGTTTAGACCCCTGTTACACCATAATACCTACTTCAGACCAGTCTTGAGGCGCCCGAGACTGGTTTCCGAAAAGCTGACCCAAATTTTTGGATCCCTGTTACACCGGATCCTAAGGAGTCTCGGGGCACCCCCGAACCAGTCTCGGACCACATGGCTAGGTAGTGAAGAGACTGGTTGGCTCAGAAGTGGTCTCGGGTAAGTTTCGTCCATTTACACCGGATTTGAAACCTACCCGAGACCAGTCTCGGGGTGCCTCGAGACTCCTTAGGGTTCATAGATCAATGATACTTATCATGAATGATTGGAGTAAAATTAAAGTCAGTTTGGGTCCTTTAAAATAGAAGATATCTAGGTCTGGTATTGACTTTTCTGCTAATAATGACCCCCATGACATAACGGAGGTATCATTTGGCAAATCCTGAAGGGTCTCAACCCTGATAGAGCTTGATTTGTGTGCTTTGAGGTAATTTGGTATTGGCTTTTGTTTTCTAGAAGCGATTAGCTGGGTTCCTCAAACATGGTAATGTGTTGTATTAAGTGCAAGGCAAATGGTGTCCTATCAGCAACACTTGCCAGTTTCCCAGATATGGTCGGTGTGGACGCTGAAGCACCTTTTCAAGAATGAGGACCTTTGGTGCAACTCCTGACCTTGTAGGATAAATCTAACATTTTGCTACTCCATTTTATAATTTTCAGAATTTTTATTAATGATATCCCAACAATGTAGTGAAAATATGATAAATGATAAAAAGTAGCATAAAAGAAATAGCAGAGTTTTCCTCACGTATTGTCCTTTTTGGGGGGTAGTTTTTGAAAGGGAAGTCGACTGAAAAATCCTTCCGAAATTCTTGCATTGATCTCAAAGCCAATGGAGAAATAATCATTTTTTTTTCAATGAAGAGGAGGTGTGACAGAAGTCCTGTTCACATGTTTAGATCTACTCTCTTCTATAAAAACTTGAAAATCTTGAAAATAGTTTTTCAGAAGATAAGACATGTAAAATTCCTGAATCATTTTGTAATATCAGAACTTCTCAAAATTCATTGTAATGTAATATTCCTGTGTTTCTGCTACATATCCCCTAGCAAAGGAAACATTTTTGCAGTTAAAGATAGAAAAAATATATTTAGAAGATAACCATGTTCAAATGCAGGGACTGCGTGCCATGATATTTAACAATATGAACTTAATTTCCAGCAGATATCGCGGCTGTATGAACTGGGTTGTTATGTCATTTGTTTCTCATCTTTACTGTTTCATCTGCTACACCTGCAGAGTTCTCTTGTGTGAGTGCGACATGCGAAGTAGGTGTGGCACAAATGTGACAAACCTACTGTGACTCTGCAGTTGACAACATTCCTCAGCAAAAAATGACATTTGTAGGTAAAAGGTGCGCAGGCTGTTCGTCTGAGGAAGGATGAAAGGATGGATAGAGTGAATGAATAAAGTGAAAAGAAAACAAAACAAAACTAGGAATTCATGGGCAGCATGTTTGAGATTAAAGGGCTGGTCAGATTTGGTTAATAACGTTAACAAGATTTTTCAGGTACATGTACCCTACAACTGCCCTACTACAGTCAAACCTGCTTTAGCGACCACCTGTATAGAAAGACCGCCTGTCTATTAAGACCACAATTTTGGTTTCCCTTGAAAAATTGTTTCTCATTGAAACGTGTATTAAAGGAACCTGTACATAAAGACTACCTGCTCATAAAGACCGCTTTTCTTATCTCCCTTGAGTGGTCTTTATAGACAGGTTTCACTGTATTAACAAACACGAGCATACTCACACCAAGGAGTTATATACCTCCTTGCTCACATGTATACAAAACATAGTAGGATGTACCTTTCATTGAAAATCTCATCGTTATCGTTATCGTTATCGGAAAAATGTGACCAGCACTTAGGAGAGCGCAGGGAAGTATGAATTCAGAGAATGAACGAGAGAGATATAAAGAGGGATGGAGAGAGGGAGGAAAAGGAGAGAGAGATGGAAGGTATGGAGGTGAAAGAAAAGGGGAGAGAAATACAGAGTGAAATGGACCATGTAGCTCCATGGTTAGAGCCTTGGTCAGGTTCACTGAACTTCGGTCCAGTTTGATAGTTCCATTGCAGCACCACCTTTGATGACTGTGAAAATATCTGTATAGCCCGATAGTTGACATGCTCTGACTGACATTGTTTTTCATATATCTTTGGAAGTGATTCTTTTCTTTTCAATATTGTGTATTGTACACATTCAAATCAAATGAGAAGCACTGAAATATAAGTCTGATGCACGTTCACATTTATGAACTTTATAACTGTATGATTAGATCAGAAGAGAGATGTATCATAAAAAGCATCAAAGAGAACACAAAATTATTGTAATAAGAGAGGGTTCTATCAAGTGAAAGAAAAAAATAATAACCAGGATTTTTTTTGTATTCTTTCCATGTCACTGGTCGCCACGTACATTGAACTCCAGACCTAAACAGTGCTTGCTGCCGAAGACCAGATCAATGCAGTTTTCTATTGGTAAATTGCTCCCCTTTCTTTTCCCTCACCAAACCGCCAAATCTTGCCCAGTCTCTCTCTGTAATTATTGCCCCTTTTCAGAGAGTTATCATTATTCTGTTACAGGGCACAGTGTGGTTTCTCTCCTCTATTGTTTGCCCTGATCGCTGGAGTGGGTTGTGTAAGGGTTGGAATCACAAGCAAAGATGTTTATGGTGTGATTTCCTTTCTTAAAGGGAGAATCACACTTTGGTGTGTGGTCTTATGCATCTGTGTTTCTTTGGTGTACTTTTCTGTATGATAATAATACAGACAGAATTCACATAACCTTGTGAAATTGAATGACATGAAATCTACAAACTCATAGTTAATTCCACAAGTTTAGACCCCTGATACATCAAAATCACAGCCTATATATATATATATCTATATATATATAATGTGAAAGAAATGAGAGAATAATGGTGCGTAACTTAAATCAAATTGATTTAAGTTACGCACCATTATTCTCTCATTTCTTTCACATTGTATATATTTCCACGAGATTTGCCAAAAGCTGTTGTATATGTTATTTCCTTACAATATTGTTAATATATATATATATACACATGTATATATATCCCGATTCCAGACTATCCATTACCCTTTTATTCAGGTGTTAAAGGGCAATCCAACCTTGGTAATAAGATGATTTGTGTGAAAGCAGAAAAATAAGAAAAGCAGGATGGCGACAGGTCGAAAGAAATTGGACAAGGAATAAGAAAGTTATGAATGTTTGAAAAATGAGATCGCTAAAGCTATGCGAATTTCAAATTGGCAATTTGGTGAGTCGATTGTGACATACTTGTGGACAACTCTTCTGTTTGTCATACACATAAATATCATTAATTTGTGGTTTTCTCCGAAGCGCCTTTACCCTCGGGGTAGTACTCAAAATATATTGTAGATAGCACATTGTTATAAGTCCTCATGAAAGAAAAAGATTTACTGAGTAATACATTTTGGTAATTTTGTGTGTTGGAGCGAATGGGGGAGTTGTCCGCAACTATATCACAGTGACAATACCTATTCGGCCAATTTGAAATTCCCATAGGTATAGTGATTACAACTTTCAAAAAAAAATTCATAACTTCCTTATTGCTTGTCTGATTCCATTCAAACTTTCACCAATCTGCTTCTCTGATTTTTATGCCTCTGCCACCGAAGGTGGTGCCGGAGGCATTATGTTTTCGGGTTGTCCGTCCGTCCCGCTTTCTCGTTCTCGCGGTACCTCAAGAACCACATGAGCAAACGTGGTGCTAGTATGTATCACCATAGGAAGACGATCTGATTAGATTTTGGGGTACGTAGGTCAAAGGTCAAAGACAAAGGTCTCAGAGGCCAATTTCTGAAATTTCAGGTGTTAGCCTCTTAAGAACCATTTGAGGTATAAACTTTAAACTTGGTGCTAGTATGTATCAACATAGAAAGATGATCTGATTAGATTTTGGGATACGTAAGTCTTAGGTCCAAGATCATAGAGGTCAATTCTGAAATTGCAGGTTTTAGCCTGGTTAACGTGAAATCTCAAAAACCATTTGATCGTTATCTTCAAACTTGGACCTAGTATGCATCACCATAGTGAGAGAACTGATTAGATTTTTGTTCACATAGGTCAAAGGTAACAGGTCATAGAGGGCATTAGAAAGGTTAAGTGAAATGATTTTTTTTTTACCTTTGTTATCACCATATCTCAACTATTTTGTATTCATGACTAGGAGATAAAGGGATAAGACTTTTTGGTTATGAGGTGTAAGGTCAAATGTCAAAGAAGTCAATTAACATGTCTTTATTTTTATTCTGGTTATCACAATATTTCAAGAACAGTTTGAGCCATCAATTGAATTTAGGCAGAGGCATATAGGAAACTTCAGACTGCCTTTGGGAAGGTCGTCACAGACCACCATTTTAGAAGACCCAAGACCAGTTTTGTGGTGTCATGGATTTGGTGTAAATTTAAATCAATACAAAATAATTTTCAAAATTATATGTAGAATATGGTCTAAATTTCACACCATTAACAAGTATTTTAAGGTGATCTTAACATTGTTTCTTTTATAGGATTAAATTCTCATCATGAAAGTTAGTAAGTGACTGTATATCCTGACAGGTTCAAACTTCAAAGTTATATCTTGAGGAAATATTCACAACTGTTCCAGAAGATCATTCTGTCATCATTAGTCTGTCTCCATATGAAAATTCTTTTCACCTTTTGATTAGCCTGTAATCATGGCGGCATTCTAGGTCTTTTCTTTGTTGCTCTACTACTGTCGATCCTCGAAACGCGCGGAACAGTCCTCTGATTTTGAGAAGGCGACACACGCATGCTAATCATGGCGGCATTCTAGGTCTTTTCTTTGCTGCTTTACTACTGTCGATCCTCGAAACGTGCGGAACAGTCCTCGAAAAAGCGGCGTGCAGCAAGCTGCACGCGTGTGTCGACTTCTCGCAACCATACGACTAACGTGCATTTCGAGGATCGACAGAGCTAAGATTAGAGCAGCAAAAAAAAAGACCTAGCATGCCGCCTTGATGAAAGGCTTCCTTTTGACTAGTGAATTCTCATATGGAGCCAATGTTAATCTAACAAACATACTATTTGTATGATAAGGGAAAAATAGACTTTTCCTTTAACAGCAAAATTGAGTTGTTGTCAACTGTCTGGAACCAATTAAGAAAGGTTAATTATTTAGTACATGATTAAGAATTGGTGTTTACTGTGAGGTTTTGAAATCATGGAAATGATAAGAATCTTATTCAATCTTTCCTGAAAGTCTCATGGCACTGCACACAGAAATGGGTAGGCCTTGATAAGACTACACACAAATGTGGCGTGAAAGTTGGGTCCAAACTTTTCCGCTATTTCCCATCATGTATATGAAAGCATGTGAGGGGCAATTCTAATAAGAGAAATTTCCTCCTTCTTTTTTTTTTCCAGACTGACATGAAAAGAAAGAGAGCTCAAAAATTATTTTTCACCTTTCCCAGAACCCAACCTTCTCTTTAAAACCTGTTCTTTTGTCTTGTCACACCAGGTATGCCTGCTAAACACTGACACCTTGGACTGAAAGGCTGCAAGGACACCGGAAGACATGGTGAAACTACCCTATTGTCATTGCTTCAAAAGATTGCTAAGAATAGGAGAGAAAAGAGACAGAGATTTATGAAGAATATGAAGGTAGGGTGTAGAGGGGCATGGAAGAAATGGGGGTGGTAAAGTAGAGGTGGGGGTGGTAAAGTAGAGGTAGGAGCAGCTAGACCAAGAATTCTGTGAAAGAGGGAGGGGCATGATTCCGATAAAATCTCTGACGAGCAAAAAAGAAACGTTTCCCATTTCTCAGGTGCCTTTTGGGGTCTAAAATTTAAAATTTGAAATAGTGGCACAAAAATGTAATTAGCGGGGGGGGGGGCAGTTTTGTGTATGAGGTATGCAAGTTCGAGTATTAAAAGGGGCATTGGTAGCTCCTATGGAATAAAAAGGAGTGTGGTTGAAGTGGGTAGTAGGGTGAAATATATTGGGGTAGGGATAAGATGCATTTCGGAAATACAGAAGCGATGGCTAGGGGTTGCTCAAATCAAGGAGGTAAATATAGTAATGTCTACTAGAATCTATGATGAAAATATACTTGATATGAAATTAATTTTAGGAGGTGCAGAAAAAAATGATAAAAGTTAGACAGTCATCTCAAGAGAAATACCGGTAGGGTGGAAATCCCCTGTCTTTGGTGCGAGGGGAAAGGGGGTGAGAAAAATTCAAGAGGAGAAAATAAAGGTGCATAGTAAGGAAGGTGAGAGGAAAAAAACAGGAAATAATTGTGTAGAAAGTGTTTCCCAACCTGTTGTTTAAACACAAGAGAAGAAAGCCAGAACAAAACAACCAAACACCACTAAGTACATGACTAAGCCAGCCAGCTAAAGTGCCTCACAGTTACCTGTTAACATTCTGGATTCTAATCACCAATGCTGTGTTCACATTGACATATCCCGAGTTGGCTAGATATTTTGTGACATGTGTACCGGTAAGTGATTTTCACCTACAAAATTATCATTACTGTGTTCTCTGAAATCCCATTTGATTTTCTACTCTATGGACCCTTGCCTTAACAGTCCCAACACTTGTGTTTGGGATCAACAATCTTCTGGAAAATCATTTTGAGAAACTTCCTGCATTGTTTCATAAAATCATTTCTTCGCGAAAATTGAAATCAGAATATTCCTACACACCCAGCAAAGCTTACCACTTCTGATCAATTAGGGCAAGCTGGGCTAAAGTTTTCTTGCTAAAATACCCCCAATTGCTAATAGTGTCTGACTTACAATTTTTGTGAGGATGATGTAGAAATACGGGGTAACCTCGCTAGTTATAAGGACCGCTATTCATAAGGACCACTTATTCATAAGGGTCGCTATCTATAACGCGTGACTAAATGAATAGCGGTTTTGTATGAATAGTGGTCCTTATAAATAGCGAGCAAACCATAGACAAATTACCTCGCTATTCATAAGGACCTCTATTCATAACTATTCATAACGCGTGTTAGATGAATAGCGGTTTTCTATGAATAGTGGTCCTTATGAATAGCGAGCAGACCCCAGAAATACTTTCTACTACTGTAAAACTATCGCAAATGAATTTTGCAAGTTTTTAAGAGTTGTCAAGATTCACAGGAGTTTAATTCTATAAAATAATGAATTCACAGCACCCTCGTTAGTGCAATTCAAATTGCTCCTAAAAACTACCACTGGTAATAGTCTGCAACAGTTTTATGTCACAAAAGATTCTTGTCTTACAGTAAAGTCAGTAAATTAACAGGCAATTTTTGCTTGCACTATGTATCTTCAAGAACTTAGCAGCATTGTGAACGCAGCACAAGAGTGCCTTTCATGGCTCGGCTTATTGGGAAATCAGGTAGTGTATTGTATCGGTGTTCCTAACAAGTTCCTTTTAACTTTATCCTTGCCGATAGGGCGATAATGCTAGAGCATAGCAGAGTGTCAAAAGCAGTGAAAGAGCTGCTTGGATTTGACAGGTAGGCTGAAAAACCTTTGCTTCCTGCTGAGTACCAAAAGGCTTGGTATTAGGGGGTTGATGGGAGATCTCAGCGGCGGCGGCAACAACGGAGGGATTTATCAATTTGTTGCAAGTCATATTAACAAAGCATCGGAAGTAGTAAATACATCACTCTTGTTCCATTTTGAAGTTTTTCATTATTATATGGTACTCAGGACAGCATTTGAAAAAAGTAGTTTGTATTTTAGTTACAAAATATGAGGTCTGGGCAACAACGAAGGGACTTATCAATTTGTTGCAAGTCATATTTACAAAGCTTCAGGAATAGTTAATAAATCATTCTTGTTCCAATTTGAAGTTTGTCAATAATTAGTAGTCTTCACAGTACATGTATTTGAAAGAGTAGTTGTATTTTAGTTACAAAATATGGGGTCTGGGCAACAACGAAAGGACTTATCAATTTGTTGCAAGTCATATTTACAAAGCTTCAGGAATAGTTAATAAATCATTCTTGTTCCAATTTGAAGTTTGTCAATAATTAGTAGTCTTCACAGTATTTGAAAGAGTAGTTGTATTTTAGTTACAAAATATGAGGTCTCTTCAACAACGAAAGGACTTATCAATTTGTTGCAAGTCACATTCACAAAGCCATTAGCATACATCATTCATGTTCCTTTTTAAAGTATTTCTTATTATCATTTGGTACTCTTGGCAGCGTATAAAAGGTAGGAAAGAAGTATAACAAAATAGGTATGAGATCTCAGAAGTTGAATTTCCTCCTAGATAAGCCACATATTCTGTGAAATTAGCAAAATTTTATCAGTGTTTGTTTAGTTCACTATTTGGAGTGGATCTTCAATCATTCAAAGGCCAACTTGCTTTTGATAAATTGGACAGATCATAGAACAAGGTATTAAAAAAAAAATGAAGTAAAATCAGGCAAATAGTGAAAAACTATGACAGTTTTATGTACTGTATTTAGATTGCTATTTGATAGAGTCGAAATGACAACTCTGTCATAAGTTTGTGATGTCACTCCATTCCTACTCTCCTAATGTTTTGTATATTTTGATATCATCCATTTTCAGTTTTTACAAAACAAACTGATTTCCTCATAGATTTTGCACAATTAAATCACAAAAAAGACGTCAAAATATTGATAAATATGTGTCTGATTAGCGTATAATACTCGATGATTGCTGCACTAGTTTACAAATGGTGTCAAATGTAAAGTAAAATCAAGGTTCTGTGTGTAAACATATATCCTTTTAAAGTTTTGAACTTTTAACATGTGGTTAAAATTTTTTTTTTTTTGAAGTTTTAGTTCGAACTCACATTCTTTGTGATTGGCATCTACATTCTTTCAGAGGTATTTATCATTTTATTTCAAATGTTTAATACTCCATGAATTTTACTCGCCCTCTCTTTCTTTCTTTCTCCTGTGTTTAACACATTCTTAATCTTCAATCAATTTCTATAGAGCTTCACAGTAGTAACTTTGGGTTAAAGCTTTGTTCATGGGCAATTTGTCTTCAATAAAAAAATTTAACCTCCCTGCAGTAAAGAGAGGAGAAAAAGAAATAATTGTGATTAGTGCTTTGCTTTTAGATGTGATTAATATGCCATGACATGGCTGCATCTATAGTTTAATCGGAATTTGAAGTGGAATAACAATAACAGTGCACGATCGTTCTCTCTGGGCTCTATTGGTCATTTTGCAAGGATCTTTGTAAGTTATGAACTTGAAGAAAAAAGGCAACAGCATATCAGAGGTTGGTATAGCAGCAGCTGGTAAAGAATTTTGCAGAGGGAAAGAGAGAAGGAGGGAGAGAGAGACAAGGAGGGAGAGAGAGACAGAGCGACAGAAATGGACAGATTAAATTGATTAACTTGACTGAAGGTGAATTAGAATCTAGAAATTTCAGGTATTCTAACAACAAAGTGCGGTGATAATACAATTTATAGGCCTTGGATATAATTATGTTAAGATACTGAGAAAATTGTGGTTTTATATTGAAGGTGTTGGCTCATGAACAGCCTTGTCTCAAAGTGGCAATTTCTCTCCCAATCATTAATGTCAACTGCTAAACTGTTTTGTATGTTATAAATGCCACAGCTACACTAGATCCTGGGGCAGATGCAGGATTTCATAAAAAGGGGGTGGGGTTGGGGGGTTATAAATCTGAAAAATATCTGACAAATATCTGACAAGCAAAGAAAAAAATAATGGTTTTCACATTTTCAGGTGCCTTTTGGGTTTAAAAAAATTGAAGGGGGCAGTTGTTCCCTGAAAATTCACCATTAAGTTGAACTATTAGAGAAAGTATGGGATGCTTCAGTATGATCAAATATCAGTGGGTGTTGAGAAACCCTGGCAATTATCTATTATATATAATAATATTATTTCAGGTAGATTGTATTTGTATTTTCCTCTTTTTTCTTGGTAAAATGTGTTTATAATTCTCCATCTGAAATTAGGCATCAGCTTTCAGAAAGCTGACAATCTTTTATGTCATTATTTGCTTCAAGGATGAACAAAAATAATATTTGAATAATATCCAGTTATTCATATTAGTTTTAGAACCAAAAACATGACGTGGTCCAATGAATATAGAGAAGCTATTGCTTCAAGGATGGAAATAAGTTATATTACAATTAATCATATTGCAGTTATTATAAAATTGAAACCACAAATGTATCTGATGGGATATCAATGTGATAACGATTCTGAAAGGAACTATATATCACTCCCAAGCCATTTACTCCACCTTAGATGAATAATGGGAGATGATTAATCAATCTCCTTACAACTTACAAGCCAAGCCTACCTGATGGACTACCTACATCAGGCTTCTAAGATTTCTAATGACCCAGAACTGGCATGTCAGAATTATTGTTAGATGAAGGCAAACGATAGAGAAGAAAAGGAAGAGGGGGGGGGGAAGAAAAAAAAGAGATGGTAGATTTACATACAGGAGATGAAGATAAACTGTGTGTTTTGACAGGCCATTCTCATTTGTCAGCCCTAAATCATAATACTTCCCATCATGGAGAGCCGTTCACACTGATAATTATTACCGCAAGCTTGTACTTGCTCAAATGAAAATGTTATGGTAATTTGCCCAGGTTTTAAAATCTGCAAATCTGCAAATACAATGCCTAAAATTACTCTTAAGTAGGCCTTAATGTTAGTAAGGGTAGTAAGTGTTAAATTGTTGATTTTGATCAATATCTTCATGGAAAATCATGCTGATATTAAGATGACTTGAAAAAAGCAGAAGGAAAAGATAAGTTACTGATGATGATCATGAATGCAAGTTTGCATTATGAACGAAACAGGTCCATGCTAATTTTGGAAAAGTCCAATTAAATATACACTAAAGGAAAAAAGAAACTTATAAAAGTTCAAGAGATCACCAAATTAAATTCTCTGCATGGAAATGTACCAAATTTGGATATAATGTTGATTCAATGCATGGCTTTAAATGACAGTCAATAACAAAAAGTTTTCTTCAATGCCACAAAAGAAATGTGCACTGAAGCAAAGGACTCTCTAATCCCCAAGTCACAAAGACAAACTGCAGCCTTGTACACCATATGCATGTCAATGAATGAAACAAAAGAATTTCAAAGGGATTTGCACCCCTCGAGCAAGAGGATATTGATGTTCTGCCATGGTTCGCCCGTTCACCAGACCTTTCCCCAATTGAACATCTCTGGGAAGAGCTTGGTCGACGTGTGTCAAGGCGTGACAATCAACCCATCAATAGGGAGACGCTCATTGCAGCACTGCAAGAGGAATGGAACAATGTTCCCCAGGCTACCATCGCGAATCTGATCGGAAGCATGCGAAGACGGTGTACAGCTTGCCAGCAAGCTAGAGGTGGACATACTGGCTATTAATCTGTTTGGATATGAACTTGCAAATCCCTTTTGAAATTCTTTTGTTTCATTCATTGACATGCATATGGTGTACAAGGCTGCAGTTTGTCTTTGTGACTTGGGGATTAGAGAGTCCTTTGCTTCAGTGCACATTTCTTTTGTGGCATTGAAGAAAACTTTTTGTTATTGACTGTCATTTAAAGCCATGCATTGAATCAACATTATATCCAAATTTGGTACATTTCCATGCAGAGAATTTAATTTGGTGATCTCTTGAACTTTTATAAGTTTCTTTTTTCCTTTAGTGTATAATAAAGTTATGCATTCTTTGAAGTTTTGAAGATCACTATACACATCAGCATCACTAGGAATCTATGATTTCCTGTGCAAGCTACTTTCCATTTCTTTTGTACAAAATATTATGTAAATTTCAAGAAATCTCCAAAGAAAAAAAAATGTTTTATTATATACCGATGCCCATAATATTTATCATTTGGAAGCTATGTTTTTCATTAATCATGCTTCTACATGTGATATAAGACGAGATTAGAGTTTAGGTGTGAACGTGGGTCAAGTTCTAGTTCAGGTTGTATGTTTTTGTTTGGGTATGGCTGAGCTGCCTTGATTTCATGGAGGTTATTTCCCAGTAAAAGTCAAGAGAAGGAGGATGTAGGATGAGGATGATGAAAGGTAAAGTCAGAGATTGATTGATGGATGCCTTCCTGTCTACCATCATCATGGGTGTCATCGTAGAGTTGTACTTGATGAGGGGGGTGGGGGGAGGGGGAGGGGGGTTAAAGTGGATGCTGTGGTATTGGAATACAAAGCTGACCCCCCAAAAAAATTGTGAACTAAAAAGTGATAGAAATGAAGTTAAGTCTCGCTTGTCATCAAATATCTTTTAGAGGAATAAAGAATTATTATGAAACATAGGGAGGAAGGAAAGGGGGGGGGGGGGTTAAAGCACAAGTGATGCTATGGTATCGGAATACAAAGTTTACCTCCCCCCCCAAAAAAAACAAAAACAAAAACAAAAACAAAAATCAAACAAAATCATAAACTATAACAAGTATTAGAAATAGAATCTCTATTTATAGCATGTATCAGAGGAATGAAAAATTATAATGAAACATTGGGGGGAGATTTCATATCTGCCCCCCCCCCCCCCCCCTGGTTCTGTCTGCCTGTCTCTCTGTCTCTCTGCCTTCCTACCTACCATCATGGGTGTCATGGTAGATTGGGTAGGGGGTTAGAAGCAGATCCCATGGTATCAAAAACTTAAATAGAAAGAGAGTCTCTCTTTGTATCATATATCAGTAAAAGGAATAAAGAATCATTACACATGGGGAGGAAAGGAAATGAGAGGGGGATTAAAGTGGATGGTATGATATTTGAATACAAAGTTGACCTATAAAAAAATCACTAACAAAGTGATAGCGAGGGATTCCATTTTTCTAAATATATACCAGTTAGAGGAATTGGAATTATCATGAAACATAGGGAGGAAAGGATTTTGGAAGGTATTGGAATACAGAGTTGACCCCTCCCCAAAAAACAACAATCAAGAAATAAACAAACACAAAACAAAACAAAAACTAAAAAGAGGGACAATCAATTTCTTATGAAACATGGGGAGGGTAGATTTGATATTTGCCCTCTCTCCTTGTCATCCCCTTCCCCCAACCACTCCCCTCCCCTCCCCTTCCCCTCTGTCTCTCTCTCTCTCTGTCTCTCTCTGTGTCTCTCTCTGTGTCTCCGTCTCTGTCGCTGTCTTTCTCATGAAACATGGGGAGGATAGATTTGATATTTGCCCTCTCTCCTTGTCACCCCCTTCCCCTTGTCACCCCCTTCCCCCAACCACTCCCCTCCCTCCCCTCCCCTCCCCTCCCCTCCCCTCCCATCTGTCTCTGTCTCTGTCTCTCTGTCTCTGTCTCTGTCTCTCTCTCTGTGTCTCTCTCTCTGTCTCTCTCTCTCTGTCTCTTTCTCCGTCTCTGTCTGTCTCTGTCTGTCTCTGTCTGTCTCCGTCTCTGTCTCTGTCTTTCTCATGAAACATGGGGAGGGTAGATTTGATATTTGCCCTCTCTCCTTGTCACCCCCTTCCCCTTGTCACCCCCTTCCCCTTGTCACCCCCTTCCCCCAACCACTCCCCTCCCCTCCCCTCCCCTCCCCTCCCCTCCCATCTGTCTCTGTCTCTGTCTCTCTGTCTCTGTCTCTGTCTCTCTCTCTCTGTCTCTCTCTCTGTCTCTCTGTCTCTGTCTCTGTCTCCGTCTCTGTCTGTCTCTGTCTGTCTCCGTCTGTCTCCGTCTCTGTCTCTGTCTTTCTCATGAAACATGGGGAGGGTAGATTTGATATTTGCCCTCTCTCTTGTCACCCCCTTCCCCCAACCACTCCCCTCCCCTCTGTCTCTGTCTCTGTCTGTCTCTCTCTCTGTCTGTCTCTGTCTCTGTCTGTCTCTGTCTCTGTCTGTCTGTCTCGCTCTCTCTGCCTCTCTCTCTCTCTCTCTCTGCCTCCCACTTATGAATGTCATGGGAATTAAAATTGATGAGAGAGCTGCATGATGGGTATATATTATATGGGTATATATTATATGGGTATATAAATATTATGGGCATATAAGGTGTATCATGTGGTCCTATATAGGATTATATCTATATGTCTGTGGGTGACAACGTGTATATTTTGTTTGACAATTTCCACAGGGGGTTCTCATTAGATTCCTAAGAGAAATTGAACACAAACATTGTAACTGTGATGATTTACAGTACCTACAATTATAAAAAAACAAAATATTATCAGCAGTCGTAGCAGCCTTTTGTGAAACGAGTTCCGAAAGCATTCCTGCTCTCCTTCCGGTTTCCTTGCCCTTCAGTTCCTATGTTTATATTGATGTGCGCGTGATGTTGATACTACCGATTCCATTCCATTTTAAAGATGAAATTGAGTTCTGGTCATGTGATTAACATTGTGACAGAAACTGTCTCAAAAAAATTGGGAAAGGTTGATCGTGTCTACATAAGAATTGGTGTATACTGTGAAGTTTTAATATCATCAAAATGATAAGAAATTGACCCAATCTCGCTGAAAAACACATGCACTGCACACAGAAATGGGTATATGGGACTGCACACTCATGTCGCATGAATGGTCGGCTAGGCTCTAACAAATTCAGCTATTTCTCCACATATATCGGAATATGAGGGTATTTGAAGAGCAATCATTTCCAGGGGACATATCTACTATCATGTTCTTCCAAAATGACAAAAAAAGGAATGAAAGAGCTCACAAATTATTTTCACATTTCCCAGCACTCCACTTTCTCTTAAAAGGAAGCCTAGCGATGGGTATTATGATATTTATGTGATAAAGTAACCTGTTGACATTAAGCAATAATGAAGAGTTATGTGTTTTCAATCCTGCCTAGAAACCGGTTGTGATGATAGGAAAAGAGGATTCATTGATCGCATGCATGTCAGAAGGGTGCTACCCCAAACTTTCCTGAAGTCATGTTTGTATTGTAATGAAAGAATAAAGCAGGGCTCGACACCAGCACCTGGGATACACGGGGTCCCAAAAATTGTCAAATTTCAAAAAGGATCTCATGCATGCAGACCCTTAAAATCTCAATCTGGGGAGCGTTTCATCAAGTGTTTTGTCAGTGATTTTATACTGATAAATTGCTCTCGGCCAATCAGATGCAAGGATTTTAGTAGCTTATAACAGTTGTTGGTTAAAATCACTGACAAGACACACTTGATGAAATGCTCCCCAGGACTCCCTAGGAAAAAGGTTAGTGTGGAGTAGTGGATAAAGAAATAATATATAGAAGTTATAATCTGTTATAATCTATTACTGTTAACAATTATGATGATGTTGAATTGAATTGAAATGAATGGTTTATTAAAATTACTGAAAATGGCAGCCACAGGGCTGAATTACATCATGGACCTACTAGTCCATGATTACTTTCAGTTTACAATATAAAAATATATAGCAAATTTATGACAAATTAGAAATAATTTCATCGAGATTACATTCTAAGATAACACCATGTATGACAAAATATTTGTAGTTAAAGCATAAAGCTATTACATTTTATATAACTTAAAATATAAAAATCTTAATGATGAGAGAAGTCTTAAAGGGAAATTAACCTCAGCGTATGAATTAGCTTATTTTGAATGGTGTAGTATATGCCTCTTATTTGATACATGCAATTTCATGTAAAAACACAGGATATAGATATAAATCACTATTTTCCAGCCAAGTTATCGTCTGCTAGCAATAATAAGGGGGCTGCCATTACTTTATGTGTACACGAACATATTTTTCATCCCAAGTAAAATTTCCTTCATCGTTAACTTGTAATTGATTTTTAGAGGACAAATATATATTAGATAAAGTCACATATTCTGAAATGTAAGTTTAGTTTTATATATTTTTTAAAAGGTCTTAATTTGTTCATAAAAAATATACTTCATAAAAAATATACGTCAAGGACGGAGAATTGACGTCAAGGACGGAGACAATCGTAACAATACCAAAACAAAGCGAGGAATCTGCTTTACAGGATGGCTATTAGAACTCATGGGTCGTCAATTATCTAGGCCCATGGCCAATAACAATCGTAATACAATCAGAACAAAGCGACGTATCTGTTGTAAAGGTAGGCTATTATCAATGCATATGGTACCTAATGATCCGTGTCATGCACAAAATGGCAGCCTCCATGGAAAGACGTAGCAGACAATAGGTGCATCTAGAATATCACGTGGGGTTACTTGTCCTTTAAAGAAAAATTAGAAAACCAGTTTACCAATTATATATTCATGGACAGGTAAAATTGGAAATGAGATCAGATTGATTACATATTATGCAAAAATTGAATCAGAATAATATTCAATAACAGGTTTGATAATACATTTGAGGACTTTAAAATGTGTGATTTTACAAATGTACATCTGTTGGCTGTGCATTGATTCATGTCATTGTGCTGGGCATACAATGAAATTGTTTTAAACCGCTTCGGTAATGTATGCAAATTTTATGCATACCTTTCAAACAAAGGTTGTTCTTGACAACCTGAAAGCTTGCCGGACATAGCTACAAATAATGTATGCAAACTGGATTCCAAGCATTGAGGCTTATAAAAAGCAGGTTCATGGAATAGCTTGTCACTAGGTGCTCAGAGAATATATGTGCATAAATTTGTATACATTACAGAAGCGATCTATTCACTATGAACACGATGACAAAGAAAGCGGACAAAATATACAGCTCATTGTACCCTCCACAATTGTTCTGGTAGACAAAACAACATCCTTTCACTGCTGTTATGTAAAATAAGTAGAACAGGTGAATATGCATGTGACACCTGCTCTACATATTTTTTTACATAATAGCAATGAAGGGATGTTCTATTATCTACCAGAGCAAGTGTGGAAGGTACAATGAGGAGCGTTATATGCAAGGATTTCAGTAGCTTATAACAGTTGTTTCAACTTGTCATTGATAACAAGTTTTATGAAACAGGGCCCAGGTGAGAGGGTACACTTCACTTGCTGAGACATGAAATTTCAGAAATATCATTTCTCAAATGATTGAATTTCTCAGAGAATGGGGCATACTTTCTGTTTGTATTTGCAAAAATAAATATTTGTATAGAATTTTTAACAATTCATCTTTAAAATTTATGGAAGATTATTTGTTGCACAAAAAGATTAAAAATCCCAATGGTTGAATTAGTGTTAACAAAAAGTCAGATATTGTTTTCTATGTGAAATCGTCCGAACAGTTTCAATAAGACAGATTGTATGATAAAGTAAGTTTTAGTGATGGTCACATTAATGAGTTATTTATAACATTCTAAACAAATATTTGCACTATTGGGGGGATACATTACTAACGGTGGGCCCAGTAGGGCACATTCTTTTGCATTTAATATGTAGTTAAGGTATGCCATATTGGGAACTGTGAGACCCCTCCCACCCCTGTGTTTAAATTATTTGTTAATTGGTAACATGAAGGATATTATTTAATTTGTTGTAAAAGAGGATAACTGGGCATGTGTCTATCCTCAATATTACCCCCCCCCCTCCCCCACCCCCTTGACAACCTTGGAAGTAGGCTACAGGCTACTAGGGTAAGTAAAGGTCTTCTGTAGCTAGCAAACTAATAATTATATAGTAGCTGCACTATATAAATGGACATATTATTAATATTATTATTATATAATTGAGGTTTTTTTCCCCCCACATATTTGTCCTTGCTGTAACAATGATCTGGTATTTGCTTGTCATATTGTGTGAGAATTTGAAAGTTTGAGTTTGAGAAGAGAATTGCTGCATAGACTTCCTTCCATTATCATTCAGACCATTTCCCTGTCTCTCCCCATTTGCCTCTTTCACTCTAACCTGTTGCCCTCGTATAACTAGGTCATATCTTTTAACTCAATGCATGCATTGTGACAGTTACTGCTCTTCTATTAAATCACACAAACTTTACTCCAAGAAGAACAAAAAAGTCCGGTAAATACAAGATTATCTTCAGTGCCATCATAAACCCCTGGACTTGTCCCATCAACTTCAAAACAAGTGTCTCATAAATCGTCTCCTTCGCCAAACCATTTTTTAAGTGTCTTCATCCGGCCAAAGGTCGGCTTCTCTTTGGCAAACTTGACCTTTGCCCCCTAGTCAAACTGTACTCACGATACCAATCATGGCAGGGTAAATAAAACCAGAGATAAATCATGTTTAATTTGCTCTAATCATTTCCGGACTCTCTCCCCCTCTCCTCTCTCTCTCTCTCTCTCTCTCTCTCTCTCTCTCTGCCTGTTTTATTACAGACTTGCACCCACAGGAGTAAGCAAAAAAACTGACTTTCTTGTGCAACTAGAGAGAAAATATCCGACTAAATAACGGGTTGTACAATACAAAAAATTGCTCTGCAATCAAAATTATAAATCATACACCAAGCAAATTCCTATCTTTGACCAAACACTCTACCTAACCCTAACCAAATACCCAATAGACCGCTTCTGTAATGTATACAAATTTATGCACATATATTCGCTGAGCACCTAGTGACAAGCTATTCCATGAACCTGCTTTTTATAAATGAGCCTCAATACTTGAAATCAAGTTTGCATACATTATTTGTTGCTATGTCCGGCAAGCTTTCAGGTTGTCAAGAACAACCTTTGCTTGAAAGGTATGTATAAAATTTGCATACATTACCGAAGTGGTCTATTGCAACCCTAGCCCTAAGCCTAACCTTAAGGCTTAAGCCCTATTCCAACTCTCCCCTTATATTTTTGACCAAAAAAATCTGGAGCCATTGTTTCTGGAGCAAACACCAAATAATGATAAATAATATTCGTCTTTTATACATGCACGTTGTATTACATGAAAGAAATATGAACTGTAGAGGTAACAGATGGCTTGGCAAATGCTTGCCATTGTCAGAAAGATTTTGTTCTCTATATGAACTCGAGGTAGTTGGTCAAGGTCATGGATTTGGTGAGAATTTTTTTTGTGTGTGTATCTAATTGTCTAAAACAAAATTGATAATCAATTGTTCCCAGTTAGCTTTGAAGGCAGTATGTCTGGGTTGTTTGTCTTACCGGGCAATCTGTCTACCTCTGGGAATTCCCATTTTTTAAAATCGTTTTAAGATAAATTCCCAAATATAATCTGTAATTTATCCTGATAAGGAATGAGCATTCTGAACTTTGCTTTAATAAACTAGAGAATTTGCACGAACTACCCCATGTCCTAAAAAAATTGTGTTTATTTCAATGACTCTCCGATACGTGGAATGAGAATGCAGAAAAACCGAGAGAAGAGAAAGGTTAGGAAAAGAAGAGAGGAAGTGAAGAGGAAATGAAGAGATGAGAAGAAGGGAATAGGAGAGGGAGAGAAATAAAGAAGAGAGGTGTAGTTTGGGAGGGGCAAAAATATCACTTTTCTTCATTAATTTTCCAGTTAGCTATCATCAGACTTCGTACTCACATGCTCAAACAGGCATGTAATACTTCCAAAACTTTGGATAGAAAGCATGCTGACTTACAACTTACTCTAACATCACAACAGAGGGCAGTATTCTCCAATTTTGCTCAGCCATCTGCAGAGGTCACCATTTGGGGGTACAAAAGATTTCATCACAAAGAATTTTTGTGAAAAATAAGACAATATGCTATTCATTTTCCTGGAATAATTTTTTCTGATAACTTCAAGAGTTCCTTGAAAATTTAAGCACAGAAGGAAAGTTTCAAAGTTTTCAAAAATTCTTTAATACTGAGATTTTTTAATTTTTGGATAGATGTTCACATTTTATTCATTTTCTGTTATCAACATTTCTCCTTCGCTGTTCACTTTACCAACATAAATTTTGTTGAATGCCGTTTTTATTTTGCCAAAAAATGTCTCCAACCTAAAGCAGAACACTATTTTTCAATAACTTCTGTGGCTGTAAAGTTCTAAAATTCATAAGAATGCAACAGGGAAGTCACCACACACACATACAAAAAAAAAGGTCTTTCAGTATACAAAATAACACTTCAGAAACTGATACAAATTACTGTACAACCTTTTAATTACTACTGTGCAGAACACATGATAAAAGCCAACATTTATTCATATGTATTTCAATTAAATAAAAGGAAAAAGTTAAAACACCAACCATCCAATAGCAATGTTTGCTGTTTTTTGTTTTGTTTTAGCAATGATAAAACGCAGAAAAGATAAGCACGACGAGAATGATTTTTGTCTCCCTTTGACATTCAAATGAACCATTAATACTTGAGATGACGAGGCAACGCTGCTCACAATAATGAGAAGTTTTTCACACAATACTACCTCAAAACCCTTTTAATGCAATAATTGATGCTATGTCAGGCATTCACAAGCATAGCTGAGGAAAAGCCATTGTAAGTTGCATTGTTTTACATAAAAATATCTATTAATGTTCTTGTGAGCAGCAACGCCTACATGCAATTATTCAAGATGTAAACTGGCTTGATTTTGATAACTAGACTTAAGCGACATTAATTTCAACGAACAATTCTTTTTAAAAAAAACCCCACAAAACCCCCACATGATACTGTAATGGCATTATGGTACCTGGGGAGCGTTTCATCAAGCATTTTGTCAGTGATTTCTACTGACAAAACACTTGATGAAACGCTCCCCAGATTTATCAGTAAATTCTTCATGAATGCATACCAAGAAAGATCATTTAAGAGACATGTAACCAAACTTTCATTTTTTTAACTATTTCAAATTCAATGCAATACCTTTGAGACAATAATTCAGTTTATGATATGTGTTATATGATATGATAGCATACATATGGAAGTGCTCAGGATTGGTCAAAGAAAAGAAAAGAAAAAGAGTAAAATCAAATCAAATATTTGGTATGGTAGTCCTTACATGACTAGAATAACCTAAAGAGGTACTGAAACCAATACCAGATGCTGTATGAGAAGCATGAATTATATACAACATACAGTCAACCTCGCTTAAGTCAACGTCGCATGTGTCGAATAGTCGCTCAAGTCGATGAAAATAAAAATTTATCCTCATAGATTTACGTGTGTTAATCCTTTGTTCAAGTCGATTTTTGTAGGTCGAATACTCGCCTATATCGATCAAATTCTCAGAACAATACCATGAAAAAACATTAAATTTACACCGCACAAGTCGAACTAGACGGCGATGTGAAATCAATCATTGTAGAAACTGCCACACGTCGAAAATCGCCTATGTCGACGCATTTCACTCAGTCCCGTCATGATTGACTTAGGCGAGGTTGACTGTATCACCATTTTCCATGACATAAAGTCATATTGACATACATTGTAGATAATAATAATATAATAGAGAAGATAGAATCTTATTAACACATACTGATATTACATGATATGAACAGTAATTACATGCTTGACCTTTTCTAAACTAATTCAAAGAAGATAAAGCAAATAAAGTATTTCAAAAGACATCATAATATTAAATATGAGAGATGTTAATAAAGACTGGAACACATTTTTGGAATATATAGCACCATTTATTATAGAATGAATGCCAAAGATTTGTCATTTCTTTTAACAATCATAGGCATTATTTTAAAATGTGGAATTGCACTTACACTATGAACATGGCGAACACCCCTTCATTGCTATTATGTAAAAATATGTAGAACAGGTGTCACATGCATATTTACCTGTTCTACTTATTTTACATAATAGCAGTGAAGGGATGTTCTTTTGTCTACCAGAGTAACTGTGGAGGATACAATGAGGAGCTGTATATTTTGTCCGCTCTCTTTGTCATCATGTTCATAGTGTTACGAGCCAAATCCCAAATAATGGGCATCAAATAATGCAGTCCATGAAGATATTTTGTATAAAGCCTCATTCAGTGGCCTAAATGACCACCTCAAATTATAGAACTGTTTTGGCATTTGTGCCTTGATTGGCCCGATTTCATTTAAATCTGATTTCATTTAAAGCCTGAAAAACAACAACAAATTGATACCAACAGAGATGTTAATTTATTTCTTCAAATATAATGCGAATGTAACTCTACAGTAGTTCATTTCATTTCTATACAGGTTAGACGACTGTTACTTTTCGTCATCTTAAAGAAAATGGAAATACATGTAACTTTGTATTTTCCCCTACCTCCAATAGACCGGTTCGGTAATGTATTCAATTTTATGCACATATATTCTCTGAGCACCTGTGACGAGCTATTCCATTAACCTGATTTTTATAAATGACCCTCAATGTTTGGAATCCAGTTTGCATACATTACTTGTTGCCATGTCTCTGGCAAGCTTTCAGGTTGTCAAGAACAACCTTTGTTTGAAAGGTATGTATAAAATTTAAATACTTTACCGAACCGGTCTATTCAAATGAGTTATTAGTCCTTTATAATCACAATTCTTACACATGATTGGCCCAGCTCAGGTTGCTATACACATACCTCCATAACGGATGTGTATAGTCTATGACTAGCTAGCTTAAATAGAAGGATAACTAAAATCTTTTTACTTCACATGAATATTCTTTGAACAGCAGATTTGACAACAGGACCTAAAAGAAATGTGCATTACAGAAGCTTATATGTACATTATACACATGAATAGCATTTAAATTACATTCACTTGCAACTCTTTTTGTTTATAGGGTTGTATCAACCATTTATGAAACCAGGGCCCTGTAACATAAAAATTGACTTACAATTGATTGGAAGTCTTTATGTTACAGGGTCCAGGACGGATCCAGGATTTTGTAAAAGGGGACCCAAATCTAAAAAAAATCTGACAAGCAAACCCCCCCCCCAAAAAAAAAACAACATAAAAATATATAACATAAAAAGGGGTACCAGTAATGAACAAAATGGCCCGAGTTCACAAAGGTTTAAACCCCCTCCTCGGTTTTTTAAGCTTACATGCGCACAGAATGCGATCCAATCATATATTCGCTTTGAGCGCGCGCATGGGCAATGTGCGCTTATTTACGCTTATTTTAGTACGCTTACGGAGGTTTAAACCTTTGTGAATAGATCTGTTTACTAAGTGATTCAAATTTAAGGATGTTTCTTTCCTGGGGACCTAGTAACAAGGTATTCCATTAACCTGTTATTAATGAATGAACTACAATACTTGGAATCCAGTTTGCATACATTACTTGTTGCTATGTCTCACAAGCCTCTGGCAAGCTTTCAGGTTGTCAAGAACAACCTTTGTTTCAAAAGTATGCATAAAATTTGAATCACTTAGTAAACGGGTCTATTCGGGCCATTTAGTGCATGATGGGAAATGAGAATAACATGGAAGCAATACATGGGTGAAAAATGTGGAGAGCATAAGAAGCCATTTTGTCTGGCCCAATTGTGAGCAATTTAGGTTAGTTTAAAGGCAAGTTGTACATCACAATCCTGTGGATTTGTTTTTGCTAATATATGAATGTGCTATACAGTATACACAAAACTGACTGCATTGGGTTTTTACATGTAGCAAAATGGAGGAAAACTCAGAATAAATACATTTTACAGATGTTTGGCTATATTGTGAACAAGTGATTTAAAAATCCACTTGCAAATACTACCCATAAGCTTATCTATAACATTTCTACAAATTAATTAACATACAATGAGTGAAATGAAATGTACAGTTAATCATACCAAACACTATCATCTGATTTTGCCTCACCAAATTAAAAACAAACAAAAATCATTTCAATAATTTACAAAAGCAGTTCTTGACCCACTTGACTTGACACTCCTTTTAAAACAAATTACATGCGTGCATCAAACCATGATAAAAAACAATGTGTCCCTAAAAAAAATGCGATATTCCATTTGCTGAGTATATAAAATCAGTCTATTATGTGAAGTATGATTATACGAGTCATGACAATCTCATGGAATTCTCCTCTAGGTTTGAGGAGATTTGGTGGTTTCTTAGATATTTCTACTCATGTACACAACTCTCATTTAATTTTATGGGGATCAAAGTAATATGCCTCGTTTTAGAATTTAATGTAAATTATATTGTCAGACACATCAGTAAAAATTTGAAAACTTTCATGATTACATCAAACATGTACCTTTTATTAGCCTGTGTGCAAGAATAAAATGTCTAAAAAATGTCTCTTACAATTTTCCCAATTCATCTACAGATAAAGATTAAAACAGACAACACAGTGATAAAATATATATAACCAATCATCTTGTATAGAAAATGTAATTATATAAATCTATTGTATCACCAAGTCCGTAGTGATAACTGTTTTTTTTACACACCAACAGAAGGGCAACAAATGACTTATACCATTTTACATGTAGACTATTAAGCCTCGTTCGCACACGACGTAGTAAAACGTCCCCCACACCTACAAAAAAAAAATGCTCCAAAATTTGACCATTTTACAAGTAATTTAAGTGCAAGTGGGGTGAACAAAAAAGTAGCAGCGTGCAACAAAGCCCCCTATTACTTACTGATATGTCAGTGTGTTAAGGATACAGAAGTATGAAGTTGTTTTATTTTGCCGCAGCAATTTTTGAGGCGGTTTACAGGGTCAAGTGTGAACAGGGCCTATGACTGATACATTCTCCATGAGTTGCTTAAAGGCCAATTGTGACTCCTGTTGAGCTGTATATACATTTATTTCCAATGGGTGTGGAGTTGCTTTGCTCAGACATCATATGAAAGGATCTGGAATACGGAGAAAAAAACAAAGTGAAGGACAAAAATGAGAATGGATGAAACAGAATACAAAATGAACGTTCATGTAGGTACTGATACATTGGTTTTTACTTGTGATATTAAAGGAGAATTAACCTCAAACAATAAAGACGATAGTGTTCAAAGGTGTTATTTATTCCTACTTGTTAGACTATATGGCTTCGCGTCAAAATATACGAGATCGATACGAATCAAAATTTTCTGAGCAAAATTTATCATCTGCTAGCAATATGTATCGTCTGCTAGCAATACATGGGGGCTGCCATTTTTTTATGTGTACAAGAAGATTTTCTTAATCCAAATGCCCAATTGCCTTTTTCAAAATTGAAAACCCATTTGAGATTAAAAATATAGAATAGATATGTCAATTTATTTTTAAACTGAAGATTTCCTTATATATTTCTGTTGAAAATCGATATTCGCTTAATATAAATCTATTTTCTAGATACTGTGACGCAATGGACGGAGCAAATTAATTCAAATTTTATGGATGCTTCTTCCCTGAGCATCTATAGCGGCAAACTATGCATTCACCTGCTTTCGGATAATGGGACTTCAAAAGTCAGAATGCATGCTGCATATATTATGTTCTGCTCTGTTTGGCAAACCCAAGAAAATAGATTTTTGTTAAGCAAAACCAGACAATTTAAAAGTATCATTATAAAGATTTAATTTTTATAAATCATGTAAACACCCACTTTATATTTTTCGTCACATATGGGATTTTAGGTAATGAAGAAAATCAATTTAGGTCTTGGATTCAAAATATCTTCCTGACTGGAACATTTCTCAATGGTTCATGTACAAATCCAAATCAGCAAGAAAATGGCAGCCCCCATGTAAATGAGTAGGAGACGATACCGGGTGTTGGAATATCTTTATTTATACCCTTTTCTAATATCTTATTAGAAAATGATTTAAGCCTATAAGTAGGAATATATTACACCTTTCAATCTAAGTAAATTTGTACTCAGGGGTTAATTCTCCTTTAAGAATCTGTAAGTTTCGGGTTTTGCCTAAAAGGCAATCAACAATATACATGTATACTATTCCTTTTAACTGTATTCACAGTTGACATTGCCACTAAATAGAATGCTTTAATTTCCTGAGTACATTTCTATTGTATAACTTATCAGTTTTTGAAGTTCTTACATACTAAAAACCTTGACAAAGCTCTTGGCCCTCCACAAAATTATAATGAAAAGGAGTTCAAGACAAGCTCTAAGATGCTTTTCATCATGGTCTGCAGGATGAAGTAACTTCATAAACAAACTTCTATTTTGGTATCCTTTCTAGAGGAATACAAGGCATGCCTACCGGTATTGTCTGTCTATGAATGGAGCTAAAAGATCTATGTATCAAAAGGTCAATAAGGGCTTTTCCTTTCCCTTGAGTTTAAGATTATTTAAGATTACATCCTTCTCCATTAACAAAATGTAATGACATCAGGGACAATAATCCTTGTTACTATTCATCCTTGAATAGTGGCAACAGCCTACTACAAGATAATCTCTCTTTGTACCAAAGGGTTGGACTACCTTAGATAAAATGTAAGGAGATCAAATATAAACTATCTGTTCTCTTTTTTTTATTCTAAACAATGCAAGTTAATCAGTGGCTGATGAACATTAATTATATCCCCAAGAGGATACTTCGGATTCAGCTGCCACTGCATCACATTCTTGTGTGCGCTCTAGCGGTCACATTTCTCAACGGATTTCTTTCAAACTTTGTATGGAGGTTTATCTGGACACCTATAATTTTGCAGGAAGGTGTCTCTTGGTGTAATCTAAAAACATATATAGTTTTTAGATTAGGCGCTGCCACCAGCGTCCCGTCTTTTATAGGGTCAAAGGTCATACATTGGAGAATTGCGTGAGTGCACTCTGCAGGCCACATTTCTTGGATTTCTTTCAAATTTTGCATGGAGATGTAACTTGCTATAATCCACACATCTTACTTTTTGGTGATGCTGCCCTCATTGTTCCGTCCTTTATAGGGTCAAAGGTGCAAGAAATGGACAAATGACCTTTGACCCTAGTCAAAGGTCATTTGTCCATTTCTTGCACTCTTACTTCTGCATTTGACAGATTTTGTTCAAATTTTGTATGGCAGTGTATCTTGGTAAAGTCTACGCACCTGTAGTTTTTGGTGATGCTGCCACCAGTGTCCCGTCTTTTATAGGGTCAAAGGTCATACTTTGGAGGATGTCGAGAGTGCCCTCTGCAGGCCACATTTCGTAATGGATTTCTTTCAAATTTTGTATTGAGATGTATCTTGGGACAATCTACAATTTCATACTTTTTTATAATGTTGCCCTCATTGTTCCGTCCTTTATAGGTTCCAAGGTCATATGTCTTTTGTGCACTCTAACTTTATGTTAGTGTGGAAGATTATCATAGTAGAAATGCCCCTAAAAGAATTGCTTTTCAAATGCCCTCACATTCAAAATATGACAAGAAACAGCTGAAGTGTGTTAGTCCCATACACATTCTGTGTGCAGTGCATGTGACTCTCAGCTGGATTGAGTCAATTTCTTATCATTTTGGTGATTCCAAAACCTTACAGCATACACCAATTCCTATGTGCTATATAATCAACCTTTCCCAGTTGCGTTGAGACAGTTTCTTTCACAATTAAATCTCATGACCTGAACTCAACTTATCTTTAAGATGGTTTTTAATATACCCTCTGCAGAATAACAAACTAATTATTTTTTATTTTACCTGTAGACACAGTAGGGCTTGTCCTCTTCATGTGTAATAAGAGTGCTATGGGGAATTTCCTCAACTTTTCCCAATGATTGTTTTCCCAAGGTAATCTATTTGTTCCTTATACTGACCCTATCATGCCAGGATAATATATTACTATATGATTTGATTGTTTGATTTGGGATCTTGGAAAGTGTGGTGGCCCTCTCTCAGGAGGGGAATTGTAACTTTTCAAAGATAAAATTCTAAAATTGTCCATATAAATCTGATAATATACAGTTAACCTTGCATAAGTCGAACTTTTCCTAAGTTGAGTCAATTTGTTTTGGCCCAATTATGTAAAACATGTGTCATTTACATTTTCTAAGTTGAATTTTGCATAAGTTGTACTATTTTATGTGGTCCCAACAGAATCGACTTATGCATAGTTAACTGTATGCTAAAAAAATATTTAAACTCACCACACAACATTGTGTGTTGAATCCTGTGGTTGTGTTCACATTCGAAGGTAGACAATATAGAGGGGTTTGATTTAGGATCTTGAGAACTGGTGGCCCTCTCTCAGGAAGGGGATTGTAATTTTTTTAAGATAAAATTCTAAAATTGTCCTGATAAACCTGAGAATATACATGTTAAAATACACATACCTTTGACCTGGGGCCAGGCTCGACTAGCACATGTGCTATTTTCTGGTTCCATTTTACCATTAATTTTTGCTTTTGAAGTATTTTTGATTTGTCATGTTTATCATGTGTAAAATGTTATACCGTTATATTGTAATACATGTATGTTCTTCTTGTTGGTAAATAAATCAATCAATCAATCAATCAATCAAAGATAAACTCACCACAAAACACTGTGTGTTGAATCCAATGGTTGTGTTCACATTCGATGGTAGACAATATAGAGGGGTTTGTCTGAGTCCTCTCCATTGTGGTTCTGAGCCTTATGCTTGATGTGTAGGTATATACCTCTCACAAATATCAAGAATCCTGTTCACATAACAAATCACAAATAATTTCTAACATCTTATGAAAGTACACCATTACAAGTACTGTTTAACATTTTAATCACATGATGGAAAATAAATACACAGTGATAATAAATTAGATTCATGCCATGTTTTGCCAACCAAAACACACAAAATCAAAATAATAAAACTAGCAAACTTTTGTATAATAAAATAAAGCACACTCCTCTTTAATAATGATCATTTCGCTTAAAACTTTGCAATATATATTTGTTGGGTTTTTTTCGGAAAAAAGTTGAATTTTTCTTCATAAATAGTTTACTTGTGTACGAGAAAGTTCTAGATTACACAGTAATTGGCAAATTTCACTTTTATCAATACTAATGCAGCCATATTATCAGTAAAGTATCTACTTGAGAATACTTGATCCATTTTCTAACTTTCAATAACTTACCACAGAGTATCAGGGCAACCAGTAGGCAAGCAGCACTTTTTAAATATTCTGAACAACACTGGGAATTCTGAAAGAAACACAATTGAAAAATAATAATAATATTAAATAGCAATAAAAATGACAAGTAAATTAGGTACATTGCTGTAATGAGCTTTAATTCCAGAACTTCACGTACAGTTAGAGACAATAATTATGACAACTTGTTATTAAAACACTAGGATATATCATATCTCAGATTCGCAGTGTGATGGAATACGCCATGCTTTCTTGGATGAGTGCCTGCTCGACTCAATCCAAAAAAAGGCCCTACGTATCATAGGTACAAGTGAAGAGGAAGCAGGAACTAAGCTGAACATCACATCTCTCCACCTAAGACGCCAGGTGGCCGCGACAACTGTCCTATACAAAATGCACACAAGTTTGTGCCCCCCAGACCTGAAAGCCCTCCTACCACAGCCATATGTCATTCGTAGAACTACCCGCTCCAGTGTCTCCTTGCCTAGCCATGCTCTCACGATACCCAGCTCCAGGACTGTTTTGTCCGGCAGAACATTCATCCATGCTGCAGTTGAGGTGTGGAACAGTCTACCAGATGAAGTAGCTGGTGACATTCATGACAGTGGCATCGCGTCCTTCAAGAGCAGAGTGTACAGGCATCTCATCTCACTTGTATGATGCTTTTGAACTCTTCACTCTAGATGTATCTAAGCTGCTGTGAACCATTGATTGGGCCATGAGGATTCTTTTATAGTACCCTTGTGTCTATATTAGTTCAGGACTTTTCTGGTCTATCCTCATGGGCTATTGTTCACAATAGCATTTTATTAAAAAAAAAAAAATATCTGGGACATTCGTGCCAATACCTGGTTGCCTTATCAAATGTGCTGGTCATGACTAAAAAATTATGCAAATGCAGTTCACAATTCATAGGAGAAAAATGCAGGAGTAGTGGCTAGTGTATATAATTTTGGTACATTTCATGCTGAGGATAATGATGAAATTTTTTAATGTATAACACTTTACTCCTGAAAGTTAATCTATTATATATTTTGGGTAAACTTGGCAAAGAAGAGGCTGAATGACATGGCATTTGTGATAATGTATCTGCCTGGAGTAGAAACATTTGAACACAAATACATGCCACTGATTAACACATACCATTGCAATGATGGACCATTTGACCATGGATGCTCCAAAGCCAGAGAGGGCACCAAACCGTCCTGCCATGCTCATGCTAAGGCAATAGGCAAAGATGAACCCTATCCAGTTGAAGATGAATGCAACTGTAAAGACAGAAGAAATATGTGAAAGGTATTAAACACACAGTTCAAAAGAATAGTTCTACATGGATTATTTCAGACAAATTATTAATAATAATACCTGGCATTTATAACGCGCTTTTCCCATAGTGGCCCAAAGCGCTCACAATTACAGATATATTATTACCCCGGTCATTGGATTCTGGCATGCCCGCACACAATGTATGCACATTCTCCACTCCCTGGGGAGTATTCCAGCAATGGGCAGTACAGTGACGCTCACGTTGCTAAGCAAACGACATTAACTTTCGCATCCTACCGGGTACCCATTTAACACCTGGGTGGAGAGTGGCAAATGTAGATTAACGTCTTGCCAAAGGACGCTAGTGCTGCGGTGGGATTCGAACCCCAGACCTCGTGGTTCACAGTCCGGGGACTTATCCACTGATCCACAACACCTCTACATTCCCCATTGCGACCTAGTTTATGACACTATGGAAATTTCACAAAACTACTCGAATATCGTCTGTTGAGAGCCAGAAGGGCGTTAACTGTGTGTTAAAGTACATGAGTTAACGCCCTTCTGGCTCCAAACAGACGATATGTGGATAACGTCATCTGCTGCGAGCCAGAAGGGTGTTATTCACATGCTTTAACAAAGAGTTAAAGCCCTTCTTGCTCTAAACAGACAATATATGAAATGGTTGTAAGTAAAACGATATTAGACCAGTTGAATAGTACACCGAAAGCCCCATATTCTTCTATTCTAATGCAGTTAAACCTGACAAGAGAATTAAAGTTGTGTTAAACAAAGGGAAAACTTATACATTGGTCTACTTCCTATGCTAAACCCATATTTAGACCAAGTTTTAACCCAACCCTTGGTTTGAATTTTAGTAGAATAAAGATCAATGGATGCGGCCAAAATGGAATTAAAGGAAATCTTGAGTTCTAAGAAAGTTGAAAAATATTTTGTGAGCTTTCTCATTCCTTTTATGTCAGTTTGGAAGAACATCATAGTAGAAACATCCCCTGAAAAGGATTGTTCTTCAAATGCTCTTATATTCAAAATATGACTAGAAATAGCTGAAATGGTTGGACCGAACATTCATGCCACTTGTGTGGGAGTGTTCCAATATACCCATTTCTGTGTGCAGTACATGTGCTTTTTAGTGAGATTGGGTCAATTTCTTATCTATTTTGATGATTCCAAAACAACACAGTATAAAACAATTCTTATGTAGACATGGACAACCTTTCCCAATTCCTTTGAGACAGTTTCTTTCACAAGGTAATTGCATGACCAGAACTCTACTTTAAACTAGCTGGACATTTATACATGAACGTGTATTGAACCAAATGACAATAAATCATCAATGATGCTACTCACTAATGAATGAGAGAGTAAAGATCACATCTGCACCAAGTCTGGAATTAGTATCAGCTGCCTGGTCCTGTAACAAATAAGAAACATGAGAAATAACATTAAAATAAGAGGTGTTTATTAGACTAAACATCATTAATCTGTGTTAGATACATGTAGCAAACAAGATCATGTATAAAACACACTTTCTTCTGTAACTTTGCATTTGCATTTTGCCAACTAATAACAAGCCTATGGTTCATAAGTGCATTGCTTAATGTGCCCTAATCTCTGAAATTATATGTGGTGAAAAAAATACCATCACTGATCTCATTTGTTTGTTTGTTGAGAATTGTGATTATCCCAAATAAGATAACAGCAAATGGTTTCATAATCAAAGCTAAAGAAATCACATACTCTGAGGGAAAATTAGACAGTTAATGCCTTTCATCAACCCCCCAAACTGCCTGATGTTTGATTCCAAACAAAAAATTATATTAAAAATCAAAATGTACTGGGCTATTCCAATAATACTTGACAACTTTAGTTGTTGAAAATAGCACATTAAAACTTAATCTTTGGCACAGCAATATTTCTTTTCAAGGCTACCCAAAAATGTTATGAAACAAGGACACTATAATTAAAAAGAGGCTTATTAAGCCAGCATTATACTCTTATCCTTTGTCACTTGGCATATTGCCATTCTGGAGAGTGGATTAAATCAAATTGGCCATTAGCTTTATAGTGAATCAAGTGAAATACATTGATATTAACAAAATTCAAGTTCAATGATTCATTTTTATCCAGCCAAAAGAAATATGGATTTGGAGGTAATCATTCAATCACTAACCAAATGTGCAAAACACATAATCATTTGGTGTATCATTGGGCCTATGTGGGGGTGGGGGTGATGAACACATCATATGTCAAAGTTTGTGGACATCGTAATCAAATATGTGTAAAACATGTTCTAAAAATAAATTCATAAATAAATAACATGAGCTCAAGTTCCATTTTTTAAAATTTCCTGAATTTTTTTCAGGCCCTGATAGTGATTTGGATGATGATTTCAGGATGCCATTGTCATTGATATGATGAACACATCATATGTCAAAGTTTGTGGACATCGTAATCAAATATGTGTAAAACATGTTCTACAAATAAATTCATAAATAAACTAGAAATGTGCATTGCTGGGGCCGCGCAATGCTAAATGTATCCCCCGGCACTGGCAGCGATTTGAAGGAGGGACAAAGACCCTCCCCCATCCCCTCCCTCAAACAAAAGGATGGTGTAGAAATTAGATGTGTAGGTTTCAGTAAGACACATCTTCATATAAAATTTGAAAGAAATGTGTTGAGAGATATACCAAGATACATCTCCATACAAAATTTGAAAGAAATCCATCAAGAAATGTGGCCTGCCGAGTGCACTCACGCCATGCCCTGAAGTATGACCTTTGACCCTATAAAAGACGGAACACTGGTGGCAGCATCACCAAAAACTATAGGTTTTTAGATTACACCAAGAGACACCTTCATGCAAAATTTGAACGAAATCTGTCAAGAAATGCAGAAGTAAGAGTGCAAGAAATGGAAAAATGACCTTTGACCCTATAAAGGACGGAACAATGAGGGCAGCATCACCAAACAGTAAAGATGTGTAGATTATACCAAGATACATCTCCATACAAAATTTGAATGAAATCCGTCAAGAAATGCAGAAGTAAGAGTGCACAAAAGGGACAAATGAGCTTTGACCCTATAAAGGACGGAACAATGAGGGCAGCATCACCAAACAGTAAAAATGTGTAGATTATACCAAGATACATCTCCATACAAAATTTGAAAGAAATCCATCAAGAAATGTGGCCTGTAGAGTGCACTCACGCCATGCCCTGAAGTATGACCTTTGACCCTATAAAATACGGAACACTGGTGGCAGCATCACCAAAAACTACAGGTTTTTAGATTACACCAAGAGACACCTTCATGCGAAATTTGAACGAAATCCGTCAAGAAATGCAGAAGTAAGAGTGCAAGAAATGGAAAAATGACCTTTGACCCTATAAAGGACGGAACAATGAGGGCAGCATCACCAAAAATTAAATATGTGTAGATTATACCAAGATACATCTCCATACAAAATTTGAATGAAATCCGTCAAGAAATGCAGAAGAGTGCACAAAAGGGACAAATGAGCTTTGACCCTATAAAGGACTGAACAATGAGGGCAGCATCACCAAACAGTAAAGATGTGTAGATTATACCAAGATACATCTCCATACAAAATTTGAAAGAAATCCATCAAGAAATGTGGCCTGCAGAGTGCACTCACGCCATGCCCTGAAGTATGACCTTTGACCCTATAAAAGACGGAACACTGGTGGCAGCATCACCAAACACTATAGCTTTTTAAAATACACCAAGAGACACCTTCATGCAAAATTTGAACGAAATCCGTTGAGAAATGTGACCGCCAGAGCGCACACAAGAGTACACACAAGACATCTATCAAAATATGACCTTTGACCCTATAAAAGACGGAACACTGGGGGCAGCATCACCAAAATCTATAGGGTTCCAGATTTTACCAAGAGACACCTTCATACAAAATTTGAACAAAATCCGTTGAGAAATGTGACCGCTAGAGCGCACACAAACTATCCCCAAAAATATGGCCTTTTACCCTATAAAAGACGGAACACTGGGGGCAGCATCACCAGAAAGTATAGGGGTCCAGATTTTACCAAGATACACGTCCACAGGAAGTCTGAAAGAAATTCGTCGAGAAATGTGACCGCTAGAGCGCACACAAGAATGTGACGCGGCGGCGGCGGCGGCGGCGGCGGCGGCGAAACGCTGCTGAATCCAAAGTATCCTCCGGCATACTGCCGGGGGATACAATAACATGAGCTCAAGTTCCATTTTTTAAAATTTCCTGAATATTTTTCAGGCCCCTGATAGTGATTTGGATGATGATTTCAGGATGCCATTGTCATTGATATAAAAAAAAAACCTAACAAACATTGAGGAGAACCAAATAAAGGATTGTTACTGACCGTAAGGAGACCTGGGTCATTGAGCTTGGATTCGTCTGCATCCTCTGTGTACTTTGGTGGTGGTTCTGATGGGGCTTCATAAGGAGGAGGCTCTAGTGTGTTGCTCTCAGTGCCTTTATCTGATTTAAAAAAAAATGCAGAATGAGTGGAGATCATACAATGTAAAATTTGTTTGATGTATAGATGTTGTTTTTGTTTCGTTGACAAGTTATTGTTGCCTACCTCTTGCCATTTTGATCAAGTTTTAATTTTTTAGTTTAGATTTGTTTGGTAAACATTGGTTGTATTCGTTGAAAGTGCTGTTAACACTTCATTAGCAATTTAACATGACACAAAATCAGATCACACATCAATTTGTAAATGCAAATTTTATACAAAATGCACTTTCGAAAATACAATCAATTAAAGTCTTTAAAAAAATGTTTGTCACTTATACTCATGAAAGACCCCCATCTATTCTCAGTGAAGGGGAACTCAAAATCATCTTAATGTCCCTTCAGAAATTAAATGCTTGTTTTTACACAAAAATAAAATTGGGATCCTAATCCTTCATTCACTCTATTGTATAAATACAGTTTTGAAAAAGAAATAATTGCTTTGTTTTCAAAATTACTTAAAAGTACTTGAAAAGGTGATTGTTATTTTTAATCTGACATACTTTGGTCATTTTCTTGGTTCTGATCCTCAGGCTCCGACGGTAAGACCAGTGTGAGGGTCACTTGCTGGGGTCTGCTATCACGCTCTGTCCTGCAGATCTGGTCAGTTGCAAAAATGAAATGTATGGTATACACTATGAACACGATGACAAAGAGAGTGGACAAAATATACAGCTCCTAATTGTACCCTCCACAATTGCTCTGGTAGACAAAAGAACGTCCCTTCATTGCTATTATGTAAAATAAATCGAACAGGTGAATATGCATGTGACGCCTGTTCTACATACTTTTACATAATAGGAATCAAGGGATGTTCTTTTCTCTACCAGAGCAATTGTGGAAGGTACAATGAGGAGCTGTATATTTTGTCCGCTTCTTTTGTTCGCCATGTTCATAGTGATATATTGTCATTTTGGTTAATTACAAATGTTAGAAGTAATAACTTAAATAACAAAAATTGGGTTTTTATTGATTTTTGTTGTCATCCCAACAATGTGATAACGCTAGTACTCTGACAATCAAAACTATGCACGTGGAGCACTATGTCTGCCTGAAATTTAACAAAAGTTTCCATCATATTTCTGTGATGCATTAAGGGGAAGTCTACCCTGATATCAGGTTGGTATTAAAAGAAGGAGACAAATTGAAGAAACAGATCAATGAAGGTTTGGTGCCAAGGTTTGAGCAAAATCATAAAAGAAATACTTAAGTTATGAATTCTTGAAATTGCAATCAATAAAACATGAATTGGCAACTCTGTGAAATATGAAGGTGTGCACACACATGGGCACCACTGTTTTTCCAAAGTCAAAATGACATGGCCAGCCGCCTTTTCTTGTAGAAATTACATTGTTCTCGCTCAAATTGAAGTCAAATCTTATTTGCGGAGACATAGGACTCCCATCATAAATAAAAAGTGAAACAAATATTGAATGATCATTCTCCTTCAGTTGCAGTACAGTCCACCGTCAGGCATATTGTCGTCCTTGATAACAGATCTAACGTTAGAATCAACCTTATGGCTAGAGTGCCCAAGTCGGTGCACATGCATAACTGCGTGATTATGATCAAACAAAACACGCAACGAACACAAAGTTTTCATTTTTATTATAGCGATCGGTATTCATGCAACAAACGGCCTAATCGTGGAATAAGTCTTCTCTCATTCAGTGTGTACGCATACACTTGCATGTTATATCTATTGAGGTAGAATGATGTCACCATAGCGTTGCATGCAATAAACCAATACTGTGCGGAGTGAATGAGGGGTGACATATTTCACGATAACACTCAAAAAGCAAGTAAAAATATTGACAAAAAAGGTCTTATTTCAGACATTTTGGCCTATATTGTTGTTGAGGAAACCACTCGTTCGTTAGCACGCAAAAATAAAGTGCAGTCTATGGACGGGGAATGAGGAAACCAATGCGTGTAACGCAATGAAGCGCTTCTGTGCGGAGTGAATGGTGGTTTCCTCAACCACGATAATGCCGACATTTTTTTCACAAGCCTCGAAACGTTGTCTTTCAGTCACGTCAGAACACTCGAACTGCGTGTAACTCCAAACTCCCCTGAGCTGACTCTCTCTCTCTCTCTCACTGGACACTGAAACCAAGCAAGAGTTTCTGTTTCACTCAGTCTAACTTACACTTTACCGGTAGTTTATGCTATTTTATTTTTTAGTATGGGGTGTTGCAATCAATATAGCAAATCCCTATTTGCAATCGATTGCAAATAGGCTATGTATCATTATTAGGCCTTGGCCAACACCCCCTTTGTCTCTCACTTGTCAATGTCATGCTTGTTAAAAAAAAACACCAAGACTAGTCTAGAGGCAAGAAGAAACAAAAGTCAAAACATGTCTTTCAATGATTTCATTCGTACCGTACTACGGAAGTAATTAGCAAATAATACTGTGGCAATATGACATGAATTTTCATAATTACCTCATCATATGATGGTGGATTCTCCATGACTGATATCTTCTTGCTCTCTCCTAAAGAGAGTTCTAGTAATAAATCAAAACAAACGGACCTCAATCATGTATCAATGGCGATTGATTTCTTTGTGTATTACGAGTATGGGAGAATGTTGAAGTAGTTGAAGTACGCGATAGTATTTCTTACAAGCAGTTTGACGTGGAACGTTGTGCATTGCCAATCTAAGAATCCGGATAGATATGATAGAATGAAGCTGTTTTGCATGATTTTCGGATAGTGGGTTTTCACAACTAGCTATGTCTCATTCGTAATACAAATATTAACTTAACAAATGATCTGACGTTTCCTCTGTTTTTATTGTTTCAACCTGAATAATAATCCATTTTATTCTAGCCACGGTTATATGTCTTCACTGATTAAAATGAAAATAATATTATTAGCATTGGCGGATCCGGGGGGGGGGGCACTTCCGGCCCGTCCCCCCCCCCCCCCCCTTTTGGAAGAAAAGTATGCATTTTGACCACAGATCCGCCATTTTCTCGATTGTGCCCCTTTTTTTTTTACTTGTCAGGGAATTATGGAGGGAAACTGGACCCCATAACCCCCTACTGAGCGAATTTTGAAGGTTTGGCGGAAAAAAAAAATCATTTTGTGTCGCCACCCCCCCCCCCCCCCAACACACACTGAGCGACTTTTCGAGAGATGCTGGCGAGACCAAAAAAATATGTGTCTACCTTTTGACAAACTTTAATTTTTGTGCCCCTCTTTTACTCAATCCTGGATCCGCCCCTGTTATTAGTGTCGGTGATAATGGTAGTAGTATATTACTCTCTCTCTCTTTACCCCCCTCCTTCTCTCTCTCTCTCTCTCTCTCTCTCTCTCTCTATATATATGTAAGGCGCTGAGGGAGACTCTTGGCTGAGGGGTCTCCACCCCCTGTCCCTGCCCGAGAATAGTTTGAAATCACATTCTGGCAAAATGCCATATC
The DNA here is from genome assembly GCA_025617745.1 of Heliocidaris erythrogramma. Classification (NCBI taxonomy): domain Eukaryota; kingdom Metazoa; phylum Echinodermata; class Echinoidea; order Camarodonta; family Echinometridae; genus Heliocidaris; species Heliocidaris erythrogramma. The sequence goes on from CM046867.1 coordinate 39,189,821, forward strand.
ATAACTATATTGGCACAGCAGAATGGTCTTATTTGTGTTTTGTGTTTGAATATCTGTATACTTTGATGACAAAGTTACATTTTTACTAAATTAAGTGTCGAAATTTAGAACCAAAGTTAATATTCAGGCAAATGACAGAGTTTGGCTCTTATGGATAGAAACAATTTATCACTTTCAATGCCTCCATTTTTCTCAAAAGAAATGTCTGATACTTGATAATTTTTTGCATTCATTTTTGTCATTCGAACTGGATTGAACTGATGCAGTAGCGCATCCATTCATATTTCTTTAATCTTTTATTGAGAGTTACTAGACAATAAATTAGTTAGTCATGAAAAGGGAAGCCAGACAGGGGGAGGGAGAGAAACCAGGGGCCATTATAATTATTTCAAGACCAACCAGGGACGGAGGGGGTGGTTATGACACCCTCCATTAAATAATTTCTCTCTGTAAATTTTGACATTTTCGAGTAAAAATGTCGGCGGAACAAGGTAGCCACATGGAGGTGGACATAGGTCTTACAAATCTCTGAAAAGCCTGCCCCATTGCCAAAAAATATGTCATACATCGTTGCACTGAGCCATATTTTGCCGAAGGGGGCTCCAGTGGCATCTACTAATGGTCTGGGGCGTCGCTAAGCATTTTGAATGAGGGGGGTATGACACCCAAATTTTCCGCACCGTAATCTCCCCCCCCCCCTCCAAAAACAAAACAAAACAAAACAAAATAAATAAAAATAAAAATAAAATAAAAATTAAAAAAAATTTTTTTTTTTAAATAAAATAAAAAATAAAAAATAATAAAAGAAAATAGAAGCCTGTGGAGATCTTGATCATACAGGCCCATCATTTTGCAATGGGGAGGGGGCTGACGCTTTTTGCCCAAAGCGATTATCAACTTTTCAATTTCTAAATTTAAAAAACTTTTTGTAGTCATGGTAGTGAGTATGTACAGAAGTTACATTAAGAAGTTACATAATTATCCAGGAACCTCACAGCCTAAAATGTGTGGATATTCTGGCACCTCGCTTTCCGAATATGAAGTGATGGTTGCCCAAATATCCTCGGGGGGGGGGGGGGGGGGGGCGGGGGGGCGGGGCGGAGGTCCATTGCTGAAAGGGATGCCTTTTGCCTGAATATTAACTTTCCAGTGCAAAAAATATGGCCAGTTTTTAGTTTGTAGCTTCATTTTCCTTCTTTTTCTTTCCTTCCCATTCATTTCCTTTCCTTCTTTTCTTTGTTCTTTTTGTCCTTTTCTTTGTTCTCTTTGTCCTTTTCTTTCCCTTTTCTTTTTTATTTGTTTCCTTCTCGTTTTTCCTTTTCCTTTTCTCTTGCTTCCCTCTCTGTTTCCCCATTCTTTTTTTTTTTTTGCCGACATGCAGAGTTGGTGCATTTTCCGACAGTAATTTTTTTTTTTTTTTTGGGGGGGGGGGGGGGGGGGGGGGGGGGGTTGTGCAGACCCACCCCGCCCTTTACGCTGATAGAGGCGAAATAATTATATCAACATCAAACACATTTTCACCGTGGGAATGAGCATAAGTTGTGTCTTAGTGGACCAATAAACTGAGACGTGGATCGGTAATTATTAAAAGAAATCATTATTAAATGACAAGTTTTAATTTGGCAATTAGTCATAGGGTTATGATTGTGGACTACATCTGCTTACTTCAGCTATTTCGGTAGAGTTGCTGATCGGAAGAGATTGCGTAAACATACAGCTTCGTCGTAATAAATTTATGAAAAAGCCAAATTAAGGGCATAATAAAGGTTTCAAAAATTTGTAAATATTTAAAAATTATAATTTTGAACAGAAAAAGTACAAAATATTTTTTTAAAATAATATTTGTATGATTACTTTTTCTTTACTTTGGACCAAGACATTATTTTTACTTTGGCCTTTCGATTATAGTCGAATCCGGAAGTGAAAATGTACATCAAATCAACCCTTTCGCTAGCGGGAAATTTAAGTCGATTGAGCTGTGCAATGACAGCACAATCGGCCTGTTTTTTCAGTCTTTTAAAAAACTCAAATGCTCTACAAAATCAACAGATAAGAAGGCTGTGCTCCTCTGGAAACTCCAATAAATTTTTGGAAGGAACGAAGGACCGGTTCAATTGCGTAACCATCGATGTTACGTCACAATGTAATCAAGTTGTCTGCTGCAGCGATGCTGTGTTCAGTGAAGTGCTCGATGGTATGCTTTTCATTTCTAGTTAAATCACCAACCATTGGGGGCCGGGGGTGATGATTGATGGGGTACATTGAGCTGGAAGTTGCTCTTATGATTTCTAACAGGTGGGTCTTATTTCTGTTGCTTGTTTTCACCATGACCATGGCATGTCATGTCTGATCTTCTGACTGTCTCTGACTAAAATTTTTGAGTCCAATGAAAAACGTTCAACTTCAACAATTTCTTTATTGTTAAATTAATGTTGTCTAACTTAATTAAGTTAATTAAGTCTAATTTTATATCTGATTTGTAACTGTTAGACCTCTTCTTGATCATCTTTTTAACTTAACTTTTAACTTTAGATTAGCGAAATAGAGTGGTATGCTCCCCTTAATTAGAGTATCTGTCTCAGTGTCTGGCACTACTGAAAAAAAAAAGTACACCAACCAGATTTCTCTGTAGCTGTCCAATATTTTTCTCAAAATAATATTTTTTATATTCTATGAGTCAAACAAAATCTTACCAAAGTCATAAACAATAGAACTGTAGATATAAAGTCAAGGCAGTGGTGTATTAATTTTATTTTTTAAAAAGTAGATCCTACATGTTTTATCATGACTACAGAAATTACTTTTTGTAAAAATTGGTTTACATGATTATCTAGAAATACTTGTAATATCAGTGCTGACGAAACAGCTTAAAGTGAATCTATATTTGACAAAGTTTTGAAGTTTATTTCATCAAATTTCCCCCCCTATTTAGATTCCCTTGCTGGTTGGCATGATGAAAAACTCAATGCTGTCTGGCTTCACATTCCTATATCACAAAGTCACCTGATCCCATTAGCAGCTAAGAGAGGCTTCACCTTTCATCATGCGGAAGATGATGAGGCTGTGTTGTCTCTGTGGTTACAGGACAGCCCCTCTCGACTGCCCACATTTGCCAGTCATACAGTGGGTGTGTCAGGTAGGGAAACTATCTTGTGTACACTTAAAGTGTATTTAAAATTAGCAATATCATTCATACAGAAGGGATATTTGAAGTTGACATTATGAATCATGGGCGGAAATATGCAGTAAATTGCTTTCATCAGGAACATAATATAAGTTGTCCCCCCTGATAAATAGAATTGTGAAACACATCTCCGCCATTGTTTTGAATATACTATAGACACTACCAACATGAAAACCAAAACATAACAGAGCAAAATATTCTTTGGTGATTCCCGTGAAGCGAATTGATGCAATGTGAGAATGACCAGTTTTGTAATGTATTCAAATTTATGCACATTTCTTCACTGAGCACCTTGTGACGAGCTATTCCACTAACCTTCTTTTTATAAATGAGCCTCAATCACTATGAACATGGCGAACAAAGAAGCGGACAAAATATACAGCTCCTCATTGTACCTTCCACAATTGCCCTGGTAGACAAAAGAACATCCCTTCATTGCTATTATGTAAAAATATGTAGAACAGGTGTCACATGCATATTCACCTGTTCTGCTTATTTTACATAATAGTAATGAAGGGATGTTCTTTTGTCTACCAGAGCAATTGTGGAGGGTACAATGAGGAGCTGTATATTTTGTCCGCTTTCTTTGTCATCGTGTTCATAGTGAATACTTGGAATCCACTTTGCATACATTACTTGTTGCTATGTCCGGCAAGCTTTGTCAAGAACAACCTTTGTTTGAAAGGTATGTATAAAATTTGAATACATTACCGAATTGGGGGAAAATATTGGGTGTTTCTTTCCCCAGAGTTTGCCTGAAAATTACAAGATATTGTATCAATAGTTAGAATACAGACAGTAGTTGTTGCTATATGGGGCAAGCATATATGCCAATTTCTATGGTTGCCAGTAGTTACTGCTGTCATAGGGGCATTCTTGTCTGGAGATAAACTATTGATTTCACCTGTTACAAACCATTACATTCCAATAGTCAGAATGCAGGCAGCATACATCACCTGTTACTATGTCAAGTAAGCCTTAGACAATAGACCTGTTTACTAATGTTCAGTTTATGCATGTTTTTCTCCAGAACCCCTAGTTACCAACTATTTAGGATACCTGCTATGCATAATGGCATCTCTATGGATGGAATCCATTTTGCATACATTAGTTGTTGCAATGTCAGCAAGCCTCTGGCAAGCTTTTGAGTTGTCAAGAGAAACTTTTGTTTAAGAAATATGCATAAATTTAGTAAACAGGGGCGGTATTCTGAAAACTGTTATCTTTTATGTTAAGGAAAACTATGTTAATTGTGATAACAAATTGAAATTGCGCACAATAAACACTAATCATTGGTGCTTGCGCAGATGTCTCTGTTAAATTTACGCGGACACAGCCAGCTTTGCGCAATCATTAACCAATGACTTGTCCTGATTTTGATTTGTTATGACAATTAACATCGTTTTACTAACATAAAAGTTAACATAGTTTTGAGAATACGGCCCCAGGTCTATTGTACTAGTGGTTCGCATGGAATAAGTCATTGTGAAAGTGGCTGTAGGAAACTACTTATTCAGTGCACATGCACACACGCCTATGGAGATGGATAGCATACTTGAATGGCACTTGAAAATATCAAGTGGCACTTTTTGGAGTTGTGGAGTGAATGAGTGGTTTCCTACCACGGTAATGCCCCGAAATCCTCCGAGACAAATATTGGATACATGCTCTCAAAAGTTACGTTATTATAATTCATCAATGGTGCATTTCCTGATACAGGGAGGAAGTAATCCTTTCAAATGATAAAACAAAATTTATTCATGAAGAACCTCCATCACTTTGGAAGTGATTATTCTAAAATGTACACCCAGTATGTGGATCTCATGCTTACAAGATCTACAGATTTTTGGGTTCATTACTCAGTTATTTTTGAAGTATTGAAATAATTATCAAGACAGCAGAAAGTGGTGAGCACTTCTATTTCCTATATTGTCATACATCATTGTATATATCATTGTTCTCTTTTTTTTCTTGCAGGATTTGTCTTAAATGAAGAAAAGAAAGAAGTACTAATGATACAAGATAAGCATCGGGTAAGTATGGATGAGTGAATTGAAGCTTTGAATTATTGTGGAGGTGTTGTAGTTGAATGATTTAGTCACTTGGCAATATTCATTATTTCAATATCGCGATATTTCAATATCGTGATATTGTGCAGCCCTAGTTCCTGGTAGGATGATAATATGGTAAATTTGTCAAAACAAAGCATTTTAGTCAAATTCACTCTTGAAATTTCAATTTATGGTAATTGTCATAAAAATCTGTTGGCACAGAAGGGGTTAGAAGGGGTTAGAATCAGTCAGTAAGTGATCTTGCGTGGATATGTTTCATTTGTAGCTTGCTCGGTGGAAGTTTCCAGGAGGGTTCTCAGCTCCAGGGGAAGACATCCCGGACACGGCAATGAGGGAAGTCCTGGAAGAAACTGGCATCCATACAGGCGAGTCACAATTTTTTCGGGTCCCAAATTTTCAGAATTTTGTTGTACACAACAAATGAATAGCTGCTGTTCAATAGGGGAGTCACAGATTTCTTGATTTGTGTTTGATCAATCACAACTTAAATACAACATGGATTCATATCCCTTTTCATTTTTTCTTCAAATTTTTACTTATTCTGTTTCTCAATTTATATGCTTTTATTTAAACCAACTTAACTTGATGCAAGGATAGACATCCCTTTGATATGTAAGAGAGTTAATAGGCTGTTCATTTGATTTATGTTTTCCTCCCATCTTCCTGATTCTGACTCTACTGGAACTTTCTCTATATGTGACAGAGTTTAAGGGAGTTTTAGCCTTTCGTCAGCAGCACAACATTCCCAGTGCCTTTGGTCGCTCGGACATCTATGTAGTGACCCGCCTCAAGCCTCTGACCTTTGACATCAACATCTGTACCACAGAGCTGACCAACGCAGCCTGGACACCAGTGGAGGAACTCGCCGCAGCAAATGAACACACTCATCTGACGATCCGGATCGCCCAGCTGATACAACATGGCTTCTCAGAAGGGTTTGATAAGGTTGACATCGGTATGCATGAATTACCTTCGGTCTATAAGAACATGACGTACAAACTCTTCCATAGACCTCTGTCAAGCTCTAGTATATGACCCTTTACTCCTCATCCAATTTAGTTTTATCAGTTTCATCATTTACATCAGCCAATCAGGATCAGATTGAAATGCAACCTACGTAACCTAAGTTAAAACGAAAGCAGAAAATCCAAAGTATCGTATTGACTTCAGGGAGCAGTAAAAAAATATATTGTTCAAAAAATATATTGCCTACATGTAGTCATCCCCATCTGTCTTCCCCAACCCCTCCAGAAACATTACCTTCATTTGTATTTTAAAAGAGAAATCTATTCTATTTAAATTTCTTATTGCAGATGTCTGTTATGGTATTATATCTCATATAACTTTACTATAATAATGTTTGACAGTAATATCATGTATGAGTAATGATATATGTACATATTTCTCTGACTGGATGTAATGTTGTATTGCAGCAATACAAGAATACTTGTTTATGGATACTGGCTTGAACAGTAGTAAGTACTCAGGGATTTAAAATTGAGGTTTTCCATCTTTGGGGAGATTCACCCGAGGTGCAAAGTGAATGTCTGTTTTAATCTTTATTAAAGAGATTTTACAATTGCCTTTCAGTCTATTGTCTTTTGAAAGACAATGAGAAGTCTTGTCATTCTAAATTTATATTTGGAAAGCTGACAGCTTTTAAAGCAGGTAAGATTTCAGATGCAAATGGTTAAATACATGAAGGTTAAACCTTGCTCCCATGTGACACATGGTAAACCACCTAAAAAAAAAAAAAAATGCTGGGGCAAAATATACGGACATTCATGTAAGCAAAGTGCTCTTCACATGTCTGTATGTTGTTGGACACATAAGTAATACGCTTCAGGGCCTTCTGTTATGTGCAGATACTTTTCTCATCCCCATTTGCCATTCATTCATACAGTAAAAAAAACACCACACGGGTTTACTCTGTTGTGTCTGTATAAGCCTTCATTAATACGGGTCAAATTCAATGCAGTCAGAAAACCAGAGCATATCAACACTGCCATTTATTTGATTCTTCACAGGAAATGCCAATGAAAAGGTTTATAATACCGGTTCTAGGTGTTAAAAAAACGGTGGACACTTTGATCGTTAATAACTCAAAAATTATACCTCGTATCAGACTGAGGTTTTTACATTGTAAAGTTGAAGGATGTAAACTTTATTCGGAGCAAGTTTTATGACATTTCTATGAATGCTTTTCTTTGAATATTGCTCTGAATATTTAATTAGATTTTGCACTTTTTGAAAAATCAAGGCCACAATATCTGTATCAGTAATTAATTCAGAACACAACAATGCTTTTGTGTGTTGCAGCTGAAATTCCAGAACATCTTTTTAACCGAGAGTTATGAATCTTTAATGACACTGGATAGCAAAAGGTTGGCAGAAATGACAGCTGCAACATACAGTGGCAATTATTGTGTTCTGAATTAATTACTGATACACACAATTTTGTGTCCTTGATTTTTCAAAAAGTGCAAAATCTAATTAAATATTCAAAGCAATATTTAAAGAAAAGTATTCAGAGAAATGTCATAAAACTTGCTCCCAATAAATTTTACACCCTTCAGTTTTACAATGTAAAAACCTCAGTCTGATACGAGGTATAATTTTTTAGTTATTAAGGATCAAAAGTGTCAACTGTTTTATTTTTAACATAGTATTATGGAAATATTCACAAAGGTATTCAATGTTTTTTTTATCGATGCATCTTCTCCCAAATGCATAGTGATGAATAATTCACCTGTTAATGTATTTCAGGAGTCAGGTTGCATAAATTAAGGCATTGTCCCACCATTCCTATTCTATCAACATCACCTCTAAAATGGTGGATGCTGAATTGCATGATGCATAATTTATACACATTTGCTTAGTGATGAAATGTTTCATTCACCTGTTATGAGGTTTTGTATTTATTATGTTATGTACATGTTAATAGGAACTTTACCTATAACTAACAGTAGGGGTTAATTGGTTCCCTGTAGTGTTTGTGGTAAAGGCCTGGGTTATTTATGCTTGTGAGCCTCTGTTAAGGTACAGTATATTTTTGTCTCCCCTTTGGTGTTCGTGCACAGTCCTTACTTCAAATATAATTATGCCATGAATTTGCCCTCTCCAAAAAAAGGAAGTACAGGGTCCCGTTTCATAAAACTTGTTATCAGTAACAACTGCCACATTTCTATGACAAATTTGCTTTCAGCCAATCAGATGCAAGGATTTCAGTAGCTTATAACAACTATCGTAACTTGTTATTAATAAGTTTTATGAAACGGGGTCAAGAATGTAATTCATTTGTGCACATAGCTTTTGGGTGAGGCGAGTGCACACGTCATCAAAATAAGTTCTTGTCCAGTTTGCTCTTCAGGTGTGTGTAATGGGGATTTTTTTTTCAAGAGTCGTAAAAAATGTTATTGAACTCTATAATGCTGTCAGGAAATGAAGTTTGTGAAATTTGAGCACTTTGTATTTATAATAGACCTGTTTACTAATGTATTTCAATTTATGCATGTTTCTCTCCAGAACCCTTAGTTACCAACTATTTAGTGCACCTGGGGGGTGTTTCATAAAGCTGTTCGTAAGTTACGCACGACTTTACGCACGACTGGTGATCAGTTCTTGTGCTAAATGATTGAGAATCTGATTAGTATAGCACCCTAGAACATGTTCCAGTCGTTCGTAAAGTCATTCGTAACTTTACAAACAGCTTTTATGAAACACCCCCCTGCTATGCATAAATGGCATATCTATGGATGGAATCCATTTTGCATACATTATTTATTTCGGCAAGGCTCTGGCAAGCTTTTGAGATGTGAAGAGAAACTGTTCAAAAAGTATGCATGAAATTAGTAAACGGGTCTATTATGTAAAACCCCCTTGCATTTAGGGTCAGATATAAATGATTAGATTGTGGAATGGTAGTCTTGAAGGTCAATATGGTAATGATGCATATATCTATCGAGTGCGTGGTGACAAAATATTTCATTTGAGGTAATTCGACTTCATTAGTCAGAATGCAGATTGCATACATTCCTTGTTTAGTCAGACCAGGGAGCTGTAAATAGGAGTGGAAAATTATGCAAACGTATGCGTGAGTTCTAAAGCTTAACAATGGATGCGTAACATTCCACTTGGCTTTGAAGTTCATGCGTGGTGCCGCTGTTCCACCACGGGGAAATTCGGAGGCCAGGTACCAGTTTCGCATTTATCAAAGTACCGGTCAAATTTCAGTGTTGTAAAATTTATTTGGGCATTGTGCTGGGAATTTGTAAAATCAGCACCGATTTTCTTTTTTACTAGATAAATCTATATACCTACCTATTATGCTAGCCTCTTGACTACGCTACCTGATCGAGAACTTTAACACAAGAGTCCCAATATTGTGCGCACCCCCCGTAACCCGTTGTTATCCCCTTCATCACTCACCCCCAAGAGTAAAACATGTTGCTTGCAAGGCGAGGGGAAGGAGGGAGGGTCATAAGGTAGGTATAGATTTATCTAGTTAATAAGAAAATCAGTGCTGATTTTACAAATTTACCTATTATGCTAGAGTAACACCCATTCAAAACCGGGTGGCATGTTTTAAGTGAGGAAGGAAACGGGATTACAGGGAAGACACTGCCGCCTTCAAGGTGGCTGACGCAAATAATTCCTCTCCTGCAGGGACATCCTTAAGGTAGCATGAAATGAAGGAATTGGGAACGCCAATAGGCAGCCCTCAAGATATCAAGCGTCACACCTTGAAAAAGGCCCCAGGATGTGCTAACACTACGAGTGTCATGAGCATGGGGCTTACTATCTGATAAGAGAGCCTCTGGGCCGGCGGCCCGAATAGCTTCTACAATCCATCTAGTAATTGAATCAAGAGAAGCTGGAGAAAAGGGCTCTCGAGTGATCAGAAAAAGCTGAGCATCTTTGCGACAGGCCTTAGTCTTGTCAATATACCATTTGAGAGCTCTAACAGGACACTAAAACCTTGTCCTCGCGTACTGACGAAATGTCAGATAGTGGACAAAGAAAAACTGAACAGGACCATAAGAAGCCGTCTGGTTCTTGGCAATGAAAGAAGCTTTAGGAATCAGCCTAACACCTTTTCTCTCCCAGCGAACATGACCGGGAGTAAGACAGAGCGTGAAGGGTGCTGCGCCTCTGGCCAGAGGCAATGGCTACCAAAAAGAGCGTCTTCGCCGTAAGATGGTGAAGCGAAGCTTTACCCAACGGTGCGAAAGGAGGTTTAGCCAGGGCTTCTAGAACCCGAGGCAAACTCCAAGACGGAACTAATTGAGAAAGAGGGACGTTTCAGAAAGAAAGACCGAATTAATCCACTCAACAGCGAGGAATTGGAACTTACCGAACCATCTGGAAAACCCATATAAATGGCACCGATCGCAGACCAGTAGCGTCGGATAGTAGAGATAGACCTTCCTTTGTCAGACAGCGAGATTAGAAAATCCGCAATTGAACCAATAGTCTTAAACCCGGGTCTGACACCATTGAAAAAAGGCTAAAAGACGGGAATTGTAAATTGGACATTACAAAGTCTGCGGCCCTCTCAGAAAGACCCGACTGTCTTGCAGACTCCCGATAGGGGCCAAGCAGTCAAATGAAGGGACGCTGGTCTGTGGTGTAGAATCCCTGAAAGGGGTTGAGACACCAGATCCGTTCTCAACGGAAGAAGAAACAGTTGAGCCACCAGAAGGCTCACCAACTCCGGGAACCAATTCTCTTGGGCCAAAAGGGAGCTATCACAAGAACCTGAGCCCAATCTTGCCTTATCTTCTGCAAGACTCGCTGAATTAGAGGGAAGGGAGGGAAAGCAAACCCTCAAAGGTTCTCCCAACTGAGGGAGAAGGCATCCCGGTCGTGAACTCGGGAGCAGTACTTCGAAGCTGGTGGTTGAGAGCTGACGAAAATTGGTCTACCTGCAACGGTCCCCAGCGATTGTAAATGAAGGAAAAGACCTCTGGATCGAGCTTCCATTCTGATGGAAGACGACTGCGCGGGATAGGACGTCCGCAACAAGGTTTTCCTGACCGGGGATGAAGGAGGCAACAGGCATGATCGCCATGTGACGACACCACCTCCACAATTGTGCGGCTAAAGCATCCAGGGTGGCAGAACGAGTGCCTTCCCTGCCGATTGATATAAGCTGCAACCGTGACATTGTCCGTGAGAATCAGAACTGAACGACGGAAAAGCCGTCGTCTGAATAGGCAAAAAGTGACACAAAAACACGAGTACTATAATCTAGAACGAAAATAAGTAGAAAAGTGCTTTTTTGTGTGTATAGGCGCGCTGAAAAGATAAAAAAATACCTGAATTCAGGAGCGCCGTGACTCGACGGGAGCAAGAAAGAGGGAGATGCCCATTGCGTATACTTGCGGGTGAGTGATGAAGGGGATAACAATGGGTTACGGGGGGTGCACACGATATTGTGACTTTTTTTGTTAAACTTCTCGATCGGGTAGCGTAGTCAAGAGACTAGCATAATAGGTAGGTATATATGATTTATTGCAGTAAATAGTGCATCGAACAATTTTTCAAATTTAGTACTCCGCTCTTCCTTTAATTTGTGTGACAGTGTCGGTAAAAGGAAAATTAAATCCTCACAAAAACTCATTTTAGGATATTCTGGTCATAAAGCACTAAAATGGTCAGGCCCCTAGTTACATTACTGAATATTGAATCTAAAATCTCAAACCCATGGTCATAATCTTCGTAGTACACAAGACACGCTGACATTGCAGATTCCCCAAATTAGAACAAAAATAACACTTGGTGACCGATCATTTTTCTGTGCAGCTCCTAGACTATGGAATAAATTACCCATAGATATTGGGACATCTCAAACATTACAAAGCTTTAAAAAAAAAGTGAAAACCTATTTGTTTAAACATTGACTTGATATCATTTATGGACATGTATTAAATAATATATACCATTGTCCATTAGAATAGCATCTAGGAGCTCTTGCAGCGCAGTAGAATATATAAATATAGATTCTGTGCTCTATAAATGATTTATTATTATTAATATTATTATTATAATTAGTACAGAGTAGGGCATAACTTTTCGGCGGCACCAAGCATGGGATCAAAGGAGAGCAGCTTGTTTCCACTCCTATTTACAGCTGTATTTGTATGACCTAGCAACGAGAATGAATGCAATATTCATTCTGCTTTTTCAAGTACAATACCTCATAACAGGTGCATGAAATATTAGGTCACTAAGCAAACATAACTGGGTGTTGTGGCGTGCGCCTGTAATCCAGCTAACAATGGAGGTTATAAACTGATTCAGCGGACCCAGGTTCGAGACTGAGTCGCGTCTTTCGGATGGTGACGTTAAAGGTCGGTCCCCAGACGTAAATAATCGTATCTGATTGATACACGTCTGTAAAAACCCAATTACACAATTACACTAGGCAAACATATTAATTTGAATGCATTAAAGATATGGTGTATAGTGTGGTATGTTTTGTAAACTGTTTCTGCCATTTTGATGTTTAATGATGCTCTTAAATAGTAAATATACTTATTTTTGACAATTGATGCTTGCTTCAAAATATTATTGTAGTCATATTGTATTCTGAGCAGTGGGTTTAAAGCAATTGATGAGTAATGTTTCAGGAACTATAGATGAATTGCATTATATTTTGAAAAAAGAAAATTTTACCCTAAAAATCTGATAATGTAAAAAGATAAGTAAATCCTAACGATGTACAGTTAACTTTGCATAAGTCGAATCTGTTGGGACCACAAAAAATAGTTCGACTTGTGCAAAATTTGACTTGGGAAATGTAAATAACACATGGACTTTGCAAGGTATGGTAAAAAAATTGATTTGACTAGGAAAGTTTGACTTATGCGACTTCTGAGTTATGCAAGGTTAACTGTACCTTAAAGGAGAATTAACACTAGAATATAAATGTACTTATGTTCAAATGTGTAATATATTCTTAATCATTGACCTGTATCACTTTAGAAATAAAATATCAGAAGAGGGTTTAAATCAAGACATTCTAGCACATGGTATCATCTGGTAACACTTCATGGGGGCTGCCATTTTCTTGATGACATGGAGTTGTACATGAACCATTGGAGACCGTTCCGGTCAGGAAGATATTTTTAATCCACGACCTAAATTGCTTCTATTCATTATTAAAAAAGCCCCATATATGATGGAAAATACATAACAGGTGTATACATTTATTTTAAAATTTGAAATTTATAGATTTCTTTTTAAATTCTCCGGTTTCGCTAACGAGAAATCAATTTCTTGCTCTTGCCTGGCAGAGCAGAACATAATTCATACAACGCGCATTCTGACTTTTGAAGTCCATTATCTCAAAGCAGGTGAATGCATAGTTTGTCACTATTGACGCTCGGGAAAGTCATCCATAAATTTGAATTAATTCACTCCGTCACGTACGTCATAGTATCAAGAAAATAGATTGATATTTTCAAAGAAATATAAAACACAGTTTCGTTTTTAGAATATATGTATATATCTGTTAAATATTTTAAATCTCAAATGGAATTTTGTATCAGGAAGAAAGACAATTTTGCATTCGGATTAAAAATATCTTTATGTACACATCAAGAAAATAGCAGCCTTCTGGTATCGCTAGCAGACGATAAATCTTGCTGAGAAAATCCTGATTTATACCCATCTCGTATATTTTTATGCAAACTACGTAGGGCAACAAGAAGGAATAGATTACATCTTTGAATATGAGCACATTTATATTTTAAGGTTAATTCCCCTTTAAGTAAGGACTTGTTGTGAGAAACTGGCGTTTTTTTATGTGTAAATGCATGGCAAGTGGAGATTTAAAAAAGTAAATGTCCTGGACGTACTAGTTAATCTGTGTGGTACACGCCACTGATTACAGCGTCATATGTGAACAAGCCTTCAGGCTTAAAGGGAAGCTTCAGTTATGGGAAAGATAAAAATAATTTAGCTTTCTCATTCTTTTTGTTAGTTTGGAAGATTATCATAGGAGATTATGTCCCCGAAAAGGATTGCTCTTCAAATGCTCTCACATTCAAAATATGACAACAGCTGAAATGTTTGGGCCAAACATTTGCGTGCAGTGCATGTGACTCGCAGCGGGATCGAGTCCAGCATTCGCCAGTTCTTATGTGTTCTATAATCAACTTTTCCCAAAATGCTTTGATAATTTCTTTCACAATTCTTTAACAGGAAATTCATACAATAAAACAAATATAACCAGAATAGTATGCTTGTCATAAGGTGAAAGTATATTTTCAAACACGGGTGTTGACATGTCACAAATAAACGTGCAAGAAAGAGATTCATAGATACAATGTGGGGAAAAAAAACGAACTTAAATATTTCTCACTACTCAATATAAGTATTTAATTCAACAGCTTTCTTCTTATAAATACAAGTTCTCAGACTCGCCTGTCCCATAACATTGCATTACTAAAGCACTCACTGGGAACATAAAAAAATTCACTTTCTTTTTCAAGATTTTTTTTTTCACGGAATGTAAGCTGTACAAAGGGAGGGAGAAGAAAATATATCGAGCAGAAATGTTGCGTTTACATACATAACAAAACATTGAAAGCATTTTCATCCATTTACAGCATATTTTTTTCTGTACAGAGCTTAATTTTGTATTGAAAATACATTCATGCATGGCCACAAAGAAGAAATAAGAATAAAAATGACTTGAAAATGAGAACAATTCATAATACACAATGCTCATTATTTTTGGAATTGTAGAAAAAAAATGAAATCATGAACACTTATTAGAACGAAAAAATAACCTTAAAGGATAACTTCAGTCATTAAAAAATATAAATGCAGTAGCATTAATTTAATTATTTCAATTTCAGCTAGGTCTTTTTGAGTCTGTGCCACATAAAGAACCAGTTTCTTTGCAAGTAAATTTACCCTTGATTATCAATACTATGCTTTATCAATAACACTTTGGACTAAAAATGAAATTATAATCACAATTCTGTATTGTGGAAAAGTCAAACAGTATTCAATGTAAACATTTGGAAAATGGACATATCAAAAAAAAGAATTGATTCATATATTTATTGGAATTTGATTTGTTGATTATTTACCAATGCAACGATTGCTGTTTAGCATGATCCTTATTAGACAAAGTGTTCCAAGAAGTTTTAGATTTTGTTTGATATTTTGAGAGCAAAAAGTCCCTATGTCAGCTACTAACCCCCAAATAATTGTAAGGTGATGACACGATTGAAACAATACCGTAATCCAATGGTAAATCCCATTAATGCTGCCTACCATATTCGTCCATATTTCAAGGTCCAAAACTCCAAATCCAATGTTTCAACTACCCCGGTACCTTGAATACAGGCAAGAAAATGTCTACAAAGTCTAGGCAAATAACCTGGCATTCCATTAGTTTTTCACTCTCATTTTTGTTTTTTTAAAAAGGAGCACGTACTCACATTTAGTTCAGCATAAAGGAAAATTGTAATTATTAAGAAATGAACCTACACTTATTTGTGTGGATAATACAACAGATGTGGGCTTCAATATAATACTAAAAATAATACCTACATTGTTAATACTCTCAAATTCATGACATATTGACTCAATTTAATTTTACATAGTCACTCAATAGCTGCATGGGAGCTCTACTTGGGATTACCACCCCATACAAACACAAATATATTTGGGATGTTATCAAAATAAAAACAATTATTTAATTTTCATTGATTATCACACCAAATTTTCAATCATTATTACTTTAAAAATACTATCAACAGATAACTTTATAAACCATAACAAGATGAATTTGCAAAGATAATGACTGAAGCTTCATACCACTTGGTTGGTACTTTGCTGCAGGTTTAAAGCTTTGTTTTAGATGTGAAATTAAAGAATAACCTCATTTGTATTAATATTTAAGTGTCTGACCTAAGCTTATGCACCGTAGTATGTTTAAGCTGCATTATTTTCACCAGGGAAAAACTTGCGACTCCCTGGTTTCACCTTATCAATGATCTAGCACCCACTTCCTTTCATTATGCTTATGATGTAACATCAATCAATCACACACATATGGTGGCAACCCTTTGGTTTTCTTCTCCTAGACACTCGCTCTCCAAAAAGCAATACTCTTTAACATCTGTCGGAAACCTTCCATCGTCTTTACACATATCAAAAATTCACATATTTTCAATGAACAGACCCGTTCACTAATGCATCAAAATTTCATGCAGGTTTCTGAAACAAAAATTGTTCTTTACGAACTAAAGGCTTGTCAAATGCATGCCTGACATGACAATGACTAATGTACGCCAGGTTGATTCTATTACAAATGCTATCATACATCATGAGTGAAATGAACAGCATGACAACCAATGGTTTTGAAACATATATGAATTCGAATACACAAGTTAACAGGTCTATGACAGCTTCTAGCGCATCAAGAAAAACTAAATAATGCATCAGCACCTATCCCCTTTTAATAAGCAAACTAACAAATTATTTAGACCTTCCCAAATTGATTTAGTCAACTTTGAAGGAATATGCAACAAAATTATCAATTTAAAATGGTTTCAATAGCAAACAAAGGAAATGTTAAATCCATACATTGACTACACTAGTAGCTCAATAGAGGGGGCCCTTGGGTGCATAGGCACACATGAATGAACAAAACAAAAGATGGTGGGAGGTACATCCAACACGGAAAAAAAAATACAGAATTGGCACTTGAAGCAGTAAGACATTTACAACCCCACATCAGACATGGAGGTAGATTTCTAAAGTTGTAGCAGCAAGCCACGCCCTTTTGCACAAAAACTATTTTGTTTGCATGATGGTTCTCTTGTTTTATTACAGCCCAAATGCTAGCACATTTTAGTTTCTACATGTTAAAGGGGTCTTTAGAGAGCAACCATATTTCGTAACCAAGACATATTCGTCACATTTGGTATCCCCTGTATATTCCATAAGATAAATAGCTACAATTTAAACATGTTCTGTCATTTCTATGTTGTTAAAATTCCTCTCCTTATGAGGCCAAATAATTCTTTGCAACTTGTTGAAAAAAAACCAGAACATGATAATTCAACCCTATTCCACCATATTTTCAAATAGTGGAAAAAAGAAAAATGATTCAGATGAAAAAGAGTTTAATTGATTCAGCTCATTTAATTTGCAGCTCCAAGCATGGCTAGTACCCCAAGAACCCCCAAAAGAAAAGCACAGAGAACTGACAACAAGCGATAGCACTTTTCCATAAAACATTTCCTATGCTACTACCCTTACACATCTCAACACACACATATATATAAAGACAGAATTCTCTAATTATTACTCTCTAAGTAAATAGACCACACTCTCTTTTGTATCTCTATACTCTATTGTATATAAATCTATCTATTTTTCGCTGGCTGGCTGATAACATTTTTGTCCACCTTTCTCCACAACTAAAATCATAAAAAGGCACCATTTTTTGTTTTCTTTAAATAGCACAAGTGAATTTCACATAACTTTTTCGCTTTTTCAGCTTAAATCGTGAAATTTATTCATATATACGCGTATAAATTCAGATATTGGCACTTAACAGGCAGGCAAATTTTATGTGCACTTGGCGTTAAAATCAATCTCGTTTGAATGCTTTAATAGTGCGAGTTTAAGGTTGATGGAAATTCACCATCTGCGCTATATTTAATTATATATGCAATGACGGAGGGCAATAGCTGTCTATCTTTTTTTTTAAGAATAAAAAATATACATATCAGCTTGTTGCAATGCTTCGGTGAGTTCATATACTTCATATGGGCAAGGATTTTGGACTCAAATTTCCAGATAATCGTTTGTTTAAGGCACCCAAATTTTCATTTGCTGATATATAATTGTATAATAGAAGTTAATAATTTGAGCAGATACATTGGCTTCATGTTAATACACAGATTAACCTAACAAGCAAGGCTCTATATTGGTAGTGTATGAGTATATTTATATTTTGTGAGTTCCATTATAATTTCATTTTTGGATATTCTATGACATAAGTACTGGGCTTACTTGTACTGATATATGAACAGAAATCCAAGATGAAATGTTGTTGCTTCATGTTCCATCCCTCGCTTAATGAAATAGAAATATCTTGATCCAACTGTTTAAAACACCCATTACCTGCTCTTCCGAGGAAATTAAATTTAACTACAACTAATGTCTCCAGAAATTTCAGATTGACAATTTATAAGGGAGTTATATCATGACTACACATAGAAAAACTAGAGAGAGGTACACATCAACCCTGTACTGTAAACACCAACCAGCCAGCATCTAAAAACATGAAAATGAAAAAGGTGAAAAAGAAATGCAACCTCAGAACTGCTGCTCTATAAAAATCTGTATAGCTTAAAAAGAAAGGAAAAAATGGTACAGGACTGATCACGATGTTAAAGACGACGTTAACAACCCATATACAGCAATAAATACAGTAGTTACACTTATATAGCACAATGTGGAAGCAATCATAGCCAGTCACATCACTACTTGCCCTCTCTCTAAAAAAATGTGGAATAAATATTTACAATATCGAGAGAGCAGTGGCGCATTAGATAATTCATTCATTATTCAATAATAGCAACAGTAAAATTGTACAAGCGATTTTCTTAATATCTCTACATTTACAAAGCGTACTCTCTGATTCTTCTTTCTCTTGAGACAATGATCTTTTCTACACACTCCATGTACCACGACATTCACAATATAAATATACAGTACCACGACTATGTCATGGCTCATTGTTTGTGAGTTGAGACACTCCCACCATTTTGCAGCAATTTGTTTATTTTATTAGACTTTTTCTGCCTCTCCTAATTTTCTTTGAGTTGACTTGATAATTCTTTTGTCCCCAAGACCAAACTGCAAAGTCAGTACCAGACACTGAACAACGCACTATACATACTGAAGACAATTAGCAATAACTTCTAGCATGTGTGTGGAGACCATCAGTATCTTAAGTAGCAGCCTACCATAATCTCAAATCAGCATGTTTTCCATGAAAGTACGAGGTCAACTTAACAGACACATTAATAGGCAGTTGGTACAGCAATCCAAATTTTCGTAGAATTGAGCGACTGTCTCACTTCCCCATAGGGTATTCAGAAGAAACCCTATAAATGCTAAAGTGCTGATCTTTATTCTTTACAATGTCGCATATCACTTGAGGAAAATCTTACACTTAAGGGAATCTTGAGTTCTGGGAAAGGTGAAAAATAATTTGTGAGCTTTCTCATTCCTTTTATGTCAATTTGGAAGAACATTATAGTAGAAACATGCCCTGAAAATGATTGCTCTTCATATGCCCTTATATTCAAAATATGACTAGAAATAGCTGAAATGTTTGGGCCAAACATTCATCCCACTGTGTGTGTAGTCCCATATACCCATTTCTGTGTGCAGTACATCTGCTTTTTAGTGACATCGGGTAAATTTCTTATCTATTTTGATGATTCCAAAACAACGCAGTATAAAACAATTCTCATGAAGACATGGTCAACCTTTCCCAATTCCTTTGAGACAGTTTTTTTCACAATGTAATTGCATGACCAGTACTCTTCTTTATCTTTAACAGAATACAAGATCAGAAATGTATAGATGGCTTCATATAGATGGCTTCATGTACCATCACCCAGTTCTTCAATATTTTTATGGCAAGAGAGTATCGTAAAGCACACTGGCTAACCAGTTATATACCATTTGATTTGGATAGAACATGCATTTTTCTGATATGGAGTAATAACTATTTTCAACACAATTTGGGATTGGCAAACTTTAAGATTATTCTTCCTTGTTTTTACATTCAATTCACAAAAATATATATTTGTTTTTTTTCTTAATGAATTCAAGTATATTTAATTATGAAAACTGAAAAAGAACAGAGTTAAATATTGCTATGCAGTATCATTCTTGCTGATATTCACAGCTCCAAAATTAAATTATTTTATGTTCAATACCTTCATAACACCAGAAAAGCTATTCTTTATCAAAATTAAAGATTTTTGTTTCCAGAAAAGGCAGTTCTTTTACATTTCCATATTCAAAAAATGTCAAACTACCATTTTATCCCACAGTATTCACATATAACAATAAACCCTGCAAATATTTCCATTGATTTCTGTACTAACTGTCCTTTAAATTTGCTTCCAATATGGGCAATTTACTACTTATCGTAAGGTTTTTTCTTAATTTTCCTTGATTATATCAAAACCTTGAAATCCCTCTGGATATGAGAGGAGGTGGTTTGGAAGATCTTGTTCATAATATTGTCTTGTTTCCATGGTGACATCACTAATAATACATGTAACTTAGAGGATGAAAAGGAAAAAAAGAGAAGATAATTTGCTCCTTCTATCTGCATGGAATAAATAAGTAATGTCTCCTATTAAAAAACACCACCTTGTAAAATTCTTCATCATATTAAAGTGATTTGTTGTTACTGGGTATTCCATCTGTTTCCCTGTCTCATAATAAACCACCCATTTCTACATCCTCTAATAACATAATGTTCATCAAGAACAATGGCAATTTGGCAACTGATATGAGAAAAACAGGCCACCCATTACCCTAAAATATTGAGCTTGAGCTGCAAGTTACTTACAGTCCATAGGTATTTCATCTATAATGGTCATATTTTAAGCTTTACATGATACTGAAAGAATTATGAATGTACCAGTCAGACATGAGTGCTTACTCAGATCAAACTAGCACCGACTTGATTGTCCATCTGCAGTACATAGCTGGTGTCTAGCATGGTATTTACGACTTTAAGATTATTTTCCAATGACTGATGGATGCTTGTTGCAGACTACATGATATTTCTGGAAACGGTGTACAGTGGCTTTGAGTAGTTTCTGTCCATAGCACTCGTTTACTTAAATCTACTGGTTACAAGATGTCCACTCTGTGGCATGTAGGAGTGTTTATGGCATTAGCACTTAAGTCTGGTGTTAATATGTCCATTTTAATACACCAGCTCCATAGCATGGCTTGGATAGCTCTGGACACTTGACACCGTTGCGTCTCACAAGCGTCTGAGATTGGAGAGCCCTCTACGGACGTAATGGACCAAGTCCTGAGTACTGCTGTGAAGTGTCAACTCCCCGCATTCTCGCGCCAACTCCCGGAAGAAATCTGTGGAAAGGATGCAAAACAAGGGTTGGTGAGAGGCCGAGTATTAAAGTTACCGTTTCCTTTTTACAGGCTAAAAAAGTATTGGATTAAACAACAGGAAATACTCTTTCAGAACTCCCTCTGAATATAAGAATGGGAATTAAATATTCGTGGAATAATTGAGCATTAGATTTCCAATGGAATTTTAGGCAGGTCACCAAGTATCATTTGGCTATGGTGCGCCAAGTGTTGACAACTACCAATTGGTTTAACCCCGAAAATTGCTCTTGGGACTGACTTCCCAAGTGAACTTAATGGAATTCAAGACTTTAACTGGAGGCCTACAACATCCCACAAGTTTTATTTACTTATTTATTATGACCATAAAGAAACAAAGTAGAAACAATGTTTACAATCTTAAAAGTGACAATGATGCCATTTCTTTCCAAATGAGTTCACAGTGAGATCATCCTTTGGTTGGTTTAACTTACCTTTGTTCTCTTCTGAGAGTATGTCAGCCTGCTCCCAGTATTGTATGCTGTAGAGACTATAATTGGAATAGGTGAGAAACTGTGACATGATGCGGACGATATGTTGCGGCATGGCCACCGTCGACGACTGCGGGTTCAGCCCATTGCACAGTTTGGCCCCAGGGCCGGAGGGAGGGGCAGGACCACTGCCGGAGGTCTGGGAGGGGACCAGGTCGCTGGAGGTGCTCCCCTGTGAACCCATGCTACAGGCCGAGCCCACGCTGCCTGCTGGGGATGGGGTAGGAGAGACGGGGGACGGGGTGCCTGTGTACCTGTCAAGGAGATTGTAATATAGAGATGGTCATATAAATGGTTCATAAGTGCCTTGAGAATATTCAACAGACATTTGACGTAGGTTAAATCTAATGTTTTTCTCAAACTCAATAATTGTATGAAATAGATGGTCCTTCTACAGTTTGGCCATTTTAGAATTTGATCATCTTGCCATTAATCAACAAAAATCCAATGAGTATGGAATTTATCAACACTTCACACAGTAATGAAAATAGTAATGAATAATGCCTCCGGCTACCACCTACGGTGGGCGGACGCATAAAAATTTGGTACATTGAACGTGTCGCATTGCGCTTATTTGCGGGGTGCATAGCTTTAGGACCCACGTAGCTTCAGGACCCCTGGCCATACATCACAATATTAAAAACCCATCTAAAGCCTATTAAAAAAAAATATCCAACACTATCCAAATGCTGCTGATTGCAAATTTCATCCTGCCTGAACGTAAATTTCCCGATTTGATTGACAGGTGGTATGTGGAAAGATGAAGTACTGGATTTGAATGTGACCTTCAGATCATGAAGGGCATAAAATTTGACTCTTCTTTTCCCCCCTTCCATTTATAGTTCATCATACCTTGCTCTTTTTCACATCTGTCACTTAAATTCTACATTTCCAAAAAGGAAACAACTGCAGACCATACAATATTTAAAAAAACATTAACTTTAAAGAGTATACCAAATTCAATTCTGTATCCAATATAAAATATTCCACTATTTATCTGAACATTGGCAAGGGCATAATGCTCAATGCAGCATAAATTATTCATTTTTTTAAAATGAAAATTTGTTGAGGTGAAATGGAAGAGAAAAAAAAAGAAAAGAGGAAATGCAAAGAAATAGAAAGACCCCTTTAAATCAAGACAAGAATTCTCTAAACAGAGCCCTAGCTTAACCTTTTTGAGGTTGCCCAGATACCATGGCTCGATTCCTCCTACATCACGGTCACAACGGGAAATACGAAAATCAAATTTCCTCATCAGCCAAAGTGATGCAACATATGCAACTAGTCTACAAACAAACAGACCCCTTTACATTTCTTACAGGCGCTCATAACTGCATTCATAACTGCAAATTAAATTACAAAAGTCAGACTGAACGCCTTCCCCACAACTTCTAAACCAAATTTGTAGGTGGCTTGCTGTTAATTTGAAACTTTCAATGCCCCATTTCTCACAAAAGTAAAAGGCAGATAAACAAGTACTTGTGGATGTGGGGTCTGATGGAAAAGACTAAGGGATGCACTCGATATGAGATATGAGATGCATTAAATGAGAATAGATTGAAGATTTTGAGCTCGGGCTCCCTCCCTCACACTCCCACTCACCAAGAAGAAAACAACGAACATTGATAAGATAAAAATATAAAACCTTTTTCCTTTCAAACTGCATCGAGTTTCCGCTCCTAAATTTGTAATCTCACTTATATCCAACCCCTTCCTACAGCATTAGATTTATTTTAAATTTATCTTCTTAATCAACTTGGCCTGTCTGTCTGCCTGCAAATAATGGTCCCTGTTTCTGTCTCTCTACTCCTCTTCTCTCTCTCTCTCTCCCTCTCTCTCTCTCTCTCTCTTATTCTATCAAATCTTTTACATATTTCAATGTCCATTTATGAATCTCATATATGTTTGCTATTGACTCACTAGTGATGAACACCATGAATCTTTGAGTCTGTCAAAGAGCAGAAATTTGTGGGAAAAAATCAGAGATTTTCTAACTTTCCAACATTTGAAGATTTGATGCCTATTTCCCTTTAACAATTCCTTGCATCAAATACCATATGTAAACACAACAAAAATAAACAGAAACTTTTGCTCTTTCTTCTTGTTCATTTTCTGTATTCTTAAGGGCACTGAATAGTTATTGAACCAAACCATGATATGTGGGTATTTGTTCTGAATGGGTTGAGAGGTAATTAGGCCTCAAGTATCCTTCATAGCATATGACATGGTACACCGCCACAAAATTAAACGACTTAAAGGGAAGGTTGAGTTCTGGGAAAGGGGAAAAATAATTTGTGAGCTTTCTCATTCCTTTAACATCAGTTTGGAAGAACATCATAGTAGAAATGTCCCCTGAAAAGGATTTCTCTTCAAATGCCATTACATTCAAAATACGACGAAATATAGCTGAAGTGTTCGGGCTAAACATTCATGCCACATCTGTGTGCAGTCCCATATACCCATTTCTGTGTGCGGTGCATGTGCTTTTGAGCGAGTTTGGGTTGATTTTGTATAATTTTGATGATTCCAAAACCAATACCTATTTAGACAGGATCAACCTTTCCCAATTGTTTTGAGACAGTTTCTTTCACAATGTAATCACATTACCAGAACTCAACTTTATCTTTAAGCAGGGGAGCTTTTGTCAGCGATTTTCACCGACAAATTTGCTCTCAGCCAATCAGATGCAAGGATTTCCGTAGCCTATAACAGTTGTCGGTAAAAATCACTGACAATACACTTGATGAAACGCTCCCCTGATTGCACTTCACATTCCCGTATTGTATAACACACAGATAAGTGAGCAGGCCTAGGGACCTTTCTCGAATGCACCTACTATTTTCCTCCATCCCTAATTGCCATTCATCTTTACGTAACATGTTGTTATTTTGCCGTGGCAGATTTCTGTTGAGGCCGTTTACTGCATCATCATGGGAATGAGTCTTTAGGAGAGGGTGTAGTAGTGCATGGTTGTATGTGACATGTCCTGGCAAACAAACGCTCTGTGTGAAATTCGTACAATTACCTAATACTAAAACTTAACGCTGGAACAAACAATACATTACCCCAACCCTAAACCTAATCTAAAACCCAACTACAATCCCTAATCCTAACCCTAAAGCTTTGACGAAATAAAACCAGGAGCAATTGTAGCCGGAGGAAATGTCTAAGCACTGAAGTGCATACCTTGAAGATGAGTTCCATGAAGAAGGATTCTGTTGTAACGGAGGTTGAGGCTTGGACGATGTCCCCTTGAGATGCTCAGTGAGCGCCCTCGATAGATTCATGGCTGACTGCCTCTTCAGCTTGAACATGTGCATGTTGAGCAACGCTTGGCAACGGTAGCTGCAAAGAGAAAACGTAATGTTACATATAAAGGTTACTAACTTATCCCACTTTACATCTATGTGGTATTTTCTTTGACATCGGTGTTTTATGTAATTTCATGGTCAAGCCCACTTTGGCATGTCAATTGCAAACTGGAAGAGTTCCACTGAGGACATTGTAGGATTGTACTTGACCCATAATTCTCCATTGCACCTTCTCCATTCTGGATTTCATACAAACATAATTTCAGATATTCACAAAGATAACCTCTCAGTTTTTTATCTTTCTCAGGACTTCAAGGAAGATATAGAATGATTCATCAGTCTTC
This sequence comes from Heliocidaris erythrogramma, assembly GCA_025617745.1. Lineage (NCBI taxonomy): Eukaryota > Metazoa > Echinodermata > Echinoidea > Camarodonta > Echinometridae > Heliocidaris > Heliocidaris erythrogramma. The sequence continues at coordinate 39,215,423 of CM046867.1, forward strand.
ATCTGAAACATAGCAATGAACTTCGCACAATAAGCTTTGTCATCACTCTGATGCAAAATGGGTTCAATAGATCATGATAAAGAACAAGTGGAATACCCCTGATGTTGTTTGAGAGATATTTATATGAACTCACCACAACACGGCGAGTTTGTTATCATTGCTATTTCCCTCCTGGCCATTGTGAATACCTTTAAGCTTTAGAATATATCTGTGGATAAAAAGGGAGATGAAGAGAGAGAGCGAAAAAGAGAGAAAGATAGATAAAGAAAGAGAGAAAGAGGGAGAGAAAGAGAAATAAAAAAGGGAGAGAAGAATGGCGTGAGCAATAGAGAGAGACACACACAGAGAAAGACAGACGGAGAGAGAGAGAATGAGAAAGGAGAAAGACAGAGAACAAGAAAGAAGGAGAAAGAGGGAAAGAAAGACATAGGACGAGCAACAAAATATAGATTAATATGATGCAAAATTCACTAAGATTTATTAGAAGTGTCCATTACCATCATTCGATTCAGAGAGACATGCAAACACAGACATATTTTCCACCTATGTTAGTTAACATCTATTTCTAGCGACCGGACAGTCTGGCTTTTCAGGTTCTACAATGAGGGCACCAAACTTGTAATCAACAAAACTGATTGTCAATAACAAAGAGAAATTCAATCATGACTCCAGGTATTAAATTCTTCTAATTATTCACAGACCCTTGCAAAAAATATTAGGAGCACAACATCATCAACTGTCAAAACATCTCTTAACCACAGAGAACAAACTTTCAAAAAATAATCATCAAGAATATTCCAAGTTATCCTACACCGTTTCTGATAATTCATGATCAAAAACAGTTTGAGGGACAAACATGTTTACGAGACGAAGGGACCACATGGGATAGATCATCCCATGCTATGTCATCTCTTGTCCTGTTGAGCTGAAATGCACTTGATGAATTCACTATCTAGGACAGATTGAGTGTTTATGGCAACCTGATATTACAGTCTTTCCATTTGAGCTGTTTGAGCGTGGGAGGTTATCTAAGTGGGAAAATCCCCTCTAAGATTAACGTAATCAGGACAAAATAGCATTAAATCATGCTTGAATGTGATGACAATGGAACATAAAATAACTTGTCAATGCCTTAATGAAGTGAAAGATAGTAAACAGATGGGTATGATTTAAAGGATACATTTATAAGTTATGTGATTTGTCACCACATAACCTAGACTAAGTTGGCGGACATTCGTTTTCACTTTTAAGATCTTTCAGAATCTGTAATTTCTATGCTTTACACTTATCTACAACATGGTTTATATGCTTTATAGAATATAACCTTGAAATCAGACATATAGACCTCAGCTCGGGGCAGGGGGCAATGGTTGAAACAACTGGCCCAAGGTGATCTCATAACTGAGTTATACGCCAGAACAGTAAGTTCAATAGAAGCAATTTTGCACACACCAATATGACACCAACACTGATTCTACATCATTATTTACCTTATAATTTCACAAGTATCTGAATACATGGTGACAGCTTTGTCGTCCGGTACGTGTGGGTCCAACTCAAAGACATTGCCACAAGATGTGAGATACACCACAGCTTCAAAGTAAGTAAGTGCCTTGGCGTGCTTGTCCACCTGATATAGCAACAAAGATGAGAATTCAATTAATAATACTAATAATAACATAATACATTTTGATCAATGTCTCTATGAGCTTCCAAAGACCTTTGTATTATTACCTTGGCTCAGCCTAACTGCCGTAAATTAAGTAGCTGAAGTTTCAAGGAATGCATTCCTACCAGTACCCATTTACTTCACCTAGGTCGAGAGTGGCAAATGTAGATTAATGTCTTGACATAGGATGTTAGTGCCGGGCTGGGATTCGAACCCTGTACCTTGTGATCTTCAGTCCTGGGGAGCGTTTCATCAAGTGTTTTGTCAGTGATTTCTACCGACAACTGATAAGCTAGTGAAATCCTTGCATCTGATTGGCTGAGAGCAAATTTGTCGGTAAAAATCACTGACAAAACACTTGATGAATGCTCCCCTGGTGAATTATCCACTAGACAACAACACCACCTGAACTATGCTAATTCATAACTTATGTCATATAATGACATGATAATATTATGTAATGCATGACGGAGGAGGATAAAAATCTTCAAGGCACTGTACAAATATCAGTGGATCCTGCAGAAATCCGTGAAAGATGAAGATAGGATGTATATTTTCTGAGAAGCAAAATGTCTCTCAAACTAGTGCTTCCGATGCAAATATAAAATGAATTGAGAGCACAGTTTTATGATATCACAGTCACATGACACAATTGCCAATTCAATATTGAAATATACGTGTTTAACTTTCAAAATTTTTTCATTTCCCCCCCCCCCCAAGTTTTACCTATACCTTTCCTCATCTGTCTATCATTTGTACCTACGTAACTACATCAAATTGACACTTCCTTTACATTTTATCTGATGAATACCTATAGATATGTTATTGGCTGGAAAGAAAGAAACAATGATAAATTCCAGTCTATATTGGATGTCTTACCTGAGTATCAGCTAAATGTTTGAGTTTCTTGCCCTCGGCTAGATAGTCATCTGCAGTGAATTGTCTGTAAAGATCAACAGGAAATATACATAAATTACATATTTCAGACGAATTATCAGCAAATAGGTATTAAATAAAAACAGTTAAGTGGATTGTAGAAAATGTTAATATAATTTTTCCTTAAAATAGATCTTCTACACAAACTTTTTACGGCTAAATGCTTGAGTACATCCCCTTGGCTAGACTGCAATCAGCCATGAATACTTTTTTAGACGGTGGGGGGATTAACATAAAAATAATAAAATTGAGGTGATTGCCTGCAAAGATTGAAAGAATGGAGTTAATCACAATCACGTGCTTGATACAACAAGACTCTAATACTTCAGGTATTTTCCAGAAGTTAAGCGACTAATACCGTTTGTAAAAAAAAACGTCAATTGTCCTCTAAATGTACTTTCAAAAGTAATTTAGTCATCATAAAAGATAAAAATCATTCACAGTGCATAATTACACAAGAAGATGATGCACATACTGATAGAAAAATTGTAAACCGATCCTTTCATCATATACATGTTTATAGATGATAACTTTATTGAAAAATAACAGGTCTCTCGGCTTTCAGATTTGCATAGCTTGGGTAAAAACCATTCTTGGCAAACAGCAATATAGCTAGTGGCTGTTTATAATTTGGTGGGTATTGCAAAACTATTGAATGAGGTGGCTTATAAAAGAAAGGTGCAAGGGGATGGGGTAGGGTTGCAGTAGGTACATACCAAGTGAGGGATATTTGGGGGGGGGGGGGTGTATGGGAGTAGAGGGTAGGGGCACACTCCAGGCTGATGAGAAAGTACATATATGTGACATGACATGACTGGCTTGAGATTTGACAGGTGGAAGAGCCTTCCAAGAAATCATAAGGGGCACAGATTAACTTTGCAGAGAAACACTCATAAAAACATAAATGGACTAATTTCTGCTCTAGAAATGCATGCATCTTTACCAAATCACAGACATCAAGTATACACATGCTGTAACTATACAACATCACAGACTAGAGCAAGGCACCATATTCAATGCGAGGACATTAAATATTGAATGGACTCTGGAATCATACATGAATATATGAATGCAATCTTCCATATATCATGCTACATTTATATCCTGCTGCAGAGGAAGAAACAAGGGGCTGAGGGTTACAACGAGACTCACACTCACATCAACAAATACAACAGAGCTGTTCACATGTGTGCTTCAAATTCATCCCTTTTCCATGTGCCTCATGATGGACTCTTCCATTTCAGAGTAGTTCTTAAAACATCAGAAGGAAGGTTACAACTATAGGATGCTGCAATGCTAGCCATGCCTCAAACAAGCACAGGAATGCCATGAGGCATCCAAAACTATTTAGAACTAGAATCAAACTTTGAATACAATCATTAGGTCAGTCTGTTGTGGAACTCAACCAGGGAAAGACATCTGAACATAATCGCTAAGGTGCCGTTCAGATATGGCAAGAAAATTCACAGGTATGAGTTGACCTTTAGAAGACCTGTACATGTCTGTTGTGCTGGGGGCAGGAAGAATGAGTCAAGGTAACATGAGAGAGGCTAGCTAGCTAGCACACCGTCTGCACAAAGATATAGGCCTACCTCAACAACTACATGAGTAAAGACGGAGAGTGAGATTACCGCTAATCTTAGAACGAATAGTCATCAGTCACGTACACCAGATCTTGGAACATTTGTCGACGTATTTCAGCGATATGGTTTATACACCATAAAGGGATACGTCGTATGGATACAGATTAGGAATAAGAGGGAAAAGAAGAGCACTTCAAGGTGTCATTTTCCATAATCTTGTCGACATGAAGTCTAAATGAAAACTCTCCATCAATGAATAGAACAAAGATTATGTCTGTGGAAGAAAGAGAAAAGAGACAGAGAAACCAAATGGGGAGCATTTCATCAAGTGTTTTGTCAGTGATTTTTACCGACAACTGTTATAAGCTACTGTAATCCTTGCATCTGATTGGCTGAGAGCAAATTTGTCTGTAAAAATCACCGACAAAACACTTGATGAAACGCCCCCCAGATTGAAAGAGAGTTGTAAAATCAGCACTGATTTTCTTATTTACTATATAAATCTATATACCTACCTATTATGCCTGTAGTCTTGACTACGGGACCCCTTCGAGAATTATCACACATGTGTCACAAAATTGTGCGCACCCCCCGTAATCCTATTGTCCCCTTTGCCACTCACGCGCGTCAGTACGCTACGGCCATCTTCCTCTTTTGCGAGCAACCCCAAGAAGAAACATGTTGCTTGCAAGGAGCGGGGAAGGAGGGAGGGTCATAGGTAGGTATATAGATTTATATAGTAAATAAGAAAATCAGTGCTGATTTTACAAATTTACTGCAATAAATCATATATACCTACCTATTATGCCAGACCAGCGCCAACTCAAAAGACCGGGAGGCATGTTTCGAGCAAAGGAAATAGGATTACACCAAAGACTACAAAGAAGACACAGCGGCCTTCAAGGTGGCTGACGCAAACAAAGCTTCACCTGCGGGAATATCCCTAAGGTAGCAAGAAATGAAGGAATTGGGCGAACGCCAATAAGCAGCCTTCAAAATATCAACAAGCGCCACACCTTGAAACAGAGCCCAAGAAGTGCTGACACTACGAGTATCATGAGCACGAGGCTTACTGTCGGATAAAAGAGCCTCTGTGCCAGCGGCCCTAATAGCTTCAACGATCCATCTAGAAATGGAATCAAGAGAGGCAGGAGAAAAAGGCTCTCTAGTGATCAAGAACAACTGATCATCCTTACGAAAAGACTTAGTCTTATCAATATACCATTTGAGAGCCCTAACAGGACACCAAACTTTGTCCTCACGCACCAAAGAAAGGTCAGAAAGCGGACAAAGAAAAATCTCAACAGGACCGGAGGTAGCTGTCTGATTCTTGGCAACAAAAGAAGCCCTAGGAATCAATCTAACACCTTTTCTCTCCCAGCGAACATGACCAGGAGTAAGACAGAGAGCATGAAGAGTACTGCGCCTCTGCCCAGAGGCAATAGCTACCAAAAAGAGCGTCTTAACCGTAAGATGATGAAGCGAAGCTTCACCTAACGGTTCAAAAGGAGGTTTCGCCAAGGCCTCCAGGACCTTAGGCAGACTCCAAGACGGCACTAACTTAGAAAACGAAGATCGTTTCAGAAAGAACGAACGAATCAAACCGCTTAGTAGCGGGGAATTGGAAATCCCCGAACCATCCGAAAAACCCGAATGAATGGCCCCGATCGCCGAACGGTAGCCTCGGATAGTAGAAATAGATCTCCCTTTGTCAAATAACGAGATTAAGAAATCCGCAATTGAACCAATAGGAGCCTTAGAAGGGGTTTGATTTCTCTCTTTGCACCAAAGGAAAAAGACCGAGAGACGGGAATTGTAAATTTCCCTAGTAGAAACCCTACGACTGGACATTAAAAAGTCCGCGGCTCTATCAGAGAGACCCGACTGTCTTGCAGATTCCCTGACAGGGGCCAAGCAGTCAAATGAAGAGACTCCGGATTGTGGTGAAGAATCCCCGATAGGGGCTGTAACACCAGATCCGCTCTTAACGGGAGAACTAACGGTTGAGCCCTTAGAAGGCTCATAAGCTCCGGAAACCAATTCCTCCTGGGCCAAAAGGGAGCTATTACAAGCACCCTCGCCCGATCTTCCCTGATTTTCCGCAAGACACGCGGAATCAGTTGGAAGGGAGGAAAAGCGAATATCTGAAGGTTCTCCCAGCTGAGGGAGAAAGCATCGAGAGCCCATGCTCCCTGATCGCGAACACGGGAGCAATACTTCGGCAGCTGGTGATTTAGCACCGACGCAAATAGATCCACTTCCAGTGGACCTAGGCAAGTGCGAATGCGGCAAAATACCTCCGGATGGAGCATCCATTCCGATGGAAGATACCTGCCCCGGGACAGAAAATCCGCAATGAGGTTTTCCCGACCTGGGATGAAAGAGGCCACGGGTGTGATTGCCATGCGACGACACCACCTCCACAGCTGAGCTGCTAGGGCATTCAGGGCAACCGAACGAGTGCCTCCCTGCCGATTGATATATGCCGCCACGGTAACATTGTCCGTGAGAATCAGAACCGAACGACTGAGAAGTCGACTTCTGAAATGGAGCAAGGTCAACAGAACTGCCATAAACTCCAGGACATTGATATGAGGAAGAGTCCCAAGATGAGACCAATCCCCCGCAACCGTGCTGCCGTTGCAGTGTCCTCCCCACCCCAACCGAGAGGCGTCCGTCGAAACCGATATCGACGGAAGAGGGACAGAGAAGGACCTGCCTCGCGCGAGAAACACCTCGCTCGTCCAACAAGCGAGAAGAGACTTGATCTCTACCGGTACTGGAATCCAGACCAAAAGAGAGTCTTTTCCCGGCTTGAAGAACCTGAGGAGATGTCTCTGAAAGGGTCTCATGAGGAGCCGGCAGTCCTCTAAAACATCGACTAGACTGGCCAGATAACCTAGAAACTGAAGCCACTGTCTGGCCGAGACTCTTCTGGCCAGCAAGAGCTTGCGAGCCGCAGAGACAATGGTGAGAATCCTGTCTCGACTGGGCCGAGCTAACGGATTCCTTATGTCTAACACCGCCCCCAGAAAAACTGGGTTGCGAGTGGGGACTAACTCTGACTTTTCCCAATTTATTAGGAAACCTAAGTCTTGAGTAAGAGAGACTAGCAAACGAGTCTCGTCCAACAAACGATCGCGCGACTCCGCAAGGAGAAGCCAATCGTCCAGGTAACAAAACAACCGCAGGCCGCGACGCCTCAGAAAGGCCGCTAGCACCGCTACAACTTGAGTAAAAACCCGAGGGGCCGGGCGCAGCCCGAAGGGAAGAGCCCGAAACCGGTAAGTCTCCGAGAGGAAGGAGAACCCCAGAAGATCGCGAGATGCGCGATGAATGGGGATGTGAAAGTACGCGTCCTTGAGATCTATCGAGACCGCGTAGTCTTCCCTTTTGATCAACGGAAGAATGGAGGCAAGAGTCTCCATACGAAAATGAACCGGAGGAATAAATTTGTTTATCCTCTTTAGGTTCAGTATCAAACGAAGTTTTCCCGAGCGCTTGGGAATAACAAATATTGGAGAAAGGGAAAGAGACGGCCTGTCTCTTACCCTTTCTATAGCCCTCTTTTCCAAAAGAGACTCGATCTCCTTCGAAGCATGAGACCGAGACAGGGCAGACATGGGAGGTGACCGAATTCTTATAGCCCCTCCGGGGAGCGAGGCGCAAAGATCTATGAAGAATCCGTCTCGCACGACGGAGAGAACAAACCCGTCCCCGGAGATGGCCTCCCAAGCGGGGAGAAACGCATGAAGTCGGCCACCTACCACATTCGGTCGAACAAGCGCTCGGGGAAAAACGTCAAAAACCAGGCTTGGCCTTCTGCGAAGCCATCGCCTTACCACGAGAACCTCTCGAAAAACCCCTGCCACGACTCCCTCTCCCACGAGACGGAGCTGGCTGAGGCTCAGGAGGCGGGACCCTAGACACGCGACTGCGTTGACCCGAAACAGGACCAGCAGGTCTACGCTGAACAGGGGCCCGCGTTGGCTTAGAGCTAGTGTGAAACTGCTTAGTCATATCCGAGATCTGCTTTCGCGCATCGATCTCTCTTTGAAACACCGTAGCGAATTTACCACCAAAAAGCGAAGGACCCCGAGACGGAACATCTCGGAGAAGTTGAGCAATGCCCGACTCTCTAACACCCAGTGCTGAGAGAGCCGAGGTCCTGCGACGGAACGTAGCCGAAGCAGCTGCTGTGGAAAGCTGCGACCACTGCAGACAAAAAAGAGTATGCAGCAAGTCGTCAATAATCAGCTTGTCACCATCAGCAACATTCAACTCCTCCGCCCTGGACCTAAGGTCAGAGAGAAGCCCTTGAAAAGCCGACAAACGCATCCCTGACCTAATGTGGTTTTCAATATTAGACCAAATCTTATCCTCCGCCCTGAACGCAGCGGAGGTAAGCGGATTAGTCGCCCGCAAGCGACGACCAACCTCTAAAATCTCAGGAGAAAGAATCTTAGCCTTGAAAAAGCTGTCTTGGTCCTGAGAACAAAAGGCAAAAGCCTTACCCCTGACCGCATTAGATCGCTTAACCAACACCGCGGCCTCAATGCGGTCATACTCCAGCTTGAAAGCCTCCTCGAGAGCAATACCCTCAGAGGAGACCTGCTGCTTGAAATTCCAACGCGAAGTCGAACCCTGCGCGCGGGTTGACTGAACTTCAGGGAGATATTTGGACAACAAAGCAATCGCTTCCACTCCATAGAGATTGAGCGATTGAGACTCCGCCTGCCCAAGCGATTCGGGAACCGAAGCTTGAGAGGACGCATCCAAATCTGGTTCCACCCGAGTGGAATGAGACAAAGGAACGCTAACAAAGGCCTCCGCAGGCGGGTCCCCGCATGGTTCACCAACAGTCTCCTCGCCCGGCGGAGCCCCAAGGGCCGCGGGAGTAGGAGGCACATGCGAATCAGTCTCAGACAAAGAGGAATCAATCACAAAAGGTTGATCAGACTCAAAGCGAGATCCCTGAATAGGGACAGAAGTCAGGGTTGAAGAAGCCGGTACAAAGGACCAACCCTGATTCTGAGCAAAAGCCCGCATCATACTGAACATGTCAGCTTGAGAGGAGCTAGCCGGGTCAGCCAGGCCAGACGGGCAAGAGGCCGGCAAAGCCTCGCCTCTTTTCGCCTTCTTCTTGGCCTTTTTCTTGGCTGGCTCGACAATAGTCGTAGCCGAAACCCTTTTCTTAGAACGCTTAATCGGATTCATTCGGATCCCCGAAGCGTCTTCGGAAACACGAACCGATTCCTCCGCGGAGGGACGTTCACTTCCCATAAAGGGATTGGAGCGCTCATGGCGTAAGCCTAGAGAATCGCCCAAATCACCCATATTGGCTAGGCAAGAAGATGCCGTAGCCATGGGTTGGGAGCTAAAAGCTCCCAGTGCGTGGGCAGACCGAGATGACCCGGTATGTGCCCGATGACTACTAAAGGCATGTGAACCCACTATTGGACCGCTCGAAAGCGGCAATAGGGGAGCACTAGTAGTCACGCACTCAGGTGAAAACACCTGTTGCTCCGAAGAGCGTCCATAATTGTTAGCTCGAGCATTCCCATCAGCTGGCAACTGAGACAGCCCAGAAAGTACTCGTTCCCCCATATGGCGTTTGCCGGGGGCTAGGGTTTGAGAACCCAGACCAACATGGACTAAGCCCGTGGGTTGCCCTGCAGTAGTGGGGCGCGTCTCCCCTAACGGATCAGAGCGAGTGAACGCTACCGTACGGGAAACAACAGCCCCCCCCCCTCTGGTCTCAGCGACCGGGGGATTGGATTCGAGATATCCAAACCACTAGAATCTGACGCCACCCACCCCGAAACCACAGGCTTCGGAGTTGACAATCCCGATTCAGTTAACGCCACCCGTCCCGAAGCCGCAAGCTCCGAAACTGGCAAACTCTGCAAGGGAACACCACTAGGCAACTTACCTTTAGCCCTCCTCCCTCCCCCGCGTACCGCTGTACTCGGGGGAGTTCTGGAAGGCCGAGTCGTCTTGCTAGACAACTCTTCGGAAGAAGCAGGTCTCCTTGACCCAGCTGCTTCTTCTTCCGAATTCATACCACTGCAATAAAACAGACAATAAAGTATACTTTTCAAATTAAGAAATACTTCAACTGAATGCAGTAAATAAAACTAAAGTTTATTTGGGAGATACGCACTAAAGAAATTTTCACAGCCTAAACCGTAAGAACAAACACCGAACCCGAAGGCTCGGTGACAAACGGAAACACCCGCAAACACGGAAATATCTACGTGGGGCTGACCGTGAAAGAGAAAAATAAATGCCAAGAAAGGGAGTCAAAAAATCCCTTGCGATCGGCAAGAGTGACTAATAAAACACAAAGTACTATAATCTATAACGAATATAGGTACCTAAAAGTGCTTTAACTATGTGAAAAAGCGCACCAAAAAGATACTATACGACCTGATTTCAGGAGCGCTGTGACTATACGTCCTAACTCGTCGGGGGCGAGCAAGAAAGAGGCAGATGGCCGTAGCGTACTGACGCGCGTGAGTGGCAAAGGGGACAATAGGATTACGGGGGGTGCGCACAATTTTGTGACACATGTGTGATAATTCTCGAAGGGGTCCCGTAGTCAAGACTACAGGCATAATAGGTAGGTATATATGATTTATTGCAGTAAATTGGCAGAGTAAAACAGAGGGAAAATGACAAAGAAAGCAAGAGAGTGAGAGAGAGAGAGAGAAAGAGAGAGATGGACAGAGACAGTGGAGTGGGGAGGGGGGCACAAAGGGGCACACAATGCCACCCCCCCCCCCCTCCAGTTTTAAATAATTGCCCTAGAAAGGATAAATGTATTGTCCTGTGTTGTCATTTCCATTCGGAATCAAAAAACATTGCGCTGGGATCCTGCATACCCCCTCTAAGTAATAATACACAACCGACACCTAATCATCACAAAGGCTCGGTGAAACATATTCATTCCCCAACCATATGTGAGTCAATATCTTTTGATCTCATCGCAGTCTAATCCTGATCATCATGCAGATTGGAGAGTGTACCAGCAGAATTCACATATCTACTATCACATTAGCAAGTGTAACATAATGACTTTTATTAGTATGATTTCGCCCATGAGAGGCTCCTTAGGTCACACATATACACACATGTACACACATGTACACACGTATATTCATCCAGGCATTGAGTAATGTGGAGAGTAGTCTTTCAATTCATACACTCTTTACACAATAAACAGGATAATAGTAATTGTGAACGTCTGCAAACAACTGACATTATTTTCAACACTGAGCTGATTCAGATATGTGGTGATAGGGGATGAGAAGCTAGCCAAAAATACACCTTTACTAATCCAAACCTAAGAGTACACAACAATACTGAATTTATATTAAAAGTATAAACTTTTTTGTTTCAGATTAATTTTTTAATGGTTTTAAAGTCATTTTCTTTATTTTTAGAGCTTTTTAGAGCTTTTTAAATAGAAACATATGTCCTGGAAAAAGGGACAATACATTAAGGTACAGTACTTCACTTCACAAATGTCACTATTCTGAATCAAGATTATGAGACTGACAACCAAATTGTAAACAAAGATAAAAAATTAGCATGACTGTAGCCCATTCTGCTACTGATAGAATATTAGAACTAGGGTCTGAGACCAGGTAGACTAGAGTTCATATTAGCTGCAGAATCGCGGAAGGGAATTATGTATGCATCTTGTGGTTAATTTGGCAGCAGCTAAAAGTGGGGAGATTGAGAATGAGCTGACAATATAATGAGATACTAGGCTGGTCATGCACTGTCTACTCGTGGTTTGTTGCTTCTTGAATCGGAATGAAGGGAAGACAAATATTCCTCATGCAATTGACAAGAAATATGATTATGGGATCACAATTCCTTGATTAGATGAATAATATTTTAGCAACAAGTTCATTTTAGTTTGTGAAGAAAATAATCAGCATTTTTCTATTCATTTCTTATATATTACTACATTGTAATATGCGTTTATATGTTCATTGCATGTATTCATTCAACACTTCTTTTACATGTTACCGTATTGTTATTATCTATTTGTATACCTATGATTTTTTAATTGGAATTGAAAATAAATGATACTTGACTTGTATAAATAAAAAATATCCTAATTTTGTATTGTGCTCTATTAAATCAAGATATCACGACTCGATGCTTGAAATAGTTCCCTGACTTTAGTGTATTAGTGTACGCTATAAATACCTTTCTTGGAGAGGGAATTTAGATTAACGTAAATGGACCAAGATAGAAAGAAAATTTAATATTCACTTTCATCATTCCATAACTATTCAAATAATGCATAAATCAAATTAACATTGTATTTTTGACAGTAAAGACATCAAAATGAAATTTTTTAAAATCCAATAATTTTGCTTGAGAAAAATTGCAGACTCACGAGCCACTAAGAATATTTACCCCATATCAATATGTGTCAACTTGGAAGAAATGGTTAATCTAATCATTGTAACATAAAGAAGAAGACAGTTAGACTTGCATTTCAGACATCTTTCCCCAGACAGTAATTAAGGGATGGAGATAGATCAATCTAGAGAGAGAGAGAGAGAGAAAAAAAAAGAGCCCCTCTCTCTTTCTCTCTCTTTACCGAAAATTTTATGTTCGCTTCTTAGAAGAGATGCTGGTAGTCTCAACATTTCTAAAATGATAATTAGATGTCATAATTATTATTTGTCTTTATTTAATTATTTATTTTTAAAGAATTATAAAGCAGAATAGATAATTTGTTTTCTATGCAATCATCAATTAAGAAACAAAACAGACAATTTCTTGAATCATTTCCAAGATTCATATGAGCATTGATGCAACAGGCCTACAACTCTTAATATGCAATTTGACAGTTCAACAAGCAGAAGACCATAGTGGAGTCTGATCATTAAGACTAGGTCCTGAATAAGAATTCATCTCCACACTGCCATGGACAGGTTCACAAGTTCAAACTCACCACCAGCTGTCAATTGATTCATTGCTAGCTTCCTATTCACACTAGCAAAAGTAAGCTGTACCAACCAAATTACAGCTATAGAATAAGTCATTAATCTTTTCTTTGCTTAACCTTGTAAAACAAAATTTTGTATAACAAAACATATTGCGAATTGAGGCGTGAGCATAATTTTGAATGAAAACTCATTTTAAAAAACCCAGGTCTATCGTATGTGTACACATCTTAATAACAAACAGCCTTATTGTGAGCATGCGTTAATGCAACCGCCTAGCAATGTTGTGAACTTGCAGAATGCCCATGACATGATGTTAACTGACAAGGTGTAACTGACCTTTCCCAAAACAGTTTCTATATATGACGTTCCCTGACAGTTTCATCAAGGAGTTATGACAGGTTCTGTGATAACTCCTTGGTTTTAAATCCTGCTTGTATGCTAGTTTAGCTATAAGGTGATTCTGACACAAGCAAATTTTTGTATAGATTTCATCTAGTGTGAATGCATTACAAAAGGTTCAACGTGAACAGATGTCTCTAGGGCAACCATGTGGGTCACATCTTGAACACATAGAAATAAAATATTAGCGGCAGAGCTCGAATTCATTCCAGAAAAAATTATCCTTGTCAAAAAGCACAGATGTCCCCAGTGCAACCAAACCGGTTTCATCTCAATTAAGCAAATATTGCTACATTTGACAGAGCCTCTTAATCCTGTAGGCTAGTTTGCTTCTGATGCAATATGATAGACCATAATTACCATACACAGCAAAATATGATATTGAGTAGAGATTTTAAAGGTATTTTATTGCAACATGGTATAAGGAGACACACCAAGCAAGACTACATTTTTATGTTTTCATATTTTTAATGTAGCTGCTGCCTGCTGGTGTCAATCTATTAGTAAGATATGGCATGGTAAGATTTAAGATTAGCAAATAAATATACCCCATTCCCTTTCTCACTTTTCAAAGTAAAGCATTTATTATGACACATTTCTACAACACAGTATGGGCTCAAAACAGTTTTTATCTCTCCTTCATGGAAACAAAAAAAATCAATCTTCTCGTTATAAGCAGATGATGCAACATTGTACTATGACAAGCAGTTGTTCTATTCTGATGACATGTTTGGGGGGGGGGGGAGGAGGGGGTGGAGAATAAGTATCATAACCCTGTTCTGTCATAACCCCCAAAATACATTAACACAGTTGTTTTGAAGCTCTTTGCACTTGAAATGAAAGTGAACCGAGCAGAAGGTTGGCACACTGTCAAACTCAACAAGGGTCATGGTACAGCAAGGGAACATCCACCCCAAACAAACATGGAAACACATCTTCAAACAACACGAAATACCTCCAGGATGCTTCAGACCCTGCCAAGATTCCAGGATACTACTCAACCATGAGGGCTCTTTTTTTACTTTTCTCCTTTTATTTGGGAGGTGGTGGAGATATTTGATATAAAGCATTAGGTGGTTTAAATGTTACGGAAACCAAGTCTTTAAAGAACACAAAATACCTCCAGGATCTTTCATACCCTACCAAGATTTACTCTCCACAGTTTAGTGATCAACCATGAGGGCTCTCTTACTTTTCTCCTTTCATGGGGGTGGGGGGAGGGAGGGGATTGAAGGGTTTAGGGGGAGGTGGGGCAAATTTGGTAAGCATTAGGCGGTTCATATCATTTTAGGGTTGGGACAAGAAGGCAGCACCACTCTTCATGGGGCAGGGGTGAGGACGGTTGCTAGGAGAGGTTGCTAGGAGGAGAGGTTGCTAGGGGGAGAGCTTGCTCGTCAGAGAGGTTGCTAGTCGGAGAGGTTGCTAGGAGGAAAGGTTGCTAGGGGAAGGACAGGTTGCTATGGAAATATCTGATTGTTTATCAATTCTTTGTTCATGTTAGTAATTTTTGTTTATTTAACTGTTAGTATGGAGCTCTGAATGGGTGTAGTTCTCTTTTTGAACTCCAAACACTCTGAACAAAAACATTCCTGTCATAAAACCTCTAACCTCAATCTACCCCCCTTCCCTTGCTCATGCTGACTTCAAAGCTGCTTGGAGACAACTAAGTCAACAATATCAAGCATGAAGAAATTTTGAATGCTCTAATGCAAGGTTTACTTCCTCCCTGTTCGGTGAGATCAGAGCCAGACACGTTTCCATCACCGCCAAGCAAGAATGCTAACGAGTACATTCATTGGCATCTAGACGACATGCAGCAGAAGCATGCCTTTAAACATGCTGACTGCTGACTGTCACGGTATGATGAATCGCACGCAAATTATTCCTGGCACTTTGAAATGATTAATTTCCAGCTCTCCCGTCCCTGAAGTCGTCTTCTTCGTCGCGCGAGGGAGAGATGAAGAAGCTCATCGGTAGAACCTATCCGGTTTGTCCTCCTGCGGGAGCCGACTATGAATTCATCATCATCGACGTCCTAGTCAGTCTCCATGGTCTATATCAACTACATGTAACATTTATTCAGTACCACGACTTCATGTCAATAATCTAGAAGAATGCCGAACCCCCTTTCCTCACCTACCCTACTTTACAAATTCTAATAATCTTGAAATGCTCACCCTTAATAGAATGATTCATCATTTTTATCAATAAACACATCAGGAAGATCATTTTCCTTGGCTGTACATGGCTAACAGGACATGAAAAGATAACCTTGACAAGATTTGGAAACAGAGGTAATTTAACTAGATTGTAATATTTTAACAGAACTGATATAATTTATGATCAGGCACAATACCCCCATCCCATCGACCTTACAGATTCTAATTATCTTGAAATGCTCGCCCTTCATGGATCGATTTGTCATTTTTATCCATTAACACCCAGATACTAAGCTAACATTACATGAAAAAATAATTAACTTTGACATGGTTGGCAAACTGAGGTAATTTGACTAGGATGTAATTTTTTTTTTTTTTACAGAACTGATTACGTTGATGATAAAGCACAATGCACCCCCCCCCCCCCCCCCCCCAATCTACCCAACTTTTACATATTCTCATTATCTTAAAAGCTCACCATTAATGGATTGATTTATCTTTGTTTCTTTTTCACCAACACCAAGGTTTTCCTCATCAGCATAGCCAACAAGATATACATGATATAAAGCAATTAACCTTGAAAAGGCTGGTAAATGGAGAACAGCTATAAATTGGTTTTGAGCCATGCCTGGATTCAACTGAACTTTACATTAATGCTAATAATTATTATAATTAGATTTATACCATGTCTTTTAATAAAGGATAAATAGCACTTAAAATTATTATCATAAACCTAGCTGCAGCCAAGCTGCCAGATACTGTTCAAAGCATTCAAGGTTTTCTCAACTGATGCATAAATTTACAATCCTCCTGCCATTTTATGATTCAAACCAGCTTCGGTATAGCAGTAATTAGTGCTTCAAAATAAATTGTGGTGACCCTATTTTATACAGAATGTTGCCAAGAAGTGTCAAGTAGAAAAGCAATGCCATATCCTATTTAGGGCTAAATATAAACTGATTTGATAATTTCCCACAAATCATTTGGTTATCTAATAATGACTTGTACTGTCTGAGTCCCCAGTATCGGGATGGAATATCTGGTTATTGTGGAACTGTGTGCATCTATGTTCAAATTCAAGCACACTGCGGCTGCAAGCATATAGAGAATAGTTCAGTATTATATATTACATGCATTCAATTTGTATGTTAATATATGCATTTAATTATTAATTATTAATTTCTTTAAAATAATATTCCTGTTTTTTATATCCATGTTACATTGTAAAAAATGCACTATGCACTTTTTTTTTTTTAACACAAAGGTGATATAGACTTTACTTCAGTCACTTTGGATACTGTTAAACCACCAAATTAGGAGTCTGAGTAAGCAGACTAGGTGAAGGTGCAAATAGTGCAAGGAGCACCTCAACGATAATACTACAGAATATATGGAGAGGGAAGTAAACTTGGAATGTACTATCTTTTTGCCATTTCCCCACTTGTTTTTCCCCCTGGAGGCCCCTATCTAGCTGAAACCAAACTCTCCAACTTCTGTTGCTGTGATGACTGACAAGCCAACATGAAGTGACTGGAGATGGAATCACTGCCAACTAGGTATGCAAAACACCAAGGTGGAGCCTAGGCCATGACAAATAGAGGGGGGGGCATCAAGGTGGGAGAGCTTGACACAGAGACTATCCTCTAAAACAAGTGAGTGAACAGTACAATAATAGAAATGCAGACCCCCAAAATGAGGTATGACATGTAATATAGAAGAAGATAAACTTAGAAGAGGGGGGAAAAGTCTGCTGAGAAGGAGTTAGGAGAGGAAACAAACAGAAATAGCATATAAACAGATAGGAGGGACAGATGGACAGAGGGACAGAGAGAGAGAGAGAGAGAGAGAGGGAGAAAGAGAGAGAGAGGGAGAAAGAGAGAGAGAGGGAGAAAGAGAGGGAGAAAGAAAGAGAGAGAGAAAGAAAGGCAGAGAGACAGAGACAGAAAGAGGGGTGGGGAACTAACTCATAGACATCCAAAAACAAAAACAGACACAGGGACAGCCATAACAGATAACGCATACAGAACAGCCTTAACAAGAGAAACAGAGACAAAGAATCACAGAGATAGAGAGCAAGAGAATCAAGAGGCACATATTTTAAGAAGAAATGCCGGTCTGACTCTTGAGGTCACTGCAATTTATACCATCAATTTCACCTGTGTGCTGTGAGGAAACATTGCTAATCACATCCAGAGGGCGAGACTGCATCAGTTCTACCACTGGGACAAATAAACATCAATACAACTTAACTCAAATGCCTGTCACTGTCAACATCTTATGTACCAGAAGTGCCTATCTCAGGCTCATCGGGACACCAACTAATTGATTCTGAATGCATAGTCCCTCTGCATCTTACAACCTGAAGACATCTTGATACACCTTCAAAGGTCACTGGAAATCTATTCCACATTCAAGGCTTTCGATCTCTTCTACCTTTATGACATGCAGGAAATCCAATTTTGACATTCTTGCTTTCTGATGGCATACCAAGAACTTAATCAATCTCAGAATACCAAGCAAGCGAGTTCCTCCGTAAAGCCACCAAAAGACGATTAACACATCCCGTACCACCGCCACTGAACGGACGTATGTGCCGAATCGCGACATACGAAACTCGGGAACGAAGGAGATAAGCGGTGAAATATCCATCACTTGTCGCATTACGGTATTGAGATAGCAACGGGATGTGTTGTGACTATCGCCATGGATAAATCTCGACATTGGCAGGAAATTGAATGACACACGGCGAACATATCACTCTCTCTCTCTTTTCAGTCCCTAAACCTCTTCTCTTTTTTTTTCCTTCTCCTTTTGGAGTGAGCGTTGACAGGGAGATAGAGGAAGCCAGGTGCCACTGGTGTTAACGCACTTGGTGCCGCCACACACCCTGGCAACAGAATCCCACCACGTAGCACTGATATCATTCTACCTTACATCTTACTTCTCTGTTATGTCCTTGAATGAAAGAACATTGCAATTTTGACAAAATATAATATTTCCAAGTTCTGGATGTCAGATTGAAAGTGAAGTGTATGGTACATTTCATTTTTATCAACTGCAATTTCAATTTGCAAGAGAACCTATCTATAATTAAATTGATACAAACAATTTGTTTTTCTGAGTTTGAACACTCAATAGAAATTGAATCCCTGACTCAGTTTAATGATTCAAAAGAATAAATAGACACTGATAGAAGAACAAACACAAACACTCAAATTTTTATATTTTTAACATATTCCTAAGCAAAATCACTCAAAACAGTATGAATATATATAGAACACAGAGCATGCCATTCTTCTTTTTTAATTTCACAGATTTATGCATCTAAAAATAAATAATACTTTCACATGCACACAGTAAGCACTTAAACACTTCTCATACACTCCATTATATCCCTGTGTTTTTACGAGAGATTAAACAACCCATCTAAGCGTGGGAGACAGGCAACGCTTACGTCATCACGTTAGAGAAACAATGTCGGGGCAAAGCAACCTTGCCACTAAAATGAAATATACTTATGACATCCAAGAAAGAGATGGAGAGAGGAGAAAAAAAATCAATAGGAATATAATGATTAGAGGTCTCCTTTGCCATAAACTGCCAGACAGTTCACCATAAGTCAACACACACACACACACACACACACCTACACATGGTGTACATAAGCCAGCCACGGGCATAAGTGTGTGCCTCGTCTTCTGCGTGCAATTATGCATTTGAAGGTGCATTCCACGAAACCGATGTATAATTCTTTTCAGCGACGTGCAGAGCCGCAAAAATGGCAGAAAGGAGGAAGCTTGCATATGGGAGAAATCCTGGAACACCTTACTCCAATTCTCAAGTAATTACTATTCCATTAGCCTTTCACAGATGTATTGATTTTTCTCAGAACATGTCCATTTCTTTTCATGTCCCGATGTTTCAATTAAATTGCTCACACATGTCATCACATAGACTATTCCCAATTGCATCGTCGAAATAGGAATTGCCAACATTGATTTCAGGATTCCAGGATGATTATCGGATTGGTAAAAACACTTTCTCCTTCGATCCATTTTCTATTAAAACCTTCATACAACCTTTATCCTTTGTTGTACTTTGGTTCAAAGAAGAGCTTCAAACAACAGACTATCTAATTTGATTGAGTACTCATGTGACATAAGAAGGCAAACAGTGGCTGAAAAGATAAGAACCGAGAGGATTGATCTAATTCCTTAGCTACGTTTCCCTCTCAATGCCCATCTATCTTTCTACTGAACTACATATCACTCTATTTACTTATGAATCATTCTATCTCTTTATCCCTCTGTATATCACATTAAAATATATCAATTCATCTATCCATCTCCCTATGTATCTTTTCATCCTACTATATCTATCAGTCCCTCTACTAATCAAAATAAAATTGCAAATATATCTTTCTATCCTCTCATCTATCTACCTACCTACCAATATCTACCATCTAACTAGATGTATCATCCATCCATCCATCCGTCTGTCTGCTGTCTGTCTGTATGTCTGTCTGTCTGTCTGTATGTATGTCTGTCTGTCTGTCTGCCTGTCTGCTGTCTGTCTGTATGTCTGTCTGTCTGTCTGTCTGTATGTCTATCTGTCTGTCTGTATGTCTGTCTGTGTCTGTCTGTCTGTCTGTCTGCCTGTCTGTTTGTCCGTCTGTCTGTCTGTCTGTCTGCTGTCTGTCTGTCTGTCTGTCTGTCTGCTGTCTGTCTGTATGTCTGTCTGTCTGTCTGTCTGTCTGTATGTCTGTCTGTCTGTCTGTATGTCTGTCTGTGTCTGTCTGTCTGTCTGTCTGTCTGTCTGCCTGTCTGCTGTCTGTTTGTCTGCCTGTCTGCTGTCTGTCTGTATGTATGTATGTATGTATATTTGTCTGTCTGTCCGTCTGTCTGTTTATCCGTCTCATTTTTATGTATGTCAGACTACCTACCTATCTATTTATGTATCTAAATTTCAAATAAATTCCTGTACATATCAATAAAGCTATTAAACTAAAGAATCCATCAATGTATCTTTCCGTCTTTAATTTGAATCTATCTCATCCATTTCAAATCTTTTCCTGCTTTCACATCAATTCATCTATATTAAGTACAAGTCAACTCCTGCTCATTTCTGTATAAGCTATTGAACACACAAATCCATTCATTTATTATTTCATCTCTCTACCTATATTAAAATTCAAGTATCTAAATCTATCTCCTCCATTCCTTATGAATGCTGCATGACAGAGGAGCACGTTATTATTTCGTCTTCCGTGCACTCCCAAATTGGGGTGCGCAGGTGTTCCCTAGTTCAGTTAATCATGCATGGCATCAATTTGTGGTCTGAAACAAAGAAATGGACTCTCCTCAAATAATGACTTTAATACTCTGCATCAAGGTCAGAGGAATATCTAATTCTGGAGTTAATTTCAGTTCCTGCCAGTGTTGTAACGCTTCAGTGGAATGGGTGTGTACTTGATCCTTTAGTTACTATCAAAACTCAAGCTATAAATACCACTTACATGTGTGGTATTTCTATGGTTGTAATGACTTCTGTTATATACATGTATTAGAGACAAATGAAGTTGTCATGTGTTCTAAATGCATGAAACCACCCTTAAGTATTTAATAAATTCTGATAATGAGGCATTATTAAACAAAGGATGGCAGAAATGTTTCAGATGCCCCATCTACATTAATAATAAATACACTTTATGAGTCTGATGCTCTATATGTTTCAGAATTCATGTATATTACTGATTAAAATAACACATTTTTAAACAGAATTTTCCTCGGGTCAATTAACCATTAGTGTTGCCGGTTGCGAGAAAGTAGGGCAAAAATTGATTTTTTATTTTCCATTTTTGAGGTTGCCACTGCATAGCTGATTGGAACCATCTAAGGGTATGCCTACACGTCCAAGGTTTTCAATCACTGAAATAATATTGAATCCCTAACTATTCCATGAAAATAATGTTTAAATAAAACATAAATATTAAATTTGTTAAAATTTTACATCTACAAAATACAAAGAATTGAACAAGTTACAATTCTAACAAGAGATTTGACACTGAAGAATTTGACCTGCATACCGTAATCATCAAAGCCCAATAGCAATCTAATAATCCAATTCCTCTGATCTTCATTTTTCATTAACCTGCTACTTCATTTCTACATATTAAATAAAACCCATTCACAATAATAGCTGAAAAACCAATTCCAGCCAATCACTCGATCCCCTCTCAACAAGATTTAGGAGTAATCTCGCTACCTCGTCTATCCTTCTCGACAATGACAAACGTTTCTGGGAAGATGCACTCATGTTTATCCAGTATTTTGACCGTAGGGAGAATAATTTACTCTCTAGTTCGGTCTTATGCGAAAGGCAGTACTTAGAAGCTAAAATGAGATCAAGCTTGTACCTAGTCATCATGTCTTCTCCAACTTGGTCTCTCTCTACCAGCCTCTCCCCCCCCCCCTTCTCTCTCTCTCTCTTTCTGTCTCTGTCAAACCATCGTATTCAGCTATTAATTAAATTGCTTCCAGTTGGTTCCAATCTCTCTCTTTCTCTATCTCTCTAACTCCTGTCAATCCACATCCCTCTCTCTTTCTCTCTCTCTCACCCTCCACTCTCCCCCTCCTCTCTCTCCTTTCTCTCACTCTCTCCACCTCTCTCTCTCTTCCTGTCTTCACTCTCTCCTCTTTCTCTATCTCTCTATCTCCTTCTCTGACTACACAGTCTATCCATGTAGAACTCTAATAGGAGAAGACAAAAATTCATCTTCTCTATTTATCCCACACTATATTTCTACATAATTACTAATAACAAGTACAGTTTTAAAAAAGCTCAAAGTCTATCTGTTGAGAATCGGCACTTAATATGACATATTAGTGAGATGAATTGCACATTAATTATGTTTTGATTAGTTCCTAATCTTGTTCAGCAAGCCAATTTTCTAAATACCTTTATTACTGAGGCACTCTTAGCGTCTATTATCCGTGAATGGAAGAATTACTGTGAATCAAATCGTTTCAGCAATGATTTCATTGGATTGCCCTTTTTCTTCTTTTTTCTCAAAATTCTGCTTTAAATCTTACTGAAAATATCTAGAAACAAAGATGATTCATGAAATGAACAGGATGCACCCTACAGAACATACCTTCATATTTCTATAAGAAAACTATTCCATTACAATATCATCCATTTTGCCATCTTTCAAAGTCAAAAACATCTTTCATGAAAGGCTCTACTAATGTTACTACCCCAAAGATTCATGTTACAAACATATAAGCTGGGAACAGTTTCTTCACTAATTTGAAATATTGAAATCCCCTTCTCTTCTCCAGAAATAAAATCCATGAAAAACAGCGATAATTCAACCGCCATGAACGGCTCAAGTTACCGATAGATCGATGATTGTGATGTGTACTCGGAGACATGGAGAATCGCCGGTGGCTCTAATCCTGTAAAACCCCAAGCCATAGTGACTACTACCAATTACTGGTATCTTTCTTTTTTTCTGCAGGGAGGGTCGGTAACTCTATACTGTCGAGCGCTCAGCCTGAAAGCTTGGGGGAAAGTCGTAATGAGAGTACATCACTGCATCCCCACCATTTTGGATGGATTTAAACACTTCTCTTGTTGTCTTCACATGACTGGCTTGTAGGTGTTGATTGCTTTCTTTCCTACTGTCTCATTCCAATCCTTTTTTCAGCATCTCATTTATCTGCCCAGATTTCCATTTGATTTCAATGTTTCTTTCACTGAATTGACTAAGCTTAGTATGATTTCCATTTTGATTTATAAAAGTAAATGCCTCTTTCCGTTTGGTCTTACAGTCTTCCCTGTGCAATTTCGTTATTTGTTTCATTCTCTGCTCGATTATTAGGTCATCTTTCCTTCTATTATAAACACTTAGATGCTGTTGTTCCTTTTTCTCCCACTCCCCCTCCTTCTCCTCGTCTTTCTCTCTCTCTCTCTCTCTCCCATTTCTCTTCTCTTGCACTTCTAATCCACTTGCATGAATACTTGCATGTATCATAAATTTGAAGCATGATTTTCCCTCAGGAACTTGAAGTTCATACGTGATCACTTTAGCAAAGAAATGGAGAAGACTATGTTACTAAGGTTATACACATGAGGTAATTGCAACTGACAGAGAATTATCAATAGCATGCATTTGAAGTTATATAACTGTTAAACCACTAAGTTTTATAACAACCTCAAAACATGCAACAAGGAAAAACAATCAATAAACAAACAAAAGACTTGTTGCATCAAAATGTTTAAACAAAAAAATTCAGAGGGGGAATTTTCAATGACAAATTTACACAATAGTCACATCCAAAAAATGATATGCCTTCATAGACGAATCAACATCAAAATGGAGAGACCACGAACATCAGAATATTCACCACCAGTTATTTATTTGGGACTGTTCCCATAATCCTTATACATGTAATTGGTGCACTGCTAATTAGATGATGACTGCTAATGTGTTAATAAATATAAATCAAGGACGTGAAGCACTGAACTACATGTATACAGCAGCAGTGAGAACGGGCTTTGGATGACTTGGGTGTATATTTTTCAGTAAGCTGAATCATGACTCTGGGCTTTCCAGCTTCATTCATGTGTTTCCATGTGCCACTCATCACCCAGCTGCCAGACATATCAACATAGCCTTGCTAGAGGGCACAGTGGTCATTGCTCTTTCTGCTTTGAGCTTAGGGTGCAAGGAGCAAGAACTCTGTACTTTGTGCAGTGCGTTGCATGCCTGATGAGGGTACTTTGCTAACTGACCAATTCACACTGTCACTTTCTTCCAGGATCAGGGCCAATGCAGACACCACATCATCAACCACAAACTACATAATGCTGTGAGTGAGAACAGACTCTAGGCTGGAGATGAGTTAATGAAGCAACGAACACTCAATCTCAAAAAAGCAAGGTAATCGAGAAAAGGGCTCAACAACAACAACGAGAGAACGAAAGGGAACAGACAAGCGAGCTAATCGCATCGATGGACCCACTCACCTTTCGTCCAACTCTAGCCTGTGCCTGGATTGCGCCTCCTCACCATACCCTTGGTAGCTCTCTGCAGGGGGGAACACCCTCCAATCCTCCCCCTCCACACCCCTATGGGGGTGGGAGGCGGTGGAGTGGTGGGGGTGGGGAGGGAGAGAGTGAGAATGAGAGTGGGAGAGGCCGCCGTTGCGGTGTGAGGAGGCGGCTGGGTCGGCCTCGCCCCCTCCGAGGGCCACATTGTGCGGCATTTCCACTGACCTATCGGCATGGCGCTCTGGGCTGGTCCAGTCGTGGATGCGCTGGCTGGCAAAGTCTCGGCTTCGGCTGCTGTCTCGCTTGGAGCGGCTGGATGGGTGGTGAGGGTCACAATCGTTCTTCACTCTCCTACTACTGGACTGTTGACTGGTCATACTTGAAACACTCCCTCTCCTGTCTGAAGACTGCCGCCTGTCTAATGAACTCTCACTCGATACAAATGGCCTACAGGAAGAAGAAGAAACAAACAAAACACAAATGATATTACAAGTCATGCTACTTGAAGAAAGAGTGAAACTCCAATCTCTGTTACTAGTCATATATTTGATTAAGTGAATCATATAGCGCATCTTCAGTAACATTGGTCTCACCTAGACTCCTTCCTCTATCAAAATATGACAATATTCTTTTAGTTCTTTGTGACACTGACACTTTGTGATACTGACACTTAAAGCAACTTCCTAACCCCACCCCCATATATTCCTCTACAAAAAGAAAAGATGTATTCCTTCTATGAGCTTCTCTGCGAATCGATTTTCTGCCCCCTTTAATCCAACCCCCAACCACCATCCCTTGAAACTTGACTTACTCTAGGGCCTCGGTGGGCTCATCTCTTACAACCCTCAGAGCTTCTTCTCTCATCCTCCTTGGTGACTTGTTCTCTATTCTTGATCTCTTATTCTCCGGCCTCCCAGATTTCTGAAGCAAGAACAAGTACAAGACATTACATACAGTTAGTTTATGACAGAGATGAAAACAGTTTTCAGTATTTCATGCAAAAACAAAACATGAACATGAATTCTGCTGGTTTTCTAGAAATAAATCCATAAATGCTCAGAGAGAGAGAGATGTGGGCTAGTTCCTTCAGAAATTTTCTGATCAGAAACATTAATTTTTTTTTAAAGAACAAACATATAATGTACAAGAGGAACTGGGGTATTCTACAATATTTCCATCACTATTCACGTTTACACATTCAAATTAGCCAAGCTGGGCACCAACCTCCTTTTCAAGTTCAGTTTGTTTCCTTTTGACAGGCTTTACGATTGCGGAGGGTTTTTCAGGTGGATCACTGGAGTCTTTCCGCTTCTGAGTTGAAGGTCCAGGAACGTTTTGTTCAAATTTAATCACAGAAGACTTTGGCAAGTGATCAAAGAGCTCTCGCTTTAACCTGACAAACACGGAGGGTTTGCCATCCTTGTCAAACTTAATTTCAGGATGACGATCAAGACTATGCGACTGCTCGTCCATAAAATCGGCCCTGATTGGGGACACAATGGGGTCCATGTGAGCAAAGTCATCAAAGGGAGGTCTTCGATGTTCATAGGTATCAAACGGCTCTGATTTCACAATGTACTTATTATCGCCTTTCTTGATGCCTGGCATGCGCTTGCCGCTGTCTGGTTCAACCTTAGGTTGCCTGACAGAGTAGCTGGTGTCCAAGTTACTTGAACTACTGCTTCCACTACTGCTACTACTACTTGTGCTCGTGTTGACAGCCGCCTTAGAAGACGGCCGCGATCGAGTCCTTTCATCCTCGGAATCACTGTCCGTATCAACAAATGCATTTGACTTCACCCTCTTCTTCTCACTTGGCTTGGCCCTCTGTCCAGTTTTCTTCTCCTGGGTTTTGGCATTGGACTTTGGTCCACTCCCAGGTCCAGAGGATTTTTTGTTCTGACCACTACTAGAACTTTTACTGGACTGTTTACTACTCTTAGCCTTAGTGCTCTCTTTAGAATTTGATTCAGACTTCACTCTAGGTGAACTGCTAGTGTCTTTCGCACTGCTCGCTTTTGAGCTACTTGAGTTGTCTGTCCTAGACTGAGGGCGTTTCACAGTCGGTTTACTACTGCCCGAAGGCTTTATCGTTGATTTGCTACTTCCTTTTGATTTGACAGAGCTTGGAGATGCTTTGGAAACATGTGAGCTTTCGCTGAGTTGGTGGAAATCTGTGAAGCTCGGAGGCTGGCTATTATTGTATTTATTGAAGCTGTCGTTGTCGTCGTTGTCACCGCTTTCCGCGCTCTGTTCCGGATGCTTGGACCCTTCACTTGGATCCAACCTGGAATTGGAGAGTGGGTTCTCTACGCTGGGTGGTCCACGGAATGAAGGAGTGCTTGGTGCCATCTGTGGCATCTCTTTTTGCACTTTCCTGATTTGGTTCATCAAGCTGTAAGACTTCTTCTGAAACGAAAGAGAGAAGGTTTGTGGTGTTAAATCTGAGAAATGTAACCATTGCTTGGGATTTAAAACAGAGATTTTACCACTCTGAGGACGCTATCAACGGATCACTTAAAAACTAATCTCTACAAATTAATTTTTTCTTGCTTTGTCAGAAATGAAAGCACATGTTAGATACAATTACTGATTCTTTTGCCTGTACCAACAACACTGAATGTTCCTGAAGCTCTATGCATCTTTGTAAAAACTTAATCGTCTCTTCTTTCATAAAAGATCAAATGGTTTCATCTAAAACAAATCATCTGCCAATGAAATCCCTTACAATTACAGATATTCAAACAAAAGTCATCAAGTTTTTCTTTCACACAGTACATTGGTACTCTAAACAAATCAGGTGCTGCAACATAAGTTAGCAACAATTGCTCATTGCTTTATTTTGTCAGAGATATACAGAGTAAAGGATAGGGTTGCTTGTAATTGGATTTCAGGTTAGGTTTAGGGTTAAGGTTATTAAGTATAATAGTGTTTGGTCCATGGTTGATCATAAAAATTTGGTTAGTGTTGGATATTGACCACCAAGCACTTGTCCCGGAAGCATGTGTCCTACAACTAAAACCCAAGTTTGAGGGTACCATTACCTTTGGAGGAGATGGAGGTGGGGTTTCATCAACCTCGCTCTCCTCACTTTCGCTCTCCTCGCTCTCTGATGTGTTCTCCTCCGCATCCGACTCACTGCCGGAGCT
This sequence comes from Heliocidaris erythrogramma, assembly GCA_025617745.1. NCBI lineage: Eukaryota > Metazoa > Echinodermata > Echinoidea > Camarodonta > Echinometridae > Heliocidaris > Heliocidaris erythrogramma. Next base: position 39,243,347 of record CM046867.1, read on the forward strand.
CTCAAGGTCCGTAGACCGCTTCATCTCGGATGATGGTCTGTAAGAGGGCGATAGAATGAAGAAAAAACAGAAATGATTATAAACTGTGTTGAATATTTATTGGAGAGAAAAGGGTTTGACACCTGCAGGGGCAGGGGGTGATGTTCATGAAGGCACCTGAGAAATAAATTCATTGTTTGTTTTTCACTGAGCTTAGGTACTGTGGGACTCATCATCATACTGGTGAAAGGTCCACATGATCAAATACAGGTTTGGATAATATCTGTGTTTACATATAAAGAGATATCACTGACCACGTGTCAATGGTCACATCAAATGATTCTTCCTTTCCGTATGAATTAAGTGAAGTATAATTTATAAGCCTATGTTATGGGACACATTTCACAGACTCATAAGTAATTTGAACACAAGATTTTTGTTAGAGGTCTTCTATGACCCATCTCCACCGTGATAGAGAAGATGAGCCTCAAACACACTCTAAATTTTTCTAGCAAGTTTCAAGGAGGAGTGGAAGACATCATGTCTTGTCTCCGCTGGTACTTGCACTGCTCTATATGACCTTACTTGCGTGGAACATCCTCACATCTCACATATTTATATCGAAGTTTGGGTTTTCATCACTCTTACTTTTTATCACATATAACATACAATTTCATATGTCTCAGAGTGTTCATCATTTAAAGATCATCATATTCTTCAACGATAACGCAATACCAGTGGGGAAAATCCATGTACTACCAGAATAAAAAATCCTACAGATGAATAACTGCAATACGACATACAAATCTTGAACATAAAAAAATATATTATCTACAATAGACATACAGAATCTTTGCCGAAATGGACTTAAAATTACTTCAGAATTCATATAAATTCTTCTATTACTTCATAGGAACAAGAAATCATTTTTCTGTTTTCAATATCCAACTCATAATACACCCAGAGGCTATAGATTAATTCACGGTTTAAGAGCTTCCAAGAGAATTTTCCATATGGGCCGGCTGGAAACAGCATAATTTTCTCGGATTCAAAGAAGGTTTAAATTTAGCTATAGTTCAAGAAAACACCTACCAAATTACTTCAAAGAAAGAATATTTGTTCACGAAGTGATTAAACGAGCTTGGCATCAATTTGGGAGAGAAAAACAAGTTCTTGACATCATGTTTAATACATTCACCCTTATTCTTTTACATGTTGAAACATGACACAGAAAGTGTTCAGGTTTCTAATCAAGCCCACAAGATCAATTAACATACAGACATTTTGTGGGGGAGACTATGCATTGTATGAAAATGGATGGTTATGAAATCTAGAGCAAGAGAGAGCACGGGCAGCATGAAGGGGGCGACTAATGACAAATATGTGGCATGGTACATAATACCACACATTATACTAGGTCTGCTGTAAAGTGGTGATGAGGGATGAATATTTGTAAGAAGATACAGAGACAGACAGACAGATAAAATGAAAACACAGACAGACAAATGGACAAATAACACAGACAGATGGACAAATACATTGTAGCCAGATAGATTGACAGACAGACATGACAAACAGACAAACAGACAAAAGGAACATGAATATAGTCCAAAAGCTGAACAGTAGGCCTAGCTATACACCCATCAAATCCATAACCTTGTCCTTGACTAACCTGCCAGAAACACTATCCATTCTTATGTCATTTAGATAATCATTCATCAATATCTCACAATTTCAGAGACCTGACAAGCTTTAAAGAGCTTACAATTTCACAGCTTTCAGTTTTTCAATAAAAATCTGACTTCAGGACATTTAACAGCTGATGGAAAAGTTGAACACACCTATACAAATAAGTAGAATAATACAGGACTCCCTGGGAAACTCATTGAATGTCAAAAGGTGATATTACAATGACTGATTGGTCATCAGAAGTCTTCTTTTGAAGAACCACAACAATTGATCAAATTTTGAACACACTACAAGGCACAATAGAAAACAGACGAAAAGTCAATGACCCCACAAACTGGGAAATAGTAGTTTTCCTTCAGAACAGAACAAAATTTTTCTGCTCACTTTAAAATTAATTCAGCAAGGTTACAAAATATGGACATACTCAAAACCCTTCTCACATTCCTTTCAGAAGAGGGATCAAAACTTTTTTGGTTTATACTTTCTTTGAATGAGCTTTTTGAAACACTCATCTAAAACGCAGTTGCATGGAGTACTGTTCATACTTCTTTTCTCCACACAAATTTGGGCTCTGCAGCTGGTTTCCCAGACCTCACTGCGCATGCTACTAGTTTATATGACGTCAAATAACCACGTTACAAATGATTGTGCATTTATGCTTCCCCAGAAACGCTGATTCAAAACGCACCTTTTTGTGAGTTTTACATTAGTGTTTTAAAAATCGGCGATTATATGAAAAATGAGTGTGGACGCAACCGTCTTTTGAACTTAATGCGTAACAAATGGCTCATTCTGGCCTGAAAAATGGGAGTAAAAACGCACATACCTGATGTTGAGCTACATGACCTTATCATTGTGAGGATGGGTGGGGATAGAAATCGATCTACAATATACACTGAAGCAAGACTAGTGCACCTGATGGTTCAACAAACCCTAAATCATGGTTCTTACCCCAGATGGTGAAGATAACTACACAGCTTTATAAGGGTTCCTCATTATAGTTATCCATCTTACAGAACACACAAAGAACAAGTCTCTTCCTCCAGAGTTGCTCAACTGCTACTGCAAACAAATAGGAATACCTTGCTGTTGGCATTATGCAGTCTGAGGTTGAACAAATCCACAATTAGGAATAAAACCCTCACACAGTAAGCTGTCTGACAAGGAAAAACTGAGTGGGATATCTGGTGATCTTCCAGATCAGAAGACGACCATGAATATTCATGGAGTACCCCTACTCAATGCCGGAAGAGTGTCAAGACATGTTATTGGAATCATGATGGGGATATGATGATGATCTCTGAAACCACTTGAAGATTCTCCATACTTCATCCTCTATTAAAGGAATTTTGCCCATGGCAAAGACAATGCTTTTAACACTTTTCTGTCTGTTTGGATGATCCTCTTTATAAGACAGCACTGCCAGCCCCCCCCCCCCCCACCAGTCTTAAAAGAATTATTACCTATATAAGGCATTTTAGTGGCACATTAAAAACGCATATTTTTGTCCGCTTGAATTGCGCGTGCAATATGGTCTCATAGGCTACAGTACTAAACTTGCCGTGCAATATGATGCCGTATTTTGTCTGGTCTGTTTGCGTGCGCGCAAATAATGCAACGCATACATACATACGCACATGACGTCATAAAGAGGTTAAGTTAAACTTGTGTGATCAAAATGAAGTATGATGAGGGGCTCTATTAAATGAATGTGGTTGGTTAAATGATTTTTATTAAGTTCTAAATAATTTTCCTGAAGGGTATAGATAATAATAATTATATTGGATGGCTTTATTTCATGGAATACCAGAAAATATTCCACTCATTAGGGCCAATATTGCACTCATCTTCGATTCATGCAATATTGGCCCTAACTCGTGCAATATTCTCTGGTATCCCATTCAGAGCCATCCAATATAATATAAATGTAAGGACATTTTGGCCATACAGTAACAAAAATCATATAAAAGCCATTTCAAAAGCCATTTCAACAGCCTCTGTATAGTGCATGGACAAATTAAATTTTATGAAGAAAAATAATTTTAAAAATTACCCAAATAGCATGATGAAAAATATCAAATAACACAAAATCACCTCCTTCACATTTTCAAAATATCCTAACACAAAACTCTGAATCAGTTTCACCTGGCCTAAACTAAAGGGGAAAGGGTGAATGAATATTAGCACCTGTGACTTGGCTGAAATCACAATGACAGGCAGAAATTCATCATATCATAAACACTACCATACTTCAAAACTATCATGTGAAGTCACTCCAACCTGATAAAAATAACTCCCAAATCATCACTGACCTCCTCAGCTTGGTGAGTAATAAAATGCTCTAATTAAAAGGACAATTACCCATTCCCAGTAACCTTCATGTCACAGTACACGTAATAATCAGATTTAAAATAACTTGTTGGCAATATGGTGAAGGACGATCAGTCCATTATGATCATTGCCAGTGCTCTATTCCTATGTTGCCTTGTCCATGTTTTAATCTCATTACAAACATACCTTTTTCTTGAAATTTCTAACTTTTGAAAGCAAATGTTATCAGTTGAAATGGTAATAGGAAACAGGACGATTATTAACAACAATGGCATCAAAATTCCTTTCAAATTTCTTGGACATCTATGATTTAATATTTATTTTGACTACATTAGGATAAGAATTCTTATTATGGTTATTTTAAAATAAACATTGATTATTCCCCTATAAAAACATGGATAATTTTTCTGAAAACTTTCAGGGATGTCTTTTCTTACAATCGAAGACAGATTGATAAACCGTTCAATTATTGAACAGCAACTTTGACATAACTGTGAGAGAAATAGTGTCACAAATGTTCTTTTTCATCATTGGCTTGGATCCCCCCTCCCCCCCTCCTCCCCCTCCCCCCCCCCCTCCCCCCCCCCCCCCCCCCCCCCTCAATGGATGACAAATAACAGAATCCCCCTCTCCTATCCTCCTCATACCCCACCCTCACTTCTTATCATCAGTTATGCCATCCATTTAGGGCTCAAATTTCCTACTCTTTCCCCTCCCATTTTGTTCTGCAAAGCGTTACATATCCTGATAGAATTTGAAGTATGCAGGTCACACACACACACACACCAACCAATGCTTTACGAACGAACGAAGCTGACTCCTCATGCAGTAAAGGGTCCTTTAGCTAGGTACATTTGTTTGCACAGGGGCTTGTGCTGAAAAGCGCAAAGGTTATATACATTATGTCCTTTTCTTCACATTTTTACTTTATTTATCTGCTATTGTGAATTGAAGTCTTGTCACTGGGATTAGGTGTTCAAGGGTCTAGAATCAAAAAGAGAAAGAAAAAAAAGAGAAAGAAAAAAAAAAGAGAAAAAGACACTCAGAATGTGGGGGGATACAGAGAAAAATAGTAAAAGAAAATTAGAGAAAGAGAAAATAAGTGAGAGAACAACAGAGAAAAAAAAAACAGAAAAAATATACAAAAAAGGAAGAGAAAAAATTACCACAAAAAGAAGACAGTGAAAAGAGACAGAGTAATAACAGAAAAAGAGAAAGAGAGAAAGAGAAAAATAGAGGGAAATAGAAATAAATAGAGAAACAGGGAGAATTAGAGATATATAGGGGGAAAGAAGGGAAAGACTGAAAGAAATGAAAGTAGAGACAGAGAGTGAGAGATCAATTTAATTCTTAAAAATGCAGAAAAGAAGGAATATAATTCTATGTGATTTTCTGGACATGAGTCAAGGAATAATTTGCTCACAAAAGCTCTTTCAGTGTTTAGCCCCATGGATATACAATACCTTTCTTGATGGGATCATTTTTGTACAGTTCAAGGATGACATATAAGACAAGAAAGCATTCTATCATTTCTAAATGATTGATCTGGTTTTTGAAAATTGTATGGGCAGTCTATTGCTTGGGGTGAACAACAACTACTGCCCTTTATTTCATCAACTGAAAACTTTAATAACAAATACATGTATGCAACAGAGAGAAACAAGAGAGATACTTGCTATTTGGGGAAAAAGAGAATCTAGATAGGAGGCCTATACAGAAAAACAAAACAACTGATTATTTCCTGCAGGTACAACATTCTGATTAAACTCTTGAAGGGGGCAATCACAATCACCCCCCCCCCCCCACAAAAAAAAAAAAATGATATCAGATTATGGTTTGGAGCCAGAAGGGCATTAAGTCCCATCTTTTGTACAGAGTTAACGCCCTTCTGGCCACAAACAGACTGGTTAAAATAAGAAAAGTTTAATTATTAGAGGACATCACTATTTTAACAAATATCCATTTAATGAGAGATTCCAAGAAAGGAAAATTGTGTAGACCTTTAGCATTAAAAAGAAATATTGCTTTATGCAGGGACTGACACTAACAGGCACCCAGGACACATGGACTCTTAAAATCTAAGTCTGAACCCCCTAAATTTCAAAAATTTTACATATAGGGTTCACGTATACAGATTAAAATAATTGAATTCCAAACCCCCTGTGAAGAAAGATAGTGTGGAGTGCAGTCTTGTGTTCTTCAACACATGTTGATGGTGGTATGTAGCACATACTGCAAAACCAGGATCTTCAGCGCGCATTTAATGTTCGTGAATTTCGGGAGTGGTTCAGATTTGGAAAAGTTCCATGCCGCAAAACCATTGAATTGAATTGAGTTTATTTTCCACTTTCATAAAAATACATACATGGTACATCGACTTTACACAATAAGTGCATATAACAATACATAAAATGAAATTAACAAAGTACATAAAACAATTCATAGAATCATATTAACAAACAAGACAAGGTAAAGAGAGGAAAAAGTGGAAGGGTCATCAAAAAAGTTAATAAAGAACTTATCATAGATGACCCAATGAATAATTACACAAGATCAAAGAAATGTCCAAAAAGAAAAAAAAAAGAAAAAAAAAAAGAAAAGGGAGGGGGGGGGGCTATTGCAATTTATACCAATTTAACCAGGTGTGATTTTAAGTTTCTTTTAAAGCTCTCAATGTGTTGCATTCTTTTATTTCCCTTGGTAATTTGTTCCACATTAAAGGGCCTTTGCATAAAAAATAAAGAATTGAATCATAATGGACATGATACTAAATTTATGCAAATCGCGAAAATTTATACAACTGAATGGTAAGTAAACCCTCGCAAGACAGCATGGGCACTACCCCACGTTCTGCCCCCCCCCCCCACCTTTCCTCAAGCGAGGGGGTGGAATATACCGTCAACATCTTTTAAGTGCTCTTGGTGTCAGAGATACTGATGTAGGAGTGCTACTTCAAACACCCACATACATCCAATTGCTACTAAGAATACACAAACTGGCTCCTTTTCGATGAACATATACCATCTCCAACCCAATATTCCTCCCCCAAAAGCTATTAATACCTCTATCCACAGTACTTCTCTATAATTCTTAAGATTGATACATGTAGGCACAATTTATAAATAGCTAGCGTGATAACTAAAATCCAGATGACCACTATAGACTTCATCATTCATAGTATTCTTTTGTTGTATAGAAACAATTGTATTTACAAAAGCTATGTGTAGATAGTATAATCTAGCAAAAGCAATACATGAGATAAAATTGCCTTCAAAATCTCTTGAAGGATCTTGAAACTCATTTTGCATTTCCTGTCATTTCTAACAATAGATAGCAGATAACATTCTTATCTTTGTTATTACACGAGTACAAAAAGGTTTCAAAAGTCTTCACTTGAAGTGTAATCAATAAATCAAATCGGTTAATCAAACAAACAAATTGAATTATTTATCACGAACAATACACATTACATATAAGTGTATTATATTATATTGTGAAAAGGGACTTTAGTCTTTGAAACTATACATAGAAACGGGGAAAAAATCATCTACAAATATTTTATCTCATAAATGGACCCTTGAACTAAGCTTTGGTTTAATTAAGTTGTTGTGCAATTTCTTTCCAAGTATGGATAGATAACAAGACTTAGGATTGAGTGGGTGGGACTCCAGACTTGTTTATTAGTGGATCCTCATCCTGACAAACATGATTTTTGTTTTCTCTCTCTCTCTCTCTCTTACAGAGACTGAAATATAACACAATCCCCAAATGAACATGGGTAGGTGGAATTGCTTATCTTCTATGCAGATTCAAACACATAAATAAATAGATATAGGGTTATCTTTTATACTGTCGTTGAAAGACAAAGAAGTAAGTGTGCTACATTTGGCAGCATTTCTGCAATATCATGCAGATATGCTTGTACATGCACTTTGATAAGGAATTGACAAAGAAATTAATCCATGCTTGATAAATTGTAAAATCAATTTTGTGGACAGCAGAGAGTCTATGCCGCAAGATGGTTTACGGAGACTAAGTTCAGTGAGTGAATGACTACAATATGCGTAATCCTCATGTTATTACTTCATTATCAGCAATCACCCATACACAGAATATAACCAAATTATAATGAATGCAAAATAATAAATTATTTTCTTAATTTTTTTCAATTCTGGACCGTCACAGTAACCTAAAATGAGTAAAAATAAGACCAGACAAAATTGCTTCATTGTCTCAAGGTATTTTTGGTGATGTATTGTCCTGTCACAACAGGATGACATTGAACAGTCCTATCACAAACTTGATCCCTCTTTTCACCTTTCCTTTATCACCCATCCCCATTCCCTCAGAAGAAGAATAGCATTTGTGACGAATCAATAACTGCTATTCATAAATGGGATAATGGTACAGATAACTCACTGTAGCTGGGATAATAGTAGAGCTAATTCACTGTAGCTGGGATAATAGTAGAGATAACTCACTGTAGCTGGGATAATAGTAGAGATAACTCACTGTGGCTGACATCCAGTTGGTCTAGTACGACGACGCAACAGAAACTTACTTTTGTACCTGCATCGTTGCCTTTCATTATGTATCGAATATGAAACCGATACAATGCCAGTCATTACTTATCTTTATCAATAATCAAATGGATACATGTATATATATCCACTGTAGTGTAGAGAGCCAGAAGGCGTTAACACTATGCATAATAATGCACATTAACGCCCTTCTGGCTATCAACAAACTATATGTGCCTGTAAAACTGTAACAAGGACAAGGTCAAGGCAAAAGCCATACAGCATTTAAATTACATGTATAACATTATGAAAATTACAGTTTATAAGTCGAACAAGAACTTTCTAAATTGTATAACTTATATAACAAAACTTTACATAACCTGTTGTATTGTAAGTCTGTGTAATGGATAATTCCAAGAACACCATCAAAAGCGAGGGGGTAATGTGGTAAATAATGACTTAAATGGGTCTTTCTGAAGTTTCAAACATCATTTGCCTTTGGTTAACTCTTAGTTTTTGGGCTTGAGTAGCAAGAAAACAAGCCATATACCTGTGTACGACATCAACGATGCAAACTCATCCCAAAGTGTGTTAAAAAAAAGAAAAGAAAAAAAGAAAAGAAATACTGCTGAAAGTAATACTGCTGAAAGAAAATTGGCAATTACATTACCGTCATCTAAATTTAACATGAAAGGTTCTATGAGCTACCTGCATCAATTACATACATGTAGCATGAGAAACTGTGATTGAAGCATTAGCATCATTTCGTGCACTTATTACATATAGCCTTTCACATGTCACCCCCAAACACACTATTCACTTGGTGATAGTGTAATATAGCAACAGCAACAATGAGAAGTGATGTCGTCACGGAGCCCTCGGAATACGTCAGAGCTTTGATTGGAGGTGGAGGGTGACTATCCTCTGCACTGTTAGAAGCGTTATTATATGGAGGATTGATCAATAATGGCACTGTTCACATTGTAGCACAGCAGTGAGAGAGTGATTATAACAGTACACTATCAATGTTTAATCAGAATAGCACTGTTCATATTATAACACAGCACCAACAAAGTCACTATAAGAGGACTACAGTCTATATTAAAGATTGGTCAATATGACACTTTCACATAAAAGTGCATATATAAAGTCACTATTTCGTACAGAACTAATCAATAAGGCACTGTTTATATTACATGTACGACACAGCACCCATAAAATCCCCGTCATATGTAGTATTGATCGATAAAGCCTTATTCACATTGCATGCATAATACAGCACTTATTCAGTCCATGTTACACAACACATTGACCAATCAGGCAATGTTCACATTTAGGTAACACAACACCAATAAAGTCACAATTATATTAAGGAAATGAAGGAATGATAAAAAATACACTGTTCACATAAAACAGACATTCCAAACCACACTATATATGTGGCCTGTAATTCAGTTACTTAATAACAGTGTGAGCTGGCTCAGACAAGTAAACAAGGTTATGAATCCTGACAATGTAAACAGACCTCTTGACGCAAAGTAGTTCGTGTTATAATCCTGAATTTTCATTATCATCAATATATGGTGTATTTATGGCACTATCGCAGAACATCTGATACATGCACATGTATACCTATGTCCACAATGTGCACGTGGCAATTCAAATAATGCACAACTTGCCTATCATTAAATTGTTGATACAGGTGACAGCATATTTTGCTTAGAGATACAATGATGATTATGTTACATGGGGAAAGCATGGGGAAAGCATGGCTAAGAGATGTCATTGTTATAAAAGGAAACCCTCAAAGGAAAACCTTTGTAGCTATTAAAAGCTTCGAAGTGTTTGTCATTTTTTTAATAGAAAAACTATTTTCAAACATTGCAGCATGGCCGTAAGTCAAAATACTTGGAAAAACATTTGTAAGCCATCATCTACGATCTTCCACACTCAGTAGGCACCTTCACATCCCTCTAGCAATGCATCATAATATACCTACCTATTTAAAAAATTCTTTATTAATACTAAAGTGACGTGGCATCCGTTAAATCAAATAGAAAATTGAAGAAATCAAACAGGGACGAACGGTAATATTTAACAGCAGTGGCATGAAGCCAAAAAAAGGTGTTTTAATTTCAATACATCTTAGTCAGCAAAATGTATTTTCTGTTCATGGGAACCTTCCCAGGTGTACTACTTCTATGATAAATGGCCTCCATGCATGTCACCACTAAATCCTACAATGACATTTGTATGTGATGTATACAGAGCTGCCAACCTTGTGCAACCAAAAAAAGTTATGATGGCCAAAAAAAGGAATTTACAGCAAAAAAAAAGGAATACCTTCAAACAAAACTTAAAACCTCGCGCGACATACTTCCATTGCAGAAATGCTCATTTCTTATGCTGAAATGTCTCGTCACATTTTTCCCTTTGATGTGTGCTCACAGTCACGCATTACTTGGATCATATTCATTACTTGCCAACATTTGAAATCTAAAAAGAGGGACAAATATGGGGGGGGTTCAGGGGCGGAGTCTCAAGGGGGCAACATCCCCTTGAAGCTGAGAAAATAGCACTATGGAGGGCCATTAAATCAGCATCTCCAACTCCAGAGACAGAG